>BSBK01001669.1:1732500-2408114 GCA_027943335.1 Chamaecyparis obtusa
CCAGTTTCTTGATAAAAAGTCAATTGAAAAGACCAAAAGCAACCTATTTTATCAATAGAAAAATTCTTTTTTCAAATGCAAAATAGAAACACCAGTTGCAAAATAATTATGTCAATTGTAAAACCCATATATCAATTGTGGAAATGAAGTTGCAATTGTGGTATTAAACAAGGTCAAGTGCAACAAACTTGTCAATGTGGTACCCAAATAACAATTGCGGAAAAACTAAAGGTCAATTGCGATATTGTTAAGTTTTTTAGAGAAAATATTATTTTATTTTAAATGTGTTATAAATGCTACAATTAACATGAAGGCTTTGAATACTCACCTCCAATCTTCTCCCCTTTGGATGATGAAATGTGTGCACTCGGTCAGATAAGGGCACAAATCCTACTAGGACCGCCATCGCTGATCAAATGCAAGAAAGTGACTATAGATTCTTACCAGTTATCAAAGCTCCAAGGTTGCAAAGTGAAAAGAAAAAACCCTAGTGCATGCTTATAATCTTTTGACTAAAACCCTAATCCTTTGTCATGGACCCCAAGAACTTCAAACTTGTAATATCTTTCACACTATTGCTCTGTTTTATGAACCGTTTGATCATGTGTGCATTTTTCAATGCTGTCGAGAAATTAATGTTCATTTTGTACGAATTCACTTAATTTGTTGAGGGGGAATAAAATCCACCTACTATCGTTAGGACAAGTAGGGGTAGGACCTGATTAAGATATTCTTTGACATAATGCTCAAAATCACAATGTATTAAAGAGGAGAAAATGTGGACACCCAAAATTGTCCCTTGATTGTGATTTTTCACTAATTAATAATTGTTCCTCTATTAATTAAATAATTTTTTAATTGTTTAATTAATCATCATTAATTTCTCTAATTCATCATCACACTTAACTAGTGCAACATTTAATCATTTTCCTAATAGTAATTAAATAATTAATATTATTTAATTAATCAACCTTTAATTAAGTGGTTTTTAACATTTAATTAAATTAAATTTCTATAGTCTCACAATTTAAATAAATATTCCTAATTATTTAAATTGACTAATTAATCTCTCTAATTAAATTAATTCCTAACAATTAATTTAATTTTAATTTCCATTTTGAAAGTATCTAACTTATGCAGGTTTTATTTCTTTATTTATGTAATCAAGTAATCTTATTTTCTCAAATCTTTGAGTTGAGATGGTGCAAAAACCATTTCTAAGTGCCATACATCTCAATCCCCAACATAGTGCAGAGAGGCAATAGAAGTAGATAAGCATAAATAGGAATTGTATTTCTTGATTTAAGATATTTATTTCAATTTCTCTAATTTCTATGCTTAGATTATATTGTTTTTAGGGTTTCATGATTATTATTAGTTTGATTTTGTTAATCTTTCAGTGCTTGAAATCTTCTTCTTGAGCATATGTAGATTCCCCTATGACATGTAGACCTCCCAAAATTTATTGATAGATAAAAATATGGCATAGGCTGTAAGGATCCCCTAGGATGTCGCCAACAATAATGAGATTTTTGAGGCCTCAAGAAAGAGGTGATACTAAAAGGGTGAGACATAAATGGGTAGATTAGTACTTGATGAAAAGATATTCATACATCAAAGTCTATGATTTTGAGGGATGAATAATGTTTTACCCTTCATTGTTCCAAATATAATTGCAATTTTAGAATTCATTTTGTAATTGTTTGAGGCTACTAACATTTTTAGGAGAAATAGAAAAGGTTCAATCCTCGCTTCATATCTCAACATCGGATATTTTCAGATTAATGGTGTATAGAGGTATGAAGAGGCTATTCAATTTCTCAAATTATATACCTTTCCTAAGGAGATAAAAGGTAAATCATTTGACCTAGAGAGGTATTTTGACTTTACAAAGAAGTATGTTGGCTTGGGATCCTACCACCATTCTTTCCTACAAAAGGTGGAAATCTAGAGAATTTTCTCATCTTATCATGGGGGTAATAGAAGGATTTCAACATAAAATAGGGTGCAACAAGTTGAGCTGAATAAATCAAGGGAAATTCCTAATTATCCAGGGGAATTCCCTAATGAGTTTAATAGGGTAAAGAGATTGAATATTTTTATCCAATCCAAGAAGATATTAATGAATGAGTCTCTATTTTTTGCTACATTTAGTCAAATGCCTACAACAAGTGGAAATGGAGGACCAATCCCTTCCATGCCTCTTGATAAGGGGTCACCTGGACAATCAAATATAATGGTTATTTCACAAGATATTGGAGATACAATAGGGGGAATGAAGGGGAAGAAATATTGCAAGATGCTCAAATTGAACCATATCAACCCATGATAGGTGACAATAATGATATTTTGGAGATTTTAGAGTATTTTACTAGAGATGTAAGAAGAAAAGATACATAGAAATTCATTAGTGATGATGGATTTGTCAAATCTCTAGAGTTAATAAAAAAATTTATGATAGAAAAGGGAAGGAATTGGTGAAGAAGATGGACGTCATTGATGATGAAAAGAGAAAGGAGGCCACAAATACTTTTTGGAAAGAAGTTAGCAAAGAGCTAGAAATAATGACCCTAGAGAATGAGATCCAAATCTTGAAGGATGCTAGTTGTTTATTGGACTCCCAGGTGTAGATATCTCCACTTGTATTGCATTTGATAATTTAAGAAGATATGGAGATGTTGGTTGTAGAATCAATGATCAAGGGATGGCTAAGTTATGTTATGCATCTAAATTCAAACCACATGATAATACCCTTGCAATTTGGTCTTTATATCCACCTAGTAAGTAGCCACTCACCATTGAGAACCCATAATATATCCTAGGACATTTTATGATATTTTGGCTAGGGGATGCAGCTTTAGAAGTAGTGGATAATTTGAATGATGATGTTTCTCTCTTCAAAAAATAATTGTTTCCCAACAAGATAGTGTTTCCTTGAAGAAAGAGGTGAAGCTTTAAAAATATAAGAACATTTAGGATTTGATTGAGAAGAAGTTTCAACATACACTTCCCCATTTTCATACCATGTAGGAGTGCTATCAATCCATTGTCAAGGTCATTCAAATATAGAGGAAAATGGAGTTCCACCTAAAGTTTGTGAATAAGGGATTGTGTAGGATTTTTTTAATTGTACAACCTGTTAGTGATTTGTTGGCAATTTGGCTAAAGTGAGTACATAGATGTTGTCATTATGGAAACATATGATCCACATTAAGAGCACATAGGTCAGAGAGCAAGTATGGCAGATCATAATGCAAATTTGTCTAAGTATGAGACATTGTTTTCATAGTGTACCAGGATATAGTTTTGGTTTGCGACATTGACTGGAGCAATTTCAGTGCTTGCACACTTGAATGATATGATGGCTACTAATGACCCATCTCAAAGCACAAGTTATTATGGAATGTACAGAATTAGTTATGACAATTTTACCGAAGACATTGTGAAGTCGACAAGACAGAATATGAAAGCAGAATTGGTAAAAAGTTAAGGGATTATTTTGTTTATCAAAATAATGACTTAACAATATAAAGGGATGACATCATAGATGTTAAACCTTAGATAAGATATATGGAAGCCGACCATGTAAAGTTATTATCCTTAAAAACTTGTATATATGCAATTGTAATTGTAAAGAAAAGGAGCGATGAAAAAGTGATGTAATGAATGTAATTGTAAAGCAAATGTAATAGTGATGATGCAAAGATAAGAGTAGCAAAGGAATATTAATACAAGAAGAATAAGGTTATGTACCTTGACCTACATTGTATATTACTTGTTTGGGTAGTGGGCTCATCTTGTAATCAAATTTTTGTATCTACAACTCCTAACAGGGTTGAGGCTTCTAACAAGGCCTATAGTCCCTTAGTCAAGACTGATACACTATACATATGTAATAGAATCCTAATAGGGTCAACATCCTTAATAGGATACTTTTGATTAGTGGATCTTGTGGGTACCATCCCCACCGGGGTTTTCCCTTGGCTAGGGTTTCCTCAAGAACATATCATGTGTTATGAGTTCTTTATTATTATGCATATTGTTTAGTTTCTTATGTTATGCATGTATAAAGATAATCTGTTATATCCATAATTGGGCAAAAGATAAAGTTTGTAGAATACTAATTCACCCCCCCCTCTCAGTATTCCCTATTTCTAACAATTGGTATCAAAGCATAGTTACTCGGAGAAGAATCATTCAAGGAAAGCCTAGCAGCTTGAGTAAGATCTCTATGGATATGGATAAACTACAGAAGAATCTTGATGAAGCTCTTGAGCAGATTGATGTGCTTACGGATGAAAGAAACACTCTGAAAAGGAAATATGATGATGCAAAGAACCTTATTGAGAAATTGAAAAAAAATTTAGAAGATCTAAGATCTAAAAAGGAATCTGAAATTCTTATTGAAGATTGTGATAACAACTTGGAAAAAGAAAATGAGATCCTTAAGCATGAATTGAAGATAGTGAATTTGAAGCTTAGTTTGAAAGATGGAAATAGCAAAAATGAAGTAAATCTAAAATCTGAGAATGAAATTCTAAAGAATGAAAATGAAAAACTGAAATCTAAACTTGAAAAAGTGACATCCGAATTTGAGAAAGTAAATGTGCAGTATACAGAACTTGAGAAGTACAATAAGATTGTGAAAGGTGAACTGACTCAATCCAAACAACAACTTGAAAGGCTATATTCAAATAGTGAGAAGATCGATGAACAAGTTTCTTTTGGGAAACCATCCTATGATAAGACTGGACTTGGATTTAATATATTCAGAACAAATGATGAAAGCAAGAAACTAGATCTGAAGACATCTAAAAGCATAGATGAGAAGAAGCTTGATGAGATCAACAAATGTGAAGATGCACCTATAGAAGAAGGAAAATCATCAAAGCAAGAGGAATCGCCCAAAGGTATGCAAAGAGAATTCAAAGGTAGATGTTTTTCTTGTAATACTATTGGTCATATGAAAAGAGATTGCACAGGTAAACAGTTTAAACCACTAAATTGTTATTGTTATAATTGTCATGGTTTTGGACATAGAGCTATTGAATGTAGAAGACCTAAAGTTATTGAGAATAATTATGGTAATAGAATGTTTAGGAATACTAACAATGCAGATAAGAGACCTACTGAAGACATGAACAAAAGAAATGATGTAGTGTGTTATAGATGCAACAAAGTTGGACACATTGCTAGAAACTGCAGGTCATAGATTAATTAGCAAGGATAGAGATATGGGAACAATGGAATTGTTTGTCAGATATGCAACAGGATTGGACATACAACAAGGTTTTGTAGAATGAACAATAGAACTTATCATCTGAACCCTAACCCTAGAAACAATGCAAAAAGAAATGAAAGTACAGGAAACAGTCAGAAAGGTTGCTGCAGTAATGAAGATGAAGTAAAGTTTGTTAAAGGAATAGATCAAGAAGGCATAATCAACATGGAAGGTAATCAGATAGGTGAAGTATTAAGTGGTAAGAATGAATCCTTACCTAACCTATCTTTAAGCACTTAAATTATGTAAATTGCATTAGTTTAGGAACTTAGAATTAGTATAGAAGTAGATTTATGATGAACTAAGTCTTGCACAGTTAATAGAAGGTATAATATGATGTACTAATGCTATGGTTAAGAGTGCAAAAGAAAATTTTATGTTTTGAAAGATCGCAAGAAGTTTTAAGTTTTGCAGGATAGCAGAAATAACTTTTTGGAAAGAAGCGGCAAAAAAATTGAATGTGATGTCAGAATTAAGTGAGATTCAAGTGATAAAAGGCTATGATTGATGTTATTTGTCTATCAAAGTGAATTGAAGTGTTTGGAAGAGCAGAAAGTAGAGATTGGAAGTGTTTTGCAGAGATTTTGTGAAGGATTGAAGTGCCGAATCTTCGCAAACCCTAGAATCATGAATTTGAGGTATTTATCTTGACAAATCTTTGAATCAGTATAAAGAATTGGAAAGTAACATGGATACATCTTTTATTCACCACATTAGAGACAAGAACAGACCTAAATTGAAGAAAGAACTAGTAGAAGCTTTAGAAGTAGACCCTAAGTTTGCTTTATCATTCGTACCAGACGGAGTTTTGCATTTGGAAAATGTAAAGAGTTATCTTGGATGTAAACTGGAAATAGTAAATGATAGTGATTTTACAAGTGAGTATCAGTATATATATAACTAGGATATGTCACTGAAACAAGGTTATGAACATTTGAAAAATAATGAAATCGTCACATATGGTTTATAGTATGAATTCGATAATGAAGAGTGCACAAAGATCATTTTAAGTAGAATTCACAATGGAAAATTTTGGTTAGAAGATAGAGTGATTTACATGACAAATGACCTAATTCATGAAGTCACCGGTTTATCCAAACTTGGTGCTATCCCTTTAAATGAGAAAAATATGAGGAAGATTGTCATTGACAACAATGGATCATCCTATAATGGTAGAGGTATTGTTATTAGCAAGATTAGACAACATGACGTAAGATATCTATGTAAGATTTTGACTACAAAGTTTTGTGCTAATTCTAGAGAAGATGACATGGCAGCTGGCATGGTTCACATTGCCTATTTGATGTGTGTAGACAAAGTTTCTGTTGATATGTGTGAGATTTTGAGGATTCAATTGTTTGAGAATTTAGAGAAGATTAAGAAGTCTAAATATGCACAATTTAGATTCTCATCTTTGATTACATATATGTTTTTCCACCTTTTGAGAAGATTTCCTTACACAATTGGAAATAATTGGAATGATGGACAGTCTATGATGGAAAGAATAAACAAATTTTATAGAAGTCATGTTATTGATCAAGTTAATGAGAGTGTTGTGTTAGTTTTGAAGACATTTCAGAGATTGGTATCTAGCAGATCAAGGATTCCATAGTCACTTGTGGAGAAATATAAGAATGATATTTGTTTCATGGTTGACACTGACTTTACCTATATTGAAGCAGTGAAACCTAGAGTTGAATTCATAGACCCTCTTGGCTATGAGATTTATGAGATTGAAATAGAAGAGTATGTTGGAAGATTGCTAAGAAGTAAATTGGACACCCAACGCAGTAGGTTTGGAACTTATGAAGACAACTTTAATTTTGTTAAAGCTAAAATCGAAGAGAAACAGTTTAAGAAAAGAGTTGACAGTACCATAAAGAGAATATTGAAAGACACAGGGATGATAGAAAGATAATTTTTGGTAGCTAAACAGACAGCAGAAACATTGAGAGATGTTGGACAGGGAGAAGTCTTGAGTGTACCACCTTTATCTAGTGTAGTACAGAAAGAGCCTACACCAGTTAAAGTGAAAGTAGAAGAACCAGAAAAGGAGCAAGTAACACCGAGCAAGAGAAAGAAAGAAATTGCTACTGAACCAGGAAAGAGATAGAAGACTATAGTTCAACTAGTACCAAGAAAGTTTGTAGAAGTTAAAGATGATACTAAGAAGAAAGCTTGGAAACCAAAATTTGAAAAGTTGAATGAGCAGATTATTGAGAATGGAGATTTTGCAAGGATGAATAAATATTATGATCTTTATGATTATACTGATAAAATTAATTTGGAGAATGCTATTGTGAAGCATATGATTTTGACAGATAAGAAATTTGACTCTATTCAAGGTCAAATACCTGATGAATTGTTTACTAAACTATTAATAGAAAACAAAGAGCATCTGAGGAAGACAAAACTATAAGAGAGAATCTTGTGAGAAAGCTTTGTGAAGTGAAAGATGATGATCATTTGAAGCAGATTTTGAAGCCCCTTGACACTCTTTTGAGGACTAAGAGGAGAACCATTTAGATCATGGCAAGATAGTATGAGCAAGTGAGAACAGAAACAGAGCAAGCAATAATTAAAGTAATGACAGAAATTGTTGGAGAAACTTCAGTTGCAGCAAGACATGCAGTTGATGCTGAACCAAAGGATATTCCCTCTCCTTCAGCTGTTAACATTGAAGATGATACAATGGACATTGAAGGAACTAAGGTGACCTTGGACACTGAAGATAATGTATTTAAGAATTTAGATAACATTGTTGACAATTCGGCTCTTGATGAACCAGATAGGACTGAAGAAGTAGTGCAGACTGAATTGGTGAGTGATGAACCTAAAGAGACAGAAATTCATGCACCCACTCTTGAGGAAAAGAAGAAAGAAATTGGAACTTTGTTTGAAGACTTAGGTAAAGAAGATGATGATGATCAACTAGAGCTGATTAGTTCTTTGAATAAGATTATTGGTAAAAATAAGAAGGTAAAGAATCTAGAAGGAAGTTTGAAGGAACTGACAGAGAAATTGCAAAGTATTGTAACTACACATATTTTAGAAGCAGATCCTTTGGAGAGAGCCAAAAAGGTACTAAGTACTTTTGATGAGGAGTTTACCAACTTATCAGATATTGCTAAAGTAAGAGCTCAAGTAGCTTATGAAGCTAAAATGTTTTTAAGCATAAGTCAGAATATCAAAAATGATATTAGTAGTCTTGATGTTTGTATCAAGAACTTGAGGAAACATTTGGAGATTGGAAAAGCTTTGTACATGCAGTGTACAAAACTTGATATTTTGACACTAGTAGAGGAGTAGAAAATCAAGGTGAAGGAAGCTAAGATTCATAATGAATCTAATCTTCTTTCTGGACCAAATGTAAAACTAAGTGATGTTGAGAAGAAAGTTAGGAAGTGTTATGATGAAATAAGAACATTGCAAGATGAAAAGAATAGGAAATTGAGAAGATTTGAACTTTTGAGAGAGCATACATCTATGAAGTTGAGAATTATTGAGGAACAGTTAGAAGAATGTCTTACTACTAACACATCATTTTAGAAATTTAATTTTGAGAACCTTCAAGCTTGTCAGATAGCAGCTTATGGATTAAGCACACTTTTGAATGTGGCAGATTCTATCAGAAAGTCATGGGAGAAAGAGTTTGAAGCCATGAAAGTAAATTTTACAGATTGTATTGCAAGCCTACCAGCTTTGCAATAAGTAAATGGAGGTATAATATCTTTTTTGGGTTACAATTTTGTAATCCTCCCTACTTTATTTTGTCATTGTTGTCAAAGGGGGAGTGATTGTAGTAAAGCATAAAATTGTTATGTATATGAGGATTGATACTCTTAGGGGGAGTATTGTATGAAGTTTTGTATCAGAAAGTATATTTTGAGGAGTTATAAGGATAGTATACATATTCTATACTATGGCCAAAATTTTGTTATAAATTTTTGAGATTTTGACTTGTACACTTAGCCAATTTTCTCATACGTTGCCACCAATGACAAAGGGGGAGATTGTTGGCAATTTGGCTGAAGTGAGTACATAGATGTTGTCATTATGGAAACATATGATCCACATTAAGAGCACACAGGTCAGAGAGAAAGTATGGTAGATCAAAATGCAAATTTGTCTAAGTATGAGATAGTGTTTTCACAGTGTACCAGGATACAATTTTGGTTTGCGACATTGACTGGAGCAAGTTTAGTGCTTGTGCACTTGAACATAGATGCTATGATGGCTACTTATGACCCATCTCCTAGTGAAAGTTAGTACAACATGTACGGAATTAGTTATGATAGTTTTACCGAAGACAATGTGAAGCTGACAGGACAGAATATGAAAGCAGAATTGGTAAAAAGTTAAGGGATTATTTTTTTTATCAAAATAATGACTTAACAATATAAAGGGATGAAATCATATATTTTAACCCTTAGATAAAGATATATGGAAGCCGACCATGTAAATTTATTAGCCTTAATAACTTGTATATATGCAATTGTAATTGTAAAGAAGAGGAGTGATGAAAAAGTGATGTAATGAATGTAATTGTAAAGTGAATGTAATAGCGATGATGTGAAGATAAGAGCAGAAAAGGAATATTAACACAAGAAGAATAAGGTTATGTACCTTGACCTACATTGTATATTACTTGTTTGGGTAGTGGGCTCATCTTGTAATCAGATTTTTGTATCTACAACTCCTAACAGGTTGAGGCTTCTAACAAGGCCTATAGTCCCTTAATCAGGACTGATACACTATACATATGTAATAGACTCCTAATAGGGTCAACATCCTTAACAAGATACTTTTGATTAGTGGATCTTGTGGGTACCATCCCCATCGGGGTTTTCCCTTGGCTAGGGTTTCCTCGAGAACATATCACGTGTTATGAGTTCTTTATTGTTATGCATATTGTTTAGTTTCTTATGTTATGCATGTATAAAGATAATCTGTTATATCCATAATTGGGAAAAAGATAAAGTTTATAGAATACTGATTCACCCCCCCCCTCTCAGTATTCCCTATTTCTAACATGATCATCTTTAAAATAATGCTCAATGGGTTGAGCTCTTTAAGGAGAAAAATGACAGGGTTCTCAGAATAGGTGATTTGTTATTGCAACATCATATACATCATTTTCATATCCTAAAGGCTTACAAGAGATTCAATGCCATTAATAATGAATCCCCCTCCCTTTATTAAAGAAAATGGTGAAGATAATATAGAGAAAGAATGGAAGGCCGAGTTGCATAGACGTGTTTTATTTCCTACACTTGATAAAGCCATGGATGACATGGACAATATATATCCATATTATTTTTCTCAGATGAACAATTTTTATGAGTTGGACTTTGTTGTTAGGCAACTCAACAAGTTGGACACAAATGTGCCCAGTCCAAATTATAATGAGAATATCAAAAGATACATTGATTTCTTGTTGAAATAAATGTGATAGATGACATGAGGTGGCATTTATATTATTTTCTATGAAGTGTGCAAAGGCCTTTAGCTTTATCATCAATGACTCCTGTTGTTCAATTTTCAATTGAAATAAGCATGCTCTCCTCTACAACTATTTTACAATGGATGCAATAATGTTAGGATAACCATTTGTGGTTAGGTGTATTTTCTATTTTAAGGATTCCTTGTGTTCATGATGACTTAAGGTGTACCTTCATGATTGGAAAGTCATTTTTTGACATCTTTCATCAATTGGTAGCTTGTTGCTCCCTATTCTCTATAAAGGTAATTCATTGTTAATTGGCAAAGGGTTCTGATACTTTTGAATTTTTATAGTTGTTAAGAAAATACAAAATATAGTAGTTTGACTCTCATATTTTGATAAGTTTTTGAATGGTAGATTGGATGAAAATTAATGAAAATATCAACATGTTATATATCATCTTTTGTTTCCTCACACTTATATGAATTTTTCTATTAAGGATAGGTTAATTTGTCTATGTAAAGTCCATATGGATGTGTAATGACATCGTCTAGACTTATTTCAAGGAAAGAATATAAATCTTACTATGAATTACAGGGATTGTGTGGAATGGATTTGATAATTTTAAGTATGATATGTGTTGTGAAATTGTTGAATGTTCATGTAAGGCATATGTATAAGAGAAAAACATAGGTAATCTCATTTTGATTCATTAAACTGTAGAATTTTTCTCCAGGATTGTAGGCATTGGTCTAAAATTTGTCAAGGTTTTAGTAACCATCAAAGCACAAAATAGTTTTAATTTCATGCACATAGAAGTAGGGTTGTTATATGATTTTCACTCTCAGAATATTATAAATTGTTGATTTACCAGGATTGAGCCAATTTTAATTGATGATAATATGCATTATGACTAGTTACATCTAAGAGAAATTTTCCAAATCTATAATGTTTAATACTAATAGCTTGTACTTAATAACATTGCATTAGGTTCATTCACTTGGGTCTTATAAAGCCGAAAGAGTAGAAGGAATTTATCACTTCTTGAGAGTGTAATACCCCAAAAGTGGGCTATAGGTTCATTAACCTTCTACACATCATCAAATCGAACAAAATCGACATCAAAGTCCTAACCAAAGGCACATCTAAACATCATCGAATCCTAATTGATTATCTCAAATTCTGCATTAGGGAATATTCCTAGTAATATTCCTAATTATCTTTGATTTAATAATTATTTGGCGATAAATCTTATTTACCCTAAAGTTTGATTAATTGAATATTCTCAATATTTAATTAATTAGATTTAATACTACCATTTAATTATTTAATTGGAGTTAATTCTATTTATTCCTAAATTGTATTATTTAAATTTGACAATAAACCCAAAATCCTATGAATAATTGATTAAATTCTTATTTAATTAATTAAAGCAAGTTCCTAATTTTTAATAATATTGTTTTTGAATAAAAGTTTGAAAAAATGATGGATTAACCCATAAATCAATTGTTTTATTTTTCAAAATCAGTTAAGTTGGAAATAAATCACTTTATTATTAAATTAATTCATAAATAAAACATGCACAATCATAAAAGCAGACAATTATCAATTATCAATTAAAACTAAACTCTATTTTGAGTTGAACTCTGCTTTTGCATGTTTTTGTGAGTTAAATATCCTTAATTTAAAAATAACTCAAAAATCAACCTGAGTTATTTGAGTGATTTATGGCTTTTTTCATGCACCTCCAAAAGCCTTATATTTCTATAAATTAAGGCTTCATCTCTTCATTTGAGATCCATCCATCCACGAATTGTACACTCACTCTGCTGAATTGGAGACTGAAGAATCGATCTTGAGAATTCGAGTTGTGAGATTTTCATTATTTTTGCATAGTATCCATATCATTTAGAATATTATTGTTAGATAATTTTAGCATATCAATTTTCATAGTAGCATAGATTCATATCAAGTTTTCATTATCATAATTCCATAGAAAAACCAAAAAAATAAATTAATTGCATTCATTCCATATCTAGATTTTGCATTCAAATCCTTCGTTTAGGTGTCGTCAAGCTCACTAATCTCGGTATAATCTGAGAATTCACACTCGCATCTACTAGAAGGCAGTAAATCACCTGGTTAGTTTAGTTTTTCATTTATTGCATGATTTTGATTTTAGCTAACCTCTAATGTTTTACTGAAGTGTTGTGTCTATAGATCGGGTACAAAATTCACACACACATTTTTGGCACCCACTGTGGGGCCCTGAAATGGGTTTCCCTTCAAATTTTATCAATTTCTATCATTTTCTTATCTTTTTCTATTCCAGGCTACAATTTTATTCTCTGTCTGTACAATTTTCATATGAGTTTTGTCCAAAACTCATACCAGGAGATACCCATGGTTGTACGATAGTTGATTTGATCAAGGATCTCACAAGCAAAAACCCACTGTCATCTGGAAGCTTGATTGTCATATGATTTGATACCCATTGTTGTACGAGCTTCTAGATTGTCATCTGGGAGGTAACCCACTATCGTACGAGTTTCAGTGCCAGGGTTCAATTGTCATTTCACTTTTTTAGGCAGTTTGTCAGAGTTGGTTGTCAGATTTCAACTAACAGCTAACCCTAACAATTGAAATTTTCTATTTTTGATTAATTTTCACTGGTTTTTGATTGGAAAGAGCGCAAGAATTGCTAAAAATAGGTAAAAATATACTAAGCACATTGTGAAGAATTAAGATAACCTTCTCAACTGATAATGTTTTGATTTGGATTAAAATGAACATCTTGCATGTCTAGCTTGAGTGACTTTCTTTTCCATATCACATATTTCATTTGGGCTCTAAAAATGAACATAGATTTTCTTTCAACATCTTTGTTACACATAGTAAACAGGCCCTATGAACACTATTTGTGGCTCTTAAGAGAGTGAATTTCCAGCAAAATTCTTCTCAATGAAGGAACCCTTGTAGGTAGGGAGGATACTGAGGGCATCTCACGTTCTACTAGATCCGTGTGTCTTCAAATTTTGATCGAGGCATTCTCTCTTTAGAGAGGTTGATAGATCCTAAGGGGTTGACATCATAGATCTTTGTGAGATAATCTTAGTCTTAGCACGTCAGATTTATCTATCTGCTTTGTTTTGGTGAAGTGAAGAGGCTAGGGGATTATGCTCTACTTCCTTTTTGGATAGTACCAAAAACCCAGATCCTTGAATTTGATCTAGTCTCCATGTGTTATATCTTGTGAGTCACCTTTAGAGAGGGTTAACCATAGTGGACATTCCCTTAATTGGGTCAACCACATTAACGGAACCTCAAGCAATAATAGCCATTTTTGCCGTGGTAGTGACAACCGCTATATAAATGTCCCATTGGAAGAAATCTCCATAGGTGTGGTCTCTTGTTGGGCTGTTAGATCTCCCTAGTAGATCCTAAAGATTAAGTTCTCAGATTGTGTCAAAACCTCGGTGCGCCTGGATTGAAGTTCACCCTCTTGGATCATAAAAGTTGCAGAGTCAAACCATTACTAAAAAAACCTTAGTGAGGCCAAATTTTCATTTTCTAGGAATATGTGCATTATTGCAAAACTTTTTGGAACATACACAATTAGCACTTCTAAGGATTAGCACAAATAAGTCACTTGATTGTTCATGCACAAGGTTGCTTTTGCCCTTGTTCATTGTTTTCAGACATGCTTGAAATCACTTGCTTGCTATTTTGCATGCTTGCTTATCTATCTAGTTACTGAAAATGAACAAATCTGTTACAATCCTCACATCTGGACATTGAAATTTGCAAACAATCTGAAATTGAAACACCCAAAAATTTGCAAAAATTGAAGTGAAATTCCTTTCTGGAGTCAAAAGTTGCCCCAGAGAGTCAGAAAGTCACACGAGTTTTGGAAAGAGTCATTTCATAACCCCTTGAGTGTCGTATGGTAACTGGTATATTGTCGTACGAGTTTTGCTACCAGTCATTTTCAAAAGTCAATTTTCCTATTGTCAACTGTCATACGAGCTTTTCAATTATCATTTCATGCTATACCCACTATCGTATGAGCCTGCAGAAAGTTATTTGAGAAATTTTAAAAAGTTGTCAGAACTATCAGAGACCCAGCTTTTCCAGCCTATTTCCAGAATCTGTCAAACAAATCACTGTGTCAGGAACAAAGCAGAAAATACTAAGAATCCAATCATTTTCCTAAAGTAGCCTTTTGAATCTGATTTAGCCTTCTGTTTAATCAATTTGAGTCTTTATCATCTTGTGTGAAAACCTTGTCATAACTATCAATCTTCAATCAATCATAAAAAATGACTAAGTGTTGTGAACTCATGTTTGCTATCTTTTGGGAGTCTACCCATACATCCAGGGCACAGTATCCCTCATCTACATCTAATCTATGCTTTAATCAATCAAACCTTGACAAGGTTGTGTCATCTAATCATCTTGATTCAATTCATTCTTAAGTTGTCTTCATCTTATTATTTTGCTTCACCCAAGGTTAATGGTGGAAACTAGAGCTTCCTCTCATAAGAAATCGGGAGAAGCACTTGACACCGGAGCTTTGTCTACTCATGTAGGATCAAATCTTGAACAACTCTACAATTTTGGTCTTTACGAAGATGACGGTCTTGGAAACTTTTGATTAAAAACTGGTTACATTCCTCCATCAACTCACGGGGGTACTCAACAAACTCCACATCAATCTATCCTAGGTAGATCTCCTACCATGTCTCAAGTAGGGACAAACTTGGGCTCTCAAAGAACTCACTCTCAACATGGTGTAGATCAGGAACCCACACCTGAAGAAATTGCTCAATATCAAAATGATGATAACTTCAAACGAATGATGAAGCATTTCTTGAAAGAAGAAAAAGAGGCATACTTTTTGCAATTAGCTCATCATGGAGCTAAACTTCCTCCCAACTTTAATGTTGAAGATATCATTACACATGAGGAAGAAACTCCACTCACAGCTATGATGAAATAGATGCATGCCATGAAAGTCAAGCTTAATAACCTTGAGAAAGAAAAGGAACCCAAGGAGTTCTCCATGGAGGCCCTATGTCCTTTTCGATTCAACAAAGACTTGTACATGCCACCATTCCCAAAAAGAGCGGAGATGCCCAAGTATGATAAGTATGATGGACACTCAGATCCCCAAGATCATGTCAGAGAATTTTGTACACAATCTATGGAGTTCATGCATGAACCAACCTATCTGATGCGTCTCTTCCCTCGATCTCTAGGGGGAGCAGCCATCCACTGGTTCTCTAGATTGCCTTCTACTATCAAAAATTTTGAGGAGTTGATCAAATTGTTCTATCAACAATACTCCTACAACATTCAACATCCAGTCACCATGATTGATATCTATAATCTCAAGCAATATCTAGGAGAACCATTCCCAACATTTCTCAAGAGATGGAGGAAGAAATTCTCTCTATATGCTAGACCTATTCCAGAAACTGAGAAACTGGAAATCTTCATCAATAATCTTGTCCTAGAGATCAATTATCCTTTACAAATGCAAGATCATACATCTTTTGATAAAATGGTTGACAATGCAATCAAAATAAAAAAAGTACTTGTGAAAAAAGGAGAAATCACACTTCAAAAAGACAAGTATGAATCAGGATCCTGTTCTAAAGACAAGAATAAAAACTGGAACAAGAATAAAGGCATTTTCATAGATGGTGTTGTTGATACTATCTGTGCCCCATCAAAGGTACCAACTTTCAATCTAACTATTGGTACCCAAGCCATAAAAGCTTCAGAACAAAAGGTGCCTGAATCATCTCAAAAGAAGCCAGAATATAAAAAGTGGTCCGCTGATAATAAACAAATGTTCACTCCTCTTGGAGAATCTTTAGAATCAGCTATGAGAACTCTGCTAGCTAATAACATCATCTCTTTGCTTGAGATCTGACAATCTGGTCCAGATCCTAAACTGAAATGGTGGAGAGAGAATGAATTCTATGATTTCCATCGGGGTAAAGGTCACAAAACTAATAACTGCTTATGCTTGAAACATACTATTCAAGATCTAATTGATAAGGGAGACATCACCATTGACAATCATAAGAGCAATAAAATTCATACAGCATTCACAGAACCATTTTGAAACATGGTCCAGAAGTCTCATCTTCTCAACCTAATATGGGGGCAAGGGTCAATTATGCTTACCTTGGAAATAATGTTGTTATCAATATTTGAACCTTGTCTCTTTGAACATTGCAATGTCATCACAATTGTACGAAGAGATAGAGATCCTTCTAGAGCTAACACAGTTACTCGATCACAAGCTCAGGCACATCTGAACAGACAACTCCCAAATTCATCAAATGTCCCTAGAATGCCCTTTAATCTTTCTTCTACTTCCAAACATAAGGCTACCTCTAAATCTTGCAATCCTAAAGATACAAGGCCAACATCTTATAGCATTGTTTAACAACTCCAACATACTAATGCAAAAATATCCATGTTTGAGTTGCTTCGGATATCTCCAGCTCATAGAGCTATTCTAGATAAAGCTTTGCTCGGATACAATGTTCCTGATGACCTTGATTTAGACAGGTTCCAGACTATGGTTGGACATCTTACATCTCTGCAATATATCTCATTTTCAGAGGAAGATGACAACTCCTTAAGTCACCCACATAATCAGCCCTTGCATATAGAAGTCTTGATCTAGAACCGTAGAGTCAACCGTGCATTGATAGATGGGGGCGTTGGCCTAAACATTTGTTCTTACAGCTTGGTTACACAATTAGGATTTTTAGAAATGGCTATTGATCCTAGAAAGAAAATAACTATAAAAGCCTATGATGAACAAGAAAGATCTTCTAAAGGCACCATTGTCTTACCTATCAGAGCAGGTCCGGTTATCAGAGATACTATATGTCAAGTCCTTGATCTACCTTTGGCTTACAACATTCTTCTAGGGAGACCATGGATACATGAAATGAAAGCTATTCCTTCTACATTCCACCAATGATTGAAATTTCCTTATGGAGTAGAGGTCCCTATTCCAGCAGACATATCTACCACTTGCAATACATTGAAAGAAGGTGCGGATAAACTTGTGCCCAATAATAGAGAATCTTCCATTAAGTCAACAAAACAAGCATCCACTTCTAAAATCAAAGATATTGCCAAAGATGTCCATATCAAAGAAAATAGTATGGGAGGATATACTATAGAGCCAATCTTATCTTTGACATCTCTCCCGATTTGGCCTAAGTCTTATGGGAAATCTTTGAAATAGTCCAAACCAGACTCTAAAGAACCTCTTGAGGTATATAAGAAGAATTTTGTAGTAGAAAAAGTCTCCAAGCAAGAATTTGAAGAGGATGAAGTTGTGCTTGCATGGCTATACAAAGATGAATCTGAATCCCATGATACTCAAACTAGTAATTTAGTAGTACCAAAAGATCCTTGTAAGTCATATGGCTCGGGAGATAAATTGATAGCTAAGATGGGATATTCAGGTAAAGGACCTCTAGGAGTTAGAGGAAATGGTCTTGAGGCACCTCTTCCACATACTGGTAGAGCAAACAAAGACAAAGTTGGCTTAGTATTTAAAAAGAAACCCTTTCACCTCAAAGGTAATTGTTCTTATGTCATAGAGAAGATCGCACCAGATGAACCTCTTCTTAAGAAAGAAGAAACATAACCATCAGATAGTGATTTAGATAGCTCAGAAATCATTCCCTATGAAAAATTACCTAAAGAGATCAAGGACCTTCTTGATGCAGAAGATGATCCTATCAGAAGAATCAATGTAGTAGAAACACAAGAACCTACTATAAAGCAAGAGATAGTTGCCACACAAGAACCAGCTAATCTTGAAGCTAATCAAATAGAACAAGAAGAAGGTGGTAGTTATTCTGAGATAGATTCCCATGAGTATGAATACATATTAGAATCTGAGGGTAACCCTTCTTGGGGTATTCACCCTAACTTTACTCATGTTCTTAGATTTCCTAGAGATCCTGAGTCAGAAGATGAATCTAATGACTATGAATGGGGAGTCATTCTAGAACTAGATGAGCTTATCACAAAGAAACATGTTGATGTTATTCACCAATATGCACCTCAACCCAATGTAAGTCTAGAGCGAAATGATGAACCTATCAAGTTTGATCCACCTATGGCTGAATTGGACTCCCACAATGACATTGAGCCTATTCATGAATTGAATGTCTTAAGTTGTAATATCACCTTTGAACTCAAGCATTGGGTTAGGACCAATGATGATAGATCCATATTTGTAAATACTATCTCCCAAGCTTTCCCCACATTGACTATCCAATATCCAGACCTTATTGATCAAACCTCCACAAATCCAAGCCATGGTATTTATACCTTCCCAAATGACTATGCCCTTTCTTGCTACCTCAATGCAGTTGAGCCTATGAGTACTTCCATCAGTGAACTGAGCATCAACATGATGGAGTCAAACATCAAGTATCTTAGTCAGAAAAATAAGAATAAAAATAAAAAGAAAAGGAGTTTTGAGGGTGAAAACAACTTTGTGGTAGTCTCAGAACCTACAAAAGTAAAAATAAAAGACGTATCCAAAGGTGAAAACCTCTATGAGGCACCTAAGGATGAGATATTTGATGTCCTTCCAAGTCATTTACATAATAGATCTCCAGTTCTAATCGAGCCTACTCAATCCATCAACTTGGGAACCATAGAAGAACCACAGTTGATTCATGTAGCACAATCTTTATCAGAAGAAGAGAAGAAAAAGTTTACAACATTCCTAACAGAGAAGAAGATCAACTTTGCATGGAAATATTCAGATATGTCAGGTTTGGATCCTAATCTTATAATGCATCATTTATCTATAGCTCCAAATGTAAAATTGATTAAACAAAAATTGAGAAAGATGCATCCTCATGTTGCACTCTTGGTAAAAGTTGAATTAGAGAAGCTCCTGAAAGTTGGATTCATCTGAGTTATTGACTGTGCAGAGTGGATCTCTAATATTGTACTTGTTTCAAAACTTGATAGATCAATCAAAGTGTGCACAGACTTTAGAGATGTAAATAGAGCATGCCCTAAGGATGATTTTCCACTACCTAACATTGATATGATAGTGGACATGACTGCGGGTTTCGAGATGCACTCTTTGATGGACAATTTTTTTGGATATAACCAAATAAAAATTGCTCTAGAGGATCAAGAGAAAACTACTTTCACATGTGCATGGGGCACCTTTTGTTGGAATGTTATGCCATTTGGGCTTAAAAATGCTGGTGCTACATATCAAAGAGCCATGACATCTATTTTCCATGACATGATGTATAGGACTATGGAAGATTATGTGGATGATACTTTAGCAAAATCTATGATTAGAGCTAAACATCTAAATGACTTTAGCAAGATACTAGACATAATGGAAAAATTTAGTCTCAGACTAAATCCTAAGAAGTGTGCTTTTGGTGTCACTTCTGGAAAGCTCTTAGGGTACATAGTCTCAAAGAAGGGCATTGAAGTTTATCCAGCTAAAGCAAAGGCTATAATGGAGATGGAACCCCCAAAGAATATCAGTCAAATGAGGACATTGCAAGGAAGAGTTCAATCTATCAGAAGATTCATATCACAGCTTGCGGACATATCACAACCATTTACAAAAACATTACATGAAGGTGTGACCTTTCCATGGAATGAAGAATGTGAGAAAAAATTTGATCATATCAAATAGTATCTATCAAATCATCCAATCTTGATGCCTCCTATTCACGGGAAGCCATTGATCTTATATGTCTCTACAACAGATACATCACTGGGGGCATTGCTAGCACAACTTGATGAGAATAAAAAGGAAAGAGCTATATATTATATTAGTAGAACATTGGTTACATATGAAAAGAACTATTCAATGATTGAGAAAGCTTGTCTAGCTGTGATCTTTGCATCATAGAAATTGAGACACTACATGTTAGCTCATACCACACATTTGGTATCTAGAATTGATCCACTAAAATACCTACTAAGCAAAGTTGCCCTCACAGGTAGATTAGCCAAATGGGTCATGCTCTTAAGTAAATTTGACATTGAATATGTGGAACAAAAAGCTATTAAAGGATAGGTTATTTCTGATCAATTAGCAGATGCACCTATGATTGATGATACACCAATGAAAATGGAATTTCCAGATTCCTCTATCATGACTCTTTCTTCTAGAGAATGGCAATTATTCTTTGATGGCTCCTACACATAAAATGGATCTGGAGCAGGCATATTGTTCATAACTCCTCAAGGATAATCAATTCCAAAAGAATTTAGATTAAAGTTCCCTTTCAAAAACAATATTGTAGAATATGAAGCCCTTTTGAATGGTATGAAACTAGCAATTGAGTGGAGAATAACAAAGATACACATTCATGGAGACTCTCAACTTGTTATCCATCAAGTCAATGATGTGTACCAAACTAAAGATGAAAAGCTCATTCCTTGCAAGAGAATGGTAGGTGATCTTAAGAAGTATTTCATATCTATCACATTTGAGCAAATTCCTAGAACAGAGAACAAGGCTGCCAATGCAATGGCAACACTATCTACTTTATTATTGTAGCCTGAACATGAGCTACACTATTAGTTCCTAGTGGAAGCACTATCTTATCCTGCATATGACTCCCCTAAAATCCACATGATTTGCACTGTTGTAGGTCATGATTCATCCAGATACAAAAACCTATTTTCATATCTCCAAGACCAAATCATTCTCGATACCTTCAACTTCCATGAAAAGAGATACCTTATCTGTCATGCCTCCTGATATGTCATCATTGGTCATGATCTTTACAAACAAGGTCTAGATGGTACGCTACTTAGATGTTTAGAATGAGAAGAGTCTCAACATGCATTAGAGGAAGTCCATGATAGTATTTGTGGGTCACACTTGAATGGTTTAACACTAGCTTGAAAACTTATTAGGGCTAGGTACTATTGGCCTGAATTGGAAAAATAGGCTATCAAATTTGCTAAGAATTGTCAAAAGTGTCAAGTACATGGTGACCTAATTCATGCTCCAGGGAGAGATCTAATTCCCTTTACTACACAATGGCCTTTTCACCAATGGGAATTTGATCTTATAGGATCCATTCATCCTCACTCTTCTGATGGACATACCCATATCATCACAGCTACAAATTATTTTACCAAATGGGTAGAAGTAGTCCCTTTGACACAAGCCACTGGAAAGAAAATATCTATGTTCATATTGAACTATATCATATGCAGATATGGGATCCCACATTCTATAATCATAGATAATGGGGGACAATTCAAAAATAAAGACCTAGATGATCTATGTGCCAAATTCAAGATCACACAACATTGGTCTTCTATCTACTATCCTCAAGGGAATGGACAAGAAGAGGCTTCTAATAAGAATCTGTGGAAAATCTTACACCGCACAATTAATAAGATAGGAAGAGATTGGCATCTCATGATCAATCCAGCTCTCTGGGCCTACAAAACAAGTATCAGAACACCTACTGGGGCTACACTTTTTTCTTTAGTTTATGGGTCTGAAGTAGTACTACCTATTGAGGTTGAAATCCCATCACTAAGAATCAGAATGCATGGTCTAGTAACTGATGATGACTACATAGTGTCTAGGTTGCAAGAACTTGAACTACTAGATGAGCGCAGACAAGTAGCGTATGATCATCTTAGAGTATATCAAAAGAGAATGTCTAGAGGTTACAATAAGAAAGTCAGACACAAAGAATTTCAGGTTGGTGATCTAGTCTTGAGAGAAAATCCTAAAAATCAATCACATCGAGAATGCAAGGGGAAGTTTGAACCCAACTGGCTGGGTCCCTTTGTTATCACTACTAATTTTGGCTCTGGTGCCTATCAACTCTCAATGACTGAAGGAGAATAGCTTTGAGAACCAATCAACGTTCTCCATTTGAAGAAATTCTATGCCTAGGGCATTTAGTCTATGGTAAATTATTCTGAAAAAATCTTAAAAATCTGAAAAAGTCCTGAAAAAATGAACATCTTGGTGAAAACCTAGCAATAGGCACCTTGATGATTCATAAAAAAAGTTAAAAATATCAAAAGTACAAAAAAATTGGAAAAAAAAAAAGAAGAAAAAAAAAAGAAAAAAGTGCCTTGGTGAAAACCTGGAAACAGGCGCCTTGGTAGCAAAAATAGAATCTCTACCAACATGGTGAAAACCCAGAAAATGGGTGCCACTTGTTTCAAAATGCTCCATCTATCAGCACAATCTTGGTTTTTCCTAGCTTTCAATCTTGCTTTAGTTTGTACATATCTCTTGGTTTGTTCCTACGTTCCTGTTTTCAATAAAGTCGGTCTGTACACCAATCAGCTCAAGCGTCTGTATCGTATCAATGTTCAAACTTGGAGGGCAATTAATGTCATATCCTATGGTCTCTAGTATACCTCAGATGAGTCATATCTAGTCCGAGTCCTTTGAAGCTTCATCCAAGTCAGTCAGTCAGTCTCCTCTCCAGAAAGGATTTTGTATCTACAACAACGCAATCAAACATCAAACTAAAAACAATCTATGCTTTTTAAATGCTTTTATCTCCTTGTATGCTTACTGATTCACATTGAGATTCTTGTATATTGTGTCTCTTTGAGCTCTTCGATGATGTCCTTTACAGGATTTAGAGAGTGATGACTGGGGGCATAATCTTTTCTTTGTCTTCTACTTGTATGTGAAAATCTAACAACTTTGGAAATTCTAGATTGAAATGGTGTCCGACTGTAAGAGCCTCTATCTCGAATTGGATGGCCATGCGTACCTCGACCATTGATACCTGGAAAATTCAAGGAAGTTTGATCTAACTATTTTTGAGTGAGTTATTTCTCCTACTGTGAAACGTGATCTTACCTAAGGATGTGAATGATAAAGGGTCACTACGGGTAATTCACATTGGATTTAGAATGATCTCTTGACTGTTTGCTGTGTTTGAATGCAAGGCATATTCTGGTCATCACGACATTTATGTTTTGATGCTTATACAAATTGCTATATCAAAATGGACATGGTATTTAGGTCATCCTAGCATTTGTGCCTTGGTGCTTATATCTACTCTGACATTTTGAAATAAAATCGATATTCATATGTCCATGGTTGCCTAACCAGTGGGTGTTGTATTGATTCCTACGCATACAAATCGATATTCATATGTCTATAGTTTCCCAACTAGTGGGCATTGTATTGATTTATCCGGTTACCTAAAAATTCAATGATGAGAATGACCGACACATGATCAGTGACTAGGTCCTAGGTCTTAGGTTGCATTTCGTACTACATGTCTCTTTGCATTTTTGCTTGTTTGCATGATCTTAAATGCTTAAACGATTCTTCAAAAATGATAAAAACATATCATAAGAGCTGAATCTCACATGAAGGTTCCTCCAATGAAACAACAAGTAGAATCCTTTTTTGGGATCAAAATTGAAATCCAAGATCATTTATATTATTCACTACTTGCATAATCAACCTTCAATCATCAAAGAAATCCAAGACTCAACTTAACTGATTATCTCACATCAAACTATCAAAATTTCAACTTCGTTAACCATGGTCAACTCATTGTTTAACCTAGTCAACCTTGGTCTCCAGGACCTCCAAACGATGCAGAATGTGTTCTTGAACGTGTTTAACCATTTCTCAAATCAATTAACATGCTTCTAAACTCCCAATGCTAACTTTTCTTGTTAGATTTCAATTTTAATCCCAAAGGGGGCATGGTATTGCATATCATTCAAAGTCTGTAACCTAAATTTGAAAGCATCTCTTTCCTTAGTAATCAAAGACAAAAACCACGTCTAGTTGTTGATTCATCAAAAAGACCTCATCGCTCAAGGCAAATCAATCGTCACTAAGGGCATATCAGATTCATCGAGATCCATATCAATTTGGTATTCTCTTAATCTTGTAAATTGTATCAGTTTTTGCAACTATCGGTTCAATTGTGTTATTTCCTTGGTTCTTCAGAAATTGAAGGGTTCATATGTGATACCAATGTGATTCAATATAAGGACAATCGGGTTTAGAATCATCCACTCATTCTTTGCAATCATAAGGTTTAGAATCAGGCATTTTGACACTTTTTCACAATCATCGGTTCATTTGTTGTTATAGTTAACATTATCTTTGGTCATTCAAGACCTAACATCTTCAAATCTTTCAAATCAATTTATGCTTCATATCAATTATCAATTTCAAACATCAGTTTCAACATCATACATAGACTGTCTTTGAACCATTGCACTTCGCACAACAATTCAAAGAGGGGCAAAATGTAATACCCCAAAAATGGGCTATAGGTTCATTAACCTTCTACACATCATCAAATCGAACAAAATCGACATCAAAGTCCTAACCAAAGGCACATCTAAACATCATCGAATCCTAATTGATTATCTCAAATTCTGCATTAGGGAATATTCCTAGTAATATTCCTAATTATCCTAATTATCTTTGATTTAATAATTATTTGGCGATAAATCCTATTTACCCTAAAGTTTGATTAATTGAATATTCTCAATATTTAATCAATTAGATTTAATACTGCCACTTAATTATTTAATTGGAGTTAATTCTATTTATTCCTAAATTGTATTATTTAAATTTGACAATAAACCCAAAATCCTATGAATAATTGATTAAATTCTTATTTAATTAATTAAAGCAAGTTGTCAATTTTTAATAATATTGTTTTTGAATAAAAGTTTGAAAAAATGATGGATTAACCCATAAATCAATTGTTTTATTTTTCAAAATCAGTTAAGTTGGAAATAAATCACTTTATTATTAAATTAATTCATTAATAAAACATGCACAATCATAAAAGAAGACAACTATCAATTATCAATTAAAGCTAAACTCTATTTTGAGTTGAACTCTGCTTTTGCATGTTTTTGTGAGTTAAATATCCTTTATTTAAAAATAACTCAAAAATCAACCCGAGTTATTTGAGTGATTTATAGATTTTTTTCATGCACCTCCAAAAGCCTTAGATTTCTATAAATTAAGGCTTCAACTCTTCATTTGAGATCCATCCATCCACAAATTGTACACTCACGCTGCTGAATTGGAGACTGAAGAATCGATCTTGAGAATTTGAGTTGTTGTGAGATTTTCATTGTTTTTGCATAGTATCCATATCATTTAGAATATTATTGTTAGATCATTTTAGCATATCAATTTTCATAGTAGCATAGATTCATATCAAGTTTTCATTATCATGATTCCACAGAAAAACTAAAAAAATAGATTAATTGCATTCATTAAATATCTAGATTTTACATTCAAATCCTTCGTTTAGGTGTTGTCAAGCTCACTAATCTTGGTATAATCTGAGAATTCACACTCGCATCTACTAGAAGGCAGTAAATTGCCTGGTTAGTTTAGTTTTTCATTTATTGCATGATTTCGATTTTAGCTAACCTCTAATGTTTTAGTGAAGTGTTGTGTCTACAGATCAGGTACAAAATTCACACACACAGAGAGATCCTTGTCAATTGGCCATTGTACTAAGGTAATTAACCATTAGTAAAGGATAAACCTTAGAATTACATTAACAATCAGTTGGAGGGACCAATAGATTTCACAATAATAAAATTGGAATACAATTAAAATAAATGAAGGAATTATTTATAGAAATCAGTAGTACTAAAAATATCTAAAATGTAACTCAAACTTAAAAATAGTAAACTAGAGCTAGATATGAAAATTAGAAGCGCATGATATGCACAATATGAAAACTAGTGTCCAACTAGACTAGACTACCCTAAATTTAGGTTCAACTAAGTGAAATTAAGGTAGAGAATGAATGTGCAAACATGTGCTCAATTATGTATAATAATATGCATGAGAATATTTTTGATCATGTGCAAAATTAATTATGCAACTATAATACCCCAAAAATGGGCTATAGCTTCATTAACCTCTATATTGACACAACAAACGAAATCGACATCAAAGTCCTAACCAAAGGCACATCTGCACATCATCGAATCTTAATTGATTATCTTAAATTCTGCATTAGGGAATATTCCTAGCAATATTCCTAAATATCTTAATTATTTTTAATTTAATGATTATTTGGCGGTAAATCCAATTTATCCTAAAGTTTGATTAATTGAATATTCTAAATATTTAATTAATTAGATTTAATTCTACCACTTAATTATTAAATTAAATTTAATTATATTTATTCCTAATTATTATTATTTGAATTTGACAATAAATCAAAATTCCTATCATTAATTGATTAAATTCTTATTTAATTAATTAAATCATTTTGTCAATATTTAATGATATTATTTTTGAATAAAAGTTTGATTAAATAGTTAATTAACCCATAAATTAATTATTTTATTTCAAAAATCAGTTAAGTTGAGAATAAATCACTTTATTTATTTATTAAATCATAATTATCCATGTGCACATTTAAGGACCAGTTAAACTCAAAAGTGGAAAATCAATGCAAGTTGTTAGCTTTTGGAAACTCAACATCCTTTTTGAGTCAAAAGTTGATCTAAACTTCTAATTCGAGTTGAACTGTGATTTTGCATGATTTTTGTGAGTTAATTATCTTCCTATTCTTGATAACTCAAAAATCAACCCGAGTTTATCAAGAGTGATTTATGGCTTTTCCCATGCACCTCCAAAGCCCTGGATTTCTATAAAATTAAGGCTTTAGCTAATTTCAAATCATCTCATCATTTTGCATAATCACGCTGAAGAATTGCTATTTGGAGAATCAAAGCTTATTGTGAATCAAGGCTATTGTGAGATCAATTTGGTTTTTACATTCATTTAGTTTTCATATCATATCATTGTTAGATCAATTCATAGCATATCAATTTTTACATATCATAGATTTCATATCAAGTTTTTCATCTTATTGTATCTAAAATAAAAAAAATAGATTAATTGCATACATTTCATATCAATTTTGCATTCAAATCCTTTGTTTAGGTGTCGTTAAGGTCACTGATCTCGATAACAATCTGAGAACATCATATTCGCACCTATTAGAAGGCAGTAAATCACCTGGTTAGTTTAGCTTTCAATTCATTGCACGATTTCATTTTTGCTAACCTCTAATATTTTACTGAAGTGTTGTGTCTACAGATCAGGTACAATTTTCACACACACATTTTTGGCACCAACCGTGGGGCCCTGAAACGGGTTTCCAATTCAATTCAATCAATTTCTATCTTTTTCTCCTCGATTTCTGTGCAAAATTATAATTTTTAATTTCTATCTGTACAATATTCGTATGAGTTTCTACCAAAAGTCATTTTGCACTGTACCCACTATCGTACGACAATATATTGGATTAAGAATCGTGCCAGGCTGTACACACTGTCGTCTAGAAATTCAACTATCGTTTCATCATACAGCTAATGTTGTACGAGTTTCTAGACTGTCATCTGGGAGCATACCCACCATCATATGAGTTTCACACTGTTGTCTGGTAACAGACCCACTGTTGTATGAGTTTCGGCATCAGATTTCAACTGTTGTTTCATTTTCAGGGCAGTTTATCAGATTTGATTTCTAGATTTCGACTAACTGCTAATCTTAACAATTAAGTCTCTATTTTTGATTGATTCCTACTGCCTGTGATTGGGAAAAGTACAAGAATTGCTAAAAATTGGTAAACATCTACTAAGCGCATTGCAAGGATCTCAAGTATTCTCCTTGTTCTAATAACATTTTGATTTGGACTTAAAATAAATCTCTCGTGTGTCTAGCTTGAGTGTTTCTTTTCATGCTTTTGTTTTTACACACTTGCATAATTGATACTAGGTTGTGACACCTTAGGTATTCATTTAAGTAGTCTTAGATACTTGTGATTGATCTAGATTGCTATCTTGGGTTATTGGACTCACTAATTCGCCGACCCCTCATTCACCCCGTGGTTGCAAGGTCAACGCCACATTAAAGGGGAGGGGTCTAGAGGAAAGAAGCGTTAATTGTTCCACCAGGCAACCCTTTTGTGCTTTTTGGAACTCACTTGTTTTCTAGGTTGTGGACTCATTTTTAGCTTGTGTGAGGTGTTAAGTGTTCCACCTTGTGGACTCACCTCATATTTTCTCTAAGCGTTAAGTGTTCCTCTTTCTGCTTTTGAATACTTTCGGTAGATTTGCTTTCAGGAATATATATATATGTGCTCACATAGTAATTAGGCCCTATGAACACTATTTGTGATTCTTGAGAGATTGGATTCCTAGGAAAATCCCTCCTTGACGACGGAATCCTTGTAGGTAGGGAGGATACTTAGTGCATTTCACGTTCTACTTGGTTAGTGCATCTTCTCTTATTGATCGATACATTCTCTCTCTAGAGAGGTTGATAGATCATGTGGGGTTGACATCATAGACTTTGGTGAAACAAACTTTGTCTTAGCGTGTCAGATTAATCTGCTTGCTTTGTTTGGGTTAAAAGTGAACAAGCGTCAAAACCTTGGATCTAGAGCCAAGTCCCCTTGTGGTACAATAATGTGAGTCACCTTTAGAGAAGGTTAACCATAGCGGACATTCCCTTCATATGAAAAACTACGTTGACGGAACCTCAAGCGGTAATAGCCATTTTCACCGTGGTAGTGATAGCCGCTATATAAATGTCCTTGTAGAAGAAATCTCCAGAGGTGTGGTTCATTGTTGGGTTCTCAAATCTCCCTAGCAGATCCTAAAGATTAAATTCTCGGACTGTGTCAAAACCCTGGTGCACCAGGATTGGAGTTCACCCCTTTGGATCATAAAAGTTGCAGAGTCATACCATTACTAAAAACCATAAAGAGGCCAATTTTTCATTTTCAAGAATATGTGCATCATTGCAAAACTTTTTGGAACATACACAATTAGCATTCTCAGGGATTAGCACAAATTTGGTCACTTGATTGTTCATGTGCAAGGTTTCTTTTGCCCTTGTTCATTGTTTTCAGACGTGCTTGAAATCACTTGCTTGCTATTTTGCATGGTTGGTTATCTACTTGGTTACTAAAAATGAACGAATCTGGTCTGCTCTTCAAATCTGGACAGTAAAATTTGCAAACAATCCAAAATTGAAAACCCTAAAAGTGCAAAATATGAAGTGAAATTCCTTTCTGGAGTCAAAAGTCATCTCAAGAGGTCAGAAAGTCATACGAGTTTTGGCCAAATGTCATTTCAATACTACCCATCTATCATATGATTGAGTACCCAATGTCATATGAGTTTTCATGCCAGCAAATTCAAAAAGTAAAATCCTGCTAGCAACTGTCATGCGAGTTTTTGCAACTGTCGTACAAGTTTTTCAACTATCATTTCATAGCATACCCACTATCGTACGAGTCTGTAGAGTGTCATTTGGGAAAGTTTTGAAAAGTTGTCAGAAAGTTGCCAAAATTTCTAGATACTTAGCTTTTTCAGCATATTCTCAGAATCTGTCGAACAAATCACTGTGTCAAGAACAGAGCAGTAGCTAGTGAGAATCAGTACACATGAGGAAGAAATTCTAATCACAACTATGATGAAACAGATGCATGCTATGCAAGTTGAACTTAACAATCTTAAGAAAGAAAAGGAATGTAAAGAGTTTTCCATGGAAGCTCTATGCCCCCAGACAAAATTTGAGCAATGTGATAACCCTTATGATACCTCTTCCACAGAGAGTGACATGCCCATCTTTGAAGACTATGATGACTATGATGATAGACAATGTAATGGTACCTATGACACCTATGTTCCTAAGAATCCTCCTCGTCGTGTGTTCCTGCTTACTACAAATGGGCCATCACATTGGATAGATTGTGAGGGTGATCCATATGATTCTGATTTTGAAAGAGACTTTGATGACTTCTATGAACAATACCTAGATGACACATCTACTTCACTTGAGGAAGATAAAGTTTTTCTTGTTGATTACAAAAGTAAATACTATAAGAATCTCTCCTCTAAGAAATCTCAGGCTGAAAATAAAGATTAAACTCTCAAGAAAGATCATGTTAATGTTGGACCTTTGTCTTGTGATGGTTCCCTTCCATCCCCTACTTCCTCCAATATCCATGCATTTCCTAAAGCTTCCAAGTCTTTCAAATCTTTCACAGAACCTTCATTCGACACAAGCCCTGATACTTTTCATACAGTTCCCTATAGTTATCCTCTAGGGCTACCTCTTCAAGAAATTCAAGCTAACCTTCACTTGGCTACTAATACTTTCAAATGCTAAACCTAAAGAGCCTAAGCCTTCATATGCTACAATGCCTACTTCAGCTAGTCCTTCACCATCTCTGTAATAGTCTTCCATACAATCCCAACATGCTTTCATATCCTTAGAAGTGGCTCCATGTCAAGAGGACTCTAAAAATGATGAAGAAAAGAACATAAAGAAATATTAAGATCAAGAACCTTCCATGTCATCCAATCCTTTTCATGATGTCTCTTATCCACTTCAGGGTTCTTTTGATCCTATACATCCTTTTTCATGCATTCCACCATGTCTTAAGTCTTCTCCTAAGCAAGATCAAGCTACTACTTACACTGTTGAGCTTATTGACAATCAAAATAACCTTACTACACTTTTGCTTTCCAAAGATGATACTTCCATTAAGGTTGGTAAAAATGGTGTTGTTCCTTCCAATGTTAAGCCTATTGAAAATCAAGAGAAAAATTATGCGCTTATGCTATCCAAAGATCCTTGTCAAGATCAAAGTCTTCCATCTTCTTATTCTACCACTCCATGTTCACTTCCACTTTCTACTCTTCCTAAGTCTTTGCAAGCTTTGAACAATCCTATCAAAGAAGGTGCTCATATTCAAGATGTCCACGATTCTATTGAAAATCCTAATGCTTACTCTAAAGATGTTGATGTCCTTGGTTGTCATATAAATGTTGATGAACTTGTTGATTATCCTTTTGCATCTTCCACTTCCATCCTTGGACCTCTTCCACCACTACTAAGGGCTTCACATCTTCCTTCCATCTTGGGTCCTTATGTCCCTTCACTTTTCCCTCCTAACTCTCCTAATTCACCATCCATCTTGGGTCCTTACATCCCTCCATCTCCCATCTTTCCTCAAGATCAACATAGATGCATACCCTTGAATCCTTTTAATCCACTCACCCATCTAAACCAGTCATATCGTCCTTCTTCTTCCACAAGTCCCAAGTCTTTTGGAAATAAATTGAATGTTCAATACAAGAAAAAGAAGCAATATAAGAATCCATCAAAAAAAGAAGATCACCATGTCTCCTCTAATCGACATAGAGGCATAAAGTCAAAAGAGATATCTAAGAAAAAAACTACAAGACAAGTATGGGTTCTAAAATCCATTATTGAAGATATTCTCTCTAGATCATCAAAAGGAAATAAAAAGCCTACGGCTATATGGATTCCAAAGTCTCTCTTGAAAGAGTCTGGTGTTGAGAAAAAAGTGAAGTTGACATTCAAGCTTCCAATGGCTTCCACTTCATGTTCTTCCAAAAACATTCTTCCATTCCATGCACCTAAACCACAACCTCTGCTATCCATTCACCATATTCCTTCACGTATTCCTTCATTCATGTTTCATCCATCCTCTCACCACCCTTCAAGGTGTTTGTTGACATTGATCTTGCATTCCTTTCCACCTACCCTTTCACAATCCTTCCATTCATTATCCTTCTACCTTCTATCCTTTTTCCTCATTTGCCTATTCCTCCTATCTTCCAACCTCAATCGCTTTACATAAAACTTCATCCTCCATTTTCTCTTCCTTCTCCCTTTCCCTATCAGCATATTTGAGCATATCATTTTCAATCCTTGGCATATCATGGTTTATCCTTTCAAGGAGCATTATCTAAAGAGCTTTCCTTCTAAAAAAAAAATTAAAAAAACTAAAATTGAAAATGTGCTTTGGTTAAAACTTGGAAATAGGCACCTTGGTAGCAAAAGTAAAGAGAAATAAATTCATCCTATGGTGAAAACCACTCCCTTGTGGCGCCTTGGATAAGTACCATGATGAAAACCTGGCAATCAGGCATCATGCGTAGTTCTTCTACATATTTCATCCATTCCATCTTCTCTCTTTGATCTTGACAATGTTGATCTATAAAATGAACATTTGGCTATCTTGTGAGCTACTTTACGTTGATCTTGCTTTCATTCCCTTCCTATTTAGCCTTCATATTTATTTTCCTCCATTCATTCTAGCCTTTCACTATCCTTTTCCCCTTTGGTCTTGATCTAATAAAAAGAAAGAGTAAAACATGATGCTATGAGGCCTCTTGACATGTCTACTCCTTTGGACTACATCCTTTCCTTCTTTGGCATTGCGATCTTGTGACTTATCCTATATTGGCCTTTCATTGCTTGTCCAAATGCACTTTACATGACAATTTTTCCCTAGCTTGGGTATTCTTGAGGAGTTTTCCCTTGAGGATTTCTTCCCTTCATTCTTCTTCATTCTCTTGTCTTCCATCTCTTCCACCAGCTTGCCAATCCCTCTTGTTCTCCACCTTGCTAGACATTGGGACTGCACAATATGATCTTACTTGGGAGTTTGCAATGGAAAAAGATGCTATCAAGTATACCAAGTATCAGAACTAGTATCAGAACCAGTATCAAAACAAGTGTTAGAACAAGTATCATAACTAATATCAGAACTAGTATCAGAACTAGTATCAGAACCAGTATCAGAACAAGTATCAGAACAAGTATCAAAACTAGTATCAGAACCAGTATCGGAACAAGTATCATAACCAGTATTAGAACTAGTATCAGAACAAGTATCAGAACAAGTATTAGAACCAGTATCAGAACAAGTATCAGAACACCTACTGGGGCTACACCTTTTGCTTTAGTTTATGGGTCTGAAGCGGTACTGCCTATTGAGGTTGAAATCTCATCACTAAGAATCAGAATGCATGGTCTTAGAAACCGATGATGACTACAGAGTGTCTTAGTTGCAAGAACTTGAACTACTAAATGAGCATAGACAAGTAGTGTATGATCATCTCAGAGTATATCAGAAGAGAAAATAATGTCTAGAGGTTACAACAAGAAAGTTAGGCTCAGAGAATTTTAGGTTGGCGATTTGGTCTTGAGAGAGAATCCTAAAAATCAATCACATCAAGAATGCAAGGGGAAGTTTGAACCCAATTGACTGGGTCCCTTTGTAATCACTAGTACTTTTGGCTCTGGTGCCTATCAACTCTCAACGACTGAAGGAGAACAGCTCTGAGAACCAATCAACGTTCTGCATCTAAAGAAATTCTATGCCTAAGGCATTCAATCTATGGTAAAAAGTCTTGAAAAAAATATTAAAAATCTGAAAAAGTCCTGAAAAAAATGAACATCTTGGTGAAAACCTAGCAATAGGCACCTTGATGATTCACAAAAAAAGTAAAAAATATCAAAATCAAAAAAATGAGAAAAAAAAAATGTGCCTTGGTGAAAACTTAGAAACAGGCACCTTGGTAGCAAAAATAGAATCTCTACCAAGATGGTGAAAACCCAGCAAATGGGTGCCACTTGTTTCAAAATGCTCCATCTATTAGTGCAATCTTGGTCTTTTCTAGCTTTTAGTCTTGCTTTAGTTTGTACATATCTCTTAGTTTGTTTCTGTATTTCTAGTTTTCAATAAGTCAGTTTGTACACCAGTCAGCTCAAGCGTCTGTATCCTATCAATGCTTAAAACTTGGGGACAATCAATGTCATATCCTGTGGCCTCCAAAGTATCTTAGACATATCATATCCAGTCAGAGTCCTTTGAAGCTTCATTTGAGTTAGTCAAGTTTGTCTCATCTCTAGAAAGGATTTTGCATCTACAACAACATCAAACATCAAAACAAACTGAAAACAATCCGCGCTTCATGCTTTTATCTCCTTGTATGCTTACTGATTCACATTGAGATTTTTGCATATTATGTCCTTTCGAGCTCTTTGATGATGTCCATCAGGATTTAGAGAGTGATGACTGGGGGCATAATCTCTTCTTTATTTTCTGCTTGTATGTGAAAATCCAACAACTTTGGAAATTTTGGATTGAAATGGTGTCCGACTGTAAGAGCCTCTATCTCAAATTGGATGGCCATGTGTACCTCAACCATTGATACCCAGAAAATTCAAGGAAGTTTGATCTAACTATTGTCTTTTTGAGTGAGTTCTTTCTCCTATTGGGAAACACAATCTTACCTAAGGATGTGAATGATAAAGGGTCACTACGGGTAATTCACATTAGATTTAGAATGATCTCTTGACTGTTTGATGTGTTTGAATGCAAGGCATATTTAGGTCATCATGATGTTTATGTTTTGATGCTTATACAAATTTCTATATCAAAATGGACATGCTATTCAAGTCATCCTGGCATTTGTGCCTTGGTGCTTATATCTAATCCGACATTCCAATAACAAAATCAATATTCATATGTCCATGGTTGCCTAGCCAGTGGGTGTTGTATTGATTCTTGTGCATACAAATCGATATTCATATGTTTATGGTTTCATAGCTAGTGGGCATTGTATTGATTTATCCGGTTACCTAAAAGTTTAATGATGATAACAAATCAACACATGATCAGTGACTAGGTCCTAGGTCTTAGGTTGCATTTCATTCTGCATGTCTCTTTGCATTTTTCATGTTTGCATGGTCTCAAAATGATTAAATAAACTTCAGTGCTTAAACGATTCTTCAATCACATCTTCAAATCTAACAAGAGCTGAATCTCACACGAAGGTCCATCCAACGAAATAGCAAGTAGAATCCTTTTTCGGGATCAAAATCAAAATATGAGATCGTTTATATTATTCACTACTTGCATAATCAACCTTCAATCATCATAGAAATCCAGTATTCAACTTAACTGATTATCTTCCATCAAACTATCAAAATTTCAACCTGGTTAGCTATGGTCAACTCATGGTTTCACCTAGTCAAACTTGGTCGTCTAGACCTCTAAATGATGCAGGACACATTCTCGAATGTGTATAACCACTTCTCAAATCAATTAACATGCTTTTGAACTATCAACACTGACTTTTCTTGTCAGATTTCAATTTTAATCCCAAAGGGGGCATGGTATTGCACATCATTCAAAGTCTGTAATCTAAATCTTGAAATCATATCTTTCCTCAGTAATCAAGACAACAACCACGTCTAGTTGCTGATTCATCAAAAGTCCTCATCGCTCGGGGAAAATCTATCATCGCTTGGGGCATATCAGATTCATCGATCCATATCAATCTGGTATTCTCTTAATCTTGTAATCTGTATCAGCTTTTCGCAACTATCAATTCATTAGTATTATTTCCTTGGTTCTTCGGTAACTGAAGGGTTCAGATGTGATACCTACGTGGTTCTTCTAAGACAATTGAGTCTGGAACCAATCACTCACTTCTTTGCAATCATAAGGTTCAGAATCAGGCATTTTGACACTTTTGTTTCATTGGTTCATCCCTGTTATAGTTAACATTATCTTTGGTCATTCAGGACCTATCATCTTCATATCAATTATCAATTTTGAATCAGTTTCATATCTCTATCAAACACAGACTATCTTTGAACCACTGCACTTCGCACAGTAATTCAAAGAGGGGCAAAATGTAATACCCCAAAAATGGGCTATAAGTTCATTGACCTCCTACATCATCAATTCGAACGAAATCGACATCAAAGTCCTAACCAAAGGCACATCTGCACATCATTGAATCCTAATTGATTATCACAAATTCTACATCGGGGAATATTCCTAGTAATATTCTTAATTATCTTAATTATCTTTAATTTTATAATTATTTGGCGATAAATCATATTTTTCCTAAAGTTTGATTAATTGAATATTCTGAATATTTAATTAATTAGATTTAATTTGGCCACTTAATTATTTAATTGAATTTAATTCCATTATTCCTAATTATGATATTTAATTTTGAAAATAAATCCAAAATCTTACAAATAATTGATTAAATATTTTATTTAATTAATTAAATCATTTTGTCAATTTTTAATATTGTAATTTTGAATAAAAGTTTGAAAAATGATTGATTAACCCATAAATCAATTGTTTTATTTTTCAAAATCAGTTAAGTTGAGAATAAATCACTTTATTTATTTATTAATTCATAATTATCCATGTGCACAATTAAAGAGCAGTTAAACTTCAAATAAAAAAATCAATGCAAGTTATTGACTTTTTGGAACTCAACATCATTTTTGAGTTTTAAAGTTGATCTAAACTTCTAATTTGAGTTAAAAAGCTATTTTTGCATGATTTGCATGTTTTTGTGAATTAAATTAACCTTATTTAAAAATAACTCAAAAATCAAGCTGAGTTATTTGAGTGATTTATGGCTTTCTTTCATGCATCCTCTAAAGCCTTGGATTTCTATAAAATCAAGGCTCAGCTCATCTCAAATCATCTCATAATTTTGTGAGCTTACTCTGCCAAAGTCGTCTACGAATTGCACAACTATTTTGAAAGATTGGAATTTGGAGAATCAAAACTTATTGTGAATCAAGGCTATTGTGAGATCATTTAGATTCTTTTTCATATCATTGTTAGATCATTTTAGCATATCAATTTCCATATTAGCATAGATTCCATATCAAGTTTTCATATCATTGCACAGAAAATATTAAAAATATAGATTAATTGCATTCATATTTCATATCAATTTTGCATTCAAATCCTTCATTTAGGTGTCGTCAAGGTCACTGATCTCGAGAACAATCTGAGAACATCATACTCACACCTATTAGAAGACAGTAAATCACCTGGTTAGTTTAGTTTCAATTATTGCATGATTTCAATTTTTGCTAACCTTTAATGTTTTACTGAAGTGTTGTGTCTACAGATCAGGTACAATTTTGACACACACAACAACATATGCAACTATGCCTAATGCAACAAATATACATGCTTTGACAAAACATTCAATATGTTGGTGGCTCAATTGATATTTTTCGGTGTCAATATTGATGAGAAAGAGAAATTTCATATCTTACTTTGTTCTTTTCTTGACTCATGTGATTCACTTGTTATAGCCATAGGTGGTACTTCTATTACTTTGAAGAATGAAGATGTGGTGGGTTCTTTTCATTATCAAGAGATAAGGAAGAAGGTATCCATTAATGCTAAGGTGACCCCAAGTGTTTATAGAAGACATTTTATAAAAGAAAAGAATAATGAGAAGTATAATAAATTTGAATCAATGAGAGATCCGAATCTCTAGGAAATTTCAAAGTTATTTTTTGGAATCACGTCAACTTTGGAAAAATCCATAAGGACTAAAAAGAAGAAAAAAGAAGAAATTTGATTTTGATTCTTAGTATGAGAAGGAAAATAGTGATGCATTTATTTAATCTTTGGCCATTCACATAGGTAATGATGAATGATTAATTCAATTCAGTGCATCTTTCCATAAATTACCTCTAATAAAGATTGATTTACTAAATATCCGGGATCTAGAGGATATGAGGTGGATTGGGGTGATGATTCTCATTTAGATGTTGTTGGTTGTGGTAAATTTAGAATCACATTTTTCAATAGTATAATAAGAATGATTAATGGTGTGTTACACATTTTTCGACTAGCACAAGTTTTTTTATTTGTGAGAAAATTGAATGATGTGAGTATATAGATAGTATTTTCTAATGTAGGATGCAGAATTGTGAGAGGTTCTATGGTGATTATTAGAGGCATAAACTTTGGCACATTTTAAAATTTTGATGCATACACCATTGAGAGAAGATATGTGGATACTTTTTTGGAAGAGGTGAGGGTTTCATCTTTAGAAAATAGTCATGGATTTTGAGCACCTAAAGGTGTTTTATCTTCTAAATCTAAGTTATCTATGATTAATACTATGTTATTGCACTAGGTACTTGGCCAATTGGAGAAAGGGGTCTAAGGACCTTGACAAATAAACACTTTGTTGAAGGTTTGAATGATTGTGATCTTTATTTTGATTTTTGTGAGAATTCAATTTATAGAAAACACAACTAAATTAGTTTTACTCGAGTTCTCATAAATCTTGTGTATATTGGATCTTATTCATTTTGATGTATTTACCCCTATATATGATACTTTAATTAGAAAATAAACATATTATGTTTCATTTATTGATTATTATAGAATAAGGATATCATTATATTTTCTAAAGAGTAAAACTAAAGTTTCAAGTTGATTCAAAGAATTTGAATCAATGGTTGAATAACATTATAGAAAGAAAGTAAAATATTTGAGGACTAATAATGGTACTGAATTTTTCTCTAATGGATTTTTATAATTATATTAAAATTGTGGCATTAATAGGTAGAAGAAAAACATGTATTCTCTATAACAAAATTGAGTTGTAGAAAAAATGAAGAGGATGATGATGGAGAAGGTTAGGAGTATGTTACATAGCATTAATTTAGAAAAAAAATGTTTTGGGTTGAAGCTATTGCCACAAATTGCTACCTGATTAGTAGAACTACTATCAACTCTTGTTGATAAAAGACCAATGAAGGCTTGGTTAGGTCTAAGACTTCAGTGAGAAATCTTAGAGTTGGTTGTGAGGCATATGCACATGTGCCAAAGGAGGAAAAAACAAACTTGGAGAATAATGTTATGAAATTTAACTTCATCATATATAGTTATGGTGTGAAAAGATACAAAGCTCTAAGACCCCATTGTACAGAAGTTTATACATAGTAGTGTACACACTAAATAGTGCACTTCTCTAAATCATTGCTTCCAAGAGAATCCATGGATTGGAAACTTTGAGAAATCAGTTTAGAGCTCCCTAGGCATAGAGTGCAAGGGTGTTAAGAATGCTCTCACCTAGAGCTATTAAGCCAATGACCCTTCTAGTAAACCATGCAATGGGAGATTCAAATGAAGACAAGGGCAAGAATGCCAATATCCCCAAGAATCAAATGGAAATGCAAATGCAATGCAACTATGCTAGAAATGGAAATGCAAGCTAAGCTATAAAAATGAAAGATAGAAGTATTACAAAGCCTCCTAGTTAAGCTAGATGAAGTAATCTAAAGCACAAAGGAAACTAAGCTAAATATGAAGCTATGAATGCCATGATAAATGAAACTAGAATAACATGTAGATGCAAAAGCCAAGAATGCTCCAAATCTTCAAAAGCTCCAAAGTGACCTAGAAAACCTGCAGTATAACATTAGCATAAAAAGTTGGGGATCTAGAATGAAAAAGAGAGCTCTCCTTTTATAAGAAATGAGAAGGAATGGACCATGGAGATTAAGAGGCAAAATATTTAATCAAAGGTGGAGCTTGAAATAGGAGAAATCCATGTGCACAAATATCCTCCAATGAGAAAATAAGAGTTGACTTTTGTGTCCATATGAGATAAAAAGTGCTTCTTCCCTTTTTATAAAATGCTTTATTTGTGCAACTTAGGATAAGAGGAAAAGTCGGGGGATTTTTATTTAATTAAAAGAGGAGGAGATTCCTTTTAATTAAATAAAGACTTAGGATAAGATGGTTAGCCCATAAAAAATAATTGAATAAATGATAGAACTAGGATTTGATCAAGAATAAGCAATTGATGATTTTAGCAAATAATGCTAGCAAGGGGCTAATAGTCTAGATGACCATTTTTAGGTGATTACATTTGCCCCTCTTTGTCTAATGTGTGATTGATCTAGAAACACATTACTTCAAAGAATAGATCAGTCGAGAAAGAAATAGATAGCGGTCTGACTCCAAAGAATGAAGTGCAGAGAAATAGCAAATCCTGCATGATCAGCCTGATAGTGATAGTACTGAACACTGTTAGAAATAGGAAATAATGAGAGGGGGGGGGGGGGGTGAATCAGTATTTTAAAAACTTTTTCTTTTGCCCACTTATGGATATAACAGATTACTTTAGTGCATACAAAGATTATCAAGCCGATTAACAAACATAGCAGTAAATAGAAAGAACTCATAACACATGATATGTTCTCGAGGAAACCCTGGCCAAGGGAAAACCCTGGTGGGGATGGTACCCACAAAGATCACTAATCAAAAGTATCTTGTTAGGGATATTGGACCCTGTTGGGAGTCAATTTACAATATATAGTAGATCTGTCCTGGTTAAAGGACTTTAGGCTTTGTTAGAAGCCTTAACCCTGTTAGGAGTTAGATTACAAAACTTGATCACCAGCTGAGCTCACTGCCCAAACAGGTAATACAAAATGTTTCTGATTGTAATATGGTACTACTTACAACTTCACATCAATAGCCTTTGCTGCTATCACAATATACAACTATCGAAAGTTATCTTTTCTTTCTTTTTACACATCACATATTTCTTTCATTACATTTCAAGTATGCCTAATATATGAGTTATTAGAGCTAATAAATTTACATGGTTGGCTTCCAAAATCTTTATCCAAGAGTAAAAATCTAGGATGTCATCCCTTCATAATGTTAAGTCATTAATTTGATAAGAAAAAAATAATCCCTTAACTCTTTCGCTAATACTGTCTCCAAAACTGTTATGTCTGCAAAAACTGTCTTCGGTAAACTTTGAATAACTTTGTCCGTACAACTCCAAACTTTATGCGCACTGAGATGGGGTATCCTCATACTCTATAGAAGCTTTAGTTAACTGCACAAACAAAAATATTGCTCCAGTGGATGTCGCCAACTAAATCTTCATTGGGTGCTCTGTCAGGATCACTGTATCCATACTTAGACAATTTCTTCCTTCAACTTGCCATACTTGCATTCCAGATTTTGCGCTCTTAATAGAGATCATATGTTGCCATATTGAAAACATCTATGCATCCACATTAGCCAAATTGCCAACAAACACTTAGGAAAGAGATGGACAATATCAGAATTTGAGATGAGAACTAACATGTCAAGCACAAAGATAGATCAATCAGAGAAAATGGAATGGTCAAGCTTATGCTCTCAAGAATAGCCAATAGGATATGATGTGTCTGCCCCATCAGGATTGAAAGAAAAATCAGGTAGAGAGAATGCAAAAGCAAGAGCAACATGATCAAATCACTAGAAATCATAATCAAAGATGAAAGATAAGAGAATAACCATCAAGCAATGAAGATATGCCCCAGTTAAGACCTTAGAGAGAGATGAATTAAATGAATGAAAGACTAGAAGGGTGAGAGAGATTGAGATGAAGAAATGAAGATGCCCTAGCAAACATCGAAGGATCAGGCCTCAAATGGTCAGCCAACTACATGAAAGAAGGAGAAATGTGATTTTGAGGATCAAGGTGAACTTAGATTTTGGTTTGGATCCTGAAATGAAGAGAAAATGATGTGATATGAAAGATGAGAAGTGAAAGACATGATCGGGAAGAAGCGAAAGGTGAGCACAGTTTGACTAATAAGTCTGTGAAAGATGAAAGGAGAGCTCTCTCCATATGCAAGATGCAAAACTAACTATCATGAACTTAAGAATGCAAGCTACTATGAAAAGTGGTTTACTTGCAAGGTCGCAAAGCTATTAGTCTCTAATATTCATCATCGAGCGTTATTGGTAGCTTCATAAGATCATACAATACACACTAGTATAACTATGTGGATCTGAATATGATCTATATCAGATAGGAATGTGGGAATCCTACCTAGGCATCAAAGACATATAGGTCAAGATGACTAGTGCAGTGAGGCTCCCTAAGTTTGATATAGCAAGATTATGCTCGCATCGAGACACAAGAAAGTGAAGATGACTATAAGCATGTGCTTGCAAAAAATAATCAAGGATAATACATTGTAGATCCTAGTGTCAAGTGGAACAAGCATAAATGCTCATGAGGGTGAGGATCAACAAGATATACCCATAGGCAAAAAGTAGATAAAACATGTCCTCATGCCCCAGTCTTCTATCTCAGCATCATTGAAAACTATTAGGGAGAGGGCACTCAATAAAGATCATCATAGACAACATACAAAGAAATAAAGTCAAGCAAATTTCAGCAAGTCAAGTGTTTAAGTGCGCGTGTGTAGGTCATAGAGTCAAACTTTGAGTATCACATCTACTAGTAAGAAATATTGCATCATGCTAAACTGTAGGGTAGGATATCTGATAAGTGTTGAGAAACACTTGACGCTAGAGTAGTGTTGAAAAACACAGTTGGGGTGAGTGTGACTATTTTTTGGGATTTTGAATTTTTTTAGTTTTTTTGTATTTTTGAAATATATAATTTTTTTGGAGATACATCAAAGCACCTATTGCTAGGTTTTCACTAAGATGATCATTTTTTCAGGACACTTTCAAATTTTTAAAATTTTTGACAATATATCATTTTTAAAGATTTTTTTAGGATCAATAAGGTATATACAAAGAATGCCCCCAGACATAATGGGCATTAAACTCCCAAGTAAGATCACATCGTGTAGTCCCAATGTCTAGCAAGGTGGAGGACAAGAAGGATTAGCAAGCTAGTGGAAGAGATGGAAGACAAGAGAATGAAGGAGAATGAAGGGAATAAATCCTCAAAGGAAAACTCCTCAAGAGTACCCAAGCTAGGGAAAATTGTCATGTAAAGCATATTTGAATAAGCAATGAAAGGATAGCATAGGATAGGTCACAAAAGCATAATGCAAAAGAAGGAAAGGATGCAGTCCAAAGGAGTAGACATGTTAAGAGGCTTCATAGCATCATTTTTTTACTCTTTTTTATTAGATCAAGACCAAAGGGGAAAAGGATAGTGAAAGGCTAGAATGAATGGAGGAAAATAAATATGAAGGCTAAACATGAATGGAATGAAAGCAAGATCATCATAAGATAGCTCACAAGATAGCCAAATGTTCATGGATAGCTCCATATTGTCAAGATCAAAGAGAGAAGGCGAAATGGATGAAATATGTAGAAGAACTACGCATGATGCCCGATTGCCAGGTTTTCATCACAGTACTTATCCAAGGCACCAAAAGGGAGTGGTTTTCACCATAGGATGAATTCATTTCTCTTTACTTTTTCTACCAAGGTGCTTGTTTCCAAGTTTCCACCAAGGCACATTTTCAATTTTTTCATTTTTTTTTTTTTGTTTCTATTATTTTATTTTTTTTTGGAAGAAGGAAAGCTTTTTAGATAATGCTCTTTGAAAGGATAAACCATGATATGCCAAGGATTGAAAATGATATGCTCAAAGATGTTGATAGGGAAAGGAAGATGGAAGAGAAAAATGAAGGATAAGGTTTTATGTAAAGCGAGTGAGGTTGGAAGATAGGAGGAATAGGCAAATGAGGAAAAATGATAGAAGGTAGAAGGATAATGAATGAAAGGATTGTGAAAGGGTAGATGGAAAGGAAGGAAAGATCAACATCAACACACACCTTGAAGGGTGGTGAGAGGATGGAGAAAATGTGAATGAAGAAATATGAGAAGGAATATGGTGAATATTTAGTAGAGGTTGTGGTTTAGGCACATGGAATGGAAGAATATTTTTGGAAGAAGATGAAGTGGAAGCCTTTGGAAGCTTGAATGTCAAATTCACTTGTTGTTCAACATAAGACTCTCTTAAGAGAGACTTTGGAATCCATATAACCATAGGCTTTTCATTTCTTTTTGATGATTTAGAGAGAATATCTTTAATGATGGATTTTGGAACCCATACTTGTCTTGTAGTTTTCTTCTTAGATATCTCTTTTGACCTTATGTATCCATGTTGATTAGAGGAGACATGGTGATCTTATTTTTTTGATAGATTCTTGTATTGCTTCTTTTTCTTATATTGAACATTAAAGTTACTTTTAAAAGACTTGGAACTTGTGGAAGAAGAAGGAGAATATGACTGGTTTAGATGAGTGGGTGGATGAAAATGATTCAAGGATATGCATCTATGTTGATCTTGAGGAAAGATGGGAGATGGAGGGACATAAGGACCCAAGATGGATGATGAATTAGGAGAGTTAGGAGGGGAAAGTGAAGGGACATAAGGGCCCAAGATGGAAGGAAGACATGAAGCCTTTGGTATTGGTGGAGGAAGTCCAAGGATGGATGTGGAAGATGCAAAAGGATAATCAACCAATTCATCAACATTTATATGACAACCAAAGACATCAGCATATTTAGAGTGAGCATTACGATTTGCAATAGGATCATGAACATCTTGAATAGGAGTAACTTCTTCGATAGGATTGTTCAAAGCTTGCAAAGACTTAGGAAGAGTAGAAAGTGGAGGTGAACATGGAGTGGTAGAACAAGAAGATGGAAGACTTTGATCTTGACAAGTTGCTTTGGATAGCATAAGTGCATCATTTTTTTCTTGATTTTCAATAGGCTTAACATTGGAAGTAACAATACTATTTTCAATAACCTCAATGGATGTAAGGTCATCTTGATTGTCAATAAGCTCAATGGCATGAATAGTAGCTTGATCTTGCTTAGGAGATGGTGGAATGAATGTGGAAGAGCATAGAGGATCAAAAGAACCATGAAGCAGATCAAAGACATCATGAAAAGGATTGGATGACATGGAGGGTTCTTGATCTTGATCTTTTTTTATATTCTTTTCTTTATCATTTTTAAAGTCTTCTTGACATGGAGCCACTTCTAAGGACAAGGAAGCATGTTGGAATTGCATGGAAGATTTTGGAATAGATGGTGAAGGACTAGCTGAAGTAAGCATTATAGCGCATAAAGGCTTAGGCTCACTAGGTATAGCATTATTGGAAGTATTTGCAACCAGGTGAAGGTTAGCTTGAGTTTCTTTAAGAGATAACCTTTGAGGATAATTGTAGGGAATTGCATGTAAAATATTAGGATCTTCATCAGATGAAGGATTTGCAAAAGATTTGAAAGACTTGAAAGATTTAGGAAGTGTATGGTTATTGGAGGAAGCAGGGGATGGAAGGGGACCATCACAAGACAAAGGTTTAACATTAACATGATCTTGCTTGAGAGTGTAATCTTTATCTTCAGCATGAGAGTTCTTAGAGGAAGGATTCTCATAGTAGTGATGTTTTGTATTAGCGTGGTACATTTTATATTCCTCAATAGAAGTGGATGCATCATCTAGGTATTGTTTGCAGAAATCATCAAACTCCCTTTCAAAATATGAATCATATGGATCACCATCACAATCTATCCAATGTAGTGACCCATTTTTAGTAAGCACAAGCCTACGACTAGGAGGACTCTTAGGAATAGAGGTGTCATAGGTATCACAAGGGCTATCATATTGCTCATCATGGTACAACTTGAGACAAGGAGTAAGACTCTTGGGAGAAGTAGAAGAGGAATGAGATCTTGAAGAAGAGGAAAATGAAGACCTCATGGATGAAGAAGACTTGGATAATGAGGAATACGAGTAAGATTTAGAAGAGTCATGATAAGATTTGGACGATGAAGAAGGATGAGAAGAATTAGAAGATGAAGAATGTTTGGAAGTAGGATGGCGTGCCAGGATGATGCGTAGGATTTTAGCAAAGGCATCTAATTCAATCAATTTTTCTTCTACTTTTGCCATAAGTTTATCATCCATGCAATTTTTGGAGGAATAAAGATACTCTTCAAATTGAGCAATGAGTTCAAGATCATCCATTCTCAAGAGAGGTTCCATAACAAGATAATTGAAATTCATGGTTCCAAAAGAGGAGGAATCAAGCATGGAAGAAATCAATAGAAAAGATGAAATAGAATAAGGTAGACTAGATAATAAGAGGAAAAGAATCAAGAAGACATGAAGAATTTAGGAAGAATCATGAAGAAATAAGAGAAAGGATGAAAATGGAAGACTAGGAAGACATGGAAGAAGTGAAAGAAAGAATACCAAGAGTCATTTTGTGCAATTTGATACCATTTGAGTTCATTTGGATGTTGAGAAACATGTCATGGCACCTAAGATCCAACCTGGATTGACCAAAGAAGACTAGGAATGGCAAGAATTAGCTTCAAATTGCAAACAACTGTGAGACAACAAAATAAGTTTGTGCGATAGTTTCCAGGTAAGCAGTGTGACTCTTGACCAGTGAACGTGAAAAACTCAGTTTGGAAAGCAATTTGGTCAATGTTGTAGGTTGCAAGTACAATTTTTTGGTTTCACCACAATAATATCAGGAAGTAGACAAGTTTTCAAATAGTAGGTGATCAAACATGTCATAGAACACTTGCACAAGGGCGAAATCAACCTTACCAAGACAAGAAATTGTGATATCAAAATGAAAAATTTTATGAGCACTACTGTGATGTTTGTATGTTCAAGAACATTTGCATAGGTACATAACAATGAGAATAGTTCAAGCACTTGCCAGCCTAGAAGGACAAAGGCTTAATACTTAGAAACTTGGCCCACACTTGATGTCCCATTGCCTCACACAAAGTGGTTGCCCACAATAGATATTGGCTTTGTCGTGGAAGTGCCAATGACACAACCAAAGGAACAAAGATGGTGATTAATCTTGGGGTGATCCAGGTTATTCCACTTGGATCAATCCTTGCACCAAGAAGCTAAGAGGCAAAATAGGGTAGCTTCTATCTATGATTCTTAATAAGGGCTTCCATTCGTAATAATTGTCTTGCTCCCCAAAGGGACTCCTTATCTTCGTGCGATAATTTTTCTGTGTGATAGTTCGCTGACCTGCAGGTGACAAAATATACTAAATAGTGCGATATTATCTGTCAAATAGTGTGACACTTTTAACTGGTAAAGTGTCACCCTACTATACAAGAAACTGTTGCACGACACTAGAAAACTATCGCACGACACTCTGAGATAGAAAAACAAAGAGCCGAAAATGACGCTAAACTATGATGAAATTTTTTTGAAAATGCATGAAATGAAGGACAAAACAATAATGCTTTGCCCCATGGTGGGTGCCAAAAATGTACACACTAAATAGTGCACTTCTCTAAATCATTGCTTCCAAGGGAATCCATGGATTGGAAACCTTGAGAAATTGATTTAGAGCTCCCTAGGCATGGAGTGCAAGGGTGTTAAGAATGCTCTCAGCTAGAGCTATTAAGCCAATAACCTTGCTAGTAAACCATGCAATAGGAGATTCAAATGAAGACAAGGGAAAGAATGCCAATATCCCCAAGAATCAAATGGAAATGCAAATGCAATGCAACTATGCTAGAAATGGAAATGCAAGCTAACCTATAAAACTAAAACATAGAAGTATTACAAAGCCTCCTAGTTAAGTTAGATGAAGTAATCTAAAGCACAAAGGAAACTAAGCTAAATATGAAGCTATGAATGCCATGATAACTGATACTAGAATAACATGTAGATGCAAAAGCCAAGAATGCTCCAAATCTTCAAAAGCTCCAAAGTGACCTAGAAAACTTGGAGTATAACATTAGCATAAAAAGTTGGGGATCTAGAGTGAAGAGAGCTCTCCTTTTATAAGAAATGAGAAGGAATGGACCATGGAGATTAAGAGGCAAATATTTAATCAATGACGGAGCTTGAAAGAGGAGCAATCCATGTGCACAAATATCCTCCAATGAGAAAATAAGAGTTGACTTTTGTGTCCATATGAGACAAAAAGTACTTTTTCCCTCTTTATAAAATGCTTTATTTGTGCAACTTAGGATAAGAGGAAAAGTGGGGGCTTTTTATTTAATTAAAAGAGGAGGAGATTCTTTTTAATTAAATAAAGACTTAGGATAAGATGGTTAGCCCATAGAAAATAATTGAATAAATGATAGAACTAGGATTTGATCAAGAATAAGCAATTGATGATTTTAGCAAATAATGCTAGCAAGGGGCTAATAGTCTAGATGACCATTTTTAGGTGATTACAAGTAGAAGTGTTATTTATAGAGAAACTAATCATCCTTCTGTTACAATATATCAAAATAAAAAATACAGATGTGATTTAACCACCTTTTATTCCTGAGAAAGTTGAATTGAGACCCTTAGATAAACGTGAAGTTGAGTAGAGATCATCCAGTTCTAAATCTTTAGATGAGGAGAAAGAACCTGCAAGTCACCTTGTTCGAAGGTCTACAAGGCACATAAGACTTCTTGAAATGTATTCACCATATTATTGTAAATATATTTTTTATTTGAATACTAATGTGGATGAATCTAGATCTGCAGGAGAGGCATTAGGTATGAATGGTTGAAAATCCTAGAAAATACTATGGATGGAGAAATGGAAGCTTTGGAAAAAATGATACATGAGATCTTATATTATTTCCTAAAGGATGAAAATTTGTTGGATGCAAATGGATTTTAAGATAAAAAGAAAGTTTAGATGGAGGTTTTGAGAAGCATAAATCAAGGTTGGTTGTAAAAGGCTACTCTTAGGTTGAGGGTTTTCATTATGATGAGATATTTTTCTCTTGTTACAAAAATGGCATCCATTATATTTTTGCTTTGTATTGATGCTACATATGATTAGATATTGAAAGAATAGATGTGAAAATTAATTTTCTTTATGGTGATTTGGAAGAGGATATTTATCAAAGTACTACGTTGTAAAAGGTAAAAGTAAATTGGTTTGTAAATTTAATGAATATTTTTATGGCCTCAAACATAGTCCTAGACCGTAGTACTTAAAGTTTGATACATATTGTTAATGTGAAGGAACATTGAGAGGGGGGGGGGGTGAATGAGTGCTCTATAAATTGAAAACATTTAACAATGAGATTCCAATAATGATTAAATAAATTTTAAATTCACATGAACTTGTAACATATATTATTAATAAACTTGAAAAGTAAACATGCAAGAGCATAAGGTATTAAACCATCAAATCCACATAACACACCATAACACAATTTATTTTCTCATGGAAACCTTATTAGGGGAAAAACCATGATGAGGATGACACCCACAAAAAGTAAATGCCTTGTTAGAAGTATAAACCTATTACAATATATTGGGAATGCACATGCATTTAGGCTCACTTCCTAGAGATTTATACTCAAATAAAAATCTTTAGGCTACAACCCTGAGGAAGGCTCACTGCCTTACAAACTGATCAATAATGATTTGAGATTTTGTGAACTAAGAAAATGACATCTACCTCATTTTTGATACAACTCCAATGTAGCACAATGTAGATCCCCATTCAACCTCTTATTAAAATACTTATGATCATCACTCAATCAAGATATTCTTCTACTAGCAATCTCTAGCATTTGCATCCATGATCCACACCTTCATTTTGTCCTAATTCATCACCTTATATCAAGAACTAGGTTGTCAAACCCTAATTCAATTTATTTTCAAATCATCGCACCAAATCTCATGTTCAAATCCATCTCTCACTATAAAATCAAATCCACAACCCTTAACAACCACCTTGAGATCATAAATCTCAAATTTCACAGTTTACCACTTGTGCAACATGATTTACCAACCTAGTCGATCAAGAACAAGAATTATTATAAAAATATTATTATTGACCAAAAATTCCACCAATCTGATTCTTATGATCTGTATACATTGTAAATTAATGAAGCGTATACTTCAATAATATCCTATAGTGTCACAATAAATACTCATCTACACAAATCCACCACAACCATTGGATTTGCCAACCCTTTTTTACTTCTTCCTCAAGAATACTATCATAAAGCTCTGAGACAATAAAAATATGCCATGAGGACCTCTAAAGTACTAACCCTTTGAGTTGAGGACACATAAGTATGTCCCAAAAAAACTCCTAAGTATGCTCCAATAGACTCAAACTTTATTTAGCACACTAAACCTATTTCTGTCTTCCTATCAACATTGTTTGTCACTCTATCTTCCAATCACTAATTATAACCTTGAATTGTACTCAAATCTTCATGATATCCTTTTAAAATTGGATTTGTAATCACTTAAAATTAGTCTATCTTAATCAAAAGGCATGAATCTTAATCAATTTTCCTAAATCATAATAAGGTGATCAAACCCTAGTCACGGTCTTCAAATCAAGTGAATCTGAAGTCTAATTGTATGATTGAATTAGATCAATTTAATTACATGATTTATTAATAATCAATAATCAATGATCAATAATCAGGGGGCCTTCATTAATTAATTATCCTAGCCTATTTAATTAAATCAAGAGAAAAATACCATAGCTAGATATATTAATTAAGTGAATTAATTAACTATCCTATTATCCACTTAGCTCACTAAAGGAAAATCAACATAAATAAAACCAATGAGATGTAATCACATGGATTACTCAAGGTCCTAATATCAACCACTCATTATGGATTAATCTTAACAATTTAATTCAAATTCAAGCCTTTTCCCTCCAAGGAAAATCTATAAAATCAACATCAACCAAACTCATTTGATATCTAGGACATTTTGTAAAGAGATCATACCAAATTGAGTCTAGATCATAGAAATTGTATTTTTGAGAGTATTTTAGTGAGAATTTATCATCTTAGATCAATTATCCTAACATTTCATAGCTTAATCAATTATGTAGATTCTTAATTCAAATCATCTTATCTTGCATAGTGCTTAATTGTATCCATTCTAGGATTAATTTCATAGTTTCATCATCATGATCATTATAGTTTTCATTACTTTAGAGTAATGTTTATTAATCTTCTATTTTATGGTGGTTTGTCACTAATTTTAACATATTTTGAGAAAAATATTTATATTTAGATCATACTCACATTGACTAGGTAGTAATAAGTCGCTCTTGATTGGTTCATTGATGTTATTTGATTGATTTATTATATAATAACCAATTGAATTAATGGATTATTGAAGTGTTGTGTTGTAGATATAAAGCTTACCACAATTTATACATACATTTTTGGTTCCCACCTTGGGCCAAAATTTTGAATTCTCCCTTTGAAACTAATGAAATTGATGCTTGTGGGTCTCTAGTCAGCAGATTTTTCATACAGGGTAATCCTTAGTTGTATGGTATAATGACTTAACTCATACCATGCCTTTAGTCATATAAAATCTATTCTTAAGTAGCATTATGGATCCTTAATTGTATGTGTTAAGCGTCATTTTTACATGAAGATAATGGCTAGGAATTTACATGAGCAAATTCCCCTCTTGGAAGACTGATGGAATCAATCTCAAGGTTCCTTCTGGTTGGGTCTCAATCGCTTGGATAGCTCAACGGAAGAAAAATATGAATTTTTTAACAAGGAGGCCTTTTCTGGTTCTTCTCTCAAGGCAAACTGTAGAACAAACTTTAGGAAACCAAAATATCTCTCTTTTTTTATACGATTTTCAAATTTAGGAATAAAAGCAATGCTGATTTAATTAATCTACTAAAGATAACTTGCGAGGAAGGTTAGAAGATGTAGGGTAACAAGAGATTTGAATGAAATTGATGAATAGAAACCTAATGGACATATGCTAGCATCACACCACCATGCAAATTAAATAACCAAGAAGATGAAGAAACCCACAAAACACAGATTAGATCATATCATAATCTTCAACTAAATAGATGAAATCATCAGCAAAATCGAACAAATGCAGACATATGATAAGCCAAAACTCATCAAATCTCGAAGTCACCCCAGATGTGTGCACACGTGAGACAAGTTAATCTTCAAGCACAAAAGAATAATCTCCTCAGAAATTCATCACAACATAGCAATACAATACCAGCAAACACCAAACTAATAGATCGTAGACTTAAAATCATTAAACAATCAATTGGCTCTTTGAAATAAAAGAATGAGCAATTCACACATTCATGAATTTAACATAGATAGTAGATAAATCACATCATTTTATTACAATTTATAGAGCCAAGCTCTTATTTTCACAGTTAGGGTTTAGATGCCACTAAAACTTGAAAACAAACTTAAACTAGAGATTGCATTAAAGAAACTACTGCTAAAACCTAATTAAACTACCCTAGCATGGAATTAAACCTCGTGCATTACAAAGCTCTTGAATAAATTATGCATTAAATAACTTGAAATGGAGCTGAAACTCATGCATGCACTTGAGAATCTTCATATTTCTTCACTTGATCTTTGGCTCCAGCTTCTCCACATGGACCCAACTAGAAGAGATCCAAAAATCATGCACAAACGATCCCAAAAAAGAAGCCCAACTGACCGAAAAATGATCTTTGAGATAATTGGAGTTAACTTTCAGACGTGAGAAAAAATGCCCAAATCTCGACAGTTGGTCCAAAAAAATCAAGCTCCAAAATTGGCTAAGTATTAAGTACTTTATCTCCAAAATTTCTAACTTCAGACTTGTCGGTGGCCAAAAAATCCCTAGGGCCGAAATGCCAAAAATTAGGCTTTGCAAAAATGGCTAAGTGTCACAACTGCAATTTCTATACAAAAAATTTGATTGGACTTGGACTGGATGCTCATTGGCTGGGGGGCACTTTTGGATGTTCTTTCTTGAATCTATCTACAATCTCCAACACTTCATCAAAGTCAAGCATTTTAATCCCTTGGAGGACTTCTTGCTACCTATCACAGAAGGCAATCAACTCTTCTAAAAAAGTCTTTATTTCTTCTTCTTAGAATAGCATTATATGAATCTCCTTCTTCTGATAGAAAATTTGTTGGAGGTCATCCTTAGTCTTCACTCCTCAAAATATTTCTAGATATTGGTTCATGATGACATTTACTGAGTACATGGTTTTCTCATCCTCTTTGTTGTACAAATCTAGGTCCAGACCCTCAAAAAACTTATGCAACTCCTCTACAAAAAGCAAACTTCTATCCCTTCTCTTATCCAACCTTTTAATAACTTTCTCAAATATGGCTAATGTCGCTGTTATCTCTTGGATCTACTGCTCAAAAATATCTAACTCTGAACCTTCATATATTTTTACCAAAACTTGGAAGCATTGCTTCCTTATTACTATCAACTCATCTAGTACCTTTTGCTAGTTTAGGATTGTCTCTTCCACACCATTTTCCTCACTCATGATCTCAACTAAGGAGGATACACCTGTAAGAATGGCTCTAAGAGGCCTCAAGATCTTCTTTAGAGACACTTTAGCAAATTGCTCAAAATCTTGCTTCCAATCAGCACATGCCTATACAAAAGAATGTGGAACATCTGTATTTATTTCCTCTTTCTTCTCCAAAATTGCCTATGATGAGGCCTCGGGGTTATCAGGGTCAATGGGAACCACTGTCTTCAAAATGAACCATTTCATGGCTTGATTATGCTCTACCAAAGCCTTTATGCTTTCCTCATCCTTATCCATGAAACTGAGAGCATGCTTCAATCCATGGGTAGCCAAGGTCTTGCTACCCTCTCTGGTCATCTCTCCCAAGTCTACCTCCTCCAACACATAGTCATCAGGAGTTATCACACTTGTAATGACAACCATTGTGGGAATAGCCACCCATGTTTTCCACCTACCTGCTTGGTCTTGTGTTACATTAGACAATGTTCTTGCTCAGGTAATTGATTTTTTTTGGTGCAAGGCTTGCCCTAGTGTAATCATATCAGCCTCATCATCTATGTACACTCTGACTCTTAGCTGTATCTCTTTGTTGAACCAAGTGGTCTTGGAGAAAGCATTAAATGGCTCATATAGAGGAGCCAGTGTAGAAGAAGTTGTTGGATGCTTTGTCTCCATTTCCTCTAGACTCTCTTCTTCCTTTTCTGTTTCATGTTCATCTCTTATATTCTGCTCACCTTCCTCCTGTGTCTGTTCTTCTTCATCAGCTATCTACTTCTCATCAGCTGTTTGTTCCTTAGTATCATTTTTTTGGTTTTCCTCCTCAGTGTGTGGCTCTTCTTCAACTTGCAATTTTTCTTTGTTATCTGGCTCCTCGGATCCTATGCTCTCTTCTTCCATCTTCTCCTCACCAGCGGCCTTTGTATTGTTCTCAGGCTCTTGCGAGCTTTGAGGTGCTGACTCATCTTGATCAAGAGGTGGAGTGGGAGCAACAAAGGGAGTGGGTGAAGGCATTTGAGGTGGAGTTGGTAAGAGAACATGGGATGATGAAGGTTGTTGGGGCAGCAAAGTGGTTTGTACTAGAGGGGGAAGTGGAGTGGTAGGTGGTGTTTAGAGAAGAAATGGAGGGGGATTAGGATGCATGGGTGGAGGTGGAGGTCAAATGGATGAAACTAAAGGGACCTATGTAGCTGAGTCTTCCTCAAAGGTGACCCCAAGAGAAGAGTCTTTATCTAGCTCTGTAGTCTCCTTTTGAACCTCGACCATCTCGACATCAAATTGCTCTTGGTGATTTTGTTGGACATCCTCTCTCATATCACTAAGAGGGCTTGTGAACTGAGTAGGGACCTATTTTTTAGACTCCTTGAAGCCATGAAGTCCTATGAAATCCATGATGTCAAACTCATCATCACCAAGGGCATCCAAATTTACCGGTTCTTCGTGAGTAGCCCCTCTAGCATCCTCTACATCATCATCCACTACTCTCTTCCTTTTTATTGACCCCGCATACCATGTCCTTCTACTGAGACCTTGACATCATCCAACTCATCCTCATCTTCTTCTAATAGGGTATCCATCTATGTAGATGTTGAGCTTTTCTTTCTCTTGTAGACATTTATGTTGATCACTCCAGTTAGCTTGGGTTCTATGATTTTGAACTTTGTTCTCTTTGCCATGCTTGGAGAATGTTGGCCACTAGATGATGGCATATCTAGTGGCACAATGCTTCCTTTCATTTTTTTCTTGGAGTGAGCAGTTGTACGTTCATGTCTATATACCGTCTCTAGTTTGAGAGGAGCAACCTTTTTAAATTGTGGCTTTAGAACCTTCTCACCTTGCCTCCTCTTCTCTTTTGAGGGCTGCTCTGGTAATTATTTCATCGACACTAGTTTCATCTAGTATGGATGAACATTCCATCCTTTGGTCATCCTAACCATGTATTGGGCTCTGAACTCAATATCATCATTTTCATCTTTGTCCACTTTCATGTTTAGGATGGCCCTCGTATACACCTTATCTGTGTTATATATAGAATCCAAAATGTTATAAGAGTTAGCATCCATCACCTTCTATGGAATCCTTAATGAAAGAGTTGTATTTTCCAGGTCTAAACTCATTTGGTAATAGTCACGGATCCTAACCTCATAGTCATCCACACAGCTTGCCCAATGATCTTCCACATGTGACTCATGGACATAGTGCCTTCCCATTATATGGATGAAAGTACCAATGGGATCAATATGAGGCCTCACCAAGTTGTAGGTTGGCAGTGGGAATTCATCCCACTCCCAAGTCAAAGACTTGTAGATCTTCATATCCAACATGCAGTGGGGGCCAATGGAAATGGAAAGTCCCAGCAGTGCTTCTTCTTATGCTTGATATGCTCATGGGTATTTGACAACTGCCTTGATATTTCTAGAAGAACTACCCTATCAGAAGGGTACCTTGGTAGCTTCTTTGGTGCTAGGGTTCTTCCTACCACCCAAATTTATGTGAAAGTCTAGAATTGTATGTAAAATGCCCCGAGGGCCTTCACTTTTTATGCTGCTTTAGTGGACAATCTCTTTGCATAATCTCCCTCAATGGAGTGTATGAAGGAAAATATGAAAGCATCAATGACAATTCTAAAGTACGGGCTGTTATATGTGTAGAAATATTTCCTCACCAATTGAGGGCACAATGTGAATGGCCAGGTGTTTTGTTCTCCCATTGCCCCAACTTTGATCAGTCCTGGATAAACTGCCCTAGCGGCTAGCAAATACATGACATACGATGTCATATAGAAATGAGGGTCTATCTTTACTCGAACCAGCTGCTCATCAAGATTATCACTTAGAATGGAGTCCTAATCAAACCTTGCTTGTCTTTCCCTTATCTTCTAAATGAGCATGATCATCCAAGGTTCCAACTGACTGGACTTTGCAAAATCATAAACCCTGTTGATCATTATGATTGCAGCCTGAATATCCTCCTTCATGTATCCCCTTCACATGTCAATCTTGTCTAGTTTTTTTTTGGGCATGGACTGCATGAGGTACTCATTGTTTACTATGTTATGGGACCATTTTACATCTTTATTATAAAGCTTCATTCCTTTCTTGATATGGAAATTGAAGAAATTATCCACCCCTTTGGGTAAATGGAAGACATCTTCGATGTTATCTGGCCTTAGATCCAAGACCACCTCACCAACACTATTTTTCACCATGCACTCATTGGGTACATAGTGGCTGGCCAATGTGTTAATCAAGTCTACTGATAGGATGGAGATTAGGTGAGCCACTGCATTCACCAAAGAGCAGTTTACTAGGGAAGTGTAGTATTCTAATCATCGCATAGGTTGGGCACACTTTGTCAAGTAATCATTCTAGCTTATGTTCCTGATGTCTATGTCTTTTATGCCCACATGAAAGTTGGTTACTTTAGAAGCTATATGGTACCCCTTGAATTGATACTTCATGGCTGGTGATGCTACGACTTTCTCGACCATATCTGCAAAGAGAAAAATCCATGAATCAGTGATAGGATAGGAAAAAAATTCAAAAAAAAAGTACATTTTCAAAATTAAGCTCAAAAGGGGCCACATAAGACACTTTCAGCCTTTCAGACCTTCAGGGGGATGAGACCTCCAAAAGGCTGAAAAGGCTGAAAAGATCGAAAAGAGGCTTGTCATGAACTTGCTTCAGAAACTCCTTTCAGCTTTTTCGGTGAATCAGAGGTGCGAAACCTTCACAGGCTAATAACTCTGAATCACCAAAGTGATGCCTTGGTTGTGCTTGCCAGTGACTTTGTGAAGTGTTTCAGCAAGGTGGGGGAGATAAACCTTCAGTGTGCGAAAGGCTAAATAGACCGAAAATAGCACGTGCACTTGTTTTTTAAAAAAAATTTAGTTTGTTGGGTTTTGTCATTTTGGAGGAAGTGATGTTTCGGTGTGTGCCAACATGGAAATGCCAAAATCTATGAAAAGCACTTGTTCACTTACCGGTTGAACATGTTGCAAGCTTGGAAGTTTTGGACCCCAAAGGTTTGAAACTAGGGTTTGGCAGTTGGACTTGAAAATGAGTCCAACGATGAGTTTGACCACAAAATTTCCAAGGGGATGCAAGGTGACTACCTTGGTGATCCCCGAGGCTAAAAAAGCCTACCCAAAATAACCTAAACCCAAGTGACATGCCTAAAAGGCTGAAAAACCACTAACCCTAGATGACAGGCTGAAAAGGTCAAAAAGCAAGAAACCCTAATCTATGAATGAAAGCAACAAAGAAACAAAAGAGATGAGAGGAGACAACCAATCTCAAAACAAAATAGACACGATGATGACCAACAAAGATAGAAGACCGAAGTGAGGAAAAGGCAACAAGCGGTGCACAAAAAGGGTCAGAGATGAGAGAGTAAGCACAAAAGTGAGTTTGAAAAACCCACCATGCACCTTATATAGGTAACTCCTGACGGTTGACGTAAGCACCCCGGTCAATCGGGCTTTCGGCTTTTTTGGGGGTGTCAGACCTTTGAAAGGCCAAAAGCTCCGAAAGACTGACTCCCCTTCGGGAGTCAGACCTTCAAAAATCAGGACCTCTAACAAGTCTACAAAAATGCTAGAGCCAAGAAGGCTGAAACTTGAGTTTGTTCCACCCTTGCCTTTTCAGACTTTCACACTTTCAGACGTCTGAAAGTGCGACAAGATCAAAAACCTAGAAAAACTAAAAAGCAAAAAATAAAAGGACAATAGACCAAAAAAAAAGGACAAGAAAAAAGCAGCCTTGAAGCCAAAAGCCTACAAAGGGGAGTGTGGTTATGGGACCACAACAAATAGCCCTAAAAAAAGAAAGGGAAACAAACTAAGTTTCCCAAAGCCACTCTGCTTCGAAACAATCCTATCCTATAGCAAGCCAAGCACAAGATCTTTAGATTGAATAGTTTTCTCATCATCATTAAGAAGAAAAACATCATAACATCTGCATCTAGTGTGTGACCATGTGTATTTAAATTTCCTGAGAAATCCTTCGCCATAAGCTCCCACTGATCGTTGACCAGCCATTGCTAGATCACTACCCACAAATATGAAGTGAGTCACAAGTTAGTTTAACCTTGATCTACTACTAGACGAGCATTTATAGCCCCGATAGAGGTTGCTAAAATTGCCCTTCCCCAATTGTAGATGAGCTTTTAATAGAATTTTTAAACTCCTTTGGAGGGCCCTTAGACTCAATTTTTGTCAATTTTTTTTTTAAAAACTGATTCTTTTGAACCATTGCATTTTGAACAATTTGCCTTTGATTTCATTCAACATCTGCTACTTTGATATTCCTTATGGTTTCACCAAATATATTTTCTTTGCTCTATTCTCTTCTTTCTTTTTCTTTTTGAAATCAAGGTAGTGCTTAGACTTTGCTACCCGGCTTTAAGCATTCCCTTGTTAATCTCATCTTTATGCGTTCCTCTTTTTCTTTCTTGCTCTTTTCTTTGAGTTCGTGTTCCAGTTAGGATAGGGTTTTGACTCCCGGCTTCCTTCGCGAACATGGGCATTTCTTGACTCTGAGCAGCATCCTTTCATAAGAATCTCATGACTTGGGATCCCTCTTTTTTATGTGTTAGTGTTAGTGTTGAGGATGGTTGGTTTTAATGAACCCATTTGAGAAGTCTGAAAAGAAATTTTTTTACTTCCAATCACTGCATATGGCTCATTGCAAGACAAAACTATATCAAAGAATTTTGACAATGAGAACCTTTATCTCCTGCATGGACTACCTGGTGTGGACCACTAAAAATTGAGAAAAAATCTTACCCCCTACAAACAAAGACCCAAAGAAAAGATGCAAATGACAAGACTGAAAGACAACAAAGAAAAGACACTAAAGTACAAGAATATATAGTAATATACAAGGGGCCAGTCAAGACCCAAAATAATGCTTCAGGAACTAGCCATTGACTAAAAATGGGACCAGTTCTCCATCAAGATAACTAATCCAAAAAGTATTCTCTCCTAGGATCTCCATGATCTAGAATGGGCCTATCCACAAATGTTGAAATTTGGTATGGCTACCAAGTTTGTCTTTTTCTTTGTCGCACATTAAGACCAAATCGGAGATTCAAAAGGCTTTTATGGTTTCTCTTTTATCAAACCATCGCTTGACAACAACTTGGTGTTTGGCTACATGTTCTAGAGCCACAGTTCTTTTTTCTTCAAGGTCCAGTAAGTTCATCAGATAAATCTACACCCGATCCTCACCCTCAACGTATTGATCCATGAATCTCAGAATAGGGATTTTTAGGTTCATCAAAAAGATGGGTTGCAGACCATAGACCACCTAGTAGGGAGACATCCCCAAAGTATTCTTAATTCTCAGACGATCTGTCCATAAAGCATATTTTAGTTGAGTGTGCCAGTCCTTGGGATTGTCATCCAAAAGATGCTTGATTACCATTGTTAAGTTCTTGTTGGTCGATTCAGCAACTCCATTCCCTTGCGGATAGTAATTGGATGAGAATTTTAGAATTACCTAGTTCTTGAAGGCCCACTGAATGAGACTTGCAGATGAAAAGTAGGGGGCATTATCACATACCAAGAAGAAGGGCATGCCAAACCTCATGATGATGAACTCTTCTAGGAATTTGGTGATCACCTCAGTGGTACAATTCTTCATAGCTTGTGCCTCTATCTAGCGTGTGCAGTAATTGGTTGCAATCAGGATGTATTGGTGGCTTGCAAAGGATGGAGGATTGATCATTACCACAAAATCTAGCCTCCATTGGGTGAATGGGCACACTTCGTATACTGGTTGTAGAGGCATTGTTAGATGTTTCTCTTAGATGGTGCTGGTTTGACAAACATGACAAGAGCACAAATGCTCATGATTATCCTTGAACAAAGTTGGCCAGTAATAGTCAAATCTCAGTATCTGATGGGTTGTGGCTTCCGTTGATTCATGCCTAGTACCATACTTATCATGAAATTCTATGAGAACCTGCTCAGCTTTGGTTCAATCTAAACATCGTAGGTATAGTCCATCATAATTGCATTTGTTGAGCTTCCCATTTTTCAACATGTATGAACTGCTCTTATTCTTTAGTGCTCTTTGTTGGGAACCATTCAATCCATCTAGGAAAATTTTTTGTAACAAATAGTAGACTATGTCTTGATACCATATGTCAGTGACTATTCCTTTGTTGGTGTACACCTGGCACACCAAACCTTGTTTTGTTTCTGCCATCATTCTAGTAAGACCTTGACCTCTCACTAATTTCATCAGTTGGATTTCAATGTCAAATTCCTATAGTATTTCCATCCACTTCCCCCTTCTTTCTCCTAGTTCACTTTGCATCAGAAGGGACTTGACTACTAGATCTAGAACAATAGCGATGACTTTTCTCTGAAGGATATAGTGTCTGAATTTCTTAACAGCCTTAACCAAGGAAAAAGATTGCTTATCCAGATTTGGATATTTAAGCTCTACATTTTTTAGGGGGCAGCTCATGAAAGCTATCGACCATTCATCTTCTCCTTCTTTCTTTTGTGTGAGGATTCCTGTGCATGAATGTTCCTAAGAGAAGGAATAAACCTTGAATGGTAGAAGATAATCAAGGCTGACCTGAACTAGAGTAGTGGCAATGGAAATATTGATTTCTTCAAAGGCCTCCTTAGCCTAGGTGCTCCATTCAATCTTAGCATCTTTCTTCAATATATCATTTAACAGATGCACTATCTTTGCAAACCCACTGATGAATTTCTTGACAAAGTTGATTTTCCCAAAGAAGGACTTCAACTCCTTCTTACTATTTGGAGGAACCAATTCGAGGATAGCTTTGAACATTTCAGGGTCAATTGAGATGCCTATCTCAGATATGATGTTACTGAGAATCTTTCCTTGAGTCACCCCAAAGACACACTTAGGATTTAATGAAATCCCATAATGTTGACACCTCTTCAGGACCTTTCGTAAATCTTCAATGTTGTCTGCACGGTTCCTAGATAAAACTGTGAGATCATCCATATAGATAACAATGTATTTGTTAACCAGACCCTTGAATGCCTCATCCATAGGCCATTGGAAAGTGGATCCCACATTGATCAGACTAAATGACATGCGACTATAGGAAAATATTCCCCATTTTATGGTGAAGGCTATCTTTAAGTGATCTTCTTCCTTTACCATGACTTGGTTGTACCCTGAGTAGCCATCTAGAAAAGACATCATTTGGGAACCGTTAACCACCTGCAACACCTTGTCAAGGGATGGCAATGGGTGATTGTCCTTTTGAGATGACCTATTCAAGTTTCTAAAGTCCACACAGAGTCATACCTCTCCACTTTTCTTCCTCATAGGGACAAGATTGGCGACCCAAGTTGAATGCCAGATGGGAAAAATTATCTTCACATCAAGCAACTTTTGCACCTCCTTTTGGATCATCAGTTTGATCACAGGGTTCACCTGTCTTGGTCTCTAGCGGAAAGGTTTAGCATTGGGATTCAAAGGAATGTTGTGAACGATAACGTTTGGATCATAGGTTTTCAAATCTTCATAGCACCATGCTATAACATCTTTGTATTTAGTGAGTAGCTCAAGCATCTACTTCTTTTTTACTAGTGTGTCGACTTCACCAATATGGACTTCCCTGGGTTTGAGTTGCATACCCAAGTTGTAGAGCTCACAATCATCTCTGCCCACTACTAGTGTTTTCCCTCTTTCTCAAGCATGTTAATCTTTATAAAAAATGCTTTCTAGAGCTACCATACCTTTTGGAATGGAGTTGGTCTTCAAGTTCAAGATCCCTAAGTCATTAGATTCCTCTATTTCATCCTCTTCTTCATCAATGCTCTGCTTATCGAAGATCTTGATGTTCATGATAAATTCCAATATCTGATGATCATCCTGAAACACTTGGAAATTTTTTATATTGTCAGGGATGGCTGGTACAACCACTAGTTCCACAAAAAATTTCTTCAACTTGGACTTCTCTAGCGGTTGTAAAGAGCTTGCAAACACTGCCAAAGCATCGACAACATTATTCTTCCTTCTTGGGACACTCTAGATATTGAAAGCTTCAAAATCTTTGATCAGATCCCAAAAATAGTTGTGGTATGAGACCAATTGTTTGTTAGTATAGGAATATTGGCTCTTGATCTGTCAAACTATCAATTGTGAGTCACCTTCTACAACTATTGCTTTCACTTTCTTCTCATGCCCCAGGAGGAGACCCCAAACTAGAGCCTCACACTAGTACATTTTTGCACCATTTTTTGATGCACTATTGGTCAAAGTTTCTACCCAACATGGTCAAATGGTTGAACAAATCATTCGTCACTATTATTTGTGTCAAAATATTGACCCTTTTCTTCAATAGTCAAATGATCGATGCCAATATTGGTCCAAAATGAGGGCAATCTAGGCCAAAAATAACATTGGTAAGTGTTGGTGTATTGGTTGATCTTTCAACCAATATAAATTAATATTGGTCAAAAAATTTGGTCGCTTCGACCAAGATGCCAAACTCACAATGCTCATATTTTGACCACATTTGGTTGAAATATTTAGCAGCTCCGACCAAGATGCCAAACCCGCGATGCCACATTTCGACACAGAATGGTCAATTTTAGACTAGATTTTCGATGAAAGTGGGTCAAAATTTTGACAAAACGCGAAGTGTTTAAAAAAAATTGAAGATAAATATCTAGACTAATCACCAATGACATCCTGATTGGTGATTAGTCTAGATATTTATCTTTAGGTGTCCATACTCATTTTGTTGCTTGTTGCCAGCATGTCCCTTCTCGTTCTATTTTCTAGACTGCTTTGGGCTATAGCAATTCATCTGCTCTTCTCTACATGAAACTATGTGTTTTTTCATTTTGTTTGAACTATTTGAGAGATAGACTCTAACTGGTGATCCATGAATTGGTAGATCTTCCTCTTAGACACCCACAACTCTTCAAATCTATTGGTGTGAAGCCCCCAAAGGGTATTCTACTCTATGGGTCTCCTGGTTCTGGGAAAACCTTAATTGCTAGGGTAGTGGCAAATGAAACCGGTGCCTTCTTTTTCTATATCAATGGACCTAAGATCATGTCAAAGTTGGCTAGAGAAAGTGAAAGCAATCTCTGGAAGGCTTTTGAGGAGGCTGAGAAGAATTCCCTATCCATTATATTTATTAATGAAATTGATTCTATAGCTCCCAAGAGGGAAAAAACCCACGGTGAAGTTGAGAGGAGAATTGTTTCTCAACTTATTATGCTTATGGATGGACTTAAATCACATGCCCATGTTATTGTTATGGGAGAAACTAGCCGACCAAATAGTATTGATCCAACACTCAGAAGGTTTGGAAGGTTCGACGGGGAGATTGATATTGGGGTTCCGGATGAAGTGGGCAGGTTGGAAGTGCTTCACATCCATACAAAGAATATGAACCTCTTTGATGATGTACGTATATTGGGGCCTTATTTTTTGTACTTCTATATGTAATGTTAAACAGTTCTTGGATTTTGAAAGAATTTATTAATCTTTATGTTTCTTGATGGAGTATCTATTTATCTTTAGTTTTCTTGTTATAGGTTGATCTTGAAAAGATTGCTAAGGATACCCATGGATATGTTGGAGCAAATCTTGCTGCTTTGTGTACTAAGGCTGCACTTCAGTGCATTAGGGAAAAGATGGATGTGATAGACTTAGAAGATGAGACAATAGATGCTGAGATTCTAAACTCCATGGCCGTTAGTAATGAGCACTTCTAGACTGCTTTGGGCTCTAGCAATCCATCTGGTAAAGCCATTGCTAACAAATGTCAGACCAATTTCATCAGTGTGAAGGGCCTTGAATTGTTAACAATGTGGTTTGGAGAGAGAAAGGCTAATGTGAGGGAATTTTTTGATAAAGCTAGAGGATCAGCTCCTTGCGTCCTATTTTTTGATGAGCTTGATTCTATTGCTACACAGGTGTGTTGATTTTTTATGAGTGAAGTTCAAGTTGAGGATGGTGAATATATTTGAGTAGGAATTTTGTTTGAACTATTTGAGATAGGCTCTCTGACTAGTGATGCATAACTGGTTTTCATGTTTGCATCATGGAAGCAGTGTTGGAGATGCTGGTGGTGCCGCAGACAAAGTCCTTAACTAGTTGTTGACAGAGATGGATGGTATGACAACCAAGAAAATAGTTTTCATTATTGGTGCTACAAACAGACCTGATATCATCGATCCTGCATTGCTAAGGCCTAGCTGACTTGACCAGTTGATTTATATTCTCTTACCTAATGAGTCCTCACATTATCAAATTTTCAAGTCTTGCTTGAGAAAATCACCTATATCAAAGGATGTGGACCTAATGGCACTGGCTCGTTATACCCAAGGATTCAGTGGAGTTGATATTACATAGATTTTTTCAACGGGCTTGCAATGGTACCGATATGAATATATGAAACTGAATAAATAAATAAATGAAACTGATATGAATATATCAACCTTTTCAAGTTCTTCAGCAACTTTAGCAACCTCATTCTTTAGCTCAAAGATATCATCCAGATTCATCTTTGGAACACTAGAACAAATAACTGTAAATCATACATGGAAACAAGGTAGTTTATAAGAGCAGAGATATTATATGATAATACAAATCACATTAATCTAAAAGACTAGTACACCATTTCGAAGATCATATCAATCAAATTAATTTGAATCCTCACAAGGCAAACATAACATTCAGGCATCCAAAAATAATGGATGCAAATTCACAAACTAATTTTCTAAAATCAGCATTTCATCATATAAGAGGAACTACCAAAATTAATATATTATCTCACAAATATATGCAAATTCAAAAATTAATTTTCTAGATTCAGCATTTCATCATATAAGAAGAACTACCATAGACCTTTTGTGAGGGTATCTAGCATGCCACTTGACTCCAAATATTTCCTGAAAGCTTCCTTATAGGACTCATTTGCCTGCCATATAAGGATGACAAGCATTATCATAGAGCATAAATGTTTAGTTCTTGTCATTGAATTCATGCATACAATCATCTACAATTGTAGAACTAAAACAACTAATTTTTGAGCACATAAGGACTATCTGCTTAAGTAAATCCTTAGGGGACAACAAGTAAATTTATTCACATGGGTGTATTAGGCTATTAGCTATAGAATATCTATGCTACTTATAGATCCAACTGATATATGATTTAACACTTCACCTACTCAAAAACACAAACCAATGAAATAATCCACATTAGGCCAAGAGAGGTTGACACATTCAATATGAGAATACTTACACCAAATGAAGCCAAATCATGCTAGACAATGACAATGAGAAGTTGACTATAGGCCCTTCTAGTTTTTTATTTGATATTTTCCCGACAATGACACATTCAAAGTGCACTTATGAGAAAAGACCTAGAATGAATGAAATTGATTAAATAATGAAGGTGTGTTAGTTTGAGCTTCACTTGGTTTTGAGAATACTTCAATATTCTCTACTTAACAAGGCCAACCACGTGAAGGTGGAAGCTCATCTAGCCTCACCCCCCCTCCCCCTAACATCAATCTAAATTCCCCATTAACATCTAATTACACACTTCATTCATCCATTTATGAACTATAACATTCAATCAATACAATCACATAACATTCATTAATATGATATAACATTCATTAATACACAACACTAATCAAGAATTCATTAACACATAACAATATTCATTAACATGACATATAATTCAATATTAATACACAAAATTCATAGATAATTACCTAAAACAATGTTCTTTCATTATCCAACAAAGTTAATCAAACAAGTTTTATCAAAGAGCATTTTTAAGAATTCATTTCTTTTTTGGGTTTTTCTTAGATTTCTTATTTAGGTAAAGGCTGACAGGAGCATCAATATTATCTTCCTCCTCTTGTGGTTGTGATCTCAAATTATGATGCTTCCTCATGTCTCAAGGAGGATGATGTTGCTACACTAAAGGGGGGTCTGCTGCAATAACAAGTAAATGGGTTAAATTCACATACTTTTTTTTTACTGTTACATGTATTTCATTAACCAGTAGAACATAACATGCATTTTTATTTACTTGACAATGGCACATCATCATGTACAATAACATTTTGATCTTCTGCCACCTCAACATGCTCAACATGCTCTAAAATATTCAAAAAAAGGTTACATAGCCAATTGCAATTAAAGATGTTAAATTCTATTAATAATTATGTAATTTATTTCCAATAGAAAATTAATACCTCCAACACTATGATGCACATCATGGCCTTCATCACGCCCAGGTTCTATGGTAGGTTTTGAAGGCTGTAGTGAAATGTCATGCACATTGTTATCATGAAATAGTCAATTTATGTTCGAAATTAACTATTCAATTTGATTTACTTTTCATTTGACCAATTTACCTGTGTCTCATCTGGTGCAACAGATTCTTCATTATGGCTTTGGGATTCTTGGCGTAGGCATGCAAACACAACTACATAGCCTTTCTTAAAGGCTATTCTCTTGTCTTCATTTGTGGGCTCTACATTGAATTATGTGCCCTATATTTTTTGTTTAATATCGTCACTTTTACATGTATGATTTGATTAAACAATTTTTTTTGCAATCTTATATATAAAAATTTGATATGAAATTCCAATGCTACTACTTACAAGTCAAGAGTGAAGTTTCATATAGCCACCAAAGCCAAGTTTGTGTTGGCCAACCTTTGTTAATCTCGCTTGTGTGGCTTTTGATGTGTCTTGCAGTCTATGAAAAGTTTGAAACATGTTAGATTATATATTTACAAAGATCACTAATTAGTGCATGATTACATTCTACTTAATACTATCATGACATACCTTTTTTTTTCGTCTTCTGGTTGAATTCCACTACCCTTTAGCCTTTTCTCTTTTGCATCTTCCATTATTTCATTCCACTCCATTAGTGGAATCATAGGAGGATGTTCGTACTTTGGGTTATCCTTTAGAGCCTTTCTATACTGGTCCCTCACAGTCTATATATGTTTGGCTACTCTTTTAAGAATCATGGCTGTGTCAAAAGTTTTAATTCCAAAGAGGTCCTCTAAAGATTTAATGAGCTAATTTTTTAAGTCAGCATCCTGATCATTCCACCTTTTTTGAAAAAATGAAATTGTTAGATATCATAACTTTAATATAGTACAATAAATGGAAGATAAGAAAAATATTGTACCAATATTATGAAGCTACATACCTTTTACATACGGTGGGCCCAAATAGCTTCAATGCCATTTCAAAAAGATGATCATAAAAAACATCATTTCCTACAAAAATAGCATGGGATTATTAGTCCAAAATGAGTTATGTATAAGTAAACTACAATTAAACTGTAAATCATAACAATTTTAAAGCACCTGGAAGCTTTTGTACTTTAATGGAACCATATTGTTGTTGTTCATCAACAATGTCCCTGCAAATGAACCAGTACTAGTAACACGGGTTGATCCAGGAAATTGTTGATCTTCACTAGTACTGGTATGATCTATTCTTGTACCAAGTGTAGGTGTATCTATTAGTGCAAAAAATAGGTCCATAAATTGTATAAAATTCACATGAGAAAAATAATCAATTCATGATTAGCACATAACAAAATATAGAAAAATAAGGTTTTACCAATTGTAGATGGTACAGAGGAAGATGTTTGCAAGCACCTTGTTGCGGACAATGCAACTATTGAATGCAGAATGTTAACTGAAGGAGGCATTTGCACTTCATCATGAGCTGAAGAATACATTGTTAGCAAAGACATTTTCAATGGATAAAGATTAAATGGGGTACTAGAAGCATCCCAAACATAAGTTGAGTCAATAATGCATACAAAGGTTAAATCAATGGTTAAAGGTTTAAGGATTATTTACATGAAGGCTGTTCGATGCTACAACCCTCACCATGTTGACGACATTTCACACATGTCAAAAAAATTTGTAAGAAGAACAAATCATATTTTAGATCATGATCCATAAGATAGTATAAAATATAAACATCTATTGAACTTTAATTATTGCTTAAGATTAATTACTGCTTACATCAATCAAATTGACTCTACATGTCAATTCTTCTTCGAGTTCCTTTAACTCCTTAGTTTTGTTTTCTTCCATTAGAAGGTTAAGAATTCATTACCATATTTATTTTTTATTTGAGTAGCCATGAATACATGGATAGATTTAGATTCTACGTCATCTCTAAATGCCACCTCAACTTTAAATCGCAATAGATCTGCTGCCTTTTTTGCTTTTCTCTATCAATAAGTATCAAGTTGTGACATCAATATCAATAAAATTATATCAAAATAACTCCAAAGCCATAAAGAAAAGAGCATAATAATGTGACATTTGTTTCTATATAATTTGTAGAATTACACTAATTAAGGTTTACCTTTGTTGAAGAAGGTGTACTGTGAGGAACATCCCCGCCTGTATCTTTAGGTGGAATATCCATGTCGCCCTGTGACAAAGATTAGTAATTCTTAGCAATCATAAGTGATTGAAGGCAATTGGTTTAAATGTTATACTTACCAGTCCCATGATAGGGAATTTTTTTTTATCTACATGATTCAAATTGTAATCTATTAGAATCTCTTCCCCTGCACTTATTGATTTTATCGCACATACAAATACACAATTTCCCTCGCATGCCTTGAATATACAATTCGGTCACTTATTAGTTGACACGGGTCGAGAACTATTTATAAAACCTATAATATTCCCTATTGCTTTTGGCCTTCCATAAATATACATAGCGAGGATTTTAGTTTGATCATTTTCTTTGCATTGTATATAATTTGCTGACAATGCATACCTACGCATACTTTTTTATATTGCACAATCCGCATCCAATTCTTGTAATTGTAACAAGGTCCTACATACTCCATTAATTCAACAACTTGATTATAACTGACCTTTATGCCATCCATGGAAAATAATCCCAAACCATGTAATGAAGATAGAGCTATGCGATATATCCTTTCGTTAACAGAAAAATCAGTATTAACTGGAGGTAGTTCCTTGGGTACCCATTCTTTCTGAAGATGTGTGTACCTTAAGGGAACCTTCATGTCACCTTTGGTCTCATTATCATAAGAACATGACCCCTCCTCAACAAGGAAAAATTGCATTCATTTATCAAATTTTCTTCTAATCTTTTGACCTCTAGTTGATCTTCCTATTTTAGACCTACTAGATGTCTCACTTTTGTCTGCTATTCTTGTATTTTTCTCACTTGAGGAAGACAAATCAGACAAATACCTATTTGGTGATACCTTCAATCCATCAAATGAGAGACATAGTAGGATCTATATATTTTGCTGACTAAAGAGAAGGAAACCAAATAATAAATTATACTTGTCGATCCATGTCAAAGGCGTTAAATTTCCTGCATATGTAAATGATTTATCTTAAGTTAGCCAAAAATTACATAGAAGACAAAATTTACATGATGCAAAATATACTCCATGACTATAGAGTTTAACACATAATAACTTAATTCAAATTTCTATGAATAAATCAATACCTCATACGTGGCATTGATCATACCTTGACATACATTTCATTGATCATGTTATTCATCATCCTCCTCATCCATGTCATCATCATGACTATCATCATCATCATCATCATGACTACTATCATCATCACCATCATCATTATCATCACCATCATCATGACCAGAATCATTATCATTTTGTTGTTGTTGTTATTCTTCATTGTGTAACAGTCATCTATGATCATCATTTACTTCATCTTCTGATTCTTCAATATCTTCCTCTTCTATCACATTATACTATACCGGCCTTCCTCTTGGATCATATCTAACAACAAATGACCAACCTGGTTTATGTGGAATGACAAAGTAAAACACTTTCTCACATTGGCTTGGAAGAACATAAGGCTCATCTCCAACTAACTCAAATGACCTTGTATTAATCATTGTAAATCTACTATCATGTTCAATAACAGTCCTATCAGGATCATATTGATTCAGCTGTAGCCTGTACCATTTGATGACAAATAGAACTAATTTGAATGAATTAAAGTCGCACTCAAGTATATCATCCAAAATGCCATAGTTCAATTTTTAGATTGTTGAGGATGTATGCCATTTCTAGATGAAATATTAGTGACCTCGAAGACTGCACTTATCCCATAATCATAAGTTTTCTTCATGTCGTCTAACTTTTTTATGCAAAATTTATGGCCATGGTAGAACATAGCTTTGTGGTGTTTGATCTGTAATTATTCAAACATGTGAAGATTATTTTCATCGATCCGTGAGTTGATATTAAACTTATGGGTCATGGTTAGTAAACTTATACGTACCTTTCTACCTCTTAAACCATATGCTAGATCAAGTACCATTGGCGTAACATTGGGATCTCCATTACGATGAGATTCTTTAACCAATGATGCAACACCATCCCGTGTTAATGAGGGACCATTTTCTTCAGATTGTTGAATCCATACCATCATCCAATCAAGATTTTTTGCAATATACAAATGTAGTGCATCCCACTCACGACCAACTGTAAAGAAAACAAATAGATTGCTTAGAAACAACTTATATTGAAGATCTATAAGAATTAATAAACTACAGTAACATCATATAATTACCTCTCACTTTCCTCAATCTACCTTTCCGCATCAAGTACTCCCCTTCAAATTTGTTAATAGAGTTGGGATCCCAAATGCGATCTACATGGATATTTGCTACAAACTTGGGAAGATATTCACTAATATACACCATGGTCTGGTATACCATATATCCCTTCACCATAGAACCCTTAGGACATGCTCTTTATCAAACCAAGCCCTTCATAAATTTCAAGTGCCTCTCAACCATCCACATTGACCTAGTTTGTACAGGTCCACACAATTCAATCTCCTCAAATAGATGTATGAGGTAGTGTTCTTGAGCATTGAAAAAAATTGGAGGTAGACACTTTTGCATTTCACACATAAGGTGGGGAATTTGTCTCTTCCAATATTTTATATCTTTTTTATCAATTTATTTAGATGATAACCACCTAAAAGAGATTCAACTCGCAAGAACATATAAATAATATTTAGATAAAAATATATATAAATTACATAAAAAGTAAAGCAAGTCATAAATATAATAACACTTCTAACCTCATGAATTCTCCAAGATCGTATATAACTTGTTTAACACTATTGTCAAACTGGTCTGGGAGGGATAGAGGTAGGATGTACTGCAATGATTAAAAAATGATCTTTTCAATATATTGTAAAATAATACAATAAAAAGTACATGCAATTTTATAAATATATTATAAATAGAGAACATGACTTACCTTGACAAAGGTATGCCAATCATGTGTTTTCAACCCTGGCCCAAAATCACCTTTCTTTGATACAAGACTGCTTATATTTGCACCAAATCCTGTTAGAAATTTTGTTTTTTTATAACTTCTTTTAATGCATCACTTTGCTGCATAGTTAATAACCAAGGAAGGGCACTCGTATTTATGTGGTCTCCATTGCTATTTGATTCAATGAAATTTTTTAGTGCATGATTGGATTTATGAATGTCATTACAAATTTTGGCCATTTTTTATTTGTTACGCCTTCCATCCAATATTTTCCATAGTGTCTCTGTTACATTCTTTCCAATATGCATAGCATCAATCAAATGCATGATTGGGAGATCCTTATAGTACGAAAACCTACTAAATTGACTAGGATAACTTTTAATTCCTCTAGGAAGTTGGTCATTGATGCCTTAATGACCTTCATGAGCATCAATAACATCATTAGTAAATAAAAGACAATATCAAAATCTAAATTTCAAACAAAAATTATTAGATGGAATGACATTACCTCGGTGATTTAGTCTATTGTATTCCAACTTCCATAGATGAGGTGTCATTCTTCATGGCCTTGATGTCATCTCTTCTTTCCCATTAAAAATATATTTTTTGATAGTTCGATACTTATGATTATTGTGTAGAAAGTGCCTAAACTCATCAGACACCTACTTTCCTAAACTTCTTGAATGATGAGATTTCATCTTCAGACCACAAACTGGACATGCAAATTTACCCTTTGTCTGAAGACCTAAAAGATATCATACAATTGGATCATGTACAATTATCATGCGCAACTTAAACATACAACAATAATGTGTAAGCACTATAACATACCAAAAATGCGTGACCTTAACATGAATATATAACATACCATAAAAATGAGTTAGCCCAGTGGCATCATGTATTGTCCATACAAGAATTGCATGGAATTGAAATTTTCTTTGTCCTATTGGTCTAGATATGTCATACATAGTGATCCCATTCCATAAAATCAACAACTCGTCAATAAGGGGATCAATATACACGTTCATATCTTTAACTTGGTACTTACCTAGTTGAATGAACAAAAATATTACATAATTATTATGACCATCTTGAAGCGGTGTTTATAAATTAATTTACATAGCTATTAAATGAAAAAATACCTGGTACAATCATTGACAACATTATATGCTCCCTCTTTATGGACATCCAATGGGGAATGTTATTGTTAATAACAAGAACAAGCCACACTGAGTAAGTAGATCTCATATCTCCAAATGGATTGACACCGTCTGCTGCCATTGAAATATTGAGATTACGAGGTTCTTCTTTAAAGTGTGGCCATGTTCTTTCTATGTCTTTAAATGAAGAACCATCTATAGGCATTCACATAATGTCATCTTGACTTCTATTGCATGCATGGTAATCCATAAATTATGCCAAGCTAGTGCACCTTAATAATCGTTGAAGATGTGGAATAAGGGGAATGTATCGAAGACTCTTGTGAGGCACCTTTTTTGTTATTTGATCTGACTGATATCTACTAGTATGACAAATAGGGCATTCTGTTGCAAATTCATTTTGTTTATGATATAGAATGTGATCATTGGGACATGCATGTATTGTCTGATACTGCATTCCAATTTGATTCATAATGGTAGATAATTCTCGGTATGAATGAGGCAAAATGTTTGATGGTGGTAATAAAAAATCACCTATCAACCTACAAAAACAAATATGAATTGTTAATATAATTAATTGTAATGGTATGCTAACATTGAAGATGACAAAAATGGCATACCTTAGCATATGTGACATTGCTAGATTGGATAAACCATTCATAACCTTGAAGTTCACCAACAATACTATAGCAGAGAGAAGAGTTTTTTGGGAGCCTTGGTATAGGGGCTTGTATGCCTTCTCAATTATAGCTATATCAAGACCATCTTCATCATCATTATCAAATGCGCTAGTACCATCATCATGATCATATTGATTAGCTATGCCAATACAATCTTCTTCAATCATGTCCTCTGGCACATTATCAGCTATGCCAATACCATCATCTTCAATTGTGTTCTCTACCATAGGATCATCTTCTTCCATGGGAGTGTTATCATCAGTTTGGATATTCACATCTCCATGTTCCTCCAATTAGAAATCCACATTCACCAATTGGCAAAAGTCATGCCCCCTTTTAATGTGACCATATTGCCTACAATGACTCTGGGCTATTTTGATTAGAATTCTTGGATTCTTTAAGCCCTTACACTTTTTTCAAGGACAATTACATTTTTCAATGTCTTTTCTTTGGAACTGAGACCACAATATAGCAAGTGTCTCGTTATTTTGTTCTGGGTTCATATTGTCAAGTGTGGACTTTCTTCACAGGCTATAAATATACAAAATGTAAACATACAAACATTAGTAGTATCATTGGAGATATGTTAAAGGTTAAGTAAAATAGTAGAGCACAACCATGATACAATTAATGAAAGTGCCATAAAACACCATGATATTTATAATCAATCATAGAGAAAAGAGATAGTGTAGCAAATGTTTAGATATTCTGCTTAGTTTGTTCAAGATTATAGTTTGTTCAACCTCTTCCCATAAAAACTACATGTATACTTTAGTTAAAATAGTTTAGTTTTACAACATGAACAATAACTAATTTCTGATTTGCCAATAAATTTTTTATTAATAACAAGTTAACAACAATGCATTGCCTTTAGTTCTACTTCAAAGTTAATATGTGAAAGTTTGTCAAAAATTTAATAGTATGTAAAGTAAATCATATTCTTGCACGAATTGAATTGAGAATACAAATCCACTTAATAATGCTTATACTTGTATTGATATTATTTATTTTTAAATTAAATTTACATAACATCAAAATAAATACACTCTAGAAACTAGAAATTAAAAACTCCATTGTTCTAGATTATAGAGATCATAATAGTGAATGTAAACTAAGTTAATGAATGGAACAGTGAATAAAAATGAATATTTTTGTGCACATTTGGAAGGTGTTTTGGGTCCTCAAAATGTGATGGTCCCTGTACAGTCAGGGAATGTAACAGTCATGATAAATTGATGCAATGATTGGATTTAAGATTGTTTCTTTTTCATGCATAGTGATTATGTTGGAATGTCTTCATGAGTAACATGATAGGACACATGGTAATAATATTATATTATTTAGGTAATAAAAATTGTCACACTAACTTTTAAAATATTTTTGATAAGGTAAATATATATTACGTTAGAGTTTTGTATATATGTAGTAGGTGTGACCTCTAATAATACCATGCACTAATCATCCTCAATACACTTAAAAATATACAATATTATGATCATTCAAGGAACTGTATGCACATGAAAATCATACCTCATTCATTGCATAAGGAATGCTATTCTCCAAATGTTGTGGTTGCAACGGCCCTGGTGGACATGTACACCTAAAGTGGAAGCATACACAAGGCATGTGAACTATTTCACAAAATACCTCAAAGAAATGAGGTCTCATGGAATGCCATGATTGTAGGATATATTCAAATTGGATTTGTTGGAAAGGCTTTTAAAACTTTTAAGCAAATGCAATTGGCAGATGTAAAGCCAAATTCCATAATCATTGCAGTCAACAAAACCACAAAATAACTCAAAGAAATGTGGTTTCATTGATTGCAATTATTGGAGGATATGCAAAAAATGGATATGTTGAAAATGCTTTAGAAGCTTTCAAACAAATGCAGTTGGCAGGTGTAAAGCCAAATGCCACAACCCTTGCCAGCATCCTTCCAGTCTGTGTCAAAATGGGAGCTTTGGAAAAGGGTATTATTAAGATTGTAGGGAGAACTAATCATGGTGTTATTAAGATTTATAATAGCAGCCCTCCTAATAAAATGAGGATAATCAAGCCGCCAAGACAACCCAGAATGATTGGGATTTTGTTTGAAGACTTTTCTGCATAGCTCATCAATTTTCAATGTCATGAGAAATGAAATATAACCCACCATCAGAAACATAAAATAAGTTCACAAATTATAGGAAGAAATGGAATCCTCATTGAAGCATGAAAAGAACAGGTAAAAGAATTAGGGGATTTAAGACTAACCATAACATTATATAATGGAACCCTCATTGAGCCATGAAAAGAATAGGTATAGGAGCATATTGACAAGTAGACAATATAAGATAATTTTATGCTATAGTAGAAACAAAGAGTAGATGGAAAACATTGGATTAGCAATTCATGAGAAGTTTCAATGGACATAGGTATAATTGAAAGAACAAAAATGACCTTCAATATCAAAATATTGTAATGTTATTATGCACATAAAAGTGAAAATAGAGTTATAGTCTTCTATCACACACACAAATTAACAGTTTGAACCTTCAAACCTGACTATAATGTGAATTATCATTTACCTAGTTCAATATGAATACAATCAAAAGGGAGTCTGTTGGAGTTAAAAATTCTATACGTATATACATGTTAAAAGTACAAGGAAAATTCTCAAGTCTTCCATTTTTTAAGTCTTCTACATAAAACATTCAGGTGGAATGTTGGACATGTAATTATTGGATGAGGAGAAAATACTCTATATTTAGAGCTCCTATGTTTTAGTTTAAATTCTCGTGAGTTAAATTTAGTCTATTATTACAATGAAAAATACTAAAAGTTTGAGTTACTGGTTGCTTGGATAAGATACCTATTCTCTCAAACACCCATCAAGGACTACATCAACCAAATAAAAGACACAATCATCATTTTACACTATTATCCCACCTTATCAAAAGCTTAAGAAGAAAGATTTATCATCAAATCGGAACAAAATGGGATAATTTATTATACATTGATTGAAACAAATTTGCACTCTCGTATACCTTAAACATTTTTACAACATGAGTGCAGTTATGAGAACATAAAATTTTGACAGAATTTGTGTTTAATTGATAAAAAGAAAAAGATTCATTAACAAATAACCACAACAATGAGATTTTTGCTCATGTTCAACAAAATATAAGTACCATACTCTTGCCTCTACAAGTTAGAAAAAAGAAAATAACATAGCTAGAATTATTGCCTATGTCAAAGTAACAAATTTCACACTTACTACGCCACCTGGATTTTAGGGTTTTGTGTGGCATTTCCAGGATTGTTATGCTAGAGAAGACTGTTATGCTAGAGTATATAGTTTATTAAGAAAGCAATATAAGCCATGGGATTAAAACCTATACGGTACAAATGATATATCATTATGATAGCTAGGCTCAAGCCCAAAAATAAGTGTAACGACATAATTAATTTAGCCCAAAGTATAATAACATAACATCTAAGAATGAATTTTTTTTTATCTCAAAAGGAATCAATGTGTAAACATTATTGGATAATGTAGGAGGATTGGCAAGGGGTGGTTTACTCCTAAGCATGAAATCCTGATCGTATAAAACCATTTTAGATATAGAATAACATCAAATCCACAATTATTATATTCACAGGTTAAAAGGAAGATGAGAATAATTAAAGTAAAACTGATTAGAATAACTTGGGCAAGAAGGCTGAGAATCCTTCCTAATAAGCTCTGTATTCATTCTTATAAATTTAGTTCTTCCCCAACTATAGTCACATTCATAGCAACTTGATCAGTTTAACTTGGTTCAAATTGGTCAATAACTGAGCACTAATCTTTAGTTTCTTAGTTGTTAAGAGCCATCAAATTTTGAGAAGTTCATTCTAGTGTTTGAAAGTTCTTTAAGTTATAACTGTGTAGTCCACAGTAATATTTGAGAGTGCTTTAGTTTCCCAATTACTTAAAAATTCAATTATGGCATCTGTTGTGATTGATGTTGTTCTTGAAAATCTTGGCGGGATGTTGTTAGAAGAGATAAACAAGGAGGTTTCACTTGTCTGTAACTTCAAAAGTGATTTCGAATGGTTGAGAAAGAAGCTCACAAATTTAAGAGACTATCTCAGAGATGCAGATGCCTAGAGTGTACACAGTGCATCCATGAAAAGCTAGCTGCTGGATGTTGAATACCCCTTATCCTTCCTATTTTGCATCCATACAAAGTAGCATAATACAAAACCCTATCCAAGAATAATACAAAATAGAGAATGTAGAAACCCTTGACCATAAAATTATATAATGGAACCTCATCGAGCCATGAAAAGAATAGGTAAAAGAAATAAAAATGTGATATATTTTCTTGTGTTCTCCTTTAGAAGAACATAACCTAGGGAAAATCATGATGCATACCTAGCAATGAGCCTAGGTTTCTAATTCACATTTGTAGACAAACCCTGGGATGAAGCTGATGATGCTCAACCAGTCCAGATACCTAGCAACGAGCCCAGATTTGTACTAGTGGTAGAAAAACTAGGCCAAATGAACTTCATTCCATTGGTGATGCACTCTACAATTCCCTTCAAATCTTAGAGATCTTCGAATTCATGTTTCATGTGCTAGCTAGCTGCAATTCCCTTGAAACAAATTTGACGTGGTAATAATGAATGAGAAATGAAACCTTTTCTTTTTTTAAGTTATGCCCGTGTTAGTTGAAATTTTGACTAACACCAGTCAAAATTTTGACTAACACGGGCATAACTTAAAAAAAAGAGAAAGTTTTCCTTCTATATTCTGACCAACCAAAACCTTTTGGCTTCATGGTTGAAAATTTTGGTAGAAAAACTAGGACAAATACACTAGTGTCATACTCAAAAACATTGTTGGTGCAGTAGAATTGTAGTTGGTAGGTAGCATAATATGAACCCCCATGAGGGTTAACCAATTTGATCCCAGCTCCTGCTCCCATATTACACTTGGAGCCATCAAACCAAAGTTTCCAAATTGAGTAATTCTTATTGGGAGATGTTTTAACTTGGGGTTCTGGAATTACCTCTAGGAGTGGTGTTTTGATTTGGGGTTCCATAGGAACTGCGGGTGATGAAAGGCCTTCCTTAATTGAGGCTCCCAATTCCTCTTTGTTTGAAAATTATCTTTTTGAAAGTGGAACCCACTTCATCTTTTCTTTTGCCTTGGCATCGCGCCAAACATCATGACACGGGGGTAGGCAACCATCATCAGAAGAACTCTACTCTTCTTGTACAAAGTGTTCAACCATGGGACCCTGAGGTTCTTCGTTGAGGGGAGATCCATCCTCACTCGAATATGTCATTATATTCTTGGGAAGTTTGGATATGTCTGACATCTAGCTCATCACTTGGACCACCACCTCTTAGTAGACTTGGCATGAAAACTCTGAATGGTTCATCCGATGAAGATGACAATACCCTGGTAGCATCAGTATGTTTGGGTCAGCATCTTGGCCAAGATGCCTCATGTTCTTTGTCATGCTAGTTATGAATTCTGTGAAAATCTCTTCAGGGATCTGGGCACTTACTAACCCCTAAACAAGACTTCTATTTGAGTCTTCTTCTTCTTTGAGATGGAACGTAAACACCTTGTCAAAGTTATACACTCCCATATCAGCTTGTGAGAACAAGACTTCATTCACGACATTGTACTTAGTTATCATTTGTTTGAGCTTGGGGTCTACAATCTTAATCTAGTTATTAAGCCCTTTTCATGGTAACCAAAGTTGGGTAAAGTCCATGGTGAACCATCCTCTCAAAGATCAAGTCCATTCTCTATTGAGTAGCATGCCATAAGTTTCCAGGATGTCCACCACATGTATGTCAATGCAATCTTGGATTCTGGGGTCAGCTGTCAATTGTATGCATGTATCTTTCAAGACCCCAATGACTTTGACTTTGATTTTGTCCAGTTGGATCACTACCCTATTGGTTGGTTGTGGGTTCATTCCTAAGTTTTGGCATATGGACAATGGCATCACGTTACATGAAGCCCCTGAGTCAACTAAATAGTTGTGCAAGTTCCTTCCAAATATCTTGAGGCTAAGCAAGAACGGGGGTACTTCTACCCTATCTTTTAACATAGTTGACATTACCTTTGACACATATACATTGGATACATTTTTGGTATTATTGCTGGTTGAGGCTGATTTGGAATGATCCAACAACTTTAGGAGATCTTCTCTTTGAGTGGGAAAACTTTGTAGCATGTCATACATTAACATGTTCATTCTAACTTTCTTTAGTTCCTCTACTACACTATATTTTTTGTTGGCCCAGACTAGGTTTTTTAACATAATAGGTTGGTGTTGTGTTGCCTGAGCGACAGTGGCACCAGGCCCTCTTGGGGGCGTAGGATTATTGCTGGCCTTTGGATCAGGTGGATTGGGCTGCATCCCCAGGGGAATACCATCAATTAGAGGTTCTCTCCTACTTCTCAGGTTGTAGGTATTTTTTTTGTTGTTTTGGAAAGCATGGACCTCGGAATACTCCAGCTGATTTTCTTGATTGAAAGGGAAGACAAATTCTTCCTCCGCAATGTTATCAATTGGAGTTCCACCTGTACTTGGATCATATGAATCAAAGACCATGGCACTTAAGTGGGCTTGGGAACTCTCTAGATCTTGGAACCTGTTGGTTGTTAGACTTGCCCCTATATTCATAATCCGGTTGATGCATGCTGGGAACTTGGGTAAAGTTAACTTCTGATGAGCTGAAGAAGTTGGCATTGTCTGTGGGTATGCTACCATTATTCGGATGTGTGTTCCATGTTCTATTTGTCCATTTCTATCCAAATTGTTTATCCTAAGAACCATTCCCATAACCTCTGCCATTATTATTATTTTTGTTGTTATAATTTCCATAATTACGATTTTGATTTTGAGAGCAGGCATTCGGGAAAGCAACTGGGCATTGGTAATTCCCTTGGTTCGTAGATGGGTTGAGCTTCATCCAGGTAATCTCTCTGATAAATTGAGACAAGGTCTTCTTCATGGAATCCAACTCATTTACTAGAGCATGATTCATCTTGTTTGAGACAACAACATTTTTTTCACACAAGGTGGCTCTATGTGTATCATACCCTGGGTATGTGATGGTGAGTGCTGGGGCAAAAATATACGGAGCTGGCACTGGATTGATCCTTGGGGCGTGTTGCACTCGAAGTTGATTATTTGTTGTGAACGGACCATTCATAGAAGTGTTCCTTAGTGTTGGTGGAATACCATAATTTCCACCCACTTACGGGTCCATTTGTTGGGTAAACATGATAGCCTCATCACATACTTTTTCCAGAGTGTCTATGTCACCTGGGGGCAGCCTTTTAAAAAATATAGATGTTAGTGGATCTAAGGCTTGTAGGTATACTTGTATAGTAGCCCCAACTAGTATGGTATAATGAGCTTCAAGTTTCTAGTACATCTTATGAAATTAATGATTGAACATTGCGATTTATTCATTGAGTTCTTTTCTCACTAAGATGAACTAGTGATGAAGAGTTGTTGGATCTACATATAACTTGAATTGATTAAGGAACTTTGTTTCAAATTCCCCCCATGTGGAGATGGATCCTCATGGAAAGTTTAGATACCAATTATATGAAAATTCCCCCAGTGTGTAGGGGAAAAGGTGGCACATGACATCTTGATGAGCAATCTCTTTATGATTTCACAATCCCTTGAATGAGCAAATGTGTTCTACCATCCTGGATTCTCCATAGATAAAGCGTGGGCAGAATTTTTCAGGATTCTTGGGTAGCTGATGGAGCTACCCTTGTATTTTCAATGGAGAGCTTTGAGCATTTGCAAAAAATGCCATTGGGGTTGGCAGTGGAGGAGTGGTAGGTGGGGCCATAATGGTTGGAAATGGAGGAATATTTGGATGATCTAGGGTATCCTCTTCATGCTTTGTTTTGTTACTCTGAGGTCTGCGAAACTCTATAAGTTCAAGGAACTCCCCTTTGTTTGGTGAAGATCCAAGGACTCATTGAAATATCTCAGGAGAGAATAATCCAATATTCTAGGGTGTCCCTTTTGAGGGACCTCCTTGTGCCACTTCTTTTGAGCATCATTTTTACACAAAGACAACAGCTAGGAATTTACATGAGCAAATTTCCCTCTTGGAAGATTGATGAAATCAATCTCAAGGTTCCTTCTAGCTGGGTCTCAACCACTTGGATAGCTCAACAGAAGACAAATATGAATCTATTAACAAGGAGGCCTTTGCTAGTTCTTCTCTCAAGGGAAACTATAGAACAAACTTTAGGAAACCAAAATATCTCTCTTTTTTTATATGATTTTCAGATTTAGGAATAAAAGAAATGCTGATTTCATTAATCTACTGAAGATAACTTGCAAGGAAGGTTAGAAGATGTAGGGTAACAAGAGATTTGAATGAAATTTCTGAAAAGAAACCTAATGGACATATGCTAGCATCACACCACCATGCAAATTAAATAACCAAGAAGATGAAGAAACCCACCAAACAGAGATCAGATCATATTATAATCTTCAGCTAAATGGATGCAATCATTAGCGGAATCAAACAAATGTAGACATATGATAAGACAAAACTCATCAAATCATGAAGCCACCCTAGATATGCACACACATGAGACAAGTTAATCTTCAAGCACAAAAGAATAATCTCCTTATAAATTCATCACAACACAGCAATGCAATACCAGCAAACACTGAACTAATAGATCACATACTTAAATTCATTAAACAATCAATTGGTTCTTTGAAATAAAAGAATGAGAAATTCACACATTCATAAATTTTGCATAGATAGTAGATAAATCACACCATGAATGAAGCACCAATAGTATATATTGTATTAATGATCAAATCAACCCTCATTACATCATTTTATTACAATTTATAGAGTCAAGCTCTTATTTTCATAGCTAGGGTTCAGCTGCCACTAAAACTTGAAAACAAACTTAAACTAGAGATTGCATTAAAGAAACTACTGCTAAAACTTAGTTAAACTACCCTAGCATAGAATTAAACCTCATGCATTACAAAGCTCTTGAATAAATTATGCATTAAATAACTCGAAATAGAGCTGGAACTCATGCATGCACTTGTTAATCTTCATATTTCTTCCCTTGATCTTTGGGTTTGGCTTCTCCACATAGACCCAATTGGAAGAGATCCCAAAAAAGAAGCCCAGTTGACTGAAAAATGATCCCTGAGAAAACTGGAGTTAACTTTCAGATGTGAGAAAAAATGTTCAAATCCTAATAGTTGGTCCAAAAAACTCAAGCTCCAAAATTGGCTAAGTATTAAGTCCTCTATCTCCAAAATTTTGGACTTTGGACTTGTCGGTGACCGAAAAATCCCTAGGGCCAAAATGCCAAAAATTAGTCTTTGCAAAAATGGCTAAGTGTCAAAACTACATTTTGTGTATACAAAATTTGACTGGACTTGGATTGGATGATCATTGGTTGGGGGACACTTCTGGATGTTCTTTCTTGAATCTATTCACAATCTCCAGCACTTCATCAAAGTCAGGCATTTTAATCCCTCGGCTGACTTTTTGCTGCCTATCTTAGAAGGTGATCAACTCTTCTAAAAAAGTCTTTATTTCTTCTTCTCAGGATAACATTTTATGAATCTCCTCCTTCTGATAGAACATTTGTTGGAGGTCGTCCTTAGTCTTCACTCCTTGAAATATTTCTAGATACTGGTTGACGATGACATTTACCGAGTACATGGTTTTCTCATCCTCTTCATCATATAGATCTAGGTCCTGACACTTGAAAAAATTATGCAACTCCTTTACAAAAAGAAACTGCCATCCCTTCTCTTATTTAACCTTTTAAGAACCTTCTTGAATAGTGGTAAAATGGCTTCACCCCAATTCAAATGTGTATGAGTGTGTAATGTGTATGGGGGAAATATGAGATCCACTCCTAAATCCAAATTCCCAAATGAGAGATCCAATTTGATCAACCAAAAGGCTAATGCACAATCCAATCAATCTATGAAGAATATGAAAGAGAGAGAAAAACCCTATATTTCCCTATGGTAGAATTGAAGTATTTAGAATTTGAAATAATTGAAATGCAAGTACTAACCTCAAATTAGGGAAAATCTAGAAAATGCCAATTTCTAATGTTTGTGTGTACTTTCGGGCAAATCTGCACCCTATTTCAAACTGGAAATGCCAAGACGGAGAAAACCTAGAAATATTTTTCCAAGATGAGATCGGGTCAACTTTGACCCTCATAAAAGGTCAAAGGCTAGATTCTTTATTTGAAGGTCGATTATGACTTTGTTCACAGATCTTAGAAGTTCATCGAAAAGGGTATCCAAATCTACTCTCAGATCCAAAATCCTGTACCTGTACCTACAAAAAAAAAAGAGGATTTTTGTTGTTTGTTTGAGGGGTTTGCCCTGGTCAAACCCCAGTTTGGAATCAACCTTAATATTGAAATTGAAATGAGAATGCTAGCAAGTAGTAGAAATGGATCTAACAATGAATCTATGCCATTCAATAGATATGTAATTGTATTTTGAATGTAAACAAGTATATTGATATGGAATCTTGAACACAATAATGGAAAATCAAACCTCCACGATTGTATGCTTGGAATCCACCTTGATAGAAGAATGAATGGATCTTGAAGATGAACAAAGGATCTTGAAGGAAGATCACACCATCATGATGGCTAGATCTAGGGTTTGAATGATGAATCTTGAATGCTTGAACCAAAACCCTTCAATGGCTTGAATGCTTGAATCCTTGATCTTCAATGGAGAACTTGGATGGAGAAGAGGACTTGAATGCTTTAATGAATGCTTGCTTGACCACCTTAAGAGCTTGATAAATATGAATAATGGATGTGTAAATGAGAGAGGAAGGCCTCCTTTTATACTGGACTAGGGCACAATCCTCTAGAGGGGCCACCTTAGAGAATAAAATCCCAATCAGGTCCTAACCTTTAGAAAATATACCTAGATTAAATGAAATTTAAGGATTTACCATTCTGAAACCCGAAATAGCCAACACGGAGGCGGGAAAACAAATATCCCCAAAACCCAATACCCAGAAATCAAGGAATTTGGAAATTTGAAAGAGGGGGGAAAAATCAAGTTTCAAATTGACCTAGTCAAGATTGATGTCATTTCTAAGCTAGTTAGGATTAACCTCGATTCTGACCTTGTGGGCCCAGATCCAGCTAGAATCAGGACAGGAGGTGCTGGGGATGCTTGGAGACCTAGAAATGATACTAGAATAGGACAAAATGCCAAAGATAGGCATAAAATTATATGATGACTGTGATGAAGACTAGGAAGACCTATTTCTAAGTCCTACCTAGAAAATAGAGCCATGGAAGAAGGAAATTAAGGTGAATCCTCAGGATCCTAACCCTAATTTTACCTAGAATGAAGTAGAAAAGAAGTGGAAAGTGGGGAGAAATCCAGATCAAAGCAAAGATCAATTCAAGGCATCTAATATGACCCCAAACCACTTACTCAGAGGGCTAAATGCTCTTAACAAGGAAGTGCTTCCATTTTAAGATGATACACTTCTCAAATATGGCTAATGCCACTTTATCTCTTGGATCCACTGCTCAAAACTGTCTAACTCCAAACCTTCATATATTTTTACCAAAACTTGGAAGCACTACTTCCTTATTACTATCAGCTCATATAGTACCTTTTTCCATTTTAGGATTGTCTCTTTTACACCATTTTCCTTTCTCATGATCTCAACTAAGGAGGATATGCTTGTAAGAATGGCTCTAAGAGGCCTCAGGATCTTCTTTAGAGACACTTTAGAAAATTACTCAAAATCTTGCTTCCAATCAGCACATTCTTGTACAAAAGAATGTGGAACATCTATATTTATTTTCCCTTTCTTCTCCAAAATTGCCTGTAATGAGGCCTCAAGGTTATCAAGGTCAATGGGACCCACTGTCTTCAAAATGAACCATTTCATGGCTTCATTCTGCTCTACCAGAGCCTTTATTCTTTCCTCATCCTTATCCATGAAGCTGAGAGCATGCTTCAATGCAAGGGTAGCCAAGGTCTTACTACCCTCTCTAGTTAGCTCTCCCAAGTCTACCTCCTCCAACACATAGTCATCAGAAGTTATCTCACTTGTAATGACATCCATTGTGGGAACAACCACCTGTGCCTTCCACTTACGTGCTTGGTCTTGTGTTACATAAGACAATGTTCTTGCTTAGGTAATTGTTGTTTTTTGGTGGAAGGCTTACCATAGCGTGGTCATATCAGCCTCATCATCTGTACATTCTGACCCTTGGCTATATCACTTTGGTGAACCAAGTGGGCTTGAAGAAAGCATTCAATGGCTCATACGAAGCATCCAGTGTGAAATAAGTTTTTGGGTGCTCTGTCTCCATTTCCTCTTGACTCTCTTGTTCCTTTTCTATTTCCTGTTAATCTCCTATATTCTTCTCACCTTCCTCCTATGCTTGTTCCTCTTCATCAGTTGTCTATTGCTCATCAGCCGTTTGTTCCTCAGTATTATTTTGTTGTTTTTCCTCCTCTGTGTGTGGCTCTTCTTGAGCCTTTAATTCTCCTTTGTTATTTGGCTCCTTGGATCCTATGTGCTCTTCTTCCATCTTCTCCTCACCAGCAGCCTTTGTATCCTTCTCAGGCTCTTGTGAGATTTGAGGTGCTGACTCATCTTGATCAACAGGTGGAGTGGGAGTGACAAAGGGAGTGCGTGAAGGCCTTTAAGGTAGATTTGGTAAGGGAACATGGGATGATAAAGGTTGTTGGGGTAGTAGAGTGGTTTGTACTAGAGGGGGAAGTGGAGTGGTAGGTGGCATTTGGAGCAGAAATGGAGGTGGAGTAGGATGCATGCGTGGAGGTAGAGGTACAATGGATGAAACCAAAGGGACCTATGCAGCCGAGTCTTCCTCATAGGTGACCCCAATAGAAGAGTCTTTATTTGGCTTTGCAGTCTCCTTTTGAACCTCGGCCATCTCGACATTAAGTTTCTCTTGAGGATTTTGTTGGACATTCTCTATCATATCACCAAGAGGGATTGTGAATTGAGTAGGGACCTATTGTTCAGACTCCTTGAAGGCATGCAATCCTATGAAATCCATGATGTCAAACTCATCATCACCAAGGGCATCCAAATTTATCGGTTATTTTTTAGTAGCCCCTGTAGCATCCTCTGCATCATCATCCACTAATCTCCTCCTTTTTATTGACCCTATGTACTTGTCCTTCTACTAAGAGGGATGTCATCCAACTCATCCTCATCTTCTTCTAATAGGGTATCCATCTATGTTGGTGTTTATCCTTTCTTTCTCTTGTAGACATTTCCCTTGATCACTCCAGCCGTCTTGGGTCCTATGATTTTAAACTTTATTCTCTTTGCCATGCTTGGATAATCTTGGCCACAGGATGAAGGCATATTTGGTGGCACAATGCTTCCTATCATTTTTGTCTTGACCTTCTTGGAGTGAGTAGCTGGGCCATAAGTAGTTAGACGTTCATGTCTATATAATGTCTCTGGTTTGAGAGGAGCAACCTTTTTAAATTGTGGCTTCAGAAACTTCTCACCTTGCCTCCTCTTCTCTTTTGAGGGCTGCTTTGGTAAATGTTTCATTGGCACTTGTTTCATCTGGTATGAATGAGCGATCCATGCTTTGGTCATCCTGACCATGTGCCAGGCTTTGAACTCAATATCATTATTTTTATCTTTGTCCATTTGCGCATTTAGGATGGTCCTCATATACACCTTATCTGTGTTATATATAGAATCCAAAATGTTATCAGAGTCAACATCAATCACCTTCTACATAATCCTTAATGAAATAGTGGTCTACGCTAGCTCTAAACTCATTTGGCAATAGTCATAGATCCTAACCTTATAGTCATCCACATAGTTTTCCCAATGATCTCTCACATGCGACTCATGGATATAGTGCCTTCCCATTATATGCCTAAAAGTACCAATGGGATAAATATGAGGCCTCACCAAATTGTAGGTTGGCAATGGGAATTCATCCCACTTCCAAGTCAAATAATTGTAGATCTTCATATCTGGCATGCAGTGGGTGCCAATGGAAATGGGAAAGTCCCAACAGTGCTTCTTGTTGTGCTTGATATGCTCATGGGCATTTGATAGCTACCTTGTTATTTCTAGAAGAACTACCCTATCAGAAGGGTACCTTTGTAGCTTCTTTGGTGCTAGGTTTCTTCCTACCACTTGAATGTATGTGAAAGTTCATAATTGTATGTAAAATGCCCTGAGGGCCTTCACTTTTGCTGCTACTTCAGCGGACAATCTCTTGGCATAATCTCCCTCAATGGAGTGTATGATGTCAAATATGAAAGCATCGTTGACAATTCTGAAGTCTGTGCTATTATGTATGTAGAAATATTTTCTCACCAATTGAGGGTACAGTGTGAATGGCCAGGTGTTTTGTTCTCCCATTGCCCCAACTTTGATTAGTCCTAGATAAACTGCCCTGGCAGCTAGCAAATACATGACATATGATGTTATATAGAAATGAGGGTCTGTCTTTACTTGAACTAGCCTCTCATCAAGATTATCACTTAGAATGGAGGCCCAATCAAACCTTGCTTATCTTTCCCTTATCTTCTAAATGAGCATGATCATCCAAGGTTCCAACTGACTGGACTTTGCTAAACCATAAACCCTACTGATCATTGTGATTGCAGCTTGAATATCCTCCTTCATGTAGCCCCTTGGCATGTCAATCTTGTCTAGTTTTTTTTGGGCATGGAATGCATGAGGTACTCATTGTTTACTATATTATGGGCCTATTGTACATCTTTATTATAAAACTCCATTCCTTTGTTGATATGGAAATTGAAGAACTTATCCACTCCTTTGGGAAAATGAAAGACATCTTCGATGTTATTTGGCCTTAAATCCAAGACCACCTTGCCAACACTATTTTTCACCATGTGCTCATCATGTACATAGTGGTTGGCCAATGTGTTAATCAATTCTATTGATAGGATGGAGACCTAGTGAGCTGCTACATTCACCAAAGAGCAGTATACTAGGGAAGTGCAGTCTTCTGATCGTCTCACAGGTTGGACACACTTTGTCAAGTAATCATTCCAGCTTATGTTCTTGATGTCTGTGTCTATTATGACTACATGCAAGTTGGTTACTTTAGAAGCTAGATGGTACCCCTTGAATTGATACTTCATGGCTGGTGATGCTACGACTTTCTCGACCATAACTACAAAGACAAAAATCCTTGAATCAATGATAGGATAGGAAAAAACTTCAAAAAACAAAGTGCATTGATAAAATTAAGCTTAAAAGGGGCCACAAAAGATACTTTCAGCCTTTTGGACCTTTGGGGGGATGAGACCTTATGGGCCCATTTCCAGGGGTTAAGGTTAATTGGGATTTAATTCCTCAATGTCGGCCTTCTCTAGAGGTTTTTGCCCTAGATCACTATAAAAGGAGTCCTTCCTCTCTCATTTTATCATCGAACATTAATATCTTCATTTCTCTCAAGCTCTCAAGGTGATCAAGAAAGCATCTATTCAAGCATTCAAGTCCTCTTCTCCATCCAAGTTCTCCATTGAAGATCTAGGATTCAAGCATTCAAGCCATTGAAGGGATTTGGTTCAAGCATGCAAGATTCATCATTCAAACCCTAGATCTAGCCATCATGATGATGTGATCTTCCTTCAAGATCCTTTCATTCATCTTCAAGATCCATTCATCCTTCCCTCAAAGTGGATTAGAAGCATACAGACATGGAGGTTTAGATTTACATTTATGTTCAAGATTTTTGAATATGGTTAAAATGGAAGCATAGTAATGTACCTAACATTCAACACATATTCATTTGAAATTGAAATTGGAATAGCATAAGTAAATACTTGAAAATCAATTAGGTCAAGGTACATACCTCATCATGAAATTGATTTATAAATACCTATTTTCTGAAGTCTGTGTATACTTTTGGGCAAATCTAAAACCTATTACGGATTGGAAATGCCGAGATGGAGAAAACCCAGAAATATTTTTCCAAAATGGCTCAGGTCGGGTTTGACCCTCATAAAAGGTCAAATACTACATTTTTTATTTGAAGTCTGATTCTAATTCTATTTGTAGATCCCAGAAGTTGGGCAAAAAGGGTACTCAAATCTGTCCTCTGATTCCCAAAACAATGACTATAGATATCTGAAAAAGGGAGTTTTGGGGGTGGCTATATGGGGTTTTGCCTTAGTCAAACCCCCATTTTGGTGGTCTCCACCTCCATGAATAGCTAATTGAAATAGAATGTGTGTGTGTGTATGTATTGAAAGTGTAATGCTAAAATCTAATCCTCTAGATCAAAACCCTAGCATGAATATGTATGAACCAAAAATGCATAGATTTGAATAAGATAGAAAAGCATACCAAGCCCCCAAGGCTAAAGTACTTCTACCCAACTCACAATCCATAATTGCTACTCCATAATTGAATCCTTGAATGCTTGAAAGTTGATAATGGTGGATCAAGGAAGAAAGGATCTCTCTTGCTCCAAATATGAGTTCACAAAGATGCTTGATGTCAACAATGGCTTGATCTTCTATATCTTCCTCTTGCTATCTTGCACCTTCACTATTCCTTGCTTGCACTTAAGAGCTTGAAATTTCTTTATTGTGGATGTGAAAATGAGAGAGGTGTTAGGAATGAAGGCAAAGTGTTTTGGCAGTCATTCTATAGCAGTTGTTGTTGCATTCATGACTTGGATTGTCATTGATGTCAACACAGTGATATTCTGGATATTAACAGGAAAGCAGGTACAATTTTGTTTTGTGCACATGTTGTATTGTAGATTGGATTTTTCACAATTGATGATATGTTCTTTGGTGTGTTATTAACCTATGGTTAATAGCACAAAAATAAATTCATTCATTTGTAAGAGTTATGAGCATTTTGGTGAAAGCAGTGTTTAGACAGTGTTTCTGTGTAGCGATGTTCAGAAATCGGAGGATATCTCTTAGCTGGGATGGAATCTGATTTTGTGTAGTTAAAGGGATGTTGGAGACTCATTAATGATGATGTGGTTCATAGTGTAAACTTTGAGGATATGTTTGGAGAAAGTTACAGTAACTGGAAGCTGATAGTTTTATGTGAATTCTGTGTGTAGCGTGTAGAATTTATTATTTTGTAATTGAGGACCGACTCATTTGTAATTATTTGAGTTTGGTATATAAGAAGGAATTTTTTCCTTATTGTAATGTGTACTATGAAGAGTGAGATGCGAATATATGCATGAAGTGAAGAAAAGAGCTAATTCAGTGATGAAGGAAGACTTGTGAGTACAGAGATCTGGAATTGTGATCTTGTGTAGCAGAGAGTGCAGTTTTGGCACAGTGTGAAGGAGGTAATATATTTCATATTATTCTATTGAATAATTCTAAAATCTTTTGGACAGTGGGTTCAGAGATCTTGCCTTGAAGCTGTTTGGACAGTGGGTCCTTCTGTCTTCCATAAACTCTTAACCAGGTTAGAATATTTTAACAGGGATTCAAAATCTCCTAATAGGGATTTATATGTACTAAATGTATTTCATAAGACTCCTAACAGGGTCCATCCTCTAACAAGGAACTTTCATATTAGTGCATCATTTTGTGGGCATCATTCCCACCGGGGTTTACTCTTTTCAAGAGGTTCCCTAGTTAACATATCTTGTGTTATTGTGCAATTGTGTATGATTATCTTTCTATGGTTGATCAGTACATTGATTATATTGTTTAAAGCTACTGAATGGATAAATTATTAGATAACTAATTCACCCCCCCCCTCTCAGTTATCTTGGGGATCTTTACTTTCTAACAAGAGGAAGGCCTCCTTTTATAGTGAATTAGGGCACAATCCTCTAGAGGGGCCACCTTGGAGAATTAAATCCCAATTAGGTCCTAACCTTTAGAAAATATACCTAGATTAAATGCAATTAAAGTATTTACCATCCCAAAACCTGAAATGATTAACCCGGAGGTGGGAAACTAAATATCCCGAAAGCCCAAAACTCAAAAATCAAAGATTTTGAAAATTTGGAGAAAGGGGTCAAAATCAAGGTTGGACCTGACCTAGTTAGGTCTAAGCTTGACCCTGACCTAGTCAAGTTTGACGTTGACCCTAACCTAGTCAGGTTTGACCTCAAATTTGACCCTGGTCATAGATTGACTCAGAACCCAGTTAGGAGGTCCTGGGGATGCCTAGAAACCTAGAATTAATGCTAGAACAGAACAGAATGTCAGGGATAGACATAAAATTCTATGATTATTGTGATGAAGGCCAAGAGGACCAATTTCTAAGTCCTACCTAGAAAATAAAGCCATGGAAGAGGGAAATTAAGGAGAATCCTCAGGATCCTAACCCTAATTTTACGTAGCATGAAGAAAATGAGTGCAAAATGCATCCTAAATGCAGGTCTATCATGATAAATCTAGTAAAAGAGGGTGCTAAACCTATCAAGATGGAAGTGCTTATATTTTAAGATGATACATTTAGCCCCCACTTTAGCTTAGATATGACAATATGTGAATATGAAAGCTAAAGTAAGAAAATATCATAGTAAATTAAAAGGATATAGCCAAGTCCTCGATATAAATATCCTACAAAAAACTGTTAGAACTTGCAACACACAAGGTTAATGAAAATCTATAAATCACCTAAAAATTACTATATGATAATTTGAGAAATTTATAGAGCCCCTTATGCCCCCCCCATTTCGACTTTCTACTTCGAAAGGGTGAAACAGGGTGATAAGAAAAACTCTATATACTAGATATGAAGAGTGTTGAAAATTGCTTTCCTAAACCAATTATAAGGATTCCTAACATTCCCAAACTAGTTCAAGGAGTTAGGTATCTAAATCATGATTCCAACAGCACTGACAGCATTGAAAATAGAGTTACCGAACTCAAGTTATGATGGAAAGAGTGGATGTCAGTCTAAATGCATAAGGAAGACATTTCGAGTTTACCCTAAGAAACCCCTAATTTTACCTTATAAAAGAGATAAAAAGAAATAATTACTCAATCTTACCATTTACAGATTCAAAACAAGGAAGCAAGATGCTGAGAAGAGAGGAACTTTGAGTGACACGCCTAGAGTCTCTAAGACACAGCTTAGCTACCAAACGACCACTACCCGTGGTGAGTTTTGCCTTTATCCACCTTTATTCTTTTTAAATTCCTATTTTTTGATAGGTCAGGTGAATTTTACCCCCTTTAGGTCAACCTTGACCCATTTAGGTCGACATTGACCCACCTAGGCCGACTTAAACCCATGAAAGTCGACATTGCCTGGGGGGTTTTTGTCATGTTTTGAGAAGAGGTCGACCTTGACCCAAAAAGTTTGACCTTGACCCAGTAAAGTTGACATTGACCCAGTAAGGTCGACATTGACCTAACTAAGGTCAAATTTGACCTATTTCAGTTAGTTTTGTAGATTTGATAATGTAGATTACTAATATGATGGTTTTTTTGTGCTTGCAGGACCTAGTCTGCTTCCAAGAGCATCCCTTTGGGGAAGTGCTAGTGAATGTCAAGGAGAGACTATCTGAGCTAGATGATGAAGAAATGAAGTTATTAAGGGATGTGGGACTGTACTAGGTATTAGTCCTTCCATAGATTAGACTACACCGAGCCATGCTGTTGGCTCTAATAAAGAGATGGGATGAGAATACATGCTTCGTCCATCTTCCTTCTGGGGAGATCATAGTGACTTTAGAGGATGTTTACAGGATCATGCAGCTTCCAATCTGAGGGGAGACCATTAGACCCAGAGCATAGCATGGTTTTGAGGATATCTATGTAGACACAGATTATTATATAGGAGTGTGTCCAGTGATGCAGAGTTGGTCAAATTAGATCCTACTATCTGCCATACTATCAGGCCCTACACCTTTAGTACGAAAGGTGATGTTGTGTATAGTAGCCTTGGTTGTGTTACCCAACTCAAAGGGTAGCATATTTTGTTCACCTCTGACACACCTCTTACAGAAGATGAAGAGAGAGAGGACCATGTTCTCATGGGGTCACAACATGCTAGCTCAGCTATACCATGAGTTGGGTCAGCTAGTGAGGTATTAGTGAGAGAGTCTATCGACATGCACAGTTCTATAGGTATGGATTTTTGAGCATTTCACATGTACACATCCAAAGGGAGTGTTGGTGATGGTAGATGTGAGCATAGTGAGAGCCTTTGCATATCCTTTGAGGGATGTGTGGTAGTTTGGGGATATGCTCTATTGGAGAGTACATCTAGACCGCATTGCCAGCACCGATGTGATATGGAGACCCTACTGCCAGATGACAAAGTGGCCTAATACATGATTCCAGATGAGACATTCATAGTAGCATAAGCTACTAGAGGGTCATCAGAGTCATATAGTGATGCCCTACTATTATGATTAGGTGAAGAGGTAGTTTGACCTATTACAGGGAATCCCTAAGGAAGTACCTTGCTATGTACATCTGACGAGATACTATCAGAGACCCAGTGTCATACGCTGACCATCGATAGCAGACATAGAGGATAGAAATGCAAAGGAGATAGAGGATAGAGAGGTACCATCAGATGTAGCCTACTCAAGTGTGAGTCAAGATTACATCAGGTACTGGAGTTTGGAGGGGACCCATCCTATCTTTCCCAAGGATTATCCTACAGGTGATCTAGGCTTTATAGAGGGGACACATCAAGATAGTGAAGCCACCAAGGAGGATGAGGATGAGGATATCAGAGATGAGGAGGAGCACATCTTCAAGGGAGATCCCATGGAGGAGAGAGCAGATGAGCGAGAAGAGGAGAGAGCCAAGGACATGCCCCCAGCTAGTGATACTAGTACATATATACCTATTATGCACACATCACCATTGAGATCATGATGACCCCCATGGCCCCACCTTGAGACACCACCATCAAGGCCTAGATATAGTGATCATTTAGGGAGTAGTCACTCCATACCTACACCATCTAGGCACTTTAGTGACATCCAAGAGGGAGACCTAGGTATAAATTTGATTGAAAATTGTTTGAATATAATTTGATTTGAAATAGATAGGATAAGGGACTAATAGAAAAAAAAAAATCTTTCTACAACTAGTGTGGCGGAGTGGAGGAGCTTTGTATCTAAGGTTCTCAAGGATAAAATTATATCCTACTAACTACCAGCTGATGAGTGAGAGTCTTCCGTTGGTGATAAGGATCCTGGAAAACATGCTGACATCTTTGTATGTATCTAGCGAGAGCTAAGAATGTGCAGAGAAAGAGAGGAGAAGATGATGACAGAGATACAGAGTCTTCATGAGTGTGTATAGGGTATGAGCATATCTAGGACCCATACATGGACACACAAATATTCATCTTCCCATCATAGAGTATAGAGATCTAGAAGGCATCGGCCATCAGAGCAACATAGTGATAGACGCAGTGATAGATAGGGCCATTGGCCTCATATGTATCAAGACTTGAAAAACTATATTTTTGATGAATGAAAAATTTCTCTACTGATTAGTTCTATGTTTGATTACTTTGCTTTCATCAATATAAAACTTAATAGAAAGAAAGAAAGAAAGAAAGAAATAAAGAAAGTGAATAAACATATTCAATATGTAATTTTTAGTAAAACTACATAACCTATAAAATAAATCTTTATAAGGAACATATAAATGCATAGGGAACAAATGAGATTAGGGATAATAACATTTAAGGTGCATAATATTAATTGGTTCCTTAAAAGAAACACCATCCATATCAACCAGTTTGTAAGCACCCGAACCAAAGTCTTCAATAATAACAAAAGGTCCAAGCCAATTAGGGCTAAATTTTCCTTTTTCGCCCAGTAAAGCATTCACATTCCATTGATTCTCATAAAGAACTAAATCACCAACCGCAAATGTTCATTTAATTATCTTGTGATTGTATTATTTTTGAAGAGATTTATGATAAGCTTTTATATGTTCTAAAGCATGTATTCATTGTTCATCCAACATCTCTAATTCTTGTCAGCGTTGTTCATGAAAAGTATCTTTATCAATTATCCCATGAAATGAAATATGAAAAGAAGGTATTTCTAGTTCCAAAGGCATAATAGCATCAGTACCATAGACAAGGTTATAATGATAAGTACCTATAGTGGTAAGAACACTAGTCCTATAGGCCCATAAAGCATAAGTCAATTGAGTATGCCAATCCTTTGCATGCTTATTAACTATTTTTCTCAAGATTTTTTGAATAATTTTATTTGATGCTTCAGCTTGTCCATTAGATTGAGGCTAATAAGGAGTTGAAAATCTATGTTGAATTCTATGTTTCTCCAAGAATTTTGCAACTTCTTTATTTTTAAAAGATGTTCCATTATCTGAAATTATCGTTGAAGGAATATCAAATCTTGTTATGATATTATTAAGCATGAAATCACAAATAACATCTTCCATTGTTGAACAAAGAGGGATAGCTTCAACCTACTTTCTGAATTAGTTCATAGTGGTGAGAATGTAAGTATGTCCTTGAGAAGAAGTCGGTGAGATTTTTCCAATAAGGTCAAAGCCCCAAACACTGAAAGGCCATGGAGAAACTTGATTACGAAGCTCACAAGCAGGAGCATGAATCAAATTACTATGTTGTTGACATTGAGGATATTTCTTAACAAATATGAAAGAATCCTGTTCCATTATTTACCAATAATATCCCATTTGAAGCAATTTATTAACCAGGGATTTTCCACCAAAATGTCCCCCGCAAGAACTAGAATGAGCCTCTACTAAAGCTACAGGAATTTCAGTTCTATTGAGACATCTTAATAATAATCCTTCATAAGAGTGTTTGTAAAGTGTATCTCCTAAAATGATGTACCATGCTACAAGTTTCTAAATACGATTATGCATGTTCCATGTTGCCGATTCAGGAAAAGTACCATCTTTCAAAAAATGAAAAATATGTGAATACCATTCATCCAAATGTAAATTGAAATAGTCAGGAGTAAGCTTGTCAGAAATTGAAGGGTGTTTAAGAGTTTGCATAGTAAATTGAAAGTTTTCAGCATTGTTCTCAAGACAAACCAAGGAAACTGCACTTGCCATAGCATCTGCATGTCGATTATCCTTCCTAGGTAAAGTCTGGATAGTATAAGAGGAGAATTAGGAAAGCACAGTAAGAGCTAAATCTCTATATTATGTCATTTTAATATTTTTAGTCTGATATCCTCCTTTAATCTATTCAACTATCAGTTGTGAATCACCATATATTTGTAAATGTTGGATATTGAGAGATGAAGTTGCTCGTAGTCTAGCTATAAGAGCTTCATACTCCACAATGTTATTAGTACAAGGAAAGGTTAATTTATATGATAGAGGGATGGGTTTTTTTGTAGGGGGAATCAAGATGATACCCACACTAGAACCTATTTTACACTTAGACCCATCAAAATATAATTCCCAAATATCATCCTGTTGAATAGCTAGAATATTATCATCAAGGAATTCTATAGAAGTAGAACTTTCATCTAGACAAGGACTAGGAGCTTCGGAAAGATAATTTGTCAATGCTTGTCCCTTAATAGATTTCTAAGAAATAAAATTAAGATCAAACTCGGTGAGAAACATAACCCATTTTGCTAGCCGACTAGAAAGATTAGTTTGTGAGAAAAGATGTTTCAAAGGATCAGACTTGACAATCACATTAACTTCAACATTTATAAGATAATGCCTGAGTTTCTGACATGCATAAACTACAGCTAGACATTGTCTTTCTAAATTTGTATATCACATTTCATAATCAATTAAAGTCTGACTAATGTAATACATAGGTTTTTCTTTACCATTATCATCAATTTGAGCTAACAATGCACTCACAGCCTGTGGAGTCACTGAAGTGTATAATTGAAATGATTTATCAAAATTTTTAGGCTGCAAGATAGGAGGATGCACAAGATACTCCTTAAATTGCTCAAAAGTTTGTTTACTCTCTTTATTCCAAGAGAAAATGGTATCCTTTCTAAGCAAGGAAGTAAAAGGAATAGTTTAGTCCGCTAAATTAGAAATAAAGTGACGAATAGCTTGTATTTTTCCTTGTAAACTTCATAACTAAGAAATATTCTTAGGAGGAGGCATATTGACAATAGCATCAATCTTTTTAGTATCTACCTCAATGCCTCGCTTAGAGATTATAAATCCTAATAATTTACCGGAATCAACTCCAAAGACACACTTCTTAGGATTCAAACTCATATTATAACTTCTAATTTTATCGAATATCTATCGTAAAATAGTAATGTGATCTTCTCTTTGTATAGATTTTTCCAAGATGTCATCCACATAATCTTCAAGAATCTTATGAATGTAATCATGAAAAATTAGAGTCATAGCCAGTTGATAAGTTGCTCCCGCATTTTTTAATCCAAAAGGCATCATGACCCAAGAAAAGGTTCCCCAAAGCATTATAAATGTAGTCTTAAATTAATCCTCAGGAGGGATAAAGATTTGATTGTATCCTGAAAAACCATCCATAAAAGATAACAAGTTATGACCCGCTATTGAATCCATAATCATATCAATATTAGGTAGCAGGAAATCATCCTTCAAGGATGCCTTATTTAAATCTCTAAAATCATTGCACATCCTTATCTTATTTTCTCCTTTTGACACCGGCACAATGTTTGAAATCCAATCTGAATAATCAATAAAATGGATAAATCCAGAATCCAATAATTTTTCAATTTCACTTTTGACTAGCAAAGCAATTCGTGGATTCATCTTTTGAATTTTCTGCTTCACAGGTTTCATATTCGGCTTTAAAACAATGTTATGAGTAACAATCTTAGAATATATACCTGGCATATCTGAATATGTCCAAGTGAAGATATCCTTAAATTCGAGCAAAAGGGAAACCAATTGATCACATTCATCCTGATCCAAACATTTCCCAATTTTTATCAACCCTTCAGAGTCATTTTCATCCACTTGAATATCAATAGTGTCAGTAATTAACAAATCACTTCTTACTGAAGGATCCATTGGTAAAGGGAGAATATCATGTTCTTTATGTTTGCCAAAATAAGCATCAGTTTTCAAACAATAAGGCTTTCCTTGTTTGTGATGAAACTTAGGTAAATCCTCATAAACCCCTAGAAATTCCATTAAGGCTTCATCTTTAGGAAAAATATCCAAAGAGGATTCTTGATTAAGGCTGATAAGTAATGGGTTAACCAACCTCAACTATCCACTACAAATATGATTAACATTAAGAGGAGAAGCTGATGGTTGTCTATAAGGATTAAATCCTAATCCATATGTATGATCATAGACTTCATTATCCAAAAGTACTTGTATACCTTGTTCATATTTACCACATCCTTTCCCATTAAATCCTAATTTCTTGAGAAAATGATAACCAGGACCATATCGATCAGTCATGTCAGAAGGAGTCCAAGGAGTGGCATATGTCACAATGTCATAACAATCAGACTTTATAGTGTCAAGTGTTTCATTAATCGAGGCAGCAACAAAATTACTTTTTAATTCTTCAGACAACGGAGAAGAAATACTTTTTTTTTTCTCAAATTCATTATGTGGCTTCATGAATTCTAAATCAAAGACCTTGTATTCTCCAATAAATGTAGGATTAAAATCCAATGTCCCCCAATCATCCTCAGTCAAAGAAGAAGATGGAACTTCTTGTTGTTGAATCTCAGACTGTTGTATCTCCAATTTTTTTTCAATCTCTTTACTAGGTTGAAGAGGTTCAAAGATTTTGGCATATTTGGCATTTAAGCAAGGGTTCAGGGCATCATCTGCATGTAATGTATACATTAGATTATTATAGATGAACCTAACCTTGCGATGAAGTGTAGAAGGAACTGCATGGATAGTATGTAACCAAGGTCTTCCTAAAAGAAGGTTATAGTTGAGAGGTCCAGGCATAACATGAATAGGAGTATTTAGAATAAATGGACCTACTTTAACAGGTAAGGTAACAATATCCAAAGTTCTTTTTGCAATATAATCAAATCCATGTATAGGAACATTATCAGGTTGAATAGTAGATAAATCAGCTTTAATGGCCTTGAGCATATCCATGCTACAAACATTAAGTCTTGATCCATTATCAATTAAGGTTCTTTGAATGATACTCTGATTAATCAAGACAACCACCATAAGAGCATCATATTGATTCTGCACCTCTAAGGAAGGTAAATCATTATCAGAAAACACAATAGGAGGTACAAAAGGCATAGTATGCACACAATCCAAAATAGAATGAATGTTCTCTTGATTAGGAGGCGAAGCAGGAAGAGTAGATAGAGCTTTTTGTAATGCCTCATGATATGTCAGGGAAGTTTGAAGTAATTCCCATAAAGATATCTTAGTAGGAGTAGCACGTAATTGATCAACTAAGTTATACTCCTTAAAGGTAGATGGATACCTAGGTGCTTAAGGAAGCATAGGTTGAGAAGGAGGTAACAAAACTGGAATAGTAGGCTGAGGATTATTCCATGTGCAATAAGCATGTGAAATGGAATTAATGTTATCAAAGAAATCCAAAGGATCTCTAGGTTTACCCTTAATGGTTATAGGAGGACATCCTTTTACCGTTATCAAGGGTGAAGTATATATTATTGTAGGTTTATAAATGTTGCAAATAGTGGGACATGAAGGTAACCATGCACACACCCTATGGTAAAGGTCAATTGGAGAGGTTGTGGAGGAGAGTGAAATAGGAATAGGATCCATGGAGACCATATTCAAACCTTTTTCAGCCTCACTACCATGTACCTCATTAGGGAATCTATCCTCAATAAAAGCCTCATCAAAGTACTCAAAACAAGAATCATACATGTTGAATACAAAGAAAGTACTAAAAGCATGAAAATATTTTTGTATTTTTAAAGGAATTTTGCAATGTTTTTGTATTTTTGAAATATATAAAAATGCAAGAAGAAATCTAATCTTCTAAGCATAGAAGATTTAAATCTAACACCATAAAAGAAAGAGTTGTTGTAAATGGGTTCACCAAAATGAATATGGTTAAAATGGAAGCATAGTAATGTACCTAACATTCAACACATATTCATTTGAAATTGAAATTGGAATAGCATAAGTAAATACTTGAAAATCAATTAGGTCAAGATACATACCTCATCATGAAATTGATTTATAAATACCTATTTTCTGAAGTCTGTGTATACTTTCGGGCAAATCTAAAACCTGTTACGGATTGGAAATGCCGAGATGGAGAAAACCCAGAAATATTTTTCCAAAATGGCTCAAGTCGGGTTTGACCCTCATAAAAGGTCAAATACTACATTTTTCTTTGAAGTCCAATTTTGATTCTGTTTACAGATCCTGGAAGTTCGGCAAAAAGGGTACTCAAATCTGTCCTCTAATTCCCAAAATAATGACTGTAGATATTTGAAAAAGGGAGTTTTGGGGGTGGCTATATAGGGTTTTGCCTAATTCAAACCCCCATTTTGGTGGTCTCCACCTCCATGAATAGCCGATTGAAATAGAATGTGTGTGTATGTATGTATTGAAAGTGTAATGCCAAGATCTAATCCTCTAGATCAAAACCCTAGCATGAATATGTATGAAACAACAATGCATAGATTTGAATAAGATAGCAAAGCATACCAAGCCCCCAAGGCTAAAGTACTTCTACGCAACTCACAATCCATAATTGCTACTCCATGATTGAATCCTTGAATGCTTGAAAGTTGATAATGGTGGATCAAGGAAGAAAGCATCTCTCTTGCTCCAAATATGAGTTCACAAAGATGCTTGATGTCAACAATGGCTTGATCTTCTATATCTTCCTCTTGCTATCTTGCACCTTCACTATTCCTTGCTTGCACTTAAGAGCTTGCAATTGCTTGATTGTGGATGTGAAAATGAGAGAGGAAGGCCTCCTTTTATAGTGAATTAGGGCACAATCCTCTAGAGGGGCCACCTTGGAGAATTAAATCCCAATTAGGTCCTAACCTTTAGAAAATATACCTAGATTAAATTCAATTAAAGAATTTACCATCCCAAAACCTGAAATGATTAAAACAGAGGCGGGAAACCAAATATCCTAGAAGCCCAAAGCCTAGAAATCAAAGATTTTGAAAATTTGGAGAAAGAGGTCAAAATCAAGGTTGGACCTAACCTAGTCAGGTCCAAGCTCGACCCTGAACTAGTCAGGTTCAACCTCAATGCTGAACTAGTTAGGTTCAACCTTGAATCTGACCCTGGTCATAGATTGACAGCTCAGAACCCAATTAGGAGGTCTAGGGGATGCCCAGAAACCTAGAATTGATGCCAGAATAGAATAGAATGTCAGGGATAGACATAAAATTCTACGATTATTGTGATGAAAGCTAGGAGGACCTATTTCTAAGTCCTACCTAGAAAATAGAGCCATGGAAGAGGGAAATTAAGGAGAATCCTCAGCATCCTAACCCTAATTTCATGTAGCATGAAGAAATTGAGTGCAAAATGCATCCTAAATGCAGGTCTATCATGATAAATGTAGTGAAAGAGGGTGCTAAACCTATCAAGATGGAAGTGCTTCCATTTTAAGATGATACACTTTCATATTAACATATTTGATTACATTTCAAATACAATTGGATATCTATTGAATGTCATAGCTTCATTGTTAGATCTACTTCTACTACCTACTAGCATTCTCCATTTCAATTTCAATATTAAGGTTGATTCGAAACCAGAGTTTGACCAAGGCAAACCCCCCAAACAAACAACAAAAACCCTCTTTTTCTTGCAGGTCTAGGTATGAAATTTTGGATCTGAGATCAAATTCAGATACCCTTTTCGGTGAACTTCTGGGATCTACGAACAACATCAAAATCAGCCTTGAGAATAAAGAATGTAGCCTTCGACCTTTTATGAGGGTCAAAGATGACCTCCCTCAAAATTGGAAAAGATTTTTGGGTTTTTAGTAGGTTCTTTTTTGGAGGTAAGTACCTTTATCTCTTCATTTCAACATTAGTCATTTATATTTACTTTCCATATCAATACAATTCAAATGTAAGTGTAAAATATTGGTTTTGGGGTCTCTTTTATGTGCAAACCATTGTTCTAGGACCCCATCCATATTTTATGCATATTTTATAAGCACATTAAAGGAAAGGGTAAAGAAACTTCTTCCAAACTTATTATCCCATCTTATGCAACCTTTACTCATGAACATGATAAACAATCACATCCTGTAGAAGCTTTATATAATATATACACTACTGGATATAATATGGTGACTAAACAAGGTTATAAAGGTTTAGGGCTTGGGATTAATGAGCATGGTATCAGGTTCCCAATTCATATACACCCTAAAATAGATATGTATGGTGTTGGTTGTTCAAAATCTCAAGTTAAGGTAGGTGATGCTAAACATCATCCTCCTCTTCATATTCTTCTTTTTTGGAGGTAAGTACCTTTATCTCTTCATTTCAAAATTAATCATTTATATTTACTTTCCATATCAATACAATTGAAATGTAAGTGTAAAATATTGGCTTCAGGGTCTCTTTTAAGTGCAAACCATTGTTCTAGGACCCCATCCATATTTTATCCTTTACATTTTGGGCAAGCACATTAAAAGGCCTCCCTTGTATTATAGTTTTTTATTTTTACATGCTAAATCTTGGAAGGTAATGCACATAAGTTGCTAAATCCTAAAAAGACACGCATTTATATGCTAAATCTTCTTAGGGTAATGCACATAAGTTGCTAAATCCTTAGAAGACACGCATTTTTCAAAATTTTCAATATGCTAAATCTTTTGATGGTAACACACATAAGTTGATAAATCATGAGGAGACAGACATTTTATATTCATAGTGATACAAGAAGGTGGATCTATGGGTATTCCAAAAGCTGTCAGAAGACACATTACAATTGCAAGAACAGTTTATGGGTGAACTTGTTGGGCTCTCCCTCTAGGGTGATTCATGGTAAGGTGGGCATCTTACTAGGTGAGGTAATCACTTTTTTTTCCCCTTTCTCTCTTTTATGCTTTCATGCTAGTAGGATAGGATCATGAAGCTATGTTTTTTATAGTGTTACTCTTGTCTTTCTTATGTAATCATTTATGCTTTTATGATAGCTTTCCAAATATGATATTAGTATGAGAAATATTTCTTAGTGAGGTTTCTTATGCTAATTGATTTGGGTTGTTTAGTACTAACCCTTCTTCTTTTAACACCCTCATGCATGTATGTCAAGTTAGAATCCTTAGTCTAGGGGTTTGTGTCCTTAACTAAGTGTTATTTTATCTCATTCTGAATCCACTTGGATCTTCTCTTTCTTCTCCTTTACCAAAAGTTTGCATCAAGTGCATACTCTTGCTAATGTGGGGGCTTAGCGTATCATCTTAAAATGGAAGCACTTCTATGTTAAGAGCATTTAGTCCTCTGATTAAGTTGTTTGGGGTCATATCAGATGTCTTAAATTGATCTTTTCTTTGATTTGGCTTTCTCCCCGCTTTCCAGTTCTTTTCTGCTTCATTCTAGGTGAAATTAGGGTTAGGATCCCAAGGATTCTCCTTAATTTCCCTCCTCCATGGCTCTATTCCCTAGGTAGGACTTAGAAATAGGTCCTCCTAGCCTTCATCATAGTCATAATAGGATTTTATGCCTATCCCTGGCATTCTATCTTATTGTGGTATCATTTCTAGGTCTTCGGACATCCCTGGGACCTCCTGTCCTGATTCTGGCTAGATTTGGGCCCACATGGTCAGAATTGTTAGAAATTAAAGTCCACCAAGATAACTAAGAGGGGGGGGGGGTGAATTAGTTATCTGATAATTATAAATTTTATCAACTTCAATAGAATTAAACCATGTAAGCAATATAATTACCAACCATAGAAAGATATTCATACACAATAACACAATGACATAAGATATGTTGACTAGGGAACCTCTTGATCAAAGAGTAAACCCTGGTGGGAATGATGCCCACAAAAGATGAAATAATATGAATATTCCTTGTGAGATGATGGACTCTATTAGGAGTCTTATGAAATACATTCAATAGATATGAATCCCTGTTAAAAGATTCTAACCCTGTTAAGAGTTATGGAAGATAGAAGGACCCACTACCCAAACAGCTTCAGGGTAAGATCACTAAACACACTGTCCAACTGATCTTTGTATTACTCAATAGAATAATACCAGATTACTAATCTTAACAATATGTTACCTCTGCTCTGACTGTGCCAAACCGCACTCATTGTTACACCAAATCTCAATTTCAAATCTCTGTACTTCGCATGTTTTCCTTCATAGATTCACTTTCACAATTAGCTCTTTTATTCACTTCATGCATACATCAACACATCCAACCATATTACAACAAGGAAAAACATTCCTTCCTTTATACCACACTCAAGTAATTAGAAATGAGTCAGCATACAATTACAAAATAAAAGTTTCCACACACTACATCAAAATTACATAAAACTCGTTGGCTTCCAACTATAATAATTCTTCACTCGTGTGACCTCAAAGTTTGCATTATCATCCACATCACTAAAAATGTATCCAATTCCCTTTAAGTACGCAAAACCAGATTCCATCCCGATTAGGAGATATCATCCGATTTCCACAAATCGCTACTTTGAAACACTGCCTAAATACTGCTTCCACCAAAATGCTCATAACTTTCATGAATAGATAAATTACTATCTGCACTCTTAATCATAGACATATAACATATCAATGAGTATATCCTCAACATTTCATAGCTCCAACTACAATATCCCACATGTGCTAATCCAAACACTGTCTGCTTCTCTGCAAGTCTCTAGTAAATCACTGTGTTGACATCAATGACAATCATAGTCATGAATGCAATAACAACTGCTATAGAATGGCTACCAAATATTCAGCATTCATTCCTAACAATCTCCCCCATTGGCATTGATGACAACATATATGAAAAAAATCCAATGTTCCAAAAATCCAATACTGCAACATTGCTGCTTCAAGAAAATATTTCAAGTCCTCTTCATCAATCAAATCTTGCTTCATTTTCCTGTTCAAATAGTGCAAATATTTTTTTCATGTACACTTCTCCCCCATTGACATCAATGATAGAAATCTCATCATTATGTCAACAACAACTCCAATGTCAAAAGACACTATTCAGAAAATACATTCACTAGAGTCCTCATGACTCAGCTCAGATACACATAATCCCCCATAGAGGAAGTACCATCATCTAGTCCAAAAGAAAAGTAAGGCTTATATACCACTAGATGGATGCAACCAACTACATCACTTCTCAAAAGTAGGCTAGGGCATAACCCAAAGCATACCTCTTAGATACTCAAATGTATCCTTAGGCAAAGGCTTTGTAAATATGTTTGCTATCTGCTCCTTTGTACTTATGTACTCAAGTCTAACTTCTTTCTCAGCAACTTTCTCTCTTACAACATGATACTTAATCTCTATATGTTTTGTCTTAGAATGTAATAAAGGGTTCTTAGACATACTAACTATACTGGTTTTGTCACAATGTATGACAACAGGTTCAACAGACTGTATTCCAATAGCCTTCAGCATTTTCTTCATCCAAATTATTTGGTTACAATTGTTTGCTGCTGCTACATATTTTGCTTCTTCTATGCTTTGTGAGATACAATTCTGCTTCTTGCTTAGCCAAGAAACCAATCTTCCTCCAAGGAAAAATGCTCCACCACTAGTGTTCTTCTTATCATCAACACTGCCTCCCCAATCAGTATCTATATATGCACATAGGGTAAAATCATTATATTTTTCATACCATAATGCATAGTCCATTGTGCCTCTTAAATATCTCAGTATCCTCTTTACCGCTGCATAATGTGATTCTCTAGGTTCAACTTGAAATATTGCTACAATTCCAACTGAATTTGCTATATCAGGTCTTGTATGAGTCAAGTACTACAATCTTCCAATCATAGATCTGTATTTCTTCTGTTCAACTACTGGTGTTTCATTTGTGCAAGATAATTTATGTCTAGTTACCATAGGTGTTCCAACTGGTTTACAGTTCTCCATTCCAAATCTTTTCAATAAGTCATTTAGGTAGTTTGTCTAAATCACAAAGATACCATCATTGTTCTATGTTATCTATAATCCCAAAAAGTATTTCATTTCACCAATCATACTCATTTCAAATTCAGTCTTCATTTCATCAGCAAATTTGTCACTAGCTTCATCTTCTCCTCCAAAAATAATGTCATAAAAAAAAATAACTATAATCAACAAACCGTTTTCAATTTCTTTTGTGTATAGATTGCTATTAGCTGTTCCTTTTATAAATCCCAACTTTAACAAATACATGTCCAGTCTTGCATACCAAGTTCTAGGTGCTTGCTTTAGTCCATATAAGGCTTTCTTTAGTTTACATACCATGTCTCCTTCTTGAGTCAAAGGAAAACCTTCAAGCTGCTCAATGTAGACTTCTTCTTCCAATTCTCCATTCAGAAATGCTGACTTCACATCCATCTGATATAATTTGAATTTCTTATAAGCTGCATAAGCCAAAAACATTCTTACTGCTTCAATTCTTGCTACAGGTGCAAAGGTTTCTTCATAGTCAATTCCTTCTTGCTGTGAGTATCCCTTACATACCAATCTTGCTTTGTTTCTTACTACTTCTCCTTGTTCATTCATCTTGTTTTTGAATACCCATTTAGTTCCAATAACATTCTTGTCCTTAGGTCTAGGGACCAATTCCCATGTCTTGTTCTTTTCAATCTGATCTAGTTCTTCTTTCATAGCATTAGTCCAACTTTCATCTTCACAAGCTTCACTAGTAGTTTTAGCTTCAATTTGAGAAACCAAACATAACTATTCTTGTACCTTATTCTGAGTTAGAACTCCTCTTTTAATGCTTCCAATAATTTTCCCAATGGGATAATTTCTTGATAAACTCTTGTTAGGTGTCACTATCTTAGATCTCACTTTAGGTGTAGGTTCTTCAATGACTTCACTGTGGCTTTCATTCAACAAATCATTGTCAGTCTCATAAAATAATCTAGTAGTTCCAGTGTTAGGTTTAGGATGAGCTTCTTCATCTAATTCATAATCAAGCATTCTTTCCTAAATTTTGAACTTTTCATCAACTTTAACATTTGTGCTCTCAACAATAGTCTTAGTTCTTTTATTGTAACATCTATAGGATTTTCTTTTCAAAGAATATCCAAGAAATATACCTTCATCACTTCTAGGATCAAACTTTCCAATATCATCATCTCTTTTTATATAACATTTTCTTCCAAAAATTCTAAAATACTTAACTGAGGGTGCATGTCCAAACCATAATTCATAGGGTGTCTTATCTGTGTCTGCTTTGATTTGTACTCTGTTCATTGTATACACTATTGTGTTCACTCCTTCTCTCCAGAATATCTTCACCAAATCATTCTCAAATAACATAGCTCTTGCTGCTTCAATCACTGATCTATTTCTTCTTTCTACAATACCATTTTGTTTAGGTGTCCTAGGGGCTGAAAACTATCTCTTAATGCCATTTTTTTCACAAAAGGTGTTAAACTCTCTAGAAGTAAATTCTCCACCTCTATCAGATCTCAAACATTTAATCTTCATTCCAGATTCATTCTCAACTTTATTCTTAATGATCTTAAACTTATCAAATGCTTCAGACTTTTCTTTAAGAAATGTAATCCACATCATTCTTGTAAAATCATCAATAGGAATCATAAAATACCTTTCTCCATAGAATCCTCTAGTCTTGGTAGGACCGCTCAAATCAGTATGAACAATCTCCAAATTTTTTGCAGATGTAAATTTCTTACGGGGAAAATAACTTCTCTTTTGTTTAGCCATCACACATTCTTTGCAAATCATGTTAGTAGGCTTCATAATTTTAGGCAAATCCCTTATTGCAAGTGTAGTACTTACTTTCACAATGTTGTCAAAGTTTATATGACAAAACCTTCTATGCCATAACCAACTGTCATCAATTTTAGTAATCAAACATGTCATCTCAGTAGGATTCAACTAAAATACATTACCTCTAGTTCTATTGGTGTTTCAAAACACTTACGCTAACTAGGGCTGCCAATATGCCTTGAGACTGATGTTAGGAGTGGTTAGCTCCAAGTATGAGAGCTCTGCAAGACAACTAGACCAACTGAAGGGACAAGACTTCCCTCTTCACTTCTCGCTCTATAAAACCAAGTTGGGTGTACCTAATCCAATAACTTATGGCATTTTAGGACTTTAAACTGGATTGAACAAAGTAGATGATGGCAAGAAAGTACTGAATGGTAACTAGCCATTCATTGAATCTCATTGCTATGAAGGGTATTACTACTATCAACCAAAAAATAATTAAAACTTGAAAAGGTGTTGATATATGAAGATGGAAAGAAGTAGAGAAGAGCCAATCAGACATTGAACTCAACTAAATATACTAATCCCTAAACAGTGCCATTATCCATTGGGTAGACCTCAAATACAGACATTGAAACATGAACCAACTATTGTCAAAGACTCATGGCCATAAACATAAATATTCAATCCCATCCACTACTTATAATATCCTTTTGTAGAGAAATCAAAATGAATCTATGCCCTATCTAAAGTATGTTTCACTTGATCCTAGATCAAGAACTAAAGAATAGAACATATATAAAGGTAACCCTATGCAATGGATCAGAAAATCTAGAATTCACAAGACTGAAACCAAGGAGAGACTTGAAAGCTTGAAATGGTTATATTAAGTATGATGAGTCATGTACATGTTCAAAGTATAAAGGAGAGAAAACCACTCCAATAAATTGCAAAAGACTACAAGAAAATTCTATTCAATCTACATACAATATGATACAGCCTACTACAACCCCCTGGAACCAACCGAAATCAAAACCCTTAGGAACCAATTGAATCAGAACCCTTAGGAACCAATTGAATTAGAACCCTTCTAAATGATCTAGAGAATCCTTTTATAGGAACAAGGATTGCAACAAGCTACGGGTCATTTAGAGAAAAATTAGAGTTTTCAACCACCACACCAACTAGAAATAGTAAAAAATTAAAAACACTCGGAAGAAAACCAAGCAAGAGGTCGATCAGATCCAAGGATGATCTTTAAGAATAAGAAATCTCTGAGTTTGTACTGAAGATCATAAATTCACCATGCAAATCAATCTGATCGGCCACCTGCAACACACCTTGATCAAAAAAATTCCATCCATTTCCCCACGGTATAGTCCTGCAGTTGATCATGGAAACCCTCTGGACAACTCTGCAACATTTGACAAAATTGATTCTACCAAATCCGGCAACTCTAGCATTGAATTTTAGTCTTTCTTGTCATAGAAAACCCACTAAAAATTTAAATTTGAAATGCAATGGTCATCATCTAGATAGAGTTTAAAACATGACAGTAGATCCTAGTACTTTCTTGGAAAATCAGGCGGTCCACATCATTCTTAAAAATAGTCAAGAACCCTTTAAAAAGTCTCTACCATGCTAGTAGTCAAAAACCAATGAGAATCAAGCAAGTCAGCACCACAAATCATATCGAACCCAACACAAAGTATCTCCCCCTAGATGAGATCAACGACTCTCATTATACCGCGCACTTAACTATCATGCATCTTACCCCAGTGGTATAGTGACAACCGCAAGATCCTATAGTGCTTTAACCTGTTTGGAAATAGCGGCCCCACTGACATCATCCTAGTCACCAACATGCTGACTAATCAAAATAAAACAACTCTACAACACCTGGCAATGGGTTTGTTGCATCATTATCCCTTCCGCCAATGAAAATCACACACATCGGCTGCAACTGTCAGAAGACCCACCTTCTTTTGTCACCTGAGAATAAAGTAACATCGATGGTTGGCGTAAGATCTCATAGCTCTGACAAAACCCATGAGAACTTACACCAACCGTAGATCTTCTATAGATTTCAGAGCCCACAAAGACACGCCGGCAACCCGGTCCCATTGACAAACTTCCACCTCACCACTCTGCAACCAATAATCAACTACCACCCATGCACACTTGGCAATGGACCCACTCCAGTTAGTATGAACGTGATGGAGGATCTAATGGCCAGCACGTGATCTCATGGGGGAAGAAGATTCCATGAGATCATACACCCACCGTAGGTCATGAATCTTAGACTTAGATACTGGGTCCACCGGGACAGATGGTGCTTCGTGGCTATACCGCTTGTCAGAAACTCTGACAACCTATAGTCTTGTGAAACAATAATAGCCACACATTTCAAAGGGGTGACACTTCGAAAAAATTACTACGGGAGACTTAGGCTTAGTGAAATTATTAAAAGGGGACCTTGACATGAAACCTAACCGCAAAACATGTAAAGTGAATCTAACCTTTTTGTACATGGGAAAATTAGGACTTAGTGACCCGAAAAAGTAACAATGAAATAGAACAAGGCCAGGGTAAACTAGGGTTTTCATATCCCAATGACTAGATTTTTCAAATTTTGAACTAGGGTTTTAAGCCAAGGACATGGAAAATATTGCAGAGACTAGAGAAAAACAAATGCAACCATGAAAATTTTTCTAGGTGCTAACAATGGCTTTGTCTGGGGATGTATGCCTCTTGCAAGCATAGCAAGGATCCAAAATCACTGGGAGAAATAGACCACCCATTGGAAAAGAGACAAGGACCTCAAAAACTGGCAACTGAACTAGGGAAACAAGAAAGGAAAAAATTACAGGAAAGGGAAAACAACTATACAAGGATTTACTATATTTACAAAAAGGCTCAGGGCCCCAAAACTTCTGATCAATTTTTTCCTCTATCAAACAAATAGTCTTCATCCCCACAGAACAAAAATAAGTTGGGCTTATCACTTTCATGCACCTGATGAAAACCATTTCCATTCTCCAATAACATAAGACAAAAAATGTCAGCATATTCTATTTGAGGACTAGAATAGAAGTCATACCAACTTTGAAAAGATTGTGGCATGTGCATGTTGCACTCCTTAAATAGGAAAATATTGAAGGAACTACAACATGAATCATCTTCAATTTTGTCACCACATTCGTGAAGCTTACTATACGAAAGAAAAGAAAAACACTCCAGATCTTTCAAACTACCAGTGCAAATGCTATTAGATCCATGCATATCAGAAGTTTGTGCCTCCAAGGAGAAGATATACTAATCTTCATGCAAACACTGAGGGGAATCATCATATGGGACATCATTACCAAACATAGGAGCATCCTGCATCTTGTCTGCATTTCATAAAACCAAAAATTATTGGTAGGTGGGAAAGGAAACATCAACGTGATCATCATGAGAAACTAAAAGGCCAACCCTCAATGGCTTAACAAAAGATTCAAAATCAGAAAAGGATTAAAAATCTATACAACTTTCCCAACTAGTACTCAACACCATATCAGGGAAATCTGCATTACTTGAAACTAAGCAAACACTAATGACTTCATCATCTGATATATCATACTGCACCTAGTTGTCATCTAGTAGTGTTGGGGCAAAAAAAGAATTAGAGGCACACATGTCAAAGTCAGACCCTACTGAATCATGCTCCTGGTCAAAATCAATGGGTGTTGGATGTAGGAAACTAGAGTCACCCCTCCCTGAATATCTGAGATATTCACAAGATAAGAAATCTGAAATTTGTTCACTATGAAGTGAACAACTATCCTTGAGAAGACACTCCTTTGATAGGCAATCATCAACAACATCTTCATTTATGCAATCCTTTTCTTCATCTGACTGACTACATAAATCTTCTGCCCCATATTGAGAAAGAGAATCACCCTCATGATTGTAAGAAAGAGTGTCAGCACTTGACACATCTCCTTCATAAGTTCCATCATTCTCAATAATAGTATTACTAGGCACAACCCCAAATGCATCTTCAAAATCAAGATCAACATCATTAAGTACCCAATCCCTGAAATGCACATAATGCTCCTCCCACAAAGGGGCTTGCCAACTGGTTGATTCAGGATAACAAAGCTCCAAAAGTAAACCAATTAAAATAGATTCTAGAAACTCAATACCCCCTGGAAGCTTATCATATGCATCACAAAACTTCTCATAGAATAGAGGTATTGATAGCTCCCTTCTACTTTCCACCTTCAATCTTACCAATTTTATGCAATCCCTCTGGATGCCTTGATCCAATAATGCAAGCTCCTCCTTAAACTTACCCATCACAACTTAATGCAATACTTCCATAAAATTTTGCAAGAATACAACTGAAATCTTGAAGTATGAAAACCTCTACTCACACCTCATTCCTTTTATTAGTGCTTGATCACTTAATAAGGAAACATTTTGAAACATGAAAGTATGATACCTGGAAGTTCTATAGCAGCAAAAACTTTATTGACTGGAAGGCAGGGCAGATCTAGAGCTCATCTTGAAACTCCATCAGGTTCTTTGCTATGTTGAGTCACCATCTTATTGAAAAGGAAAATTTTGTACCTTTTGTGTCTTCTTCCAATCAACCAAGAACTTCACCAGGCCTCACTATTTATTAGGAACTACATTGATCAAACAAAGAACTCAGAGTCGCCACTCAACACTTAGTGAGAAGATTTTAGCAAATGCTTTATTTTTACTATGTGACTCTTTGATTTTAGTCAGACTCTGGGATGATCCAGCCAAGCAAGGAAGCTTGTTATCTTTTACTTCTCCCCAGAAGAGTCACCATCTTGTTGGTATTTCAAAATACTGACACCAACTAGGGCTTCCAATATGCCTTGAGATTGATGTTAGGAGTGGTTAGCTCCAAGTATGAGAGCTCTGCAAGACAACTGGACCAATTGTAGCGACAAGACTGCCCTCTTCACTTCTCGCTCTACAAAACCAAGGTGGGTGTACCAAGTTGAGTAACTTATGGCATTTTAGTACTTTAAATTGGATTGAACAAAGTAGATGATAGCAAGAAAGTACTGAATGGTAACCAGGCATTCATTGACTCCCCATTGTTATGAAGGGTATTACTACTATCAACCAAACAATAATTAAAACTTGAAAAGGTGTTGATATATGGAGATGGAAAGAAGTGGACAAGAGCCAATCAAACATTGAACTCAACTAAATATACTAATCCCTTATCAGTGCCATTATCCATTGGGTAGACCTCAAATACAGACATTGAAACATGAACCAACTACTGCCAAAGACTCATGGCCATAAACATAAATATTCAAGCCCATCCACTACTTATAATATCCTTCTGTAGACAAATCAAAATGAATCTATGCCCTATGTAAAGTATGTTTCACTTGATCCTAGATCAAGAACTAAAGAATAGAACACATACAAAGGTAACCCTATGCAATGGATCAAAAAATCTAGAATTCACAAGATTGACACCAAGGAGAGACTTGAAAGCTTAAAAATGGTTATATTAAGTATGATGTGTCATGTACATGTTCAAAGTAGAAAGGAGAGAAAACCACTCCAATAACTTGCAAAAGACTACAAGGAAATGCTATTCAATCTACACATAATATGATACAGCCTGCTACAACCCCCTGGAACCAATTGAAATCAAAACCCTTAGGAACCAACTAAATCGGAAACCTTCTAAATGATCCAGAGAATCCTTTTATAGGAACAAGGATTGCAACAAGCTACAGGTCATTTAGAGAAAAATTATGGTTTTCAACCACCACACCAACTAGAAATAGTCAAAAATTAAAAACACTTGGAAGAAAACCAAGCAACATGTCGATCAGATCCAAGGATGATCTTCAAGGATAAGTAATCTCTGAGTTTCTACTAAAGATCATAAATTCACCATGAAAATCAATCTGGTTGGCCACCTGCAACACACCTTGAGCAACAAAATTCCATCCATTTCCCCATAGTACAGTGCTGCAATCGATCATGGAAACCCTCTGGACAAATCTGCAATAATTGACAAAACTGATTCTACTAAATCTAGCCACTCCAGCATTGAATTTCAGTCCTTCTTGTCATAGAAAACCCACTAAAAATTTAAATTTGAAATGCAATGGTCATCTAGACAAAGTTTAAAATGCGACCATCAATCCTAGTACTTTCTCAAAAAATCAGGCGGTTCACATCATTCTTAAAAAGAGTCACAAACCCTTTGAAAATTCTCTACCATGCCAGCAGTCAACAACCAATGAGAATCAAGAAAGTCAGTGCCATGAATTATATCGGACCCACCGCAAAGTATCTCCCCCTAGATGAGATCAACGACTCTTGTTATACCCCGCACTTAACTATCGTGCATCTTACCCCAGCAGTATAGCGACAACTGCAAGATCCTATAGTGTTTTAACTTGTTTGGAAACACCAGCCCCACTGACATCATCCCAATCACCAACATGCTGACCAATCAAAATAAAATAACTCTGCAACACCTGGCAATGGGCCCACTACATTGTTATCCCTTTCACCAATGAAAATCACACACATCGGCTCCAACTGTCAGAAGACCCACCTTCTTTTGTCACCTGAGAATAAAGTAACATCGATGGTTGGTGTAAGATCTCGTAGCTGTGACAAACCCATGAGAACTTATGCCAACCATAGATCTTTTGCAGATGTCAGAGCCCACAAAGACACACCAACAACTAGGTCCCACTGACAAACTTCCACCTCACCCCTCTGCAACCAATAATCAACTGCCACCTGTGCACACTTGGCAGTTGACCCACTCCAGTCAGCATGAACATGATGGAGGATCTGACGGCTGGCACGTGATCTCATGGGGGAAGAAGATTCCATGAGATCATACGCCTACCGTAGATCATGAATCTTAGACTCAGATACTAGGCCCACCAGGACAGATGGCGCTTCGTTGCTATACCGCTAGTTAGAAACTTTGACAAGCTGTAGTCTTGCGAAACAACAATAGCCACACATTTCAAATGGGTGACACTTAGGAAAAATTACTACGGGAGACTTAGGCTTAGAGAAATTATTAAAAGGGGACCCCGACATGAAACCTAACTGTGAAACATGTAAAGTGTATCTAACCTTTCTACACATGGGGAAATTAGGACTTAGTGACACAAAAAAGTAACAATGAAATAGAACAAGGCCAGGGTAAACTAGGGTTTTCATATCCCAACGGCTAGATTTTTCAAATTTTGAACTAGGGTTTTAAGCCAGGGACATGGAAAATATTGCAGAGACCAGGGAAAAACAAATGCAACCATGAAAATTTTTCTAGGTGCTAACAGTGGCTTTGTCTAGGGATGTATGCCTCCTGTAAGCATAGAAACAATCTAGAATCACTGGGAGAAGCAGACCGCCCACTAGAAAGGAGACAGGGATCTCAAAAACTGGCAACCAAACCAGGGAAACAAGAAAGGAAAAACTTACAGGAAAGGGAAAACAACTAAACAAGGATTTACTGTATTTACAAAAAGGCTCAGGGCCCCAAAACTTTTGATCAATTTTTTCCTCTATCAAACAAATAGTCTTCATCCCCATAGAACAAAAATAAGCTGGGCTTATCACTTTCATGCACCTGATGAAAACCATTTCCATTCTCCAATAACATAAGACAAAAAATGTCAGCATATTCTAGTTGAGGACTAGAACAGAAGTCATACCAACTTTGAAAAGAATGTGGCATATGCATGTTGCACTCCTTAAATAGGAAAATGTTGAAGGAACTACGACATGAATCATCTTCAATTTTGTTACCACATTTGTGAAGCTTACTATCCAAATGAAAAGAAAAACACTCCAACTCTTTCAAACTGTTAGTGCAAATGCTATTGGATCCATTCATATCAGAACTTTGCACCTCCAAGGAGAAGATATACTGATCTTCATGTAAACACTGAGGGGAATCATCATATGGGACATCATTACAAAACATAGGAGCATCCTGCATCTTTTCAACATTTGATAAAACCAAAAATTATTGGTAGGTGGGAAAGGAAACATCAACATGCTCATCATGAGAAACTAAAGGGCCAACCATCAATGGCTTAGCAAAAGATTCAGAATCAGAAAAGGATTAAAAATCTATACAACTTTCCCAACCAGTACTCAACACCATATCAGGGACATCTGCATTACTTGAAACTGAGCAGACACTGATGACTTTATTATCTGATATATCATACTGCACCTGGTTGTCATCTAGTAGTGTTGGGGAAACAAAACAATTAGAGGCACACATATCAATGTCATACCCTATTGACTCATGCTCCTAGTCAAAATCAATGTGTGTTGGATGTGAGAAACTAGAGTCACCCTTCCCTAAATATCTGAGATATTCACAAGACAAGAAATCTAAAATTTGTTCACTATGAAGTGAACAACTATCCTTGAGAACACCCTCCTCTAATAAGAAATCATTAGCAACATCTTCATTCATCCAATCATTTTCTTCATCTGACTGACTACACAAATCTTCTGCCCCATATTGAGAAAGAGAATCACCCTCATGATTGTAAGAAAGAGTGTTAGCACTTGACACATCTCCTTCATAAGTTCCATCATTCTCAATAATAGTATTACTAGGCACAACCCCAAATGCATCTTCAAAATCAAGATCAACATCATTAAGTACCCAATCCCTAATATGCACATAATGCTCCTCCCACAAAGGGGCTTGCCAACTGGTTGATTCAGGATAACAAAGCTCCAAAAATAAACCAATGAAAATAGATTCTGGAAACTCAATACCCCCCGAAAGCTTATCATATGCATCACAAAACTTCTCATAGAACAAAGGTATTGACAACTCCCTTCTACTTCCCACCTTCAATCTTACCAATTTTATGCAATCCCTCTGGATGCCTTGATCCAATAATGCAAGCTCCTCCTCAAAATTACCCATCACAACTTAATGCAATACTTCCATAAAATTTTGCAAGAATACAACTGAAAACTTGAAGTATGAAAACCTCTACTCACACCTCATTCCTTTTATTAGTGCTTGATCACTTAATAAGGAAACATTTCGAAACATGAAAGTATGATACCTGGAAGTTGTGTAGCAGCAAAAATTTTGTTGACTGGAAGGCAGGGCAGATCTAGAGCTCATCTTGAAACTCCATCAGGTTCTTTGCTATGTAGCGTCACCATCTTGTTGAAAAGGAAATTTTTGTACCTTTTGTGTCTTCTTCCAATCAACAAAGAACTTCACCAGTCCTCACTATTTATCAGGAACTACACTGATCAAATAGAGAAGTCAGAGTCGCCACTCAACACTTAGTGAGAAAATTTTAGCAAATGCTTATTTTTTACTATCTGACTCTTTGATCTTAACCAGACTCTGGGATTATCCAGCCAAGCAAGGAAGCTTACTATCTTTTACTTCTCCTCAGCAGAGTCACCATCTTGTTGGTGTTTCAAAACACTGACACCAACTAGGGCTACCAATATGCCTTGAGACTGATATTAGGAGTGGTTAGCTCCATGTATGAGAGCTCTACAAGACAACTAGACCAATTGTAAGGACAAGACTACCCTCTTCACTTCTCGCTCTACAAAACCAAGGTGGGTGTACCTAATCTAGTAACTTATGACATTTTAGGACTTTAAACTGGATTGAACGAAGCAGATGATAGCAAGAAAGTACTAAATGGTAAACAGACATTCATTGACTCTCCATTGCTATGAAGGGTATTACTACTATCAACCAAACAATAATTAAAACTTGAAAAGGTGTTGATATATGAAGATGGAAAGAAGTAGACAAGAGCCAATCAGACATTGAACTCAACTAAATATACTAATCTCTGATCAGTGCCATTATCCATTGGGCAGACCTCAAATACAAAAATTGAAACATGAACCAACTACTGTCAAAGACTCATGGCCATAAACATAAATATTCAAGCCCATCCATTACTTATAATATCCTTCTGTAGACAAATCAAAATGAATTTATGCCCTATGTAAAGTATGTTTCACTTGATCCTAGATCAAGAACTAAAGAATAGAACATATACAAAGGTAACCCTAGGCAATGGATCAAAAAATCCAGAATTCACAAGATTGACACCAAGGAGAGACTTGAAATCTTTCAATGGTTATATTAAGTATGATGAGTCATGTACATGTTCAAAGTAGAAAGGAGAGAAAACCACTCCAATAACCTGCAAAAGACTACAAGGAAATTCTATTCAATCTACATACAATATGATACAGCCTGCTACAACCCCCTGGAACCAACCGAAATTAAAACCCTTAGGAACCAACTGAATCAGAACCCTTAGGAACTAATTGATTCAGAACCTTTCTAAATGATCTAGAGAATCCTTTTATAGGAACAAGGATTGCAACAAGTTATGGGTCATTTAGAGAAAAATTAGGGTTTTCAACCACCACACCAACTAGAAATGGTCAAAAATTAAAAACACTTGGAAGAAAACCAAACAAGAGGTCGATCAGATCCAAGGATGATATTCAAGAATAATAAATCTTTGAGTTTGTACCAAAGATCATAAATTCACCATGCAAATCAATCTGATCGGCCACCTGCAACACACCTCGAGCAACAAAATTTCATCCATTTCCCCATGGTACAGTCCTGCAATCGATCATGGAAACCCTCTGGACAACTCTGCAACAATTGACAAAATTGATTCTACCAAATCTGGCTACTCCAGCATTGAATTTCAGTCCTTCCTGTCACTAAAAACCCACTGAAAATTTGAATTTGAAATGCAACGGTCATCCAGATAGAATTTAAAATGTGACTGTCGATCCTAGTACTTTCCCATCAAATCGGGCGATTCACATCATTCTTAAAAATAGTCACAGACCCTTTGAAAAGTCTCCACCATGCTAGCAGTCAATAAATAAAGAGAATCAAGCAAGTCGGTGCCACAAAGCATATCAGACCCACCGCAAAGTATCTCCCCCTAGATGAGATCAATGGCTCTCGTTATACCGCATACTCAACTATTGTGCATCTTACCCCAATGGTATAGTGACAACTGCAAGATCCTATAGTGCTTTAACCTATTTGGAAACATTGGCCCCACTGACATCATCCCAGTCACCAACATGTTGACCAATCAAAATAAAACAACTTTGCAACACCTGGCAATGGGCCTACTACATCGGTATCCCTTCCACCAATGAAAATCACACACGTCAGCTCCAACTGTCAGAGGACCCACCTTCTTTTGTTTCTTGAGAATAAAGTAACATCGATGGTTGGCGTAAGATCTCATAGCTCTGACAAAACCCATGAGAACTTACACCAACTGTAGATCTTCTGCAGATGTCAGAGCCCACAAAGACACACTGGCAACTAGGTCCCACTGACAAACTTCCACCTCACAGCTCTGCAACCAATAGTCAACTGCCACCCGTGCACACTTAGCAGTGGACCCACTCCAGTCGGCATGAACATGATGGAGGATCTAACGACCGACACATGATCTCATGGGGAAAGAAGATTCCATGAGATCATACACCCACCTTAGATCATGAATCTTAGACTCAGGTACTAGGCCCGCTGGGATAGATGGTGCTTTGCCGCTATACCGCTTGTCAGAAACTCTGACAACCTGTAGTCTTGCAAAACAATGACAGCCACACATTCCAAAGGGGTGAAACTTAGGAAAAATTAATGTGGGAGACTTAGGCTTAGAGAAATTATTAAAAGGGGACCTCGACATGAAACCTAACTGTGAAACATGTAAAATGAATCTAACCTTTTTGCACATGGGGAAATTACAACTTGGTGATCTGAAAAAGTAACAACGAAATAGAACAAGGCCAGGGTAAACTAGGGTTTTCATATCCCAACAGCTAGATTTTTCAAATTTTGAACTAGGGTTTTAAGCCAGGGACATGGAAAATATTGTAGAGACCAAGGAAAAACAAATGTAGCCATGAAAATTTTTCTAGGTGCTAACTAGTTCTAGATCCAGTTCCAATCAGATTTCCATCTTTATCTTTTATCACAAAAGTTTTCTCAGTAAACCAAACTTGATATTCCTTATCAACTAACTGTCCAACACTTAAAAGATTATGTTTCAATCCATCCACAAAATAAACATCATCAGTATTAGTCTTTCCATCAAGAGTAATAGATCCTATACCTTTAATCAAGCAAGGTGCATTTTTTCCAACTCTAACAACTCCTCCATCATAATCATTAAATTTTATGAACTTTTTCATGTCTCTAGTCATATGATGTGAACAACCACTATCTATAATCCAATCAGCTTTCTTTTCAACTTGAGAAACTAAGGCTTTTTCTTCCTTAACATCAGTTTCAGGATTCTCTTCTTTAATTGCTACAAATCCTATGTCATCATTATTTTCAATATCACTTTCACTTAGAGTTCTCTCTGTACTAGTTTCAAGATCTTCATCATTAGCATAATAACATTCCTTAGATCTTATAGGTTTGAAATTGTTTCTATACTTTTTAACTCTCTTAGGACACTTAGATGCAAAATGACCATATTCTTGACAAGTCCAACATTTAAAAAATTTCTTACCGTTTGGTTCTCTCTTCACAAGAAAGGCAATATCTTCTTCAATCTTCTTGTCTTCTTTATTTCTAGATCTACTACTGCCAGCATAATCTCGACTCACACTGATGCTTCTTGACAAAGTAGGGAAAACACTAAGAGCACTGAATGTTGTCTCCATTCTAGGCAAGTCTCCTAATAACCTCAAGTTCATCTCTGCTACTTCCAATCTTCCAAGAAGAGTTTCTCTTATAAAGTTTGTAGTACAAGGTATAACTTTTTCAATCATCTATGTTGTCTACTTAAATACAGGAGTCAATGTTCTCAAAAATTTTCATATCACTTCATTCTCTATCTTTGTTCCTCCATAATTTATACCTGTAACAATTTCTAACATTCTACCAATATAGCTTCTAATAGATTCATCTTCCATCATTCTTATATCTTCAAATGCACATATCCAATTATGTAATCTAACTCTTTTTGCATGTTCATCACCTTCAAAACTAGAGTGTAAAGCTTTCCAAATTTCATGAGATTTTTTCAAACATTTTACTTGACTATACTCATTCTCCGGAAGGGCTGTCAAAAGTGCTTCTCTTGCAAGTATGTTACACATGAATAGATCTCTCTCATCGCCAGTACATGTTTCAAGACTATCCTCTTCAATGATAGTCTTATCATTATTTGTAATCAACCAATAACTTGGTCCTAAACACAGTACGTGTGTCTTCATCTTTTCTTTCTAGTTGTCAAAATTTACTCCATCAAACTTAGGGCTTTCTTTTCTGAAATTCACCATGGATCTCCTTAAGTTGTTAAACTTCTTTTTCAAGGACCTGCCGCTCTAATACCAATTATTAGAAAGTAAATTACACCAAGATAACTAAGAGGGGGGGGGTGAATCATTTATCTAATAATTATAACTTTTATCAACTTCAACAACATTAAACTATGTAAGCAATATAATTACCAACCATAGAAAGATATTCATACACAATAACACAATGACACAAGATATGTTGACTAGGGAACCTCTTGATCAAAGAGTAACCCTTGGTGGGAATGATGCCCACAAAAGATGCACTAATATGAATATTCCTTGTGAGAGGATGGAATCTTTTAGGAGTCTTATGAAATACATTTAGTACATATGAATCCCTGTTAGGAGATTTTGAATCCCTATTAAAAGATTCTAACCCTGTTAAGAGTTATGGAAGACAGAAAGACCCACTACCCAAACAAATTTAGGGTAAGATCACTAAATACAGTGTCCAAATAATCTTTGTATTACTCAACAAAATAATACCAAAAGATTACTGATCTTAACAATATGTTACCTCTTCTCTAACTATGCCAAACCACACTCACTGTTACACCAGATCTCAAATTCAAATCTCCGTACTTCGCATGTCTTCCTTCATAGATTTTATTTCACAATTAGCTCTTTTCTTCACTTCATGCATACATCAACACATCCAACCATATTACAACAAGGAAAACCATTCCTTCCTTTATACCACACTCAAGTAATTACAAATGAGTGTGCATACAATTACAAAATAAAAGTTTCCACACGCTACATCAAAATTACATAAAACTGTCGGTGTCCAACTATAATAATTCTTCACTCATGCAACCTCAAAGTTTGTGCTATAATCCACATCACTAAAAATGTTTCCTCAACTTCCCTTTAACTATGCAAAACTAGATTCCATCCTGATTAGGAGATATCATCCGATTTCTACAAACCGCTACTCAGGAACACTGCCTGAATACTGCTTCCACCAAAATGCTCATAACTTTCATGAATAAATGAATTAATATCTATGCTCTTAATCATAGACATATAACATATCAATGAGTACATCCTCAACATCACATCACTCCAACTATAATATCCCACGTACGCTAATCCAAACACTGTTTGCTTCTCTGTAATTCTCTGGTAAATCATTGTGTTGACATCAATGACAATCATAGTCATGAATGCAACAAAAACTACTATAGAATGGCTGCCAAACATTCAGAATTCATTCCTAAAAAGAATCGAGGTTGATTTTGACTAGGTCAAGATTGAGGTTGTCTTTGACCTCCTCTGGAATCTATTCCCCTCTTTCAAATTTTGTCTCGACGGGCCTTGAAATCAATGTCGGGCCCTTGGATTTGAGTGTGAAAAGGTTTTAATTCAAAATTCATTTAATTTTTTTCCCTCCTTAGTTGGTTATTGTGATTGGACCATAATTTGAGGTGAAATTTGAGTTATGGGCCCATTTCTAGGGGTTAAGGTTAATTGGGATTTAATTCCTCAATGTCGGCCTTCTCTAGAGGTTTGTGCCCTAGATCACTATAAAAGGAGGCCTTCCTCTCTTATTTTATCATCCATCATTCATATCTTTTTTTCTATCAAGCTCTCAAGGTGATCAAGCAAGCATCCATTCAAGCATTCAAGTCCTCTTATCCATCCAATTTCTCCATTGAAGATCAAGGATTCAAGCATTCAAGCCATTGAAGGGATTTGGTTCAAGCATGCAAGATTCATCATTCAAACCCTAGATCTAGCCATCATGATGGTGTGATATTCCTTCAAGATCCTTTTATTCATCTTCAAGATCCATTCATCCTTCCCTCAAAATGGATTCCAAGCATACAAACATGGAGGTTTAGATTTACATTTATGTTCAAGCTTTCATATTCACATATTTGATTACATTTCAAATACAATTGCATATCTATTGAATGTCATAGCTTCATTGTTAGATCTACTTCTACTACTTGCTAGCATTCTCCATTTCAATTTCAATATTAAGGTTGATTCCAAACCAAGGTTTGACCAGGGCAAACCCCCCAAATAAACAACAAAAACCCTCTTTTTCTTGCAGGTGCAGGTGCGGAATTTCGGATTTGAGATTGGATTCGAATACCCTTTTTGGCGAACTTCCAGGATCTGTGAACAGAGTCAAAATCACCCCTCAGAATAAAGAATGTAGCCTTTGACCTTTTATGAGGGTCAAAGACAACCTCACTCAAAATTGGAAAAGATTTGTGGGTTTTGTATATCTTGCAGTTTCGATTCAAGTTTGTGAAAATGAATAGTTTTTGAGACTATTTGATATGGTTTTCAGTAGGTTCTTTTTCAGAGGTAAGTACCTTTATCTCTTCATTTCAACATTAGTCATTTATATTTACTTTCCATATCAATATAATTCAAATTTAAGTGTAAAATATTGTCTTTGGGGTCTCTTTTATGTGCAAACCATTGTTCTAGGACCCCATCCATATTTTATAAGCACATTAAAGGAAAGGGTAAAGAAACTTCTTCCAAACCTATTATCCCACCTTATGCAACCTTTACTCATGAACATGATAAACAATCACCTCCTGTAGAAGCTTTACATAATATATACACTACTGGATATAATATGGTGACTAAACAAGGTTATAAAGGTTTAGGGCTTGGGATTAATGAGCATGGTATTAGGTTCCCAGTTCATATACCCACTAAATTGGATATGTATGGTGTTGGTTGTTCAAAATTTCAAGTTAAGGTAGGTGATGATAAACATTGACGTCCTCTTCATATTCTTCTCCCTACACCTATATTAGAAAACATTAATACTCGTCAAGAAGTGGCTAAGAAGGTATATGTTGAGCTAATGAATTCCAAGAAAGAAATCTTTAGACCTATGTCAATCGATGCTTTACACAAATACAAATGTCCTTTTCATTATAGTAACAAACATTTACTTGCTGATTGTAAACATTTCAAGTTATATGTTAGAGAGCGAGCTGCTTTACGAATTATATCTCACTCTCGTGCAGTTTTACAATTCCTTCATAATTTTGATATAGGGGATTTCCCTCCTTTAGATATAAAGTAGATTTTCTTCCCCTCTTGTCTCATGATTGGTGGGAAAGAGGTGTATCTTCATCCAGTCTCCTAGGATCCATTAGGCTTTTAGTATATATATTATGCCTTGAGCTTAATTGGTATTCTTTCTCTTCTATTTTTCTATGGCTTTGCATTATATTTTAAATCATCCATAGAATCGATCCTTTCTTTTCAAGATATCTTTTCTAAGACATTTTGTTTGTGAAGGTATCCCTTGTCTTTATCTAGGGAGAAAGGAGCCTCTTTCTTTCTCTTTGTCTAGGGAGCAACTTTCCTTAGCTTAATGGTCTTTGTTTATATTGCAATATTATTTCAACATATTGATAGTTGTTTTGACTACAATAACCTTCTTATATGAGAATTTGTTGTCCTACGTCATCACTTCTTCTCTATTTTGAAAATTATGTTATTTATAAACTCTCACCCTTGCTTTGGTGTTAGAGTTGTTTCCCTCATTCCAAAGATTCCTCTTCCTCTTGTTTGTAGGGGGCTTGATGATTGAATCTTTGTTCCCACTATTGAAAGATGATATTTTATCTAAAGCACTCCTCTTTGGTGGGGGGTCTTTTTGATAAGATCTCTTTCTTTGAGGATCCTTTTCCATGAGTGACATATCCTTTTCACAATTATCTATATTCTTAGATGTAGGGGTCAATATCCCTTGCTTAGCATATGGTATACATTATTGCTAAACAGGTTATCTCCTTGCATTGTGAAGTAGGTATCCTCTTCAATCTTTGTTCCTACACTTGGGGGGCAAGGATGCTATCTCCTTCTTTTTTGTCTCTCCGAGATTCACCTCTTTCCTTCATTAAGTAGTATTTATCTATTATGTGATATCCAATCATACATGAAAATTTTGGTTTGCATTGAGGATCTTTGTCCTTGATCACAACCTATTTTGTTGTTTGACATTGGGTTTTCATGGTTGATATATCTCACCCTAGAAACTGAACAGTGTGCTATCCCTCATAAGGCTTACTTTCTTTTAACTTCTTGCATGATATCTCTTTACATTCATCCCTCCCATGGCCTCATAGGAGCTGTGACCTTCTTGGCTTGGACTGGGTGTTGTTTCTGGATATTGTCTTGATGCTGAAGAAGGCTTTATCCTTTTTCTTTTCTTTCCTTAACATGTCAAAATAGTATGTTTTTGCCATATTAAGGAGGGGGGCATATATAGGGCCTCCCTTGTACTATAGGTTTTTATTTTTACATGCTAAATCTTGGAAGGTAATGTACATAAGTTGCTAAATCCTAAAAAGACATGCATTTATATGCTAAATCTTCTGATGGTAACACACATAAGTTGCTAAATCTTGAGGAGACACGCATTTTTCAAAATTTTTCAATATGCTAAATCTTGGAAGGTAACACACATAAGTTGCTAAATCTTGAAAAGACATGCATTCATATGCTAAATCTTCTAAAGGTAATGCACATAAGTTTCTAAATACTGAGGAGACACACATTTTTCAAAATTTTCAAATATGCTAAATCTTCTGAAGGTAACACACATAAGTTGCTAAATCCTGAGGAGACACACATTTCATATTAGTGATACAAGAAGGTGGATCTATGGGTATTCTAGAAGCTGTTAGAAGATGCATTAAAATTGCAAGCATAGTTTATGGGTGAACCTATTGGGCTCTCCCTCCAGGGTGATTGATGGTAAGGTGAGCATCTTACAAGGTAAGGTAATCACTCTTTTCCCTTTCTCTCTTTTCACTTACATGCTAGTAGGACATGATCATGAAGCTATGTCATTTATAGTGTTGTTCTTGTCTTTCTTATATAAACATTTATGCTTTTATGATAGCTTTCCAAATATGATGTTAGTATAAGAAATGTTTCTTAGCAAGGTTTCTTGTGCTAGTTGATTTGGGTTTGTTTTAGTACTAACCCCCTTTTTGTGTCCTTTTGTTTTTCGTACCCTCGTGTGTGTATGTTGAATTAGAATCCTTAGCCTTGGGGGCTGGTGTCCCTAACTAAGTGTCATTTTATCTCATTTCAAATCCACTAGATGTTCTCTTTCTTCTCTTTTACCAAGAGTTTGCATCAAGTCCATACTCTTGCTAAAGTGGGGGCTTAATGTATCATCTTAAAATGGAAGCACTTCCATGTTAAGAGCATTCAGCCCTTTGAGTAAGTGGTTTGGGGTCATATTGGATGCCTTGAATTGATTTTTTTCTTTGATCTAGCTTTCTCCCTGCTTTCCACTTCTTTTCTAATTCATTCTAGGTGAAATTAGGGTTAGGATCCCAAGGATTCTCCTTTATTTCCCTCTTCCATGGCTCTATTTCCTAGGTCTACAGGCATCCCTGGGACTTCCTGTCTTGATTCTAGTTGGATCTGGGTCCACAGGGTAAGAATTGAGGTGGATCCTGACTATGTCAGGATCGAGCTCAATCTTGACTAGGTCAGTTACAAGATCAATTTTTCCCTCCCTCTTTCAAATTTCTAAATTCCTTGATTTTTGAGTGTCGGGTTTCAGGGATATTTGTTTTCCCACCTCCGGGTTGGCTATTTTGGGTTTCAAAATGGTAAATCCTCTAATTGCATTTAATCTAGGTATATTTTCTAAAGGATAAGACCTAATTAGGATTTAATTCTCCAAGGTGGCCCCTCTAGAGGATTGTGCCCTAGTTCACTATAAAAGGAGGCCTTCCTCTCTCATTTTCTCATCCATTATTCATATCTCTCCATCAAGTTTTGTGGGATCATCTCTCAAGCTCTCAAGGTGATCAAGAAAGCATCCATTCAAGCATTCAAGTCCTCTTCTCCTTCCAAGTTCTCCACTGAAGATCAAGGATTCAAGCATTCAAGTCATTGAAGGGATTTGGTTCAAGCATTCAAGATTCATCATTCAAACCCTAGATCTATCCATCATGATGGTGTGATCTTCCTTCAAGATCCTTTTGTTCATCTTTAAGATCCATTCATTCTTCTATCAAGGTGGATTCCAAGCATACAATCATGGAGGTTTGATTTACCATTGTTGTGTTCAAGCTTTCATATCAATATGCTTGTTTACATTCAAAATACAATCACATATCTATCGAATTGCATAGCTTCATTGTTAGATCTATTTCTACTACTTGCTAGCATTCTCCATTTCAATTTCAATATTAAGGTTGATTCCAAACTAGGGTTTGACCAAGCCAAACCCCCAAACAAACAACAAAAACCCCTATTTTCTTGTAGGTACAGGTACCAAATTTTAGATCTGAGAACAAATTTGGATACCCTTTTCGACAAACTTTCCAGATCCGCGAACAAAATCAGAACCGACTTTTAAATAAAGAATCTAGCCTTTGACCTTTGATGAGGGTCAAAGTCGACCTAATCTCATCTTGGAAATTTTTTTTTGGGTTTTCTCTGTCTCGACATTTCCAATCTGAAATAGGTTGCAGATTTGCTCGAAAGTACACATAGACATCAAAAATTGACATTTTCTAGATTTACCCTAATTTGAGGTTAGTACTTGCATTTCAATTATTTCAAATTATAAATACTTCAATTCCACCATAGGGAAATATAATATTTTTCTCTCTCTTTCATATTCTTCATAGATTGATTTGATTGTGCATTAGCCTTTTGGTTGATCAAATTGGATCTCTCCTTTGAGAATTTGGATTTAGGAGTGAATCTCATATTTCCCCCATACATTACAAACACACATACACATCTAAATAGAGGTGATTCCATTTTACCTCTATTAATTTTGGTGAACCTGATGTAAAATAGAAATATATAAAGCATAATATCATAGGTATTATAAAGAGATGCTAAAAAGAGTAATAAAGAACATAACTACACACAAAAGCATCTTAACAATCGCCATAGAAAATGAAATGCAAGAAATATTTTTGGATTTTATTGATTATATAGATTTTTTTGTATTTTTGAATTGTAAAATGCAAGAGCATAAACTAGATCTAATCTAAATGCAAGAAAGGATCTAAAATCTAACACAATAGGACATCTAATTCCACAAAATAAAGGAGAGTAAGTATGTCGGGTTCACCAAAATGAATAGTGGTAAAATGGCTTCACCCCTATTCAAATGTGTATGAGTGTGTAATGTGTATGGGGGAAATATGAGATCCACTCCTAAATCCAAATTCTCAAAGGAGAGATCCAATTTGATCAACCAAAAGGCTAATGCACAATCGAATCAATCTATGAAGAATATGAAAGAAAGAGAAAAACCCTATATTTCCCTATGGTAGAATTGAAGTATTTAGAATTTGAAATAATTGAAATGCAAGTACTAACCTCAAATTAGGGAAAGTCTAGAAAATGCTAATTTCTGATGTCTATGTGTACTTTCGGGCAAATCTGCAAACTATTTTGGACTGGAAATGCTGAGACAGAGTAAACCCAAAAATCTTTTTCCAAGATGAGATCAGGGCGAATTTGACCCTAATAAAAGGTCAAAGGTTAGATTCTTTATTTGAAGGTCAATTATGACTTTGTTCGCTGATCTTAGAAGTTCGCCAAAAAGGATATCCAAATGTACTCTCAGATCTGAAATCCCACACCTATACCTACAAGAAAAAAGAGGATTTTTGTTCTTTGTTTGAGGGGTTTGCCTTGGTCAAACCCCGGTTTGGAATCAACCTTAATATTGAAATTGAAATGAGAATGCTAGCAAGTAGTAGAAATGGATCTAACAATGAATCTATGCCATTCAATAGATATGCAATTGTATTTTGAATGTAAACAAGTATATTGATATGAAAGCTTGAACACAACAATAGAAAATCAAACCTCCATGATTGTATACTTAGAATCCACCTTGATAGAAGAATGAATGGATCTTGAAGATGAACAAAGGATCTTGAAGGAAGATCATGCCATCATGATGGCTAGATCTAGGGTTTGAATGATGAATCTTGAATGTTTGAACCAAATCCCTTTAATGGCTTGAATGCTTGAATCCTTGATCTTCAATGGAGAACTTGGATGGAGAAGAGGAATTGAATGCTTGAATGAATTCTTTCTTGACCACCTTGAGAGCCTGAGAGATATCAATAATGGATGTGTAAATGAGAGAGGAAGGCCTCCTTTTATAGTGAACTAGGGCACAATCCTCTAGAGGGGCCACCATGGAGAATTAAATCTCAAATAGGTCCTAACCTTTAGAAAATATACCTAGATTAAATAAAATTTAAGGATTTACCATTCCAAAACCCAAAATAGCCAACCCAGAGGGGGGAAAACAAATATCCCTGAAACCCGATACTTGAAAATCAAGGAATTTGGAAATTTGAAAGAGGGGGGCAAAATCAAGCTTGGGACTGACCTAGTCAGGATCGAGGTCATTTCTAAGCTAGTTAGGATCAACCTCGATTCTGACCTTGTGGGCCCAAATCCTGCCAAAATCAGGGTAGGAGGTCCCGTGGATGCTCGTAGACTTAGAAATGATACCAGAATAGGACACAATGCCTGAGATAGGCATAAAATCCTATAATGACTATGATGAAGGCTAGGAGGACCTATTTCTAAGTCCTACCTAGAAAATAGAGCCATGGAAGAAGGAAATTAAGGAGAATCCTGAAGATCGTAACCCTAATTTCACCTAGAATGAAGTAGAAAAGAAGTGGAAAGCGGGGAGAAAGCCAGATCAAAGAAAAGAAAAATTCAAGGTGTCCGATATGACTCTAAACCACTTGGAGGGATAAATGATCTTAACATGGAAGTGCTTCCATTTTAAGATGATACACTTCTCAAATATGGCTAATGCCGCTATTATCTATTAGATCCACTGCTCAAAACTGTCTAACTTTGAACCTTCATATATTTTTACCAAAACTTGGAAGTGCTGCTTCCTTATTACTGTCAGCTCATCTAGTACCTTTTTCCATTTTAGGATTGTCTCTTCTACACCATTTTCCTCACTCATGATCTCAACTAAGGAGGATATGCCTGTAAGAATGGCTCTAAGAGGCCTCAGGATCTTCTTTAGAGACACTTTAGAAAATTACTCAAAATCTTGCTTCCAATCAGCACATGCTTGAACAAAAGAATGTGGAACATCTATATTTATTTCCCCTTTCTTCTTCAAAATTTCCTGTAATGAGGCCAAAGGGTTATCAGGGTTAATGGGACCCACTGTCTTCAAAATGAACCGTTTCATGGCTTCATTTTGCTCTACCAGAGCCTTTATTCTTTCCTCATCCTTATCAATGAAACTGAGAGCATGCTTCAATCCAAGGGTAGCCAAGGTCTTGCTACCCTCTCTGGTCAGCTCTCCCAAGTCTACCTCCTCCAATACATAGTCATCAAGAGTTATCTCACTTGTAATGACATCCATTGTGGGAACAACCACTTGTTCCTTCCACCTACTCGCTTGGTCTTGTGTTACATAAGACAATGTTCTTGCTTTGGTAATTGATGTTGTTTGGAGGAAGGCTTGCCCTAGCATGGTCATATCAGCCTCATCATCTATGTACACTCTGACCCTTGGCTATATGTCTTTGGTGAACTAAGTGGGCTTGGAGAAAGCATTCAATGGATCATACAGAGTAGCCAGTGTGAAAGAAGTTCCTAGGTGCTCTATCTCCATTTCCTCTTGACTCTCTTCTTCCTTTTTTGTTTCTTGTTCATCTCCTATATTCTACTCACCTTCCTCCTGTGCCTATTCCTCTTCATTAGCTATCTGCTACTCATCAGTGGTTTGTTCCTCAGTATCAATTTGTTGTTTTTCCTCCTCAGTGTGTGGCTCTTCTTGAGCCTACGATTCTCCTCTATTATCTAGCTCCTCAGATCTTATGTGCTCTTCTTCCATCTTCTTCTCACCAATGGCCTTTGTATCCTTCTCAAGATCTTGTGAGATTTGAGGTGCTGACTCATCTTGATCAAGAGGTGGAGTGGGAGTGACAAAGGGAGTGGGTGAAGGAATTTGAGGAAAATTTGGTAAGGGAACATGGGATGATGAATGTTGTTGGGGTAGCAGAGTGGTTTGTACTAGGGGGGGAAGTGGAGTGGTAGGTGGTGTTTGGAGAAAAAATGGAGGTGGAGCAGGATGCATGGGTGGAGGTAGAGGTACAATGGATGAAACCAAAGGGACCTGTATAGCCAAGTCTTCCTCATAGGTGACCCCAATAGAAGAGTCTTTATCTGGCTCTGTAGTCTCCTTTTGAACCTCGATCATCTTGACATCAACTTTCTCTTGAGGCTTTTGTTGGACATCCTCTATCATATCACCAAGAGGGATTGTGAACTAAGTAGGGACCTATTGTCCAGACTCCTTGAAGCCATGCAATCATATGAAACCCATGATGTCAAACTCATCATCACCAAGGGCATCCAAATTTACTGGTTCTTTCTGAGTAGCCCCTCTAGAATCCTCTGCATCATCATCCACTACTCTCCTTATTTTTATTCACCCTATGTACCATGTTCTTCTACTGAGAGGGACATCATCCAACTCATCCTCATCTTCTTCTAATAGGATATCCATCTATGTAGGAATTGAGCCTTTCTTTCTCTTTTAGACATTTCCCTTGATCAGTCCAGCTGGCTTGGGTCCTATGATTTTAAACTTTGTTCTCTTTGCCATGCTTGGATAATCTTGGCCACAGGATGAAGGCATATCTAGTGGCCCAATGCTTCTTGTCATTTTTTTCTTTACCTTCTTAAAGTGAGTAGCTGGGCCATAAGTAGATGGGCGTTCATGTCTATATACCATCTCTGGTTTGAGAGGAGCGACCTTTTTAAATTGTGGCTTTAGAACCTTCTCACCTTGCCTCCTCTTCTCTTTTGAGGGCTTCTCTAGTAAATGTTTCATTGGCACTTGTTTCATCTAGTATGGATGAGTGATCCATGCTTTGGTCATCCCGACCACGTATGGGGCTCTAAACTTAATATCATCATTTTCATCTTTGTCCACTTGTGCATTCAGTATGGCCCTCGTATACACCTTATCTATGTTATATATAGAATCCAAAATGTTATTAGAGTTAGCATCAATCACCTTTTGTAGAATCCTTTATGAAAGAGTGGTCTACACCAGCTCTAAACTCATCCAACAATAGTCACAGATCCTAACCTCGTAGTCATCCACATAGTTTTCCTAATGATCTTCCACATGCGACTAACAAATATAGTACCTTCCCATTATATGGCTGAAAGTACCAATGGGATCAATATGAGGCCTCACCAAATTTTAGGTTGGCAATGGGAATTCATCCCACTCCCAATTCAAATACTTTTAGATCTTCATATTCAGCATGCAGTGGGGGCCAATGGAAATGGGAAAGTCCTAGCAGTGCTTCTTGTTGTGCTTGATATGCTCATGGGCATCTGACAACTACCTTGCTATTTCTAGAAGAACTACCCTATGAAAAGGGTACCTTGGTAGCTTCTTTGGTGCCAAGGTGCTTCCTACCACTTGAATGTATGTGAAAGTCTAAAATTGTATGTTAAATTCCCTGAGGGCCTTCACTTTTGTTGCTGCTTCAACGGACAATCTCTTGGCATAATCTCCCTCAATGTAGCATATGATGTCAAATATGAAAGCATCATTGAAAATTGTAAAGTCTAGGATTTTATGTGTGTAGAAATATTTTCTCACCAATTGAGGGTACAGTGTGAATAGCCAGGTGTTTTGTTCTCCCATTGCACCAACTTTGATCAGTCCTAGATAAACTACCGTGGCGGCTAATAGATACATGACATACAATGTCATATAGAAATGAGGGTCTGTGTTTACTCGAACCAACTGCTCATCAAGATTATCAATTAGAATGGAGGCCCAATAAAACCTTGCTTCTCTTTCCCTTATCTTCTAAATGAGCATGATCAACCAAGTTTCCAACTGATTAAACTTTGCAAAACCATAAACCCTGCTGATCATTGTGATTGTAGCTTGAATATCCTCCTTGATGTAACCCCTTCACATGGCAATCCTGTCTAGTTTGTTTTTGGGCATGGACTGCATGAGGTACTCATTGTTTACTATATTATGGGCTTATTTTACATCTTTATTATAAAACTCCATTCCTTTGTTGATATGGAAATTAAAGAACTTATCCACCCCTTTGGGAAAATGGAAGACATCTTCGATGATATCTGGCATTAGATCCAAGACCACCTTTTCAACACTATTTTTCACCATGTGCTCATCAGGTACATAGTGGTAGTCCAATATGTTAATCAAGTCTACTGATAGGATGGAGACCGGGTAAGCTGATGTGTTCACCAAAGAGTAGTGTACTAGGGAAGTGCAGTCTTCTAATCGTACCACAGGTTGGGCACACTTTGTCAAGTAATCATTCCAGCTTATGTGCCTAATGTCTATGTCTATTATGACCTCATGCAAGTTGGTTGCTTTAGAAGCTAGATGGTACCCCTTGAATTGATACTTCATGGCTGGTGATGCTACAACTTTCTTGACTATATCTGCAAAGAGAAAAATCCTTGAATCAATGATAGGATAGGAAAAAACTTCAAAAAACAAAGTACATTGTCAAAATTAAGCTCAAAAGGGGCCATAGAAGACACTTTCAGCCTTCTGGACCTTCGAGGGGATGAGACCTCTGAAAGGCCAAAAAGGCTGAAAAGATTGAAAAGAGGCTTGTCATGAACTTGCTTTGAGAAACTCCTTTCGTCTTTTTTAGCAAATCAGAGGTGCAAAACCTTTGTAGGTTGATAACTCCAAGTCGCTAAAGAGATGCCTTGGTTGTGCTTACCAGTGATTTTTTGAAGTGTTTCAACGAGGCGGGGGAGAAAAACATTCATTGTGTGAAAGGCTGAAAACACTGAAAATAGCACGTGCACTTTTTTTTTTTTAAAACTCAGTTTGTTGGGTTTCGGTGTTTCAGAGGAAGTGATTTTTTGGTGTCTACCAACACTGAAATGCTGAAATCTACAAAAATAACTTGTTCAATTTTCAGTTGAACACGTTGCAAGCTTGGAAGTTTCAGACCCCGAAGGTCTGAAACTAAGGTTTGGCAATCAGACTCGAAAATGAGTCTGACGATGAGTTTGACCACAAACTTGCCAAGGGGATGCAAGGAAACTACCTTGTTGATCCTTGAGGCCAAAAAGGTTGACCCAAAACAACCTAAACCTAAGGGATAAGCTAATAAGGATGACAAACCACTAACCCTAGATGACAGGCCAAAAAGGTAGAAAAGTAAGAAACCCTAATCTATGACCGAAAGTAACAAAGAAACAAAAGAGAGGAGAGGAGAAAACCAACCTCAAAAAAACATGGACACGGTGATCACCAGTGAAGATAGAAGATCGAAGTGAGGAAAAGGCAACAATCAATGGATGAAAAGGGTTAGAGACGAGAGAGTGAGTGCAAAAGTGAGTTTGAAAAACCCACCTTGCACCTTATATAGGAAAATCTTGATGGCTGACAAAAGCACCCCAGTCAATTGGCCTTTCAACCTTTTCAGGGGTGTTAGACCTTTGAAAGGCCAAAAGCTCTGAAAGGTTGACTCCCCTTTGGGATTCGGACCTCCAAAAATTTGGACCTCTGACAAGTTCAAAAAAATGCCAAGGTGCAGAAGGCTAAAACTTGAGTTTGTTCCACCCTTTCCTTTTTAGACTTTCAGACTTTTGGATGTTTGAAAGTGCAACAAGACTGAAAACCTAAAAAAACAAAAAAACAAAAAACAAAAGGACAATAGACCAAAAACAAAGGACAAGCAAAAAGAAAAAGGGGGGGCCCTGAAGCCAAAATCCTACAAAGGGGAGCATGGTTGTGGGACCACAATAGTATGACATTATTTCTTAACTCTTATGGATCAATATCTAGATGATATATTACCTTAAGTTTTATGGCATTCATTAGAAAATCATACGATATCTGTAGTTAGTCACATGAAATACTTTCTTTAGTCATTTGCAATTAGTCGTATGAGAAAGAAAGATAATTTTGAAGGTTCAAGTTGATTTTTATTTTGAACTAATTCTAACATTTGATTTTGTTTTCTCCATTTGATTAATTTGAACAACATAACATGTTTTTGTAGGATGATTGACGAAGACAAGAAAAAAAACTAGTAATGCATTTATCTTGTAGGTTGCCTAATGGAAATCAAATAAACATTGTGTCTTATGCATTAGTTTGATTTCATTTTCATAGGATCCTATTTAAAATGTTCAGTACCCTAAGGACCTTTAATTTTTGTTAGGGGTTTATTCTCTCACTTCTTTTGAGGTAATCAGAAACCTACAACACATTTGACTCATCTTGGCCTAGTAAACTCCATAGGTACTCTTGATTTCATCTCAAAAAGGTGACATTATAAGAGAGAAATGAATGAGTACTTGATGTGTTTGGAATCTCAAATGTGATAGTAGAGTATGCTCTTACTTCTTTGAGGTGATCATAAATCATGACCGGTACTTGAGATTCAATTTTACATTCTTGTTACACCTTACAAAGCTTATCATGGTGGGAAAAATTACTCACCCCATGAGAACAACTCAACATGGACATAGGATAAAGCCAAGACATCACATCCATTATAAATAAATTCTATCATATCAAAAGCATGATAGAAAAATACGGTTGGGATCACTCCTCCAGGGGATCCCTAACGGTCTAAAAGAGAACTTGATATAAATCCTTAAGCTAGAAATCCACCTTTTCATCCTTGGTTCTTCTTTCATGGTGTATAGGGGTTTTGTTTCCCCTAGAAGAATTTTACACTCACCATTCATATATCCCTAGTTATGAGGTTGAGGCTTCTTGGATGTCACTACCTTGAACTTGGGAAAGCCCCAAAAGGGATCCCCTACCCAAACACACCTTGAAGGATCTATATTGTGTTCCAATTTCTTGGCATCTCTGCTTGACATTTCCCATTCAATGATGGGGACAATTCGCACTAGACCTAGATATACTTAGTGCGGATCCATGTAATTAGCATTGCACTCAAACTTATGAGGTTAGATTTCCTATTATGTGCTTGTAAATGTGCTAAACCCACAAAAATACTTTTTGAAAACTTTTTTGAGAGTAAAATAGGTATTTAAAGTTATTAAAGCCAAGACATTCTATTTTTCTATCTTATGTGTGTATTCACAATCTTCAAAACAAAGAAATTCATCTAAAGAAATACTGGGAAAACCTAATTTTATTCTAATTCAGTGGAACAACACTCAAAACCTAGCATAAAGTTATACAAAACCCTATCTTGAATCATATTAGAATCTTGTATCGTATGGTGTCCTATCTTGCATTGTAGTGTAAATTCAATTTTTTATAGAAACATGTCTTCAATCGTATCTAGGTATTTAGTCACATAAAGTATAACACTGAATCGTATCATGGTATTTCATCGTATGGTACCCCATCCTAAGTCATATGATGAGTTGCGAAAAGTTGTATGTTCAGTGTCATACTTGGGATAGTTAGTATTTCCCCAATTTTTCAGTCAAAACTAATCATCAATTCAGACACCCTTTTCAACCTTATTTTGGTTCAAATCATCACAATTTGTCAAATTAGAGTGTAACCCCTTTCTATCATCAAAATTGGTCTATTTGGTTTTCATCTTATTAAACCTCTTTGTGTTTTGATCTTGTCCAATCCAATCAATTCATCTAGTTTAGAGGTCATCATCAGGGATCATCAAAACCTAACCTAGACTTCTCAAACTTATCAACTTTCATCATCAAACCTATAAAAAGTTAGACAAATATTTGCACTTTCTCTTAACATTTGAACCTATCAATTGAACCGTGTATTGATCATAGCTTGGTTATCCTATTTTTAGGGTTTTAACTAGAAGGACCTATTATCAAGGGGAAATATTGAGACTCAATCCTCTATTTCATCAAGAATCACCTAATCAAATAAACCAAAGGAATCAAACTACTCCAAATATGTCAAACCAAGAGAATGATTGGAAGAGACAACATGACCATGAGAATCATAGTATTCATAGTAGTACTAACTCTTCTGATGATGAGGAGGAAATAACCAAGGAGTAGTTTAGAAAATGTCAACAAGATAGGGGATTTCAAAAGATGATGGAGATAGTCCTTAATGATGATAGCGAGAGATACTTCATTCATTTAGCCTCTATGGGAGTCAATCTTCCTAAATATTTTTATATTGACCAACTTAAAACACAGGAATAAGGGAGTCCTATCACAACACTAACCAAAAAACTTCAATCTCTGCAATATAAAATCCTAGATATGAAGAAATAAAAGGATAAACCTTCAAAGAAATACTCACTTGAGACCATATGTCCTTTTCCTTTTGATAAATATTTTTACATGAAACCATTTCCATCAAACATTGACAACCCCAAATATGAAAAATATATGGAACATCATATCCTCAAAACCATGTTAGAGAGTTTTGTACTCTTAGCATGGAATTCATGCATGACTAGACCTATCTTATGAGGTTGGTCCCTAGAAGTTTGGGTGGTCAAGTGATGTAATGGTTCTCCAAGATTCCCTTGGATATCAATCCTTTAATGATTTGATCAAATGCTTCATTCAAAAATATTCCTATAACATCCAATACAATGTCACAATGTTAGACCTTTGCAATAACAAACAATGAGTTGGAGAATCATTTGTCACATTCTTACAATGGTAGAGACAAATGCTTGCAAGATATCTGAGACAAATGCTTGCAAGATATCCTAGACAAATACCTAAAAATGAAAATATGGGTATCTTCATTAACAACTTTCTTCTTGAAATGAACTTTTCTCTATAGCTACAATGTACATATACCTTTGATAAAATGATGGATACTACCATCAAGATTGAGGATGTATTGGTGAGAAAAGGAGAGATCAAACTTTATAAGGATACCAAAGGATTCTCTAACAACTTGAACAATGACAAATCCAAATTTTGGAACAAGAATAAGAATGTAGTAAAAGACAGAGTTGTTGAAGTATCAAACATGAAACCAAAGCAACTAAATTTCAATCTTTGAAGAAACATAGAAACTAACAATCCTAATACTATAGAAACACCTAAGACCAATCAAGAGTCTAACAAAGGAAAAGCACCTTGGATATCTGGTTCTAAAAGCAATTTTACTCCTCTTAGAGATCCTCTTGAAACAACATTAAGGACACTTCTTAGCAATGAAATAATCACTCTACTCGAGGAAAGGCCATGAGAACCACAAATAAAACCAAAATGGTGGAATGATTCCCATTTTTGTGAGTATCATCATAACAAAGGCCACAAGACCAATGACTATATGAAACTCAAACATGTGGTTCAAGATTTGATTGATAATGAAGTTATCATGGTTGATGGACATAAAACCAATACTAATTGCACAACTTTTAAGCTACCATTTCCTAATTATGGAAAAGGTAGAACATATCATTCTAAAAATGCTAAAGTCAACTACACACTTTCTCATGATAACGTGATCAACATGATGGATTCATTTAACTGATATATTAATGTCATCATAATGAAGGATAAACAACAAGATGAATCATCAAACACTATCACAAGGAGTCAATCAAAAGTTACCTTGAAAGGTGTCTCATCAAATAAATTAGCAGCATAAAAAAATAATACATCAAAGAATCTCACATTAGCCTACTCATCAAATTATATCTTGGTGGATCAACTTCAACGTACTCCTTCTCAAATCCAATGTTGGAATTTCTCAAGATCTCTCCTTCACACAAAGAGATTCTTGAAACAACCATATTATAAACAACTATCCCAAAGGATATAGATGTTAGTTGATTTCAAGCCATGGTTGGTCTTCTAACAGAATCACATTCTCTCTTTTTTTAGAAGAAGATGAAAAATTACTTAACTATCCACTAATCAAATACTGCACATAGAGGTCCTAATCTACAAGCATCGTTCCAAATGTGTCTTGATAGATGGAGGGGTTGGTTTGAATATATTTATACTAAATCTTGTAAAAGCCATGGGATTCTCTGAATATTCTATAAACCAAAGGAGAAATATCACTAGAAAGGCATATGATAAGGAAGAAAGGTCTTCCAAAGGCTTAGTAGTACTTCTTGTCAGAGTTGGACTTGAACAGTCTCACAATAGGTAGAGATAATTATGTCATTGTCTCTCTCTCAAGCGTAATATATCTATACTATGGACTACCTATCCCCATCATGAAATGCATTTAGATTGTCAACCCAGGGATGTAGACTTGAAATGGGATAGCACAGTTTATGCACTAAGTTCCTTTAGGAGTCAAAACACTTATGCTGCAGGAAGATAAAATGCATGGAAGGAATCTATGCTATTGCTGCAAGAAACTAAACACACTTGAATATTGAATGGAATTACTGTAGAAAACTTATGAAAGGAATCTAAGTCTGTCTAATACTCAAAACATTCAATATACTTATCTTTGCAAATGCTGTAGGAAAAAATAGTAGCTCTATTTGAAAACAAGAAAATTACAGAAAAAAAATCTATTCTATCTTAATCTAATCCACCTCCCAAATGGCCCCTCTTGGTTGGCTTCTGCTAACTACTCAACACAAGAAAATAATCCAAAATAACTCTTCCATTAAAATCTTCTTAATTGGTTACATAACTGAATAACTCATGAAGAGAAAAAAATAGAGTAACTTTTATTATACTAAATACATCATTCTATCTTTCTCCATTACCTACTAAATCCATCAAAATCCCTTTATATCAAGGATTGACACTTATTGAAAACATAATAGAAAAGTCTCATCAAGTCTCACCACATGTGGAGGAGATAAAATAACCATAACATGATACAATTACTGTTGTCAACAAAATAATAGTTATGAGGAAATGTAGCAAGACTAATTCCCTATATTTTTTGGAACAACAGCTCCTTTATAGCTTGACACCTCCATCAGAATCGTGCTAAATTCTCTCGCCATGGTTAGTCTTCTAACTCCCTTCTTCAATGCAGATGCACCAATCTTCATACCACTCCACATTTACTTGAAAGGTTAGTACACTTGGTACACATATGCAAGTCAATGTTTCAACTCCTACTTAGATGTTAGAATATAGTTTGAAATAATTATATTAAATACAACATTATATTTATAATAGTTAAAAAAACATACCATTCAGGCTACCCTTAGATTTTGTGGCTTTGGCTATACTTGGCATAGGTTCACATAAGCATAAGTAATAAAATGTCTTGGAAATTTTTGTCAGAGTATCAACAAAACATAAAGATCATAACAAAATTGAGTCAATAATTAGACTCATCATCTACCCCCTACTAACAGAATGCTTGTCCTCAAGCATTATATCTCTTTGCAATTGTCTTGAAATCTCCAACAGTAGTCTTTCCTTTCTTTCCACTTCTGAAAGTGTAATAGAACCCTCTTGTGTGCTCCAAGTGATTTCCTTGATGTTCCTCAACCAGTGGATCCAACCTAGAAGTACCCATGTCATATAATGGCCAAAAGAGTGTAGGTGGCTGGAATGATAAGGGCATCCATAACTCCCTTATGGGTTGTCATCCCAAATTTATGTAATTAGCCACTCTACTGATAGCTGCTTCATAATTAATGGGGCTATGTGGATCTGCTCTCCTGAAAGCATCTAGCATCCTGTTCCACCTATTTCTGACCCTTGAAAGAGCTCTTTGAGCTATAAAATTGGGTAGTGTTTGATAATCCTTGTAAACTTTATCCCTTAATGCAAACACTTTGTCCCTAATTTCTAGCTTTTGTCTACCATATGTCAAATTGAGCCAATCCCTTAGAAGAACATCCATTTTATGTGACTCAACCCTTAATGGAAAAGGCTCAGATTTCTCTAGTTCCCTATAGGTGTTCAACTATCTGTCATAATTTGTCTCATTATGCATCCATGACATTAAGGCCCTTAGGTGAATGTCCCCTATATAGAGCATGGGATTCCACTTTGTTTCATGTGGGATAACAAAATTGTAAAGTTAAAAATCACATAACAGATTTTGTTGCCATGTTGGCAAAGTCTGATACAAACCATAGAACTCTTGGGCCATTTTGAATTCAAAATCAATGTCCTTCATTGTCATCATAAGTTGGAACAAAAGAAATTGCTCCTTTAAGAAAATAGCATATATTCTAGGTGGTGGCCTACAAGCTATCACTTGGTCAGCTAGTTTCAAGGCCTTGTTCATTTGCTCTTTCTTTTTCTTTAACTGTTCTTTGAGGGATTCAATTTCCTCATCCTTCTCAAATATTTCCATTTGCATTTGATTCCTTTCCTTCTTCCACCATGTTTTATAAAAGGTAAAGTGATTATACATATGAAAGAGGATAGATTGAATTGTTGATGGATGGAACTCTTGCATTTGGGCTTTCTTTTTCTTCTCTTTAATAGTTTGCTAGAATAAATTAGTGAACTAGGATGATTGGTAAGGTATAATGGACACATCATAATACACGGGATGCTGAGAAGTAGATTGAACATTCTCAGGAATGTTTTTTGGTATTACTTCAGGGCTTTGCTCAGGCACTCCTTCATCATTCTAAGGCATGCTACTGCTAGGTTCTTGCTCATTAGGAGTTTCCTCCATGTGTTGGGGTTCTACTTATGAAGGAGAATCATTAGGAATAACTTCAACAGAGGGCTCTTTAGCCGGTGTTGGTGATGGAATATCTAGTTTTTGAGGAGAAGGTGGGGTCACTTGTCCTCTCATTCGAGGGCTTCTACGCACAACTGCCTCTTCAACCACTGTAGTTTTAGGTTGGCGAGACCTTTTTGCTTTATGTGCTATAGGAATAGATGATGTAGGAGTAGTTACTATAGGACTCAATCATTTCCTTTTACTAACTTGGATTGTAGGGTTTGAAATTTCTCCTTCTAAGTCAGGGATTTCTTTCCTAACTTTCTGCTTTCCTTTTCTTGAGGAAGAAGTGGGTACACTACTCTCTGGAGTAGGTTTATGGGGTTGGTTTTTTGGTGGTACTTTTGGTTCTTTTTCTTTCACAACTACTTCTTTAATAGGGTCAGAGGATTCTACTGCATCATTTGGAGGTTGGGCCACAGGATTTTCTTGAGGTTGCAAAGTTTTAGTTTGGACAAATTCTACCCATGACATTGGGGAAACATCCCTAAGAGATTTCTCTACTAAAAGTTTTATTAGAGCATGGTGACTAATAGATTTTTCATTGCCTCTTTGATTTTCCTTAGCACCAATACTTGGTATATTATAAAGAAAATTGGGAATATTAACCTGAAGACTATGTCTGATACAGCTAAGAAACTTAAAATGGTGAGCATGTAAGTTTGAAAATCTTCCCTCACAGGTTAAATACCTGATGATGTGTGTAGATAGTCTTGGAAATGGCTGAGGAAGGGATAATCTACTGCACCCCTACTTAGTAATTTCAAGTGGAGGATCACCTAGCTTGGAAAATTGAGCACGAGATGACCTAGCATCATGCTCATTTGGATAATGTTCACCCACAACTGGTAATCCTGTAACTTCCACAATTCTCTCTTCAGTGGCCACAACTGTCAATCCCCACACTATCTCTTTCCCTTCTTCAAATGTACCCATGAATTCTGTAGCAACCTCCTCATTAAACTCTGTCAGCTGTAAAAAATAACCAAGTCAGCCACATGCATTGAACCTACGGACTACCTCAACATTCACCAGCAAAATACCATGAACGACTAGTTCATGTCTCTATAAATGTCCAACCATCTTAATAGTGCCCAATTTCTAACTTCTCAGCTCTCCAACCCACTGCTAAACTTTTAATTCTTCTACAAATTCCCTCTCTTGAAATGTAATTGAGATTCTTTGAAAAATGTCGATATTTTCACTTGCATTACCTTTATTTCGCTTGACATGAACTATAATAATGTCATTGATTTTAGAAGACATCAATACATTTAGTGTGAGTTACCTCATAGATTAATTATGAACCTTTTGAAGTCATGTCAAGTTCTGGAAATCAGAATTTCAAAGTATGGGGAAAATGTGTGAAGGATTTAAAAATTAATGGAATGCAGCCTAAGTACAACAGTGATGTGATAGGGGTATGGCAAGGATAGTCTAAGAATGAAACTTGGAAGTTAGTGCACTTCCCTTGCCCCCTAAAAAAGTTGAACAAGTGTCCTCACTTGCTAATTTTGGCACGAGGTTGGGAAACTGGCTTAGTGCTTATATCATATATTTAATGCAGTACTAGATATAATTAATTTAACCTGTGTGCTAAAAATAAGTAAAGAGTTAGAAATTTGTACTTGGCAATGAATTATCATACATGAATGTGAGTTGATTAGAGTGTTGATTCTGACGGCTGCTTAAGATTGCTGATGTGACATTTTATTAAAAGAATTTGAAAAGATAAATTGTGAGTGACATGGAATTTGGGTGGGTGGTAGATATAGAAATGAGATGAGTTGACGAGAAGAGTATAGAAAAATGAATGAATGAATATACCTCATTAAATGAAGTTTTATTATGAATGCTGATAGAAAGCATGTCATGGTGAGGCTGCAAGAGGAAGGCTTTCACCTTCTACTACAAGAACTATTTCCCAAGAGTCTTTTAAACTAGGCATGTTGAACTGTTGTAAAAATTCTTCTTTGGTTTGAGGCTTATGGTACAGGCACAAGTGGTGTCCATTGACTAGCATCTTAAATTGTACTGGATCAAGTGTTGTTAGTTGAACTACTCCATTATCAAAGACATGTTGAATTTCATAGGGTCTGAGCCATCTGGTTTGTAGCTTTCTTGGGTTCTCCTTGTATCTGGAATCATATAATAAAGCCCAATCTCCTACTTGAAATTTCTTAGTCTTGATATGTGAATCATGTCATCTTTTCCTTTGGTTTTGTATTAGTTTTGTTCTCTCTAATGCTGACTTGCACATTTCATCCAAGGAGTTAAGATGGAGGAGATGTTCTACTTGTGCTACAGGAAGATTGATGTTAGGCTCAAGTGCTGTGCACAATATTTTGTGTTCAAATTCTATGGGAAACATTGCTTCTTTCCCATACATCAATTCAAATGGTGTGAACCTTGTTGTTGTCTTCCATGTGGTACGGTAAGCCCAAACTACTTCTGATAATCTGCTGCTCCAATCCTTGCGATGCAACTGTACTATCTTTGTTAGTATTGCCTCGATTTGTCTGTTTGTCACCTCTGCCTGTCTGTTGGCTTGCGGATGATAAGGACTAGATTTTTGATGCCTTATTCTATATTCCTTCATTAGCTCTGTGATCAGGTTTGATGTGAACTGTGCTCCTTGGTTTGTGACAAGCTCTCTACGTACTCCATATCTGGTAATATTTCTTCATACAAAAATTTAGCTACTTTTTCATCCCTTGCATTCTGCATAGCTTTTACTTCTACCCACTTTGTCAGATAGTCTGTACAAACTAAGATGTAGGATTTTCCATTTGATGGTGGATTAATTAGGCCAATGAAATCCATACCCCACCTGTCAAAAGGTGTTACTACTACCTATGGATTGAGTGGCATCTCATCTGATTTTGTTGGTCGGCCCATCCTATGACATTTATCACATTTTTTTATATAACTGGTTGCATCTTTATGTAATTGAGGCCAATAATATCCTATGGTTAAGATTTTTAGGGCTGTCCACTTTGCTAAAAAATGACCTCCACAAGGCTCATCATGACAAGCATGGAGTACATCATACACTTCATCTTCTCTCACACATCTTATCATAATCTGATCTGGACCAGTGTAAAATAGATTGTTATCTATCCGTGAAAACTGAAAACTTTCTCTGCAAGCTTTTTCTTGTCTTTTTGAGAAAAATGTGGGGGCATCTTATTTGCTGCTAGATAATTGGCTATGTCTACATACCATTGGTTATTGATTTCTATATGGAATAGGTGTTGGAAATTTGGCTAAGTTTGTTACATAGATGTTGTCATTATGGAAACATATGATCTACATGAAGATTGCACAGGTCAGAGAGCTAGTATGTCAGAGCGCAATGCGAAATTGTTTAAGTATGAGACAGTGTGTTTTTACCAGTGAACCTGAAGATAGTTTTTGTTTGCGATATCAACTAGAGTAACTTCAGTGCTTGTGCACTTGAACATAGACTCTATGGTGACTATTGAAGACTCATCTCAGATTTCAAGTCAGTGCGGCATGTACAAAAGAAGTTATGATAGTTTTTCTAAAGACAGTGTTAAGCTGACAGGACAGAATATGAAGACAGAATTGGTAAAGAGTTAAGGGATTATTTTTTTTATCAAAATAATGACTTAACAATATAAAGGGATGACATCCTAGATGTTAACCCTTGGATAAAGTTATTTTGTAATATGATAGCCCACTAGAAAGTTATTAATCTTAATAACTTGTATAAATGTAATTGTAAATTGTAAGAAGGAAAAAAATAAGAATGAAGGAATGAATGTATGTAAGAGCAATAGTGAAAGAGAAGTAAAAATATATTGATGCAAGTAGTATAAGGTTATGTACCTTGACCTATTTTTGTAATCAGTAAATATTATACATTACTTGTTTGGGCAGTGGGCTCATTTGGTAATCACATTTTGTACTGCCAGCTCCTAACAGGGTTGAGGCTTCTAATAAGGCCTATAGTCCCTTAATCAAGACTGAGACACTATATGCATGTAATAGACTCCTAACAAGGTCAACATCCTTAACAGGATACTTTTGATTAGTGGATCTTTGTGGGTACCATCCCCACCAGGGTTTTCCCTTGGCCAGGGTTTCCTTGAGAACAAATAATGTGTTATGAGTTCTTTAGTTTTATTGCTATGCATGTTGTTTAGCTTCTTATGTTATGCATGTGTAAAGATAATCTGTTATATCCATAATTGGGCAAAAGATAAAGTTTGTAGAATACTGATTCACCCCCCCCCCCCCCCCGCTCTCAGTATTCCCTATTTTTAACAATAGGTGTTCATATGGAAATATATCTTCAACTTGAGTTGTGTCTTCATCAGCATTTTGTAGTCTAGATAAGTAGTTAGCAACTACATTGGCCTTCCCCAGCTTATCAACAATTATTATATCAAATTCTTGCAATAGTAAGAGTCATCTTGCCAACCTACCTATTATAGCAGGTTTGTTGATCAAATATTTTATTACAGAGTGATCGGTGTGAAAAAAAATAGGATATCTAGTGACATAGTGTCTGAATTTGTTCAATACATAAACTATAGGTAGGAGTTCCTTTTCAGTCACTGTGTAGTTCAATTCAGGGCCATGAAGGCTTTTAATGATATAGATTTCATTCTCAAGGTTAGTAGACTTTTGTCCCAGCACAATACCTATGACATAATTAGATGCATTTGTATGGATGTGGGATGGAATAGACCAATCTAGTCCTTGGAGGACTAGGGAAGTGGTTAGGAGTTTCTTAAGCTGCAGGAAGGACTCATCACATGCTTGTGTCCACTTAAATGCAGCTTCTTTGGTAAGCAGTGTATACAGAGGGCTATCAATTTGACTAAAATTTTGAATAAAGCGTCGATAGTATCCAACATGTCCTAGAAAAGATCTTACATATTTTTGTTGAGTAGGGGTAGGTAGTGTTAGTATTACCTCTACTTTAGCTCGGTCCACTTGAATTTCTGCTACTAAAATGAAATGCCCAAGTACTATTTCTTCTTACATCATCATAAGGCATTTCTCACTATTAAGGGATAGATTATGTTCTTTACATCTGATTATAACCTTTTCAAGATTCTTCAAAGCTTCATCAAATGTTACCCCAAATGTTGTAAAGTCATCCATATATATCTCCATACAATCATGTGATATGCCAGCAAAAATACTAATTACAACTCTTTGAAACATTGCTGGAGCATTACACAATCCAAAAGGTAGAACTAAATATGCATATGTCCCACATGGACATGTGAATTTAGTCTTGTCTTGGTCCTCTGGAGCAATAGTTATCTAACTATGGCCACTATATCCATCAAGAAAGGAAAAATACTTCTTACCAGCCAAAGTATCAAGTACTTGGTCAATGAATGGTAGTGGGAAGTGATCTTTCTTGGTAGCTTTATTTAACTCCCTATAATCCACACAAATCCTCCATTTGCCTCCCTTTTTAGGTACTATAACCAAAGGTGATACCCACTTACTGTTAGATATAGGATATATAAAGTCAACATCTAATAACTTTTTCAATTCTATTTTTACTATCTCCCTTGATGCTGGATTAATCCTTCTTTGAGGTTGACGAAGGGGTAGGCTTCCTTCATTGATATATATCTTGTGAGTACATAGTGTTGGGCTCAATCCCTTCATGTCCACATAATCCCATGCAAAGGATTTCTCATGTGTTTGCAGCAGTTTAGTAAGTTGTTCCATTTGTTGTGGAGGCAACTTGTTATTCACATGGAGATTATGGACTTTAGAAAGCTCAATAGTGGAGGTAAGGTCAAGCATGGATACTTCAGGTATAGGACTTGTGTTCACTTCACTACGTAGAAATTGGTGGATAATATTGGGTTCTAAAGGTAATACAAAATCCTTAGGATTATCTTCATATGTACTTAACTCTAAGACAAAACTTTCAGACACATCTTTGATCACAACACAGTCATTGTTAAGAATGCTCTGAATGACTTCATCCTCCTCTTGTAGCTTTAGAAAAGATTGCCTATGTAACATCATGAGTTGGACCACATAATTCAGTTCTTCTCCCCCATCTCCTATGTCTAGCCATATAGGTGTACTCAAATCTAGCTGTGGTTGAGCTAGAGGATATAATGCTAATTTCTTAGTGGCTTGCCCATCTGAAATTGTCATGTTCCTTGATCTAAAACTTATGTTTTCATTAACTTTTGCTAACCATGGATGTCCTAGAACAATATGGTAACCAACAAGGTTGGCTTTTGGTGAAAGGATCATGAAATCAATAGGGTATTCCCAAGAATCTAAGCCAACTATTATATCTTCTATCATTCCATTAGGAGTAACAGTAGAGCTATCTGGTAATTGTAATACTATTGGAGTAACTCTCAACCCTTCGATACTAAACTTATTCATAGTATCCTTAGTCATTACATTAATGGCTGCACCTAAGTCTATTAATGCATTTTTTATAGACTGGCCATTAATGATGATATTCACAACTGGACTCCCTAGATCTAAATATTTTGGTATCACTAGTTTTCCTAGCATGATATCAGCCAATTGTCCTATAACATGAACTATTGTAGGATACTTTTTCTTTCTCCTAGGCTTCTTAAGACAAGCTTCTTTTATTGCTTTTCCATATACTGGAACATCTTTTATTGTTTGAAATAGGGGAATCTGGACATGCATGTTCTTAAGCTGGTCAATGATATCAAATGGCTAATCTTCTTCTTTTGGTATGGGTTTCTCCATGTTGAGTCTTTGAGGAAAAGGTGGTTTAACTGATGTTTGAACATTAGTTGAGTTGGAAACATTTTTTGATGCAACAGTATTTGGCAGATCATTCTCTGGAATTGGTATTGCTGCTGCAGGAAGGTCTGGCACTTTAGTGATAAGGGGTGGTTCAGGTGCTGGCAAGGTAGTACCTGATGTTAGGTGTATATTAGCTATATCAAGTGCATAGGTAAGGTACTATTGAGCATCAATAGCATACATTTTCTACTATGGTTGTTGACTGTTTGCATTTGGTTGAGGTTGAGTAGGTAATTGCATCTTCTTTTGGGGTCCTGCATTTGGAGGTGGTGGCATTATTGTAGGTATATTTGTTGGAGGTGGTAGAGGTGGATATCTAGGATTTGGGTTAGGTCACTACTGAGGTCCTCTCCACTGGTTAGTGGGTTGCCATTCATTTGGAAATTGTGACCATTGGGGTTGCTGTGGAGGATACTATTGATTTTGTTGATTATTTGGCCAAGTATTATTCCAAGTGTTTTGATTATACTGTGGAGGACTTTGGACATTTTGATTTTTCCATTGACTATTATATGGACTTGAAGTTTTTAATGGGTCTTGAGGCATACCTTGTCTCGTGGCCCATGGTCAACATTGAGAAATGAAGAATACTTGCTCATCCTCTCCTATCTTCAAGTACTCAGTTGGAAGATGCTGGTTCTCCAGGTTTGCGACCAATTTGCACTGACAATACTTTTTTTTGCAACAATGAGGACAATACTTTGCCAACTGTGCCTCTACATCTGCATGTTTCTTCTTGGCGGTCATAGTGTCTAGGTGTGTAGCAACATCATTTATGATGTCTTTCTTGAAGTTTGACAACAGGTTTGAAATCTCCATCTTTGAAATACCAGAGCCACTTCCTTTTATTAGCGCTGAGTGAAATCCTCTTCCTTTCTTGACCACTACTCTAGAATAGTTCATACAAATATTCTTAAGTTCATCCCAGGAGGACTGAGATATATCACCTCCAGCCATTAGGTCTAGAGCTTCAAGACAATCTTCATTCACTCCTCTTAGAAAAATCAGCTTCTGTGAATCCTCCTGCAATGCATGTTGCGGGTTCTTTTGTAGACTAAATAAGAAGCATGATATGTAGTCTTCTAATGTCTCATCTTCCCTTTGTGACATATGGAAGATATCATCTCCTTTTGAATCACTTCCTTTGCTTTAGTCTTTATACTTCTTTAGAAACAAATCTCTCATTCCATCCCAATCAGGTACTACATTCACTCCTAAGCCCATGAACCATCTGAGGGTTGAATCCTTTAGTGTTGTTGGGAACAACTTAAGCTTATGACTATTAGTATTGTAGTAAAAAATTTGACATAGTATGTCAAACTCGAACAAAAAGGTGTCAAGATCTTCCGTAACTAGTCCATAGAACTTTGGAAGTGTTGTGGTAGGTATTTTTTTCAGGTTTGGATTTCTAATAAGACTTGGAATTGGAAATTGAAATGTAGGAGCTTCCATTATTAGAGGTGTTGGATATTGAAACTGTGGTGGGAAAGTATTGTTGATTGGAAGGTTTTGAGCAACAGATGGTCTTGGAGTAGGATTATTAATATGAAAACTGGCCAATATTTCTGCAAAAGGATGAAGGTCAAATGTTTATTGGGTTTCTTCTTCTTCTGTTGAAGATGATGCAACAAACTCAGGACTGGTGTCAATGAATGGTAATTCAATCTCTTCTAATTCTTCTTTCAGTTTAACAGGCTCCTTTGGAAGAAATCTTCCATGAGCATCTCGCCTTCTTTGATGCATGCAAGTAAGTTGATGACTTGTGAAGCAAGTTTACAACTTCTTGGTATTAACTAAAAATAGGAGACTAATCTAAAAAATAAATGACTCTTTTGTGGTTCCTAGTTTGATACCATACCTGGCAACGGTGCCAAAAATGAATAGTTTCACAATAAGTAGAGATAATCATTCCATTGTCTCTCTCTCAAGGGTAATATATCTATACTATGGACTACCTATCCCCATCATGAAATGCATTTAGATTGTCAACCTAGGGACGTAGACTTGAAATGGGACAACACAGTTTGTGCACTAAGTTCCTTTAGGAGTCAAAACACTTATGTTGCATGAAGATAAAATGCATGAAAGGAATCTATGCTATTGCTGCAGGAAAGTAAACACACTTGACTATTGAATGGAATTACTATAGAAAACTTATGAAAGGAATCTAAGTCTGTCTAATACTCAAAACATTCACTATACTTGTCTTTGCAAATGTTGCAGGAAAAAACACAGATATAATGTTGCAGGAATAAACAGTAGCTCTATTTGAAAATAGGAATAGTACAAAAATAAAATCTATTATATCTTAATCTAATCCACCTCCCAAGTGGGCCCCCTTGGTTGGCTTCTGCTAACTACTCAACACAAGAAAATAATCCAAAATCACTCTTCCATTAAAATCTTCTTAACTGGTTACATAACTGAATAACTCATGAAGAGCAGAAAATAGAGTAACTTCTATTATACTGAATACATCATTATATCTTTCTCCATTACCTACTAAATCCATCAAAATCCCTTTATATCAAGGATCGACACTTATTGAAAACATAATAGAAAAGTCTCATCAAGTCTCGTCACATGCGGAGGAGATAAACCAACCATAACATGATACAATTACTGTTGTCAATAGAATAACAATTATGAGGAAATGTAGAAATACTAATTCCCCATATTTTTTGGAATAGTAGCTCCTTTAAAGCTCAACACCTCCATCAGAATCATGCTAAATTCTCTCACCATGGTTGGTCTTCTAACTCCCTTCTTCAATGCAGATGCACCACTCTTTATACCACTCTGCGTTTACCTGAAATGTTAGTACATTTGGTACACATATGCAAGTCAACATTTCAACTCCTACTTAGATGTTAGAACACAACTTGAAATAATGATATGAAATACTGCATTATATTTATAATAGTTGGCAAAATATATCATTTAGGCTACCCTTAGATTTTGTGGCTTTGGCTATACTTGGCATAGGTTCACATAAGCATAAGTAATAAAATGTCTTAGAAGCTTTTGTCAGAGTATCAAAAAACATAAAGATCATAACAAAATTGAGTCAATAATTAGACTCATCAGGATCCATAGAGAATGATGTGATCTACCAAGTTCTTGACTTTCCTCTTGCATACATTATACTCTTGGGTAGACCATGGATCCACAAAATGCAATTAGTTCCTTCCACTCACCATAAATGTATAAAATTCCCATATAATGGAGTTGAGGTAAGTATAGCAGAAGACACTAGTTACTCTTGTAATAACTTAAGACAAGATAATGATAACATGGTTCCATACAATAGAGAGACATCTAACGAGAAAAAGGCTGAAAGTTCTAGGGTTTCAACATTGAGAGACTTTGAAGATAAATGATAGTGGAATGGGGGAGTACAAAAGTGATCAATTACCCTCCATAGCTACTTTACCCACATCACCTAGATCTAACGAGAAACCATGATTAACCTCTATACCTTCTAGTTCAAAAGCATTGACTATACATGATGGAACCTTTGTAAGCACCGCTACTTCTTTAGCTGAAGAGAATGAAGATAAAGCTATTCTAAGTTGGCTATATAGAGACACATAAGAGGAAGTTAACAAAGAAGTTAAACATGTTGAAATATCCCCTCAAAAGTATGGGAAGGGCTATCATATCATGTGAAAAATAGGATACACAGGCCAAAGAACTCTTGGAAATAATAAACGACTTGCAAAACCTATTCACATCGACTTTCGAAACCCAAAGGAGAAAAAGGGATTACATCAAAAAGAGGAGGAATCTAATCCTTTATCTTAGGATGATCCCATCTTCGATCATGAAGAGGATGAATCTAAAGAAGAAGTAGAAGGTGATCTGATATCATATGAAAGGTTTTTTTTCTTACAAGGAGAAAGAACTACCCATTAAAGAGAGACTTCCAATTCACAAAAACCAATCCAAGAGGATGAAAACCAATCAACAAAAATGTCATACATCAAGGAGAAGATTCAAAATGACAACAAAAACTCACCCAAGAGCTTAAGAATCAACAAGAAGAGAATACTATCAATGAAGAAGATGTTAGAAAGTAAAGTCCACCAAGATAACTAAGAGGGGGGGTGAATCATTTATATGATGAAAACAACTTTTATTAAACTTATTATATATAAAACATGTAATCAACATAAATAACAACCATAGAAAGATAATCATACACAATGACACCATATTTGTTAACTAGGGAACCTCTTGATCAAAGAGTAAACCTAGGTGGGGATGGTACCCACAAAAGATGTACTAATATAAAAATTAATTTTGAGAGGATGGACTATATTAGAAGTCTTATGAAATACATTTAGTACATATCAATCCTTGTTAGGAGACTTTGAATCCCTGTGAGGAAATTCTAACCCTATTAGGAGTTAAGGAAGACATAAGGACCCACTGTCCAAACAACTTCAAGGGAAAGATAATTGAACACACTGTCCAAATGATCTCTGTATTATCCAAATAGAATAATAGCAAGAATTACTGATCTCAACAACTTACTTCTCCTCTCTAACTGTGCCAAAATCACACCAAATGCTTCACCAGATCTCACTACTAGATCTTCTCACTTCACATCATACATCAATCACTAATTCACATTATTTCACCTTCACATCATATTATTCTCATATCTCTTCATATTCAATCAAGGAAAAAAATCCTTCCTTTATATCATGCATAATATTTCATAATTGAGTCGACCAATTAACCTTAACCAATTACAAAATATAATGCATTACACATTACATAATATTTCCATAATCATATAAAATTGTTGGCTCAAAAACTTAATAAATCATCACACATGAAACCTATGACTATGCTAACTCATCCAGGTCACCTATGTAATGTATTCAACCTCTTTATAACTTCTCTTGGTTAGATTCTATCCCTGTTAGGAGATATAATCTGATTATCACAAACTGATTCTCAGGAACACTGTCATAATACAATTTCCACTAGATTACTCATAACTGACACAAATACATGAATTTCCATATGCGCTCTTAACCATGATATCAAGATACCATACAAAACATGTACTTAACTCCTCATAACCTCATCTATAATACACCATGTGTGCTAAGCCAAACTCTTTCTGCTATTCTACTAAACTTTAGTATAATCAGTATGTTGACATCAATGACAAACACAGTCACAAATGCAACATGCGACTACTCCAGAAATGCTAGAATACTCTCCCATAGGACATAGTCAACATTCATGCTAACAATATCCCCCATTGGCATTGATGGAAACATATATGAAAAACATTCAAGTTCCATGAATACCAAAATGCAATACTGTTGCTTTTCTTTAACTTTTCAAATCCTCTTCATCAATCATCAAATCCTCTCAAGAATTCTTCTCCCCAATGCTACTGCTCTTGATTTATCTTTTCAAATCCTCTTCATCAATCATCAAATGTTTTTTAGATGTTTTTCATCTATCCTTCTCCCTATTTGACATTAATGACAAAGTAAGCATCACTATGTCAATCCAATACAAGCTTGAATGTCCAAAGACACTGTTTGAAGATACCTTTTTACCAAGAGTCCTTCACGACTCAGCTCAAAAACACAAATACTCCCCCATAGAGGAAACATCAGCATATAGTCCAGAAAGATAGTGCTCTATACCACTAGACTGATGCAACTTTATGCATCACTACTCAAAAGTAGGTTGGGGCATAACCCCAAGCATACCTCTCAAATACTCAAATGTATCTTTAGGTAAAGACTTTGTAAATATATCTTCAATCTTATCTTTTTTACTGATATACTCAAGTTTGATTTCTTTCTCTCCAAATTTTTCTCTTACAACATGATACTTGATCTCTATGTGTTTTATTTTAGAATGTAACACATGATTCTTAGACATACTTACTATAATTGTGTTATCATAGTATATGATAATAGGCTCATTGAACTTGATTCTAATATCCTTCAACATTTGTTTCATCCATATTATCTAATTACAATTATTTGTTGTTGCTACATATTTTGCTTCTGTTTTGCTCTATGAAATACAATTTTGTTTCTTGCTTAGCCAAGAAACCAATCTTACTCCAAGAAAAATTGCTCCACCACTTATTCTCTTTTTTTCATCCACACTACCTCTCCAATCCGCATATGTCTATGTACATAGGGTAAAATCATTTGATTTATCATACCACAACCCATAATCAGTTATACCTTTCAAATATCTAAATATTATCTTCATTGTTGCATAATGTGATTCCTTAGGATCATCTTGAAATCTCACAACAATACCAACTACATGTGCTATATCTGGTCTTGTGTGAGTTATATATTGCAAACCTCCAATCATAGATTTGTACTTCCTTTGTTCAACTATATGAGTCTCATCTATGATGGATAAATTATGGCTAGTTACTATAGGTGTACCAACATGCTTACAATTATCCTAACCAAATCTCTACAATAGGTCTTTCAAATACTTAGTCTAAGATAAGAAAATACCATCATTATTCTGCACAATCTGTAATCCTAGGAAAAAAATTATTTCTCCAATCATTCTTATCTCAAATACTATTTTTATCTCATCAAAAAATTTATCACTCACTTCATCTTCACCTCCAAAGATTATGTCATCAACAAAACTAACTACAATTAATAGACCATTCTCTATTTATTTTAGATACAAATTACTATCTGCAGTTCCTTTAGCAAATCCCAATTTTGCCAAATATTTATCCAGTCTTGCATACCAGGTTCTAGATGCTTTCTTTAGTCCATATAAGGCTTTGTTCAATGTACATGCCATGTCTCCTTCTTGAGTCAAAGTAAAACCATCTGGCTGCTCAATGTAGACTTCATCTTCTAATTCACCATTTAGAAATATTGACTTCACATCCATCTAATACACTATGAATTTCTTATAAGATGCATAGGCCAAAAACATTCTTACTGCTTCAATTCTTGTAACAGGTGCAAATATTTCTGCATAACCAATACCTTCTTGCTGTGAGTATCCTTTACATACCAATCTTGCTTTGTTTCTCACAACTTCACCTTGTTCCTTCGTCGTGTTTTTGAAAACCCATTTAGTTCCTATAACATTTTTGTCTTTAGGTCTAGGAACCAATTCCCAAGTATTATTCTTTTCAATATGATCTAATTCTTACTTCATTGCTTGAATCCAATTGTTATCTTTACAAGCTTCATCAGTAATCTTAGGTTCAATTTAAGAAATCAAACATAATTCTTCTTGTCATAAGTCCTCTATCTTTTCTTCCAATAATTTGATCAGTATGATGATTCCTTATCAAAATATTATTAGGTGTTACTATCTCAACTCTTGATTCAATTTTGGGTTCAGATCTTGGTTCTTCTATTTGTTATTCATCATGAGTCCATTCTACAAATTATTGTTAGTTTCATAAAACAATTTAACATTTACTTGATTAGTTTTAGGATAGGATTCTTCATCTGAATCATAATCAAGTACTCTTTCCTGAATTCTAAACTTCTCATCCACTTTAACATTTGCGCTCTCAACATTAGTCTTAGTTCTCTTATTAAAACATCTATAAGCTTTAATTTTCAATGAATAACCAAGAAACATACCTTCATCACTTCTTGGATCAAACTTAATAATATCATTGTCTCTCTTTATGTAGCACTTGCTTCCAAAGATTATAAAATATTTTACTGATGGTGCATGTCCAAACCATAATTCATAAGGAGTCTTGTCTATATTTTCTTTGATCTGTACTCTATTAATTGTATACACTGTTGTGTTTATTGCTTCTCTCCAAAATATCTTTGCTACATCATTCTCAAACAACACAGCTCTTGTTGCCTCAATTACTAATCTATTTCTTCTTTCAATAATACCATTTTTCTCAGGTTTTTTATGGGATGAAAGTTGTCTCTTAATGCCATTCACTTCATAAAAAGTATTAAATTCTTTTGAAGTAAATTTTCCACCTCTATTAGATCTTAAGCATTTAATCTTCATTCCTGATTCATTCTCAGCTGTGTTCTTAAGAAATCTAAACTTATCAAATGCTTTTAATTTTTCTTCAAGAAATGTTACCCACATCATCCTAGTAAAATAACCAACAAGAATCATAAAATACCTTTCACCATAGAATCCTCTTGTTCTTGTGGGACCACTAAGATCTGTATGAACAATCTCCAATTTTGTTGTTGTGGTGAACTTCTTACTGGGAAAAGAACTTCTTTTATGTTTTCCCATAACACATTCCTTGGATACCATGTTAGTAGGTTTCATAATTTTAGGAAAATATCTTACCATAAATATGGTACTTGCTTTCACAATATTATCAAAGTTTATGTGACAGAACCTTTTGTGCCATAACCAACTGTCATCAAATTTTGAAATCAAACATGTCATCTCAGTAGGATTCAACTGAAATACATTACCTCTGGTTCTTGCTCCCATTCCAATCATCTTACCATTCTTATCCTTGATCATGCAAGTCTTCTCAGTGAAGAAAACTTGATATCCCTTGTCAACTAGCTATCCAACACTTAAAATATTATGTTTCAATCCATCCATAAAGTAAAAATCATCAGTTTTAGTCTTTCCATCAAGAGTAATAGATCCTATTCATTTTATTCGGCAAGGTGCATTATTTCCAACTCTAACAATTCCTCCATCATAATTGTTAAAATTAATAAACTTATTCATATCACCAGTCATATGATGTGAACAACCATTGTCTATGATCCAATTTTTTTCTTTTGAACCTGTGATACTAAAGCTTTTTATTCTTTGACTTCTATTTTAGATTTTTCTTCTTTTATTACAACAAATCATATGTCATCACTTTCATTATCACTTTCACTTAAGAATTTATCAACACTAGCTTCAAATTCTTCATCATTAGCATAATAAAACTCTTTAGGTCTTCTAGGCTTAAAGTTCCTTTTATATTTCTTCTCTCTCTTAGGACATTTAGATGCAAAATGACCATATTCTTAACATGTCCAACATTTAAAGATTTTCTTACCTCATGGTTCTCTTTTCTCAAGAAAGGCAATTCCTTCTTCAATCTTTCTGTCTTCTTCATTTTTAGATCTGTTTTTACTGACATAATCTCCACTGACACTTGTACTTCTTGATAAATTAGGGTGAACACTAAGTGCGCTGAATACAGTTTCAATCCTGGGTAAATCTCCAAATTGTCTCAAACTTATCTCTGTTACTTCCAATCTTCCAAGAAGAGTCTCTCTAGTAAATTTTTTAGTACAAGGTATGACTTGTTCAATCATCTATGTTGTCTTCTTAAATACTAGGGTTAGAGTCTTCAAGATCTTCCATATGATTTCATCTTCATTCTTATTTCCTTCACAAGCTTTGATACCTGCAATAATCTCTGATATTCTACCAATATAGCTTCTAACAGATTCATCTTCCATCATCTTAGCCTCTTGAAATAAACATATCCAATTTTGTAATTTGATTTTCTTAGCATGTTTATCACCTTCAAAAGTAGATTCCAAAGCTAACCAAATTTCATGAGATGTCGTAAGAGTTTTTACCTGACTGTATTCATTCTCAAGAAGGGCTGACAAAAGTGCTTCTTTGGAAAGTATGTTACACATGAATATATCTCTTTCTTTCTCAGTGAAATCTTCAATTTTTTCTACTTCAATGATGCATTTCTCATTCTTTGTGATCAGCCAATATCCTGGTCCTAGACATAGAGAATGTTTCTTCATCTTTTCTTTCTAGCTATCATAGTTAACTCCATCAAACATAGGACTTTATTTTTTGAAGTGACTCGTCATGGATCCCCTTAAGTTGTTAAAATTTTTCTTCAAGGACATGTCACTTTGATACCAATTGTTAGAAAGTAAAGTCCACCAAGATAACTAAGAGGGGAAGGGGAGTGAATTAGTTATTTCACAGAAACAACTTTTATTAACCTTATTATATATGAAACATGTAATCAACATAAGCAAAAACCATAGAAAGATAATCATACACAATGATACCAAATTTATTAACTAGGGAACATCTTGATCAGAGAGTAAACCCCAATGGGGATGGTACCCAAAAAATATATACTAATATGAAAATTCCTTGTGAGAGGATGGACTCTATTAGGAGTCTTATGAAATACATCAAGTACATATCAGCCCCTATTAGGAGATTTTGAACTCCCGTGAGGAGATTCTAACCCTGTTAGGAGTTAAGGAAGACTAAAGGATCCACTATCAAAATAGCTTCAAGGGAAAGATCACTGAATACATTATCCAATTGATCTTTATATTATCTGAATAGAATAATACCAAGAATTACTGATCTCAACAACTTACTTCTCCTCTTTGATTGTGCCAAAACCACACCAAATGCTTCACCTGATCTTCTCACTTCACATCATACATCAATCACTAATTCACATTGTTTCACCTTTGCATCATATTTGATGAAGGGCCACACCACCCTTACAAACTCATAACCAAAGAAATAACAACATGGAGACCAAGAGAAGACAAAATGCTTTACAAAGCATACATTAATACTTAAAAATCATTCCAACTTGAGAGATCTTACAACATGAGAGCTTCTTCCAAATATGAGATCTACAATATGAGAGATCTTACATACTCCAAGCTTATAATCCAAGAGATTACAATCCAAGAGCTTACAACTTGAGAGCTTGCAATGTGAGAGCTTGCTTATGAATTCTCCTATGCCTTCTTTATATAGGCATTTCCCACCCAAGATATTACAACACAACCAATGTGGGATAAAAGATAGATGCAACTATCTTGATACAAATATTAAATGCCCACTCAATTAATATTAAGCACCACCATGTGGACCAATTACAAAATTACATTGCCTTTGTGGCCAATAAGAAAATAGAAAGGTTTAACTACCTAGCTACAAATATTAAATGCAAGAACATTCTACAAATTTCTAAAATGCCACCTACACACCTCGATAAATGAAATGATTTTTTTTTATAAAAAAATAATAATCTTATTCCACCTATGCGCCTTGGTAAACGAAATAACCTTCTCTCTCTCTCTCTCTCTCTCTCTCTCTCTCTCTCTCTCTCTCTCTTTATCATGCCCCTTTTTATTTTTGTGATGCAAGATGCTCTTGCATCAGACACCCAAAGTAGGAAAAATTTTGTGGATATGAATTCACAAAATGAAGTAGCCGCTACTAACATTTTTTTTTCTCCTCTTCCAACACCTTGCTAGAAAAAGTATCCTCTACTGATATATTTCCTTTTTCCTTCTTTTCCAACACTTAGTTTGCACAAGTATATGCTTCTAACAATACTCCTCTGCAATTAACTTCATCCATCTGTAACTCTCATTCTCCTCCAAACTTGTAGGATCTACTACACCTGTAATAAACTCTATAATACCATACAAATCTTTTTTTGCATACCAAATATCACTTGCAATGTCCTCATATAAATCATCATTATTATCTTTCAAATCCATCTCAAAGTTAGCATCCCATGACTCATAAAAATTTACCTCTTTCACATCTTCATCTTTGTTTTCTTTTTTTGTGTCTTCAACAAGGCATATAACAGCTCCCTTCCTTTGACCTCCAACCAAGGTATTCCACTCTTCCTCTACTACTGCAATCTTCATTAATAAATCATCTTCATCAACTTCAAGTTCACAAATATTTTCATATTCATGCAATTCCCCTTCTTTTATTCCACTTTCATGACACTCCACTAAATCTTCTTTCTTTTCTCCATCCAAAGAATTTCCATCATCTCTTTGAATCGCTCTTCTCTTTTTCAGCTCCACTTCTAATTCAGCCACTTGCTTCTTCAAATCTAGTATTGCAACTCTTGTCTCTTCTTGACATCTCTCTCTAATTTTATCAAGTCTAGGAATTCTAAGAATCCATCCAATCACAAAAGTCATCTTCTTCTTTCTCTTCTCCATACTCGCATCCTCTTAAGGAAAACTTCACCCAACCCAAGGTCCTAGTGCAAACTACCTCATGCTCGGTGATTTGTCTACACACTCAAGAAATCTTGCTCTGATACCATTGATGAAGGGCCACACCACCCTTAAAAACTCATAACCAAAGGCATAACAACATGGAGACAAAGAGAAGACAAAATGCGTTACAAAGAATACATTAATACTTGAAAATCATTCCAACTTGAGAGATCTTACAACATGAGAGCTTCTTCCAAATATGAGATCTACAATATGAGAGATCTTACATACTCCAAGCTTATAATCCAAAGGATTACAATCCAAGAGCATACAACTTGAGAGCTTGCAATGTGAGAGCTTGCTTATGAATGCTCCTATGCCTTCTTTATATAGGCATTTCCCACCCAAGATATTACAACACAACCAATGTGGGATAAAAGATAGATGCAACTACCTTGATACAAATATTAAATGCCCACCCAATTAATATTAAGCACCACCATGTGGGCCAATTACAAAATTACATTGCCTTTGTGGCCAATAAGAAAATAGAAAGGTTTAACTACCTAGCTACAAATATTAAATGCAAGAACATTCTACAAATTTCTAAAATGCCACCTACACACCTTGATAAATGAAATAATTTAAAAAAATAAAATAAAAATCTTATTCCACCTATGCACCTTGGTAAATGAAATAACCTTTCTCTCTCTCTCTCTCTCTCTCTCTCTCTCTTTATCATGCCCCTTTTTATTTTTGTGATGCAAGATGCTCCTGCATCAATATTATTATAATATCTCTTCATATTCAATCAAGGAAAACAATCCTTTCTTTATACCATGCACAATATTTCATAATTGAGTTAGCCAATTAAGCTTAACCAATTACAAAATATAAAACATTACACGTTACATAATATTTCCATAATCATATAAAATTTTTGGCTCACAAACTTAATAAATCATCACATGTGCAACCTCTGACTATGTTGACTCATCCAAGTCATCTATGCAATGTCTTCAACCTCTGTATAACTTCACTTGGCCAGCTTCTATCCCTGTTAGGAGATATAATTTGATTATCACAAACTGCTTCTTAGGAACACTATCAGAATATAGTTTCCACTAGATTAATTATAATTGACACAAATACTTGAATTATTGTATGCGCTCTTAACCATGATATCATGACACAATAAAAAATATGTACTTAACACCGTATAACCTCATATGTAATACACCATATGTGCTAATCCAAACTATGTTTGCTATTCTGCTAAACTTCATTATAAGAAGTATGTTGACATCAATGACAAACGCAGTCATGAATGCAACATGAGACTTCTCCAAAAATGCTACAATACTCCCCATAGGACATATTCAACATTCATGCTAACAGAAGAAACAACGATAATTGCACAGGTCTTACAAATGTAAGAAGAGAGTTAAATACATTCACATGAGTATGAGTGGGATACATATTTTGATGCCACATTAGATATTAAAGTGGATGTCATTAATAAGTATGCGTATCAACTTGAAGAGGAACAAAAATTGAGTGTTAGACTGTTTGAATTTGGTTCATGTATCGATGATGACTCTAGTGAGGATGATCAATATCTTAACATTCTAAACAATTCTTCAAATAGTAACTTCACAAACCTCATCTTTCTAGTTGGAAGTATTGATAGTAACATTATCATGACCCTAAAAGTGATTTAAACCTATTCTAATGAATCATTATCCTTGTTGCATCACGAGCTTATTTAATGAGACCAAAATGAACCTAGTGACTTACCTAATTTTCCTAATGACTATGCTATAGCCTATTACCTAAACATTGTTGAACCTCTAACTTCTTCTATAAGTGAACCTACCATGATAGTGACGGTTCAGGCTATCACGTTTCTTAGTCAAAAGAAGAAAAATAAAAAGAATAAGAGATTTGATGGTGAAAACCACATCGTAGCAGTTCTAGATCCTAAAATAGTAAAAAAAGTAGATGAATCTAAAGGTGAAAACCTCTCTGAGGCACCTGAAGATGAGAAAAATGATATACTTCTTGATCACTTTCAAGAAAGGTCATCAGTTCTTATCGAGCCTATACAACTGATCCGATTGGGAACAATAGAAGCTCCTCATCTAATACACCTTGCTTAGTCATTATCAGAAGAAGATAAAAAGGAGTTCATCCAATTCTTTAGAGAAAAGAAAATCAATTTTGTGTGATCATATTTTGATATGCTATTACTAGATCTTGATTGGATAATGCACCACTTATCGATAGCACATGGGATAAAATTGGTCAAGAAAAAATTAAGGAAAATGCACCCCCACATGGTACTATTGGTAAAATATGAATTGGAGAAGCTACTTAAGTCTAGTTTAATAAGAGCCATAGACTATGTAGAGTGGATATCCAATATAGTTCCTGTATCAAAACCAGACAAGTCTATCAGGGTATGCACAAACTTGAGGGATCTTAACAAAGCATGTGCTAGAGATGATTTCCCTTTTCCAAACATAGATATGATTGTAGACCTCACATTAGGATATGAAATGTATTCTCTCATGGAAGGATTTTATGTCTATAATCAGATTAAAATAGTGTAATACCCCAAAAATGGGCTATAGGTTCATTAACATCCTACATCATCAAATCGAACGAAATCAACATCAAAGTCCTAACCTAAGGCACATCTGCACATCAGTTTATTGATCATCCTAATTCTACATTGGGGAATATTCCTTGAAATATTCCTAATTTATCCTAATTATCTTTGATTTAATAATTATTTGGCGATAAATCATATTTATCTTAAAATTTGATAAATTAAATATTCTGAATATTTAATTAATTAATTTTAATACTACTACTTAATTATAGTTGAGATTTTTGAGGCTCCTATCAGAACTTACACATTATTGTTTGGGAGCTACTCTATCATGTGGGAAGACACCCACTATCGTACAAGTTTTCAGACTATCGTGCGGGAGGTAACTTACTGTCATACGAGTTTTGCTACCAGATTTCAGTTATCATTTCAAATTTTCAAGTAGTTTTTCCAGATTTGATTTTTAGATTTGGACTAACAGCTAACCCTAACAATTGAGATCTTCTATTTCTAATTGGTATTTTTTGATTCTGATTGGAAAAGCACAACAAAAATTGCTAAAACAGGTAAAATCTAATAAGCATGTTGCGAGGAATTCAGGTAATTTTTTCAATCTGATAACACTTCAAATTTGGATATAAAATGAACTCTCACGTGTCAAGCTTGTGTGACTTTTCATGCTTTCATATCACAGACTTCAGTTTTTTGGGCTATAAAACAAACATAGATTTTCTTTTGCATATCTGTTACACATAGTAAATAGGCCCTATGAACACTATTTGTGGATGATCTTGAGAGAGTGGGCTTCATTTGCTTGTTTACGCATGGGAATCTCTTCTTGATGAAGGATCCCCTTGTAGATAAGGAGGTTACTGAGATCATTTCACTATTTTACTAGGTTTGGTCCTCATCTTTTGATCGATACATTCTCTCTCTGGAGAGATCAATAGAACATAGTTGTTGACATCAAAAATCTTAATGAGATAATTTCAATCTTAGCATGTCAGATTAATCTATTTGCTTTGTTTTGGTGAAGTGAAGAGGCTATGGGATTATTCTCTACTTCCTTTTTTGGATAGTACCAGAAACCCAAATCCTTGAATCCAATCTAGTCCCCCTGTGGTATCTTTTGTGAGTCACCTTTAGAGAGGGTTAACTGTAGTGGACATTCCCTTTATTGGGTCAACCATGTAGATGGAACATCAAGCGGTAATAGCCATTTTCATCATGGTAGCAACAACCACTATATAAATGTCTTTGTGGAAGAAATCTTCACAAGTGTGGTCTCTTGTTGGGCTGTCAAATCTCCCTAGTAGCTCCTGACTGATTAAATTCTTGGACTGTGTCAAAACCCCGGTGCTCCTAGATTGGAGTTTTCCCTCTTGAGATCACAAAAGTTGCAGAGTTAGACCATTACTACAAACCTTAGCGAGGCCAATTTTTCATTTTCTAGGACTATGTACGTTATTGAAAAACTTTTGACAACATACACAATTAGCATTCCTAGGGATTAGCACAATAAGTCACTATTGCTTGTTCATGCACAAGGTTTCTTTTGCCCCTGTTCATTATTTTCAAAAAATTGATTGCTTCCCTTTTCTTTTTGTTCTTCATGTTTTCTATCTATTTGGTCTTTGGAAACAAAAAATCTCAAACTGTTACCCAAATCAGCAAAATTTGGATAGAAAACTTTGCAAACACATTGATTTTGAAAAATGATAAATTGCAAAATCTGACACAAAATTCCTTTTTGAAGTCAAAAGTTGACCCACAAGATCATAAAGTCATATGATTTTTGACCCTTTGTCATATCAGAACCCCTAGATTGTCATATGAGAGCTTGTATATTGTCGTACGAGTTTTGTCAGAAATCACAAACAAAAATAAAAAACTTACTATCAACTATCGTACAAACATTGTAATTGTCGTATGATTCTTGTCAATTGTTGTGCCAGAGCCTACCCAGACTTTTACGAGCCTGGAGAAACTCGTATGAGAATTTTGAAAAATTGCCAAAAACTTGCCAAAATTGCTAGGAATCCTATTTTTATAGCCTACTTTCAGATTCTGTCAAAAAAATCACTGTGTCAGGAATAGAGCAAAAACTAGAAATAATTCAATCATTTTCCTAAAGTGGTCTCTTGAGTCTGATCTAGCCTTTTGATTTATTGATTTGAGTCTTTTTCATCTTGTGTCAAAACCTTGTCAAGATTATCTTCAATCCAATCTTCAAAAAAATGGCTAAGTGTTGCGAGCTCCTGTCTACCATCTTTTGGGCATCTACCCATACTACTAGGGTACAATATCCTTCATTTACATCCAATCTAATCTTCAATCAATTCAATCTTGACAAGGTTGTGTCATTTGATCTTCTTGAATCCAATCATTCTTCAGTTGTCTTCATCTTGCTCTTTTGCTTCACCCAAGGTTAATGGTGGAAACTAGAGCTTCATCACAATGAAAATAAGGAGAAAAAACCAAATTCTCTTCAGCAACATCTTCTATGATAGCTGAGATATTTCATCAACCGTTCGACATAACTAAATTTTTAGAAGATGCTATTGGAAATCTTTATTTGATAGGTGGTTATGTCACTCCTCCTACATCAGTTCACGCAGGTCATCAAGTAACTCCTCCTGCATCAATCCACACAGGTCATCAAACAACTCCTCAAAAATCAATCCCTGGTAGTTCTCACACCACCACTATGTCTCAAGGAGGAGGAAACCAAGGCTCCCAAGGACAACAATCTCAACATGGTGCAGATCAAGAACCCACATCTACTGAAATCGCTCAATATCAAAATGATGATAACTTCAAGAAAATGATGAGGCATTTCTTGAAAGAAGATAGGGAGGCATATTTCCTAGATCTAGCTCAACAAGGATCTAAAATTCCTCCAAACTTTAATGTTGAAGATATCATTATGCATGAGGAAGAAACTCCTATCACAACCATGATGAAATAGATGCATTTCATGCAAGTGAAGCTCAACAAACTTGAAAAAGAGAGGAACCTAAAGAGTTCTCCATGGAGGTTCTATGCCCTTTTCCATTTGACAAAGACTTATACATGCCACCATTCCCAAAAAGAGTGGAAATGCCTAAATATGACAAATACAATGGAAACTCTGATCCTCAAGATCATGTCAGGGAATTTTGTACTTAGTCTATGGAGTTCATGCATGAACCAACCTACCTAATGTGTCTCTTGCCTTGATCTCTAGGAGGAGTAGCCATTCATTGGTTCTCTAGAATGCCTCCAACAATAAAAACCTTTGAGGAGTTAATCAAACTATTCTATCAACAATACTCCTACAACATCCAACATCCAGTCACCATGATTGACATTTGCAATCTGAAACAATATCCAGGAGAACCATTCCTGACTTTTCTCAAACGATGGAGGAAGAAATTTTCTCTATATGCTAGGCCCATTCCAAAAACTAAGAAGCTGGAAATCTTCATCAACAATCTTGTTCCAGAAATCAATTACCCTTTGCAAATGCAAAATCATATATCCTTTGATAAGATGGTATACAATGCAATCAAAATTGAGAAATTTCTTATGAAAAAGGGGGACATATCACTTCAAAAGGACAAGTATGAATCTGGATCTAGTTCTAAGGACAAGAACAAAAACTAGAACAAGAACAAAGGCATTGTCATAGATGGCATTGTTGATATTGTATGTGCCCCATCCAAGGTACCCACTTTCAATCTCACCATTGGCACCCAAGCCATCAAAGCTTCCGAAGCTAAAACAACAGAGTCAAAAAAAAATTCATCTAACTATAAACCTTGGGTTGCAAATCCTAAATGCAAGTTTACCCCTCTTGGAGAGTCCTTGGAATCCGCTATGAAAACTCTATTGGCTAACAACATCATCTCCTTTCCTGAGATAAAACAATTTGATCCCAAACCTAAACCAAAATGGTGGAAAGAGAATGATTTATGTGACTTCCATTGCAACAAGGGTCATAAAACTAATAACTGCATACACTTGAAGCACATCATACAAGACAAAATTGATAGTGGATAAATTGTAATTGACAATCATAAAAGCAATAATGATCATACAACATTCACGGAACCATTTATGAAACATGGGCAAGGAGACTCATCTTCTCAGCCTAATATGGGTGCTAAAGTCAATTATGCATACTCTAGAAATAATATTGTCATAAATATGGTTGAGCCATGCCTATTTGAATGTTGCAATGCCATCACAATTGTAAGAAAGGATAATCAATCAGCAAATGCAGTTACTCGATCACAAGCTTAGATGCATCTACAAGGACAAATCTCAAATTCATCAAATGTCCCTAAGGTGCCTTTTAATCTTTCATCTACTTCTAAATAGAAGGTTGCTTCTAAATCATCAAATCCTAAAGACACGAGACCATCATCATATAGTATTGTCCAACAACTCCATCATACAAATGCAAAACTCTCCATGTTTGAGTTGCTTCAGATATCTCTAGCTCATACGGCCATTCTACACAAAGCTCTACTCGGATCCAATGTTCCTGAAAATCTTGATTTAGATAGATTCCATACTATGGTTGGTCATTTGACGTCACCTCAGTATATCTCCTTTTTAGAGGAAGATGATAACTCCTTGAGTCATCCACATAACCAGCCCTTGCACATTGAAGTCTTGATCCAAAACCATTGTGTCAAATGTGTGTTGATAGATGGGGGTTTTGGCCTAAACATTTGTTCGTACAGCTTGATTACACAACTGGGATTTTCAAAAGCTGCCATTGATCCTAAAAAGAAGATAACTATCAAGGCATATGATGAACAAGAAAGATCTTCTAAAGGAACAATTGTCTTACCTATCAGAACATGTCAAGTTCTTGATCTACCTTTGGCTTACAACATCCTTCTAGGGAGACCCTATATACATGAAATGTGAGCTATTCCTTCTATGTACCATCAACATTTGAAATTTCCTTATGAAGGATTAGAGGTAACAATTCCATCTGACATATCTACAACTTGCAATGCATTGAAAGAAAGTGCTGACAAACTTGTTCCCAATAATAGAGAATCCTCCACTAAGAAAATAGACATGGCATCCACATCCAAGATGGAAGACATTGCAAAAGAGGTCACAATCAAAGAAAATGGAATGGGAGAATATACTATGGAACCAGTCCTATCTCTAACATCTCTCCCTATCTCGCCTAAGTCTTATGGACAATCTCTAAAATAGTCCAAACCAAAATCCAAAGACCTCTTGAGACCTATAAAGGAAATTTTGTTGCAAAATAAGTGTCCAAATAGGAGTTTTAAGAAGATGAAGTTGTGCTTGCATGGCTATACAAAGATGAGCCCGATTCCCAAATTGTTCAAGCATGTGACTCTAAAACACCAAAAATCCCTTCCAAGTCATATGGGCCAAGGGATAAACTGATAGCTAAAATGGGATATCCAGGTAAAGGACCTCTAGGAGTGAGAGGAAAAGGTCTCATGGCACCTATTTTACATACTGGTAGGCCAAACAAAGATACTTCTAGCATAGGCTATAGAAAGAAACCCTTTTACGTCAAGGGTAACTGCTCTCATGTAATAGAACAAATCACACTAGAAGAGACCCATAACAAAGAGGAAGATAACAAACAATCAGACAATGATGATTTAGATAGCTCAAAACTTATTCCTTATTAACAATTATCTAAAGAAATCCTAGATCTTCTAGAAGTTGAGGATGATCCAATCAAAAGAATCAATGTAGTAGAAACACAAGAACCTACTACTAAACAAGAGTAAGGTAAAACTATGACAATAGGTAAACATTTGGGCTTTTCTAGTGATTCTAAAATAGACTCTCATGAGTATGAATTCAAGTCTGAATTGGAAGGAAACCCTTCTTGGTGAATCCGTTTTGATTTCACACACATTCTCAGCTTTCCTAGAGGCATAGATGAAGAATCTAATGACTATGAATGGGGAGCCATTCCTTAAGAAGATGATCTTATCATAGAGAAACATGTAGATGTCATTTTCCAATATGCACCTACACCTAACATAAGTCTAGAGTGAAATAACAAACTTGACAAGTCTGATCCACTTATTCCTGAGGTGGAATCCAATCATGCCTTTGAAACTCTTAATGAACTATCCATCTTGAGTAGTAGTATCACCTTTGATTTCATAAGTCAGATCATTTCCCATGATGCCAATACCATGTGCATTAATATGATTAACCAATCCTTGCCCGAACTTACTATCCAACACCCAGAGCTTATCGACCAAATGTCCGAAGATCCAAACCAAGACATCTATACTTTCAAATCAGACTATGCCCTTTCATGCTATCACAATGTCATTGAACCTATGATGACTTCCATCAGTGAACCTAGCATTAGCATGACGGAGTCAGATATCAAATATCTTAGTCAAAAGAATAAAAGTAATAAGAAGAAGAGTTCTGAGGGTAAAAACCACTTTGTGGCAGTCTCCGAACCAAAAATAGTGAAAATAAAAGATGTATTCAAAGGTGAAAACCTCTTTGAGGCACCTATGGATGAGATATTTGATGTCCTTTCGAGTCATTTACAAGATAGATATCTAGTACTGATTGAGCCCACTCAATCTATCAACTTGGGCATAGTAGAAGAACCACAGTTGATCCATGTAGCACAATCCTTATCAGAGGAAGAAAAGAAAACATTTACTATAATCCTAATAGAGAAGAAGATAAAATTTACATGGAAATATTCAAATATTCTAGGGTTAGATCCTGATCTTATAATGCACCATCTCTCTATAGCTCTTGGAGTGAAACTTGTCAAACAGAAGTTGAGAAAGATGCATCCACACATAGCACTTCTTGTCAAAGATGAACTTGAAAAATTACTAAAAGCTGGATTCATTTGCGTTATTGAGTATGCTGAATGGATCTCAAATATTGTACCTATTTCTAAACCAGACAACTCTACTAGAGTATGCATAGATTTCAGATATGTGAACAAAGCATGCCCTAAGGATGATTTTCCACTACCTAACATTGATATGATAGTGGACATGACTACGGGTTTCAAGATGTATTCCTTAATGGATGGTTTTTCTAGATACAACCAAATCAAAATTGCTCTAGAGGATCAAGAGAAAACTGCTTTCACATGTGCATGGGGTACCTTTTGTTGGAATTTCATGCCATTTGGGCTTAAGAACACTGGTGCTACATATCAGAGAGCTATGACATCTATCTTTCATGACATGATGCATCGAACCATGGAGGATTATTTTGATGATACCTCAAAAAAATTTATGATAAGATCTGAATATCTAAATGACTTGAGAAAAATACTAGATAGAATGGAGAAGTTTAGTCTCAGACTGAACCCTAAAAAGTGTGCTTTTGGTGTCACTTATGGAAAACTCTTGGGCTATATTGTTTCAAAGAAAGGCATTGAAGTTGATCCAGCTAAAGTCAAGGCCATAATGGAGATGAAAAGTCCCAAAAATATCCGTCAAATGAGAACTCTACAAGGAAGAGTGCAATCTATCAGATGTTTCATATCTTAGTTGGCAAACATATCACAACCTTTTAGAAAGACTTTACATAAAGGTGTGATTTTTGCATGGAATGAAGAGTGTGAGAAGAATTTCAACCACATCAAGAAATATCTATCAAATCCTCCTATCTTGATGCCTCCTATTCAAGGGAAGCTACTAATTTTGTATGTCTCTGCTATAGACACATCGCTTGGGGCATATCATATTCATCGAGATCCATATCAATTTGGTATCCTAATCAATCTTGTAAAATGTATTAGCTTTTCATAACCATTGGTTCATTAGTGTTATTTCCTTGGTTCTTCATATCTGAAGGGTTCAGATGTGATACCATTTTGATTCCTTTGGACAATTAGGTCTGGAATCAGGTCACTCACTTCTTCGTAATCATAAGGTTCAGAATCAGGTGTTTTGATACTTTTTCGTAATCGCTGGTTCATTGTTTCTATAGTTGACATCATCATGATTCTTGGTCGACCAGGACCTGAATCAACTTTTCTAATCTTTCAATCAGTTTCTATCTCAGAATTGGTTCATCTTTCAAATCATTTTTAGTATAAAAAATAGACTATTCTTTGAACCATTGCACTTTGCACAGTAATTCAAAGAGGGGCAAAATGTAATACCCCAAAAATAGGCTATAGGTTCATTAACCTCCTACATCATCAAATCAAATGAAATCAACATCAAAGTCCTAACCTAAGGCACATCTGCACATCAGTTTATTGATTATCCTAATTCTGCATCAGGGAATATTCCTTGAAATATTCCTAATTTATCCTAATTATCTTTGATTTAATAATTATTTGGCGATAAATCATATTTATCTTAAAATTTGATAAATTGAATATTCTGAATATTTAATTAATTAAGTTTAATAGTGCCACTTAATTATTTAATTAAATTTAATTACATTTATTCTTAAATTATATTATTTAATTTTGACAATAAATTGAAATATCCTTTGACTAATTGATTAAATTCTTATTTAATTAATTAATGTCAATTGTCAATATTTAATGATATAGTTTTCGAATAAAAGTTTGATTAAATAATTGATTAACCCATAAATTGGTTATTTTAACTAAAAAATCTGTTAATTTGAAGATAAATCACTTTATTTTTAAATTATTTCATAATTATCTATGCACATTTGAAAGAGCAGTTAAACTTTAAATCAGAAAATCAATTCAAGTTGTTATCTTTTGGAAACTCAACATCTGTTTTGAGTTGAAAATTGATCTAAACTTTTGATTTGAGTCAAAAAGTTATTCTTGCATGATTTGCATGATTTTGTGAGTTGATTTGTTTCTGATTTCTTGTTGACTCAAAAATCAACCTGAGTTCATCAAGAGTGATTTATGGATTTTCTCAATGCATCCTCAAGCCCTAGATTTGTATAAAATCAAGGCTCAACTCTTCATAATACATCTCTCAAATTTGCACAATTACTCTAGCAAAATTGCATACGAAGAATCAAGCTTTTGCGATAGGCGACTTTGTGAGATCATTCCATAGTTTTCATAGCTTTGCATATCAATTCATATCATTGTTAGATTAATCTACATTCATACAATTTTTCATCTTTTGCATTCAAATCCTTCATTTAGGTGTTGCGTTGTCACTGATCTCAGTCTAATCCGAGAATACCATACTCGCACCTACTAGAAGGAAGTAAATTGCCTGGTTAGCTTAGTTTCAATTACTTGCAGATTTTGATTTTACTAACCTCTAATGTTTTACTAAAGTGTTGTGTCCACAGCTAGGTACAATTTTCACACAGACAAATAGCACCTAAGGATCAAGGGAAAACTTCTTTCATGTGTCTATGGGGTACTTTTTTCTAGAACATTATACCTTTTGAGATCAAGAATGTAGGCTCAACCTATCAAAGGGCTGTGACTAATATATTTCATGATATGATGCACAAGAGACACTAGTACAAAAAAAGTAATATATGACCAAATAAACTACCAAAAATTGTAGATAAATGACTAAATTTGGTCACGTGACCAGTGGTAGTTTATTGTTGGTCATTTATCTTGTGACCAAATTTATGACTAAACTATTTTAGTCATTTATTTCGTCATGGATTTGGTCATATATTTAGTCATTTATTTGGCCATTTAGTCATTTATTTGGTCATTTATTTAGTCATTAATTTAGTCATTAATTTGGTCATTGATTTGGTCATTGATTTGGTGATTAATTTAGTCATTCATTTGGTCATTAATTTAGTCATTAATTTAGTCATTTATTTAGTTATTTGGTCATTTATTTAGTCATATATTAGGTCATATATCTAGTCATTAATTTAGTTATTTATTTAGTCATATATTTGGTCGTATATTTGGTCATATATTTGGTTGTATATTTGGTTAATTTAGTAGTTTATTTAGTAGTTTATTTAGTCATATATTTGGTTAATCTAGTCATTTATTTAGTCATTTATTTAGTTGTATATTTGGTCGTATATTTGGTTATATATTTGGTCATATATTTAGTCATTAATTTAGTCATATATTTAGTTGTTTATTTAGTCATTTATTTAGTCATATATTTAGTCATAAAATGAAAATTATTTTAAATACCATAAATTTTTTAATGCCAAAAAAACATCATATTAAACTTGAACTAATGCCAAAAAAACATCATATTCAAAGTATGCAGAGTGCCAAAATATATATGTAAAATGTCGAAGTTATCTAAAGAGTATATACGTAAATATAATGAAAAATATCAAAGTTGTCTCAAATATTAAACATTGAGCCAAGATGTCTAACAACTAGTACATGATAAACATGTTGATCAACTATGTCATTTTTTGCAAATATTTTAGTGGCCACCATGTGAAGGTTCCCTCTTTCTCTTTTAGATGAACAGCTCCATCTATTTTGTCTTCATAAGAAAGAGGTACGTTACTTGTGACCTTTACAATATTTATATTTGCATCTCATATTCCTTTTAAGTTGATTCCATGTACAATAGATAGGGAGTGAATCCGCACAATGCCCCCAACATCACCATCATATGGATCCAACACCTTAACTTTATCCTTTTCTTTGAGTTTATCAACACATTTATGCAAAAAGAAAAAAAATAACACATTATATTACATAGGTAATGAAAGGCCACAAATATAATATAATCATAAGACTCTAAATAAGAAAGACCAAAATTATTGTTCATTCCTATTGCACTTCTCTTTTTTATGTTCGGGACTAAAGGTGACAACTTTAGAATTGCAAAAAAAAAAGAAGCATTTATAGTTCATCTAAATACTAAAATAGTATAGATCATCCAAATAAGAGATGCTTTAATTTCTTATTGCATAATAAATAGAAAGAATGTTCTTTATATCTGAAACTTGAAGAGAAGTAGAAATTTTGACTAGCAGATATAAACAATGAAATAAATAATAAATACATAGTCATTCTAATGGTTAAATTAATTTGGTTAGTGTCCTTAATTCCAAATATAAAACATCTAGTTATGCTCTAAAACTATAGTGATGAGAAATTTAGTCACTAGTGTACAAATATAATTCACAAAATTCTCAAGTAGGAAAGGATCTGTTGATAGTCTTCATAAAATAGGAAAGCAAATACAATTATTGTCTTTATCCATGCAAGTACAAGAAACAATGACTGACATTACATTTTTTTATCTTTATAATTGTTGACAAAAATGAGGTTCAGATCTTAGATGCAAGAACATTCCATTCCATTCATTAAACAAGTGTGAACATTAAATGAAGACACTAGTAAAATGTTGGTTGGAGCTTAATTTAAGTAAAATTAATATACTCCTAATGTCAACAATTACCAACACAGATTTGGGATTGCTCGGTTGTGTTGGTGAGGATGGCTAAGTAATTGATCCACATCATCCATGGAGATCAATGAGCAGATTTAGTGTGAGCTCATGATGCGAGAAGACTTGGAAAATAAGTGCAATGTATATAATCATCAATGTGTAGTATATCAGAAAATAAGGAAGGCTAAAGGAAGCAAAGGAATTGCTCGTTGAAATGCAAGAAATAGGCCAAGTATATCATGCCTTTACTTTGTGGAAGAGTAAACATATTTAGTGTGTTGAGACTAATGTTATTTTCTCATACTTATCATTGAGCCAAGAAATAGTGCCATGGTGTTCAATGCACAAAACTTTGGTATTTTTAGTTAATACATGTTCGTATGCATTCTCATTCTTTCACATCAAAGACAAACCAAATTACAGTGACTCTAAAAGTTTTTCCAATATTGGATTAAAATTTGGAGAACCAAACATTGCAAACATTAGTGTAGGTCAGCTTGGTCAATACATTTTTCTTTAGCAATCATCCTCCTTGCATGGTTGTAGCAGCAGTTAACAATGAGCATTTTATCTTTATAGAAGTTGAATTCCCTAGTAGTAAAGGCATAATACCTACTGTGTTCTTGAATTTTGTGGACTAATGATTACCTTTGTAATGTACTTCAACTTTCTAAAAATGAATATGGCATGTCATTGACTTCTTTATCTCATAGGGTTATTGTTTGCTCTCAACATGACTATGATTACCTTTGTGATATACTTTAACCTTTTGACAATGAATGTGGCCTATCATTGGCTTCTTTATCTCATATGGTTATTGTTTTCTCTCAACATGACTATAGAAATCTCAATATGACTATGACTTGATGCTTATAACATAGCCCTATAATGATGTCCATGATTATCATCCATGACCCTATCTTGGCAAGTCACTATTATGCTTCTGCCCTATCTTTTCTCTTATCTTTTGTGAAACTCTTTTTTCCATCTATGTTCTGTGTTTTCTTTCTCAACATTGTACCTCCTCATTCTTTACCCTTTCTTGATATATGTTTTCATATACTAGATTGTCCTTATGCATCGACTGCCTACATGCATAACTTAGTTGGAGACAGGATCTTCTTTGTCACTAGCTCTTTAGATATCATACAACAGCACTAAGTACACTTCTTCTTTGAACCTATTACTTTTCCTTGAGCAGCCTCCATGCTTATGAAGGCCTTTCAAATTGTATGATTGTCCTAAAGGAACAATGGTTGCCTTTTGATGACTATCTTTCTCTTGACTATCAAACTCTAAATTCTATCACACGAGATTATATTCTTGGTCTGTATGCAGGATGGTAAAATGCTTTCAAATCCATAATATGCCCTATCCTTTGTTACTTATGAGTAACCAAAAACTTTCTTTATGAAATTTTTGCATCCTTGAACTATCAGTTCTAAGATAAACATTTTTGCATTTCCTCTAGGTCTGTGATACATCCATCTCTTTTGGATATCTTTTCCTAATGCATAGGGTAATAGAATGACATGCACAATGGTAAGCAATAGAACTTATGAAACCATGTACCCATCTTTATTTCTCAAGGACCTATCTTGCATGCTTTAGATATTTTTGTTATCTCTTCCTTCTTGACACAGGTCTGCCTTTGACTGATATGATAGTGGATTCAAGGGTAATCACTTTACATTTGAGTGTAAATTTGTCAAGGAACTGATGAGTAGTGTAGACACTTAAAAATCCTTTAGAAAATAAAGTATTTTTATTTTCTAAAAAATCCCTGATGACATCATCATTTGTTAATTAATTAATTAATATATTTTTATGCCATTAATTTCCTTTATTTAATTAAGCATCTTTAATTAAATAATCTCTCCCCAAAGCATTTAAATCAAATTTGAATGATTTTCCTATCTTTATTGAATCAATATTCAATAAATGATGTCACAATCCCTAAATAAATTTTATATTTATTTAAAGCGTTAAAACCTTAGAACCTTCTAGCCTTTCCTAAAAGCCTTCTAATCTTCCCTAAACCTATTTAGGATAAGTTACCTACTTTTCCTAAGCTAATCCAAGTCTCTTTGACTTTCGGTCAAACCCTTCCCCAAATGAGCCTCACACACTCATTTCATCCCTTACGCACTCTTTAAGGCCTCTTATAGCCTCATAAAGAGACCCATGTCTCTTCTTCCACACTTGTTCCCCTTGCACACTTCCCTAGTGTTTCTCACACATGTGTGAGCAACCCCTAACCCAAGCTAAACCTGACCATACCCCAAACCATACCTCTTACTCTACCCCAAACCTTACCCCTAACCCTAACTCATCCTCCTAACCCAAGCCCTTCCCAAATCCTATAAATACTCCTCCTTCCAAGAGTAAATTATTAGATTAGTTTCATCTTTCATGCATTGTTATAATGGTAAAATACATCTAGCATAGCATAACATTTAGCATATTTGTTAGATTAACTCTCTTTTATGCTTCTTAAATCATCACAGCTTAGAATTAATGGAATGAACTAGTTTCTTTCATTTTTATACATTTCTTGCATCATACTCACACTTCATTTGGATTAAAATCAATCTAGCATAATCATCCTTGCATCAAATCTCTATCTTAGCATCATTTTGAGTTCTTGAAGCCTTAGGGGCAATTTTGGGTGTTCTACCCAATATTGTGCCATTTTTGGGATTTTCATGAATCTCAATCCCTTTTAGAGTGCATTAGAAATATGCTCCAAGTGCTTAGAGAGCACATCCACATCCCTCTCATTGAAGAAAATCAAACAGTGTTGTATAGCACTTGTTTTAGCGACAATCTTGAAGTGGCTGGGTTTTGTTTCCATTGTCTTAGTTTTTTACGATTCTTGAACATGTTAGATTAGTTTTAACGTTTGAGTGTTTTAGCCTTTCAAGATAGGTAATAGGTTCCAAATTCCCTATCCTACATTTTGGCATGCCCGGTGGGACCCACTTCACAGGTTCATTCAACATCTCACTTATTTTGGCATTTGTGAAAGATTTGGATCTTGAAGGTGGAGGAAATAGCTAGATTCATTCTCTTGTCTATAAACACATCTTTCTTCTACTTCTGTCTATTCAAATTTCTTCTAGTTCTAAGAAACTCATCTTATTCTTCCAAAAAATTCCCTAAAAAAATCTCATTTTTGACAATGAACATGTATTTTCTGTGTAAAAATACCATGTAATGTATTTAAAATTTCCAGAGGATCGTATCTAATAAATTCAGGGTAGCATTCGAGATTCTGAATTGCATCTAGGGACTACACCATTTCTCAAATCAAATCTGGTTAAATTTAGGGTAGCATCTGGGATTTTGGATCACATCTAGGGAAAACACCATTTCCTGGATCGCATCTGGGGACTACACCATTTGTTGGATCGCATTTGGTAAACAGGATAACATCTGAGAACACTTCAATTTGGGGTAAAAATGAACAAAACAAATGCATAAACATCTTATTTTAGTGCTTAAAATGAACCTCCAAATCACTCTTGAATGCATTAAAGACTAAAACTTGCAAAATCTTCTAACAAACAAACAAAAATCAATCGAATCATTTGCACCCTTGCAACATCAAGGTTTTAGATGCATTCATGCAAAGTAGGAATATTTCATGTTTTGGGAGCATAAAAAGAACATCAAGTTTGCATTGAAAAGCTAAGTGGTTCCTAATCAACTCAAAAATCATCCTAAGTGGTCCTAAATCAAAAATCAAATGCATCAAAGAGAGCTAAAAAGAACTTCATTTACAATGTCTTCAAGTTTTGTTAAAAATCTCAAAGCAAACTAGGAACAAAATCATCAAAATCTTTTCTAATCTTTTCAAATTTAGTTTCTAAACATTCCTAAAGGTTTCAAAACTTTCCTAAATCAGTCTTGAAGCTTTATTATTTATGTGAACAAGTCTCTTATTGCAAAATCTTGAATGCCTTTCAAAGTTCATGTATCAAAGCTAAATCTAGGAACTTTCCCTTTGGATTCTAAAAATTGAGCAAAAGGCAAACAAATCTTGAATAAAGCTAAAAGAATGAACCCAAGGCCAATTGAGTCATTGTCATTTCGAAAAACAAACACAATCTTGAATGATTTAAAAGAGAAATAAAAACATCTCTATTCCTTCCTCTTTCAATTTCAGTTCACGCACAAACTCAATCTTGAATGACTTAAAGATTAAAAACAAAGCACTTTTCAAAGTTCTAAAACAACATGCAAAATCTCAATCTTGAATACCCAAATCAAAGAACTTGCAAATCGTTCAAATTTTTTCAAAAGGGAGTGAACAAATCAAATCACAAACTCATGTGTTTGCAAGCATTCAATTCAATCACTTAATGAATTTTTGGGAAAGAAAATTTGCTTGATGTGCATCTAGGAGTTTTCAATTCCTTGCAAAAACCTTGTTAAAATAAGTAACGTGAAACACTTGAACTCAAACAAGTTCACTTGTTTTACTTTTAGCGAGGCCTGTTCGGGGAGAAAAGTGCTTCCTCTCTGGAGAATGACCTCAAACTAGTATCTTCCCCTACTAGTATAGAAATAAAGCATTGAGAAAACTCTCACTTATATCTCCTCAAGCTCAGGTGAGGTGTGTTGATGATAGCCTGGGGTAGGTGAATAATCCCTACTATTTTGGCATGGTCAACTAGCTCTTAAGTGAGTCACATGTGTACAAACTAATTGGGAGGACTCCATGGAAAATTACAAACTAGTTAAAATAGAGGCTACCCTATCCACATTTGAAGGTATCAGAATCCTTGTGCAAGGACCGATCCAAGGGGTTTACCGGATCACCTTAAGACTACTCACCATATGTATCCCCTTTCAGGGGGTATCAAGTTGTGGGAAAGGATTTGGATAGTCACCTTCCCTTAGGTAGTTCTGTTTGATGTGTTTTCCAAAGTTTCAGACTCAATACAAAACATATGTTGAAACATACACAAAGTGAAGAGTTCTACAATCAATCTGTGTTGCCATGTTAGTCAAATACTTCAAATCCAAAGTTCATCCAAAATTTTAGAATCTTGTCATCCAAGTCTCCCAAATCATGGTCTTCTAATCACCTTGCATCTAGTCTTATCCTCCCATCCTAGGTTAGTAGAGTCATCTTGGTCATCTCCCATCCCCTTTTTGTCTTCCTCTAGAGTCGGTCTTTCCTCATATCTTAGTCCAAATCCAATCCCAGTTTGAACTCCTTAGCCATCCTAGTCCAAAACCTTAGTCTTCCAATCCATCTTCATCCTTCATCCAACTCATCTGCAAGTCAGCATGTCTCAAAACTATTATGATGAGTGTGGTTATTATGTCTCTACTCTTAGTCCATCCTATCCCAATGATGATGAAATTCTTTTTGATCATGATGCATACTTTGAAAACCTTATCCATCATGATGATGAGAGCCTTGTGGATCATGATGTTAATTTTGAAAATCTTAGCCAGTTTTCTCCAAACATCCCCCAGCATCCAATCATTCCTCCAAACTATCCTATCATGCCTTCGGGCATATCCACTAACACTCCTTATCCTACCTTTGACAAGGTAAATCCACCATCCTATTCATCTACACCTTCCTATCTTAAACCTACTTATCCTCCATATGCATCCTTCATACCTCCACCCCCTTCTATGGTCATATCCCAATCACCATCTTTCCATAGCAGCACTCCAAGTTACATCCCTTATCCAAATCCTTCATCTCCTTATCCTCCGAATCATTTTTAAATCCAAAATCCTAGTCTTCCAATCCATTATCCTAATCATCCATTCTATCTAGATTCACCATCCGCTATATCCTATTCAAATCTAGAATCTTCCATTCTCACCTATATTGTTGCAAATCCCCTTTCACAAAAATAATGCATCCATCAATCCACTTCATATCATGTACCTCAATCCATCATTCCTACCTCACCAAATAGCCAATTTGGTTCACAAGCTTCCTGTAAACCTACCTATGTGAACTATCTAGTCATGCCATCATCCAATTCCTCATCTACACCATCATCCCCACAAGAAAGTTCACAATCTTCCTCTCCACCATCATGTGTGAACTATCCTATGTTAGAAAGTAAAGTCCACCAAGATAACTAAGAGGGGGGGGGGGGGTGAATCAGTTATCAGATAATTATAACTTTTATCATCTTCAATAGCATTAAACCATATAAGCAATATAATTACCAACCATAGAAAGATATTCATACACAATAACACAATGACACAAGATATGTTGACTAGGGAACCTCTTGATCAAAGAGTAAACCCTGGTGGGAATGATGCCCACAAAAGATGCACTAATATGAATATTCCTTGTGAAAGGATGAACTCTATTAGGAGTCTTATGAAATACATTCAGTACATATGAATCCCTGTTAGGAGATTTTGAATCCATGTTAAAAGATTCTAACCCTATTAAGAGTTATGGAAGACAGAAGGACCCACTACCCAAATAGCTTCAGGGTAAGATCACTGAACACATTGTCCAAATAATCTTTGTATTACTCAATAGAATAATATGTTACCTCTTCTCTGACTATGCCAAACTGCACTCACTGTTACACCAGATCTCAATCTCAGATCTCTATACCTCGCATGTCTTCCTTCACAAATTTGCTTTCATACTTAGATCTTTTCTTCACTTCATGCATACACATCACACACAACCATCACTCAACCATATTACAACAAGGAAATACATTCCTTCCTTTATACCACACTCCAATAATTACAAATGAGTCAGCATACAATTACAACATAAAATTTTCCACACGCTACATCAAAATTACACAAAACTATCAGCTTCCAAATACAATAAATCTTCACTCATGTGACCTCAAATTTTGCACTATCATCCATGTCACTATCAATGTGTCTTCAACTTTCCTTTAACTATGCAAAACTAGATTCCATCCCAATTAGGAGATATCATCCGATTTCCACAAACCGCTACTCAAGAACACTGCCTGAATACTGCTTCCACCAAAGTGCTCATAACTTCCATGAATAAATGAATTACTATCTGCACTCATAACCATAGAAATATAACATATCAAAGAGTATATCTTCAACATCACATAGCTCCAACTGAAATAACCCACGTGCACTAATCCAAACTCTATCTTCTTCGCTGCAAGTCTTCAATAAATCACTGTGTTGACATCAATGACAATCATAGTCATCAATGCAACAAAAACTCCTACAGAATGGCTACCAAACATTTAGCATTCATTCCTAACAATCTCCCCCATTGGCATTGATGGTAACATAGATGAAAAAACATCCAATGTTCCAAAAATCCAATACTGCAACAGTGCTACTCCAAATCCTCTTCATCAATCAAATCTTGCTTCGTTTTCCTATTCAGTTCTCTCCAACAGATGTTTTAGATGGTTTTTGATGTATACTTCTCCCCCATTGACATCAATGACATAAATTTCATCATTATGTCAACAAAAACTCCAATTTCAAAAGACACTATTCTGAATATACATTCACTAGAGTCCTCATGACCAGCTCAGATACACATACTCCCCCATAGAGGAAGTACCAACATCTAGTCTAGAAGAAGGATAGGGCTCATATACCACTGGATGGATGCAACCGACTACATCACTTTTCAAAAGTAGGCTGGGGCATAACCCCAAGCATACCTCTTAGATACTCAAATGTATCCTTAGGCAAAGGCTTTCTGAATATATCTGCTATCTGCTCCTTTGTACTTATGTACTCAAGTCTGACTTCTTTCTCAACAACTTTCTCTCTTACAACATGATATTTAATTTCTATATGCTTTGTCTTAGAATGTAATACAGGATTCTTAGACATACTAATTGTGTTGGTGTTGTCACAATGTATGACAATAGGTTCAACAAACTTTATTCCAATATCCTTCAGCATTTTCTTCATCCAAATTATCTGGTTACAATTGTTTGTTTTTGCTACATATTCTACTTCTGCTGTGCTTTGTGATATACAATTATGCTTCTTGCTTAGCCAAGAAACCAATCTTCCAAGAAGAGTCTATCTTGTAAATTTTGTAGTACAAGGTATAACTTGTTCAATCATCTATGCTGTCTTCTTAAATATAGGGGTCATTGTCCTTAGAATTTTCCATATCACTTCATTCTCTATCTTTGTTCCTCCACAAGATTTTATACCTGTAATAATTTCTGACATTCTACCAATATAGCTTCTAATAGATTCATCTTCCAACATTCTTATATCTTCAAATGCACATATCCAATTATGTAATCTAACTCTTTTTGCATGTTCATCACCTTCAAAAGTAGAGTGTAAAGCATTCCAAATTTCATGACATTTTTTCAAATATTTTACCTGACTATACTCATTCTCCAAAAGGGTTGTCAAAAGTGCTTCTCTTGCAAGTATGTTACACATGAATAGATCTCTCTTATCAATAGTACATGTTTCAAGATTGTCCTCATCAATGATAGTCTTATCATTATTTGTAATCAACCAATAACCTAGTCCTAAACATAGTAGGTGTGTCTTCATCTTTTCTTTCCAACTGTCAAAATTTACTCCATCAAACTTAGGGCTTTCTTTCCTAAAATTCACCATGGATCTCCTTAAGCTATTAAACTTCTTTTTCAAGGACCTGTCACTCTGATACCAATTGTTAGAAAGTAAAGGCCACCAAGATAACTAAGAGGGGGCGGGGGAGGGGGTGAATCATTTATCAAATAATTATAACTTTTATCATCTTCAACAGCATTAAACCATATAATCAATATAATTACCAACCATAGAAAGATATTCATACACAATAACACAATGACACAAGATATGTTGACTAGGGAACCTCTTGATCAAAGAGTAAACCCCAGTGGGAATGATGCCCATAAAAGATGCACTAATATGAATATTCCTTGTGAAAGGATGGACTCTATTAGGAGTCTTATGAAATACATTCAGTACATATGAATCCCTGTTAGGAGATTTTGAATCCTTGTTAAAAGATTCTAACCCTGTTAAGAGTTATGGAAGACAGAAGGACCCACTCCCCAAACATCTTCAGGGTAAGATCACAGAACACACTAGCCAAATAATCTTTGTATTACTCAATAGAATAATATGTTACCTCTTCTCTAACTATGCCAAACCACACTCACTGTTACACCAGATCTCAATTTCATATCTTTCTACCTCGCATGTCTTCCTTCACAAATTCACTTTCATACTTAGCTCTTTTCTTCATTTCATGAATACACATCACACACAACCACCACTCAACCATATTACAATAAGGAAATACATTCCTTCCTTTATACCACACTCAAATAATTACAAATGAGTCAGCATAAAATTACAACATAAAAGTTTCCACACGCTACATCAAAATTACACAAAATTATTGGCTTCCAAATACAATAAATATTCACTCATATGACCTCAAGGTTTTCTCTATCATCTACATCACTATCAATATTTCTTCAACTTCTCTTTGACTACACAAAACCAGATTCAATCCCGATTAGGAGATATCATCTGATTTCCACAAACAGCTACTTAGGAACACTGCCTAAATACTGCTTCCACCAAAGTGCTCATAACTTCCATGAATAAATGAATTACTATCTACCATCTTAACCATAGACATATAACATATCAAAGAGTACATCCTCAACATCGTATAGCTCCAACTACAATAACCCACATGTGCTAATCCAAACTCTGTCTGCTTCTCTGCAAGTCTTTGGTAAATCATTGTGTTGACATCAATGACAATCATACTCATGAATGAAAAAACAATTTCTATAGAATGGCTGCCAAACATTTAGCATTCATTCGTAACAACTTAGATCCCCATCTTCTACACATTCTAGTCCATCACCTCCTCCAATCCGAAAGTCTCCAAGGATTTTCACAAGGAAGCCAACAAAAAATCCTCTTCCTACAGTTGACAAGACATGCCATCTCAATCCTTCATGTGAAGCCATCATTAATGAGGCCCATCCACCTCCCCCATCTATTATCCTTCTTCCATATATCCCACTCATTGATCCTCTTCCATCTCCCAGTATCAATAAGTCATTCCTATGCATTGACTTCACCAAATCTCCATCCACTTCTCCTCCTCCCAACATTATCCAAGCCACATCCAATAAGCCTCAATATTTAACCCTTCTTCTAGACATCACAGTTGTAGAATCACCCATCCTTCCATCTGCTTCATCTAAAGAGTCCATCCATACATCCCCTAACACTCTATCCACACAAATCCTATCAAGTCAAGATCTTGTCCAAAAGAATGTTGAAGTACCTAATGAAGAAAATCAAGATCCAATCCCTTCACTTCCTCTATTGCATGTTCTATTTCTTCCATCACTCCTAATCCCAGATTCCACAATCCCAATTCCTCCAATTCAAGATCCTACAATCCCAATTCCTCCATCCAAAGATCCATTACCATCTCCCAATCCCAGTCAAAATCCCATCATCCTATCCTCTCCTCTTGAGGATCCTCCCATACAAACTTTCCTACTGCCATACTGTATCCTCTTGGACCACTTACATTTGTCAAAGGTAGCCCACTTGAAGTAGAAGCAATAAGTTCCCTATCTTCAATGACGGAACCAGAAACTAGGAGTTGATCTTACTACCCAAGTCAGAAATGTCCTTGCTTGGATAAAATGCTCAAGAAATGGAATTATCAAGGCAAAGGCCTAGGCACTCATGAACAAGGAAATATAGAGCACATTTAGGATAAGAAACATCCAAAATCATGTGGAATTGGTCACACATCTGAAGAAGGCACTTCCTCCAGAAATTTTGGTACAACTACAGCTAAATTCAAGCATCCTTGCAAACCCACCACCAAATATTCCAAAGCATACAATGTTATTCCTCCTCCTCCATCATTACAACCAAGGACAACCTATCAGATTCCTCATTCACCCTCCAAATCCATTTTGGGTCCCTATGTCCCAAAATCTACCAGCACATATCCTCTACATACCAAATCCATTTTGGGGCCTTACATCCCAAAACATCATCCCCCATCTCATCCTACTCAGTCCTTCATCCAAAATCCAAACATCCCTAGATAGGATCAACAAAGGCACATTCCCACATATCCTATCTACCAATCTCCTTCCATCTCTCCATCCATATTTCCTCCATCTTGCACATCTCCTCATATTAATTCCAATGCTCCCCAATATTTGGATGCCATATCCAATATGAATAAAGGGAAATATCTACAAAAATCTAAAGATTGCCATGTCCATTATAAATGACATTCTCGAGCAAAGAAAAATCCAATCAAGAAATCCATAGCATCCTAATGGCCACAAAGGCCCAACAAAGAAATAGCCAAATCCAATGCATCTGAATGGCCACAAAGGCCCAGCAAAGAAAAAGAAAATTCTAATGCATATCAATGGCCACAAAGGCCCACCAAAGCTAAAACAAAAATGATGTGGATCCCAAAGCAAAAAGATGTATTGCATCTAACAAAAATATCCACAATGGCATCCAAAGTTGTTAAGCCACCAACTACTCAGTTTCCTCATCCATCTCCTAAATCCATCTTGAATCCTTATGTTACAAAATCTCCTAGCACAAATTCTCAATCATTTACACATCTATCTTCCACTTCCCATCTGCTTCATCCACCCATCTCACAACATGTGCCAATATTGGTCCTGACATCATCCCCCTATCATGATCAATTCCCATCATTCCATCCAAGCACTTTCTACCACCATATCTCCCATCTACCTCATCCCATCCATACCTTTGCATAATCCCTCCATCCTAACAAAGTTGTACCAACATCCAAGCACATCAGAAAGATCAATGAAGAAATTTAGCAACAAATTAGATAAATTAGCGAAGAAAGTCAACAAAATAAAATAGTCAACAACATGATAGCACCAAATTAGAGAGTCATCAACAAATCAGAAGATTAGCACAAAGTCAATAGAAAATTAGAAAAATCCATAAAAATTGGAAAAATCAGAGAAAAATATCAAAAAAAAAAGAAAAGAAAAAGAGAAAAACATTCATCTTATGGTGAAAACTTGGCAATTCAAGTGCCTTGGACAAGTACCATGGTGAAAACCTAGCAAACAGGTGTCATGTGTAGGCTCCCCCTAATTCCTTTCTATAGTTGGGGGTCATTGCCTTCTATCACCATCATATCTAGCATCTCCTCCATACCATTTGTCTCTCACTTCCTTCATCCTCCTTTAGATCTTGATGATAAAACAAAGACTACCAGGTATAAATGCTTTTGGGCACCTTCTTGGCATCCATCACACCTTTCAGCTACATATCCTCTATCTAATCCATTCATCCTAGCTTCCATCTACCTTCCTCATCCTCTTGTCAACATATCTTCTGTCCAATCGTACCCCATCCTACTACCTCTGAATAAATGAACTATCCTAAGCAGGGGGCATCTTATTCCTTGGTAACATATTCCTTGGAGACTATATTTCATCCATCTTTCCATCTACCCAAATCCTAAGCATTCCTCTATTCAGATCCCCTAGTGGTTCCTCCAACATCCATCTTCCAAACATAAGAAAATCTGCCATCAAATCTCCTTCAAAGCAGTTCACCACCCAAATCCTAAGCATTCCTCTATCCAGATCCCCCAGTGGTTCCTCCAGCATCCATCTTCCAATCCTCAAGCAAATCTTCCATCCAATCTCCTTCAAAGCAGTTCACCATCCAAATCCCTGGCATTTTCCTCCATCTTTCCATCACTTGGTTTCTTCCCTTGTCATTGGTATCTAGCTATAGGATACCTTTCATGCAATCCAATGCCATTCATCCATATCCAACTATTCCTATAAATCTTCCAACATCTTCCAATCCTATCCACATCCTCTAGCTATCCAACATCCAAGATCAAGCCAATCTAGCCCATCACATCCTTAGTCTTGTTCCTAGCCTTGTAGCAAGCCTTGATCTCAATCCAATCATCATCATTGGGATGCATCCTTCCCAAATCCATGTCATTTCAGGACACATCATCCACCGTCAGTCCATCTTAGCTTTCTAGCCCAACTAGGGCATCATCTTGCATATCTTTGAAGCTTCATCTTCATCCCTAGGTTCTTTGTACATCCTAATCCTGAGCTTCTATATATAGCCATTGTAAATATCCTCGCGTCTTGTTGTACATATCCTTGTCAGTCCTGCAACAGCATTTGATTAGATATCTTGTCCCACCCAGCCTCGCACTTCAACAATATCAATTATCGACTATCCTTGATCACTGTGATTATCTTTGAACCGCATCATTTACCAATCAGCAACACAACATTCTCCCCATCAGCATCGGGTCCACAGATGTATGCTTCTATATTGTTTGGCCTAAGCCTAATCATGGGTCCACATAGATGTATCCTTTGTGTCAGATCTAATCTTCCACCCAGTAGACCAGGTCCATTTTGATGTATCCTTCCACATGTTTAGACCAATCTTCCTGCTATCAATCGAATCAAATCTCTCTCCTTAGCAAAGGATGTCTTTTTGGAGTTAGCATTTTGGTCTTGGATTTTGTCCTTCGTATTTTTTTAATCTTTTACAGCTTCTCATTGTTTCTCTACTCAAAGTTACCACGATCCTTTATATCATGGTGCGCCACAAATGAGGACAATCTGGGTTAAGGTCTTTTGATCTTTCACTTCTGCCTATGAGTCATTCAAATGTGACCCTTGCATGTTTCACATGTGATCTTCGAGGTTACATGGTGCACTTGGGAAATATCATTTTTTTTTGATTCTCCAGCATCATTTCTACCATGCTTCCTCTTGGGTTCATGTGTGATGCTGGGGCAACCTTGCATGTCTTTTTCACATCAGTCCTATGCAACACTGGTGACAAGGCCTTGTGTTCTTTCGTAACCTTGGTAGGTCTCTAACATTGCTATATCAAACTAGGTTGTGCTCTCGACATTTACACTTAGAGCTCTCAAAATCCCCTTCATCCTACATCATCTAGATTAATCTTGCATCTTGCATCTTCATGTAGTTGTATCACTGCATTCTACATTCCATCTTCATCTTGCATTCATCCATCTTTTCTCTTGGAAGCTAGGTTCTTTCTCTCCCCTTCTTCCTTAAGTCCTTCCCTCTCTGTTTCCTTCCGAGAAAATTCCACAACGTTTACTCCTTGCGTTATTTTCTCGAGGGGGCACAACCCCTTATTCCTCTAAATTCTAGCCTAGGGCATCATATTTTCTTGTCTTTGATGCCACACCACTTGTGGCATCATATCAAAAGGGGCAAACTGTAGACACCTAGAATCCTTTAGAAAATAAAGTATTTTTATTTTTTGAAAAATCCCTGATGACATCATCATTTGTTAATTAATTAATATATTTTTATGCCATTAATTTCCTTTATTTTAATTAAGCATCTTTAATTAAATAATCTCTCCCCAAAGCATTTAAATCAAATTTGAATGATTTTCCTATCTTTATTGAATCAATATTCAATAAATGATGACACAATCCCTAAATAAATTTTATATTTATTTAAGGCCTTAAAACCCTAGAACCTTCTAGCCTTTCCTAAAACCCTTATAATCTTCCCTAAACCTATTTAGGAGAAGTTACCTACTTTTCCTAAGCTAATCCAAGACTCTTTGACTTTCAGTCAAACCCTTCCCCAAATGAGCCTCACACACTCATTTCATTCCTTTACACACTCTTTAAGGCCTCTTATAGCCTCATAAAGAGACCCATGTCTCTTCTTCCACACTTGTTCCCCTTGCACACTTCCCTAGTGTTTCTCACACATGTGTGAGAAACCCCTAACCCTAACTCATCCTCCTAACCCAAGCCCTTCCCAAATCCTATAAATACTCCTCCTTCCAACAGAAAATTATTAGATCAGTTTCATCTTTCATGCATTGTTATAATGGTAAAATACATCTAGCATAGCATAGCATTTAGCATATTTGTTAGATTAACTCTCTTTTATGCTTCTTAAATCATCACAGCTTAGAATTAATGGAATGAACTAGTTTCTTTCATTTTTATGCATTTCTTGCATCATACTCACACTTCATTTGGATTAAAATCAATCTAGCATAATCATCCTTGCATCAAATCTCTATCTTAGCATCATTTTGAGTTCTTGAAGCCTTAGGGGCAATTTTGGGTGTTCTACCCAATATTGTGCCATTTTTGGGGTTTTCATGAATCTCAATCCCTTTTAGAGTGCATTAGGAATATGCTTCAAATACTTAGAGAGCACATCCACATCACTCTCATTGAAGTAAATCAAATAGTGTTGTATAGCACTTGTTTTAGCGACAATCTTGAGGTGGCTAGGTTTTGTTTCCATTATCTTAGCTTTTTATGATTCTTGAACATGTTAGATTAGTTTTAACATTTAAGCATTTCAGCCTTTCAAGAAAGGTAATAGGTTCCAAATTCCCTAGCCTACATTCTAGCATGCCCGGTGGGACCCACTTCACGGGTTCGTTCAACATCTCACTTATTTTGGCATTTGTGAAAGATTTGGAGCTTGAAGGTGGAGGAAATAGCTAGATTCATTCTCTTGTCTATAAGCACATCTTTCTTCTACTTTTGTCTATTCACCTTTCTTCTAGTTCTAAGAAACTTGCCTTATTCTTCCAAAAAAATCCCTAAAAAAATATAATTTTTGACAACAAACATGTGTTTTATGTGTACAAATATAGTGTAATGTATTTAAAATTGCCAGAGGATCGTATCTGGTAAATTCAAGTTAGCATTCAAGATTCTAGATCACATCTAGGGACTACACCATTTCTTGGATCACATCTACTTAAATTTAGGGTAGCATCTAGGATTCTAGATTGCATATGGGGACTACACCATTTCCCGAATCGCGTCTAGGGACTACACCATTTACTAGATTGCATCTGGTAAATAGGATAGCATCTGGGAACACTTCAATTTGGGGTAAAAATGAACAAAGCAAAGGCATAAACATCTTATTTTAGTGCTTAAAATGAACCTCCAAATCAATCTTGAATGCATTAAAGACTAAAACTTGCAAAATCTTCTAACAAACAAACAAAAATCAATCAAATCATTTGCACCCTTACAACATCAAGGCTTTAGATGCATTCATGCAAATTAGTAAGGTTCATGTTTGATGGCATTCTTAGATTAATGATAGAAAATAAATTATCTATTGCAAGTTCATATTGTTATCCTTTTGGTTCATTAAATACCAAGATATGTGAAATCAAATGAAAAGACCCATGAAACTCAATAATAACAATTTATAACAGAAAAGGGAGTTTTGTATGTTCATCACTTGTCAATCTCAGGATTCATGGTATTTCAGTTGGTAACTCCATTGCACGTCTCTTGGGTACTCTAAAGTAGGGATCATGGGTTCAAATAAAAAAGGAAGTAGGATTGGAGACAACTCGAAACAATCTCCATAAGGATAGTCCCATGAACCAAAAAACCACCAAGCTTGCTGTAACAAATCATGGCCACAAAGAGCTCATAACTCGACTTTCTTTAAAAACAAACCAAATAATCCCAAGAGTAATTTTTTATTATTCAATGAATGAGCTCTGGTTTACATCTTGTTATATTGTTCATTGGACTCTTAGAAATCAAACCTATCAACAAAACCATTATAACATACAAAAAAATATTTGCATGTTCCCATAGATTTTAGATTTTGACAAGCATGGTATCAAATGAGAACCAGTAAATGAGAGACTCATAAGCTATATTGGAGGAATTTGGTAGGCCAACCAAGAAACTAACATCCACCAGGATGATATGCTATTAATGTTTAAGTTTTCAGAAAACAATCCCATTTTACAAATTGTTGATTTCTCAAATTTCATATTACTAAGATAGTGCCTAGGAGGTCTCCAATAGTTAGAGATATAAAACTAGAAGTAATAGATTATATCAATGTAGTGAGCACACTTCCTTTGTCATATGAAATACGTCTTTCATCTTTTTTATGTGGCATCTCTTGGTTTGAAACTGTCATATGCATTCTTTTAGATAAGCATAAAGGGTAGTTGTGTTCTCTGTCACTATCTCTTGCATCACACACATGTCTTGACTTTATTCATTTGTATCCATGGGTGCGATCTCCTTTTATCTTTTTTGAAAATCCTCAACATTGTTTGATCAATTTCTTCTTGCTCTGCACCTTACCTATCTATTAGGCTCTTTCCCTTACAATCTTATCAAAAATTGGTAGTGTCCACTGTTATTGTACCCCTTATGAATACTTTAGGTTCTTCTTCTAGGTCTTGAATTGTCTAAGGATCCCTAGGCTAACATGAATTCTAAATATCCTTCATCTTTGTTCTGTTCATCAACATATGTTTTTCACAATCCACATGACTGCTTTCTTGCAAGAGTCTTCCATGTGTTGGAAAACTCCAAGCATCAAAACAGGCTCAACAAAGGCTATTTCATCACCTCGACACCTTGGCTGATTTGTAGTGACTGTCCTAGTATAGTCATTTTGGTGTTTGCCTCTTATACATCGTCAAACATAAGGTAACTACATTTATTTAGAGTATACAGGGAATTTTAGTGCTCATAGACCATTCTAAAGCCTCATACTTCTTTCATCTACTATGAAAACCTCTAACATTGTTTACAAGTTTCCTTATGAATACACAGATGCTTAGGCTCTAAATGTTGTATACAATTTGGAAGAAATCTAATGCATTTATAGTGACTATCCTAGTATAGTCATTTTGGTGTTTGCCTCTTATACATAGTCAGACATAAGGTAACTACATTTATTTAGAGTATACAGGGAATTTTAGTGCTCACAAACAATTCTAAAGCCTCATACTTCCTTTCATCTACTATGAAAACCTCTAACATTGTTTACAAGTTTCCTTATGAATACACAGATGCTTAGGCTCTAAATGTTGTATCAACGTGGAAGAATTCTAATGCATTTGTTTGACAGAGACAACAAGACTTGACATTCCTTAATCCATAGCATCATGAGGTAAAGACCAGCTAAAGTAAAGCATCCTCTACTCATGGCACACAGCCTACAAATGGCATTGCCACCTATGGCCAGTCCAAACCATACTTGTCGCTGTTTGGCCCCAGTCATTGACTATTTACTTACAGATCTGACTATCATTTACACATCATGAAATCTCAACTTTCTATAGGCCTTTTAGCAAACCTAGGGATGGTTTTATCATTGCTGAAGTAAATCATCTTCTACTCATGGCACACAGCCTACAAATGGCACTGCCACCTGTGATCAATCCAAACCATACTTTTCACTATTTGGCCCCAGTCATTTACTGCCATAAGCCCGATGCTCCTTGAAAATATTCATAGACTATTTACTTACAGATCTAACTATCATTTACACATCATGAAATCTCAACTTTCCATAGGCCTTTTAGCAAACCTAGGGATGGTTTTATCATTGCAGAAATTTCATGGCTTTTGATATTTGGCTACAACTTAGTTCATCACTGTTCAAAATGGAATCAAGAGGCTTGTGGATCTAATGAAGAAACTGAACAAGGATTTCATGGACAAACCTTTTCATAATATACACAACTTGATAAACCCAACAGCACTTTGACAGTCCTTTTTCTCTACTCTACAACATGGGAATTTCCTTTTGTATTCTGCAATGTTGTAATGTCCCCTTTTTGAGATTGGTCTAAATCTTACCCACACTTGAATATGATTGTGAACAATTGGATACAGTTGCAAATGACTATTCTATATACTAATTTCTGAAGATTGCTCTATTTCTTTATGTTGTTGACTATATACTTCTTCCCCTAGTGGCCTCAATGGTTTGTTGGATAGGTGGATATTGCCCTCTCCTTATAGGGCTTGTTGTCCTTTTGAGAATGATTGCTTGATGGTTTTAGGAATAGTCCCAAGAGATAATTGAGAGGGGGGGGGTGAATCATTTATCTACAAGATTCAATTCTTTATCCAATTAAGTATACTTAAACATAAAGCATCAACACAATGAAAGAACACATGAACACAACACCAATATTTTGTTTACGGGGAAACCCAAATAGGTAAAAACCCCGGTGGGAATTGACACCCACTAATATTTTGCACTAGAGTATTATGATCCTTGTTAAAAGATCCTTAACCCTGTTAGGAGTTGCTTTACAATATATTTAGTATAGTAGACCTAGTCAAGGGTCAGACCCTGTTAGGAGCCTTTTACAATTGTCCCTGTTAGGGGAGAGGATGCACTATCTGAGAGCTCACTGCTCAAAGGGGCGAAGACTACAACCTTTTGAATAACAGATACACACTATATCTGGATCTTGGTGAACTGCGATTAGACCTGTTGTCTAGATTAGTTCCAATGTATAGCACAAGTACTTTACTTGGTCACATAGACCTTCTTCTAATGACTCAACACTTTGTACACTCTGCTTTGCTCTACTTAATCAACCATGAACCACACTTCAGCAATCACAAATGACTGCCTATAAATATCTTTCCTCTAAATGATATAATCAAGTCATCCTATTAGAACCACCTTGAAATCATATTACAGAAACCATAACAAACTCCAATGAACATTTTGTTAGCTCTACTATGCATGCAACACATTCTGGGACCTATTCAATAAGATAATTGTAGATGCACGCTACACACTATCGGCTCTACCAAAACAACTGGATCTTTCTTTGTAAGCTGAATTAACTCATGTGCTCTTAACCAAACATCAATAACTCTTTGATAAGCTTAAATCCAAGGGTACATATCCACAGGATAGGCACAACTACATAACCAATAAAATCTATGTTGGCTCTTCTGGACAAACACAAGAAACTGTTGTTGGCAAATAGTAATTGCATAACTTCACTTCTACTCATCACCAGACTATGCATCCATAACAAAAACATCACTAACCTATCTTCAACATATATCCAAGTTCACAAGGCTCCATGATAACTGTACAGACAACCATACATAGAACACTACCTGTTACTCTGTTAGGAACACTACTAATACCAGCTACTATATAACTATCTGTACTAATAGTTAACCTTAGTGCCCATGATATCATGCTGATATCATGTCCATGCTTCATATACTAAAAGATTACTACATAAGACTTCCACACATGCTACTTTCCATATGTTGTCCTCAATGACAAACATACAGTCAGTACTGGCCTGCTGGCAAATCTCCAATAGTTGTCATTTCGGGAATGATTGCTTGATGGTTTTATCATTGTAGAAATTTTTCATGGGCTTTTGATATTTAGCTACAACTTAGTTAATCAATATTCAAAATGGAATCAAGAGGCTTGTGGATCTAATTAAGAAACCAAACAAGGATTGTGTGGACAAACCTTTTCATAATATATAGAACTTAATAAACCCAACAACACCTTGACAGTCCTTTCTCTCTACTCTACAACATGGGAAATTCCTTTTGTATTCTGCAACATTGTAATGTCCCCTTTTTGAGATTGGCCTAAATCTTAGCCACACTTGAATATGATTGTTAACAATTGGATATGGTTGCAAATGTTGACAATGTAGAGATCCCTAGTCTAATCTATATACTAATTTTTGAAGACTGCTCTATTTCTTTATGATGTTGACTGTGTACTTCTTCCCTTGATGGCCTGAATGGTTTGTTGTATAGTTGGATATTGCCTTCTCCTTATAGGGCTTGATATCCTTTTGGGATGATATCTTGAGGGTTTGATTAGTTAATCCCCCCAGTAACTGATAGCTTAAGTAATGATGCACTCTTTAAGAGCACTGATTGCTCATTTTTATTCTTGATGTCCTTCTGGGAATTATTGCTTGAGGTTCTCATTGGTTAATCCCCTCGGTAGTTGATATCTTAAGAAATAATATCCTTTTGGGATGATTTCTTGAGGGTTTGATTGGTTAATCCCCCCAGTAGCTTATATCTTAAGTAATGATGTGCTCTTCAGGAGCACTGATTGCTCATTTTTATTCTTGATGTCCTTCCTGGAATGATTGCTTGAGGGCCTGATTGGTTAATCCCCTCAGTAGCTAATATCTTAAGCAATGATCCGATCCTTAGGAGCACTGATTTCTCATTTTTATTCCTGATGTCCTTTTGGGAATGATTTCTTGAGGGTTTGATTGGTTAATCCCCTCAGTAGCTGATATCTTCTGCAATGATCCACTCTTTAGGATGATTGATTGCTTATTTTTATTCCTTTTCTACCTCTCCTAACTTGTCCTAAAACTTTGCCCAGACATTAAATATATCATATTTATGGAATCAACAATGTATCCATTATACTGTGATTATAAACAAAGACCTATATTTGTTGTATAGGATATGCACGGGCCCAATAGATTAAGATGTCCAACTAAGTTCCAATTTTGAGTAGGAATTCATGTCTCATAACATAGTGTATGCATAGGATGTTATATAGTACCAGACTGGCTGAGTCTATATATAATAATAAGCCACTAGTTGTATGGAGGCACTGAATTACTATTCTCCTTTACCATTTCCTTCTCTCCGCCTTCTTTCTAATTCATAAACTTTAGTCACTGTTAGTGATTTCTAACTAGATTAACACTAGTGATTGTGTGTTTCCTTCCCTTTGTCTTTATGTTCCATGAATGGATGTTTATTTGACAAATCAATTTGTTAAGACATATGGATTAGTTTAAGCAATGTTGAACTAATATTCTTTTGTTCACACTTAATTACCCAATTTTTTGGATTACTTATCTACGCAACTATCATCTAATTATGAATCATATGTGTGTTTATCAGCTCATCTCTTAAGTCTGATAAGGATGGCTTCTATCTTATAATATTCCCTTAACCCCTGCATTGTTCTGTCCATTCAGGGTCATGAATATAATGTGATCTTGTTTGGTGGTAATGTAGGAACATTTCTAAACATTAATTTTACTGGTTTATGCAAGCACTTTGTTATTTTGGTTGTTTGTAATACCAAGGGAGTAATTGGTATTGTGTAGACAGTGACTGGCATTAAAAGCACGGTCTGTAGATAAAAGGTTGGAACCCCATAAAATGTAAGGTACTCCCACCCCATGTCAACTATGGTTTGGTGGGAGATGCCATTGATGTATTATATGTAGCTTATGTGGGTTTTATGTAGGGAAATGGAGCAGGGGTAGTGAGAGATCACTAATTGTGAAGTGCTAGAACTTGCACCAATCATTATGGGAATAAATGCTCTTAAAGATGGGAGTATTTTGTGATGGAACATGGTTTTTCAAACCCAATGTGGTCTATCAGGACCATTGGATAGATCTAGAGAGAGTTGGAGTGGTAGTTCTGAACAAACCCTCATTGTAAGGTCTTAGAATAAAGAGTTTAGTGGCTAGGTGAATGGATAAGTGTTGGTGTCTTGTAAACTTAAGAATATGGCATTTTGGAACCTTTTAAAGGACTATTTCATGTGTTGGAGTCCTGGGAGTAAGTGGATATATCAGTAATGAAACCACAAATCATAGGTTACACAACATATAATAGGTCACCCAACTATAATAAAAAAACTTACAGACTATATTTTATTACCAGATTTTTCTTTGACTGCAAGTATCTATGCATCTACAACAACCATTTAATGTAAAATAATGAAACCACAAATCATAGGCCACACATCATATAATAGGTCACCCAACTATAATAAAAAACCACAGATAATAGATAACACTAAATCCATATAACCCAAGATTTTTAGAGAGCTCTTGCTAGTCGACCCTTTAGCTCCTATCTATCTCCCTAGGTCTCTCTATATTTAGGATATCTACTATCTCCTTAATCTGCATGAATTCTTCTCTTCACTAGTGGCTTCTTTCTAATTGCAACTTTTGGGATTTTCTCAATTTTCTTTCCTAATTAGCTAGTATCTCCATCTCCTCAATATTGGTTTTAATTGGTTTTAACTTCAGTATAAAAAAAAGATCATTCTCCCTAGTTGGAGAAAGGGATGAAATTAGATCCTTGATCACAATCTGCAACAATCCATCCCACATTTGGAGCAATAAGCTTATTCAAATATGGCTCTCCAATTTAACCTCTTAATAACCTAGTGATCTCCTTTTCCTTAGAGATGATACTACACAAATAGCAATCTCCTTTTACATGACAATACATTTCCTAGAGGTAGATCCCTTTGTCATTGGCAATCTTCTCTTATGCAATCAATGGCTTGAGATGTTAGACATCCTCGCTACCAATATCTTTTCATTAGGCCAGCTTTAAAAATAGTAAAAGAGCATACCAACTCTTCTCATTAACAATTGTTACAATAGAAAAAGGAAGTCATTCATAACAAAGAATTGTACATGGAATCAGTCATTTTAGTTTATGAAACTATATTGTTGTACATATATTCATCAATGTCTTAGTTTTATGTACAACTAATAGTTTAAATTAACAACTAACAATCAAATCCTAATAAAGAAAAAGTAAAGTTTTATAGCACTCACCTCAAGTTTATCATTGGTAGTACTATAAATATCATGCACATCCTATTTGAAATCAGTATAATCACCATCATCATTGTCTTCTACTTTTCATTTTGCTTTCATATGTTTTCTCTGCATGTGGGTTTAATCATGAAAGGTTAACATAAGTCAAGTAAAGAATGCAAAAGCTACAAAAAAAAATCATAATAACTATTATATTACTTCACAACAGAACTATGATTGGGCTGCACATTCTTGTCCTCTAGTTCATCATGATCACTATCGATATCAACAGCTTTGTTGGCATCAAGGTGTTTTTGTTTTTTGTTGCTTTGATAAAATTATTCTGCATGTAGTTAAAAATGATAAAATCTTGGTAGAGAGGAAAGGTCATAAAATAATGGTGTGAAAATGCAATATCAAAAATGCTGTGTATGAGAATCAATGCTTAAGGATAGTGTTTTGTATATAAAAATTCATAAAGACATTGATCAAAATGATTCTCTCAACAATGCAAAGCTACATTACTATGAACCAAACTTAACTCATCAATATAGCCTCTTACCTGATATGAATTCATAAAATTAGGATCATTCCATGAAGAAACTATAGGCTGAACCGAGGAAGTCAACTGTGAAACTTTCTTAGTGAGACTATGTAAGTGCATCACTATATGTTCATACACTTCATTTGAGTTGACATGACTTGCAGAGGCTCTTACTGGGAGTTCCACATATGGCTGTGAAGTCACTGTTGATGAATTAGACTTCCACTTCATACTATTCTTAGATTTATTAGGATCTAGTTCTGCCATATAATTGACAATATCTTCTGCACTTGCTTCTCTATTATTGTTTTCCACCTAAAATATAATGTCAATTTTAACATAGTCAGTTCAATAAAAAAATGAAATAAATAACATAATTTAAATTGAACCAAAAAGCCATACACTTACTCCAAACTTGTTTATTTTGGCCTGCAACCCGCCTCGACCAAATGTATACTCAGCCTTCACACTATCTCTTGCTCTCTTTCCTTTATTACTCTTTGTCAAATATTCTTCGGAATGCATACTTTCATTCAATTTTTCCCAGTGTTTGGGAGATAGAGTGGTATATAAACTCTCTTTTCCCTCCATGATTTCTTTTCTGCACATGTATCTAAAACTATTCATTAGAAGCCTCATCTTGTTTTTGTAATATTTTCTCGAGATTTGTCCACCAATAGTGTCTAAGACATTTTCCATTTTTTTTATAACACTCCACATGGTGTGGATCTTGCTCTGCAAAATTTGATTTGCAAATATCCAAATGGACCCTATATCTTACACCCAATTCAGAGGCCCACCTTGCAGCATTTGTCCCAATGGGTTCACCATCTCTTGACACCTCAACCAAGAATGGCTTCTTCCCTTCTAATATCCTTTCTTTTGAATGCCTCTCTATAGATCTATATAAATCTTGACTCAATTTATTTCTTTTAACAAAAAAGAACACATCTTTTTTTGAACCACTACCAGTAGGTTCACTCTAAGGCACATCAGATGCAAGCGGACTCTCTTCATGACTTTCATTAGGTTGTACATCACCATGTGCTATATCAAGTTCCACATCATCACAATTACCTTTTTCACCAACTACATTTGTTGGATCAAAAAAGCTTTGGCTTTTACGAATTGGAAACTTTGTATCTTTATTTGCTACTTGTTTTTTCTCTTCATTTTCTCTGCACTCTTTTTCTTTCCTATAAAACCAAAAACAAATATCGTATCAAGTCTTATATACATAAATATTTTGCATATAAAATTTCATTAAATAGTATTAAACAAATAATATACTACTTATTAAATGTACAACTTGCCTTTTTGTCAAACCAAGACGTGCAAAACATTCATTATTCTTGGCCACACATTCTTCATGAAAGTGCTCATAATCTGTTAGTGGAATTTCAGCATTATGATCACTATCATCTAATTTGCACCTTGAATTCTTTCTCCTCATTTCCTAACGTCCAAAAAAATAATAATGTATAAATTCCTGAAACAAGAGTTGATAAGTAATAGCAGTGGTTATAACAAAGAGGTTGTAGAAACAAGAAAACAACACACAACAACTATAAAAGTGGCACATTAAAACTACAACAACAAAATAACAGCCAAATTAGAGAAATAGTTACATCAGAAGGTACAAAAGATCCTCTTTCATTCTTTGAATTTATGGATGATTTTTTCCAAAATGACAAATGCTCCTTGACAATATTTATGGCATGGACAACTCCATCATGGTCATTTTTTGTGAAGTATCAGCATGACCTTGATAATCTAGTTTCTGTATGATCTAGTTTCTCATACGTTGTATTTTATTTATTATAAAGAGACATATTTAGATAAATAGATAGACATTACACTACAAGTTCAAGAAGTAGCATCTTCTCCAATTAATTTTCTTTATGTATAATCTGGTGTTGCCACCTTTTCTATGGCATCTGTTGGTGTTGGTCTTTGGTCTTTTGATGAGGAAAACAACAACCTATTTTGCAAGATTGACTATGATGGAGCTTTCATTTCTTTCATTACCATCTTCAATGAAGATGCATTGTCATTATTAATCAACTGATGGATACATAGGAGAGATCTTTCCAAAATTATGGATCCAAAACTAAGAAGAATGGAGATGCTAGCTTTGACTGTTCAAAATTATGGTTTTGAAACAAGAATGGAGAACATGCTTTGACTGTTCAAATTTGTCAAGAACTTCTCTTTATTCCACAATTTAATTGAAAGTTTGTGAAGTTGATGGTTCTTTTTAGCATTATAGATCTGAAAATAGTTAACTTGTTTTCAAGGATCAACTATGATGGATACAAGTATTTCTGAAATTGAAAATGATGTGGAGCTTTCATTGCTTTCATTGCTCATTAGAGATCAACTAACAGATACATAGGATAGTTCTTTCCAAAATTATGGTTCTAAAACAAGAATGGAGATGCTACATGCTTTGACAGTTCAAAATTGTTAGGACTAAACTAGTAGCTTCAATTGGCAGGAAAAGACATTCTACAAATAACTGTTATACCATCTGCTAATAATCCAAAAATTGTATAAAAGGCTTATGCTAGTTAAAAACATTGAATTGGAGTGGAACATACAATGTCATCAATTGAGTTACATTTAGTGCTATAATTTCACCTAAAATTTGAAGCATGCACGCCATTACATAGTTAATCCAGGCATAAGTACCCCACAAAATTTCACATACCATACAAAAGTTCATGTACAGATTTGGATTCATTAACCATTAATGTTGAAGATCAATAGAAAACAAATACTAGTATGTTGCATATTAATTGGACTTTACATGATTAGCAAGGGTGTATATGTATTGTTTTACATTCTGGAAACCAAATACCAGTATGTTGTAGAACAATAAAAGAAACAATAATTGAGGACAAGCATCAAGGAACAGTTTAATTTACAGATAAACATAAAATAAAAGAAACAATAATTTCTAGAAAACAATAATTTCCAGAAAACATCAACAATAATTTCCAAATAACCACATAAAACTTTGTTCAACATTAAATCCTTTGCATTCATATAGCAACTTTTTTCAACATTAAAGCCCTAAAACAGGTATCAGTCAGAAGGTCCATGTCCTTAAAATATAGTATAGTCTAGAAACAACATAAAAGTCTTAAATAAAAGATCATAAAATTGGCCTCATCAATAATCATCTGCATTTCTGGCAAGATCAGAATCTTGATCACTTGTGTCTACATCTACTTGATTTTCTTCCTCATCCTCATTTGTGACCTGCAATACATTCCCTCTCTCAATTTCTTCATTGGTAATCAAAATCTCTTCTTCAAACAATCCCTCATAATTGTCTTCATTCACTTCTTCAAATATTTCTTGTAAATTAACAAATTGTCCATCAAGCATTACATTGACAACTTCCATAAACTTTCGTCTCGAATGAGACTCTATTTGAATGACATATGACCAACCTGGGCTTCTTACATCATCAATTAGAAATGACTGATTAATTTGAAGAGGGGAAACATATGGCTCATCTGTCTCTGATAAAAATTATCGTGTATTTGCACGTATAAATCCATACTCATCAAATTGTACTACAGATGGTCGGATCCATTTACATTTTAATAATATAGGACTATTTTCACCAAAATCCACTTGAATAATTTCTTGGATGAATCCAACATAAATTTTTTTCTCAATTTCATGAAGAAATTCAGCACTAACAACACAATCACAATTTGTCTTTCCTTTGTCCTTTTCTTCTACTCTTAAATGACTACCATAGGCCCACATCCTACTAAAACATATAGCCCATATATGTGGAGATTGTGAAAGCTCACTTTCCTCTGTTGTTATATATTGACCTTCTTCTTTTGCATCATTGATTGCATTAAAAATCCATTCTTCAAATTTTGGAAAAGAATCACCTCCAATAAAATTATGACGTTTGCGCTTTTGAGGTTGATGTTGCATCCAAATTTGATTCTCTTCTTCATATTTTCTACATAAAATAATGATGTACAAATAGTAAGATTAATAATATGAATGTGTAAATGCAATTGAGTAAAAAAATTAGTGTAATTTTTTTACCTGCGCCACTTGTCAAATGAAGATGTGTTTTGAAGAATAAAGGCATATATTGCACTTCTTTCTTGACATGAGAGCTTAAGCGACTTCCATTGCCTTCTAATACTTCACCTGCAACTCTCTCATCTTCTTCATCATCCCATACACATTGACTAACATTTTTAAAATCCTTCATATATTATGTGCCAAACCCCATGGCCTCTTGCATTGAATATCCCTCAGACATGTTGTCTTCTAGTTTTGCCCTAGTACGGACAATTTTTTTCAAAACTTTCATATATCGTTCTATAGGATACATCCATCTCGTTCTTATTGGACCACAATGCTCTAGTTCATATTCTAGATGTATCAAAAGATGCATAGAAATGTTAAAGATTGCTGGTGGAAATTACTGCTCCAATAGACAAATGAGTTCAACAACCTCCTCTCTCAAACTATCAAAGTTTGAAGGATCTAATACATGTAAACTCATTCTCTTTAATATTAGGCCCAACCTTATAATTTCCAATCTTGGCCCCTTTGCCAAACCTAATATATTTACCACAATAGGTAAAATATTCTCAATTATGACATGATAGTCATGGGTCTTGAGGCCTCTTAAGCTATTAATGTTAGTTTGGCTAATAATGTTGCTACTCACATATCGAGTGGGAAAGCGGGTCTGAGACATCAACTATAAGAATTGTGAACGTTGTTCCTTTGTCCAGACATAAGGAGCACTAGGTTTTCTATATTTTTCATTATCATATTTTTTAACCCAAAGATTTTGACGAATCTTTATTTCTTGAAAGTCTTCACGAGATGAAATAGTATCAAAAGAGCTAAAAAGAGTTTCTATAATAGCATAAGCTATATTTTTCTCAGTATGCATAAAGTCAATAGTATGTCTGATGGATATATCCTTAAATTATGGAAACTTATACAATATGCATAATCATTTTACACCACTTTCATTACATGGATCATATCTACTTCCAGCAATCTCAGCATTTTCAATAAATGACATTCTTTTTTGTCCATTCTCAACAATGTAATCACCTGTTATTAGCAATGAAACTTCATGATTCTCTTCTTGACCATTGAAACGTGTTTTTTGTCGGTGATATGGATGATCCATTTTAAGGTAAGAATGATGTCCACAATAAATACACTTACGCAAACTTCTTGAGTGCCTCACAAAATCCTTAAAGTTGCAAGTAGGACATCCATGGTATCCATGAATAGAGAGACCAGACAATGTGCCATATGCAGGAAGATCATTAATTGTAAACAATAAGGAAGTTTTTAAAGTTAATTTGATTGAATGACCATCCCTTAAACATTGAAATGCTTCAATTCCATTCCACAATTCCATTAGCTCATCATATAATGGCTCTAGATAAGTATCTATTGTATCTGAATTCACACTTTTCTTTCCCAGTATAATCAATGATAACATTAAGAAAAATGGTTTAGTTGCTAACCATGGAGGCAAGTTATAATTTCTTAGAAACACTAGCCAAGTTGACCATTTAGTACTCTGATCTGAGAATGGGTTCACCCCATCTAGAGCCAAACTCAACCTTATATTATGAGGATCTTGAGAAAAATTGGGCCATTTTTTATCAAATTCCATCCATGTCTTAGAGTTTGGAACATGTTGTTGTTTTCCATCAGTGCTCTTCTTTTGGACATGCCACTGTATAAGTTCAGAAATGTCTTTGCACCTATACATTTGGAGTAAATGTGGGATTATCGAAAAGTGGCAAAGAACCTTTCTAGGAACCACAATTGATTTCAACCCTTGTCTATACCTCGCTTCATGACATTTCATAAATTCACTCTCATTTGCAAGAATTTTATGAAATAATACACAACCATTCACACATGTGTGGATGTTTTCATACCCCAAGTCGAGCTTACTGATTTGATTTTTACATTGACTTCATTTTTTTGGCAATGTGGAGTCAACTGGTAATAATGAACTTAATAATGTCAATAATTGATCTACACTCTCATTTGTCCAACCATGCACCACTTTCAAGTTAAGAATTTGAAGATTTTTTGTCAAATGACTTAACTTGCAATTAGCATAAACAGGCTTTAAAACATCCTCCATTGACTTGGCCCAATCATCATTTAGTCCCTCATTTAGCATTCTATCAACTTCAAACCCTTCGTCAAACATTTCTATCTCTTCATTTATGTTTGTTTCCCCTTCATCTCTCATTGTTTGCAATTCTATCATATCTTCATAATAATTGTAATCCCAAGGGCTTATACCATTGTGCCCATATCTTATCATATGTCGATAAATCACATTTCTCTTTTTCACCTTTCCACCAAGACAATTTTTACATGGACATGGATATTTGTCAATGTCCCCATCATTAGCTACTCTCTCATCATATGCATGATATTGATCCATAGTCAACCTATGGTGTTCATCCATCTGTAATATTTTGCATTCCAATAATAATTTAGTTTCTAAATTAAAGAAAAAACATCAATCTGAAAATAGAGATGCCAAAACATTGTTTAAATTAGTCACTTTTAATAGAGACCATAAAAGAAAGAAGAGGATATAATGATTCATTTTTCTGACATCTATCTTACATTCATTTGAAGTTTACCTAGTGAGAATGGAATATGTCTGTGTTTCAGGTTTCAAATTACCTCTGAATTTGCTGTAGAGGGCCTTGCTAACTTCAAATTTGTTGCAGAAAACTCTGAATTCCTTGCCTGCCTTTTCAAAAGTATCCAAGTCCTATCTAAACAAGCTTTATCACCCATGCAAGTGCTTCAATACCTGTCCATTAGAATAAAAAATGTTAACAAATATGATGAGCGTGTCTTAACAACTTATGAATCAAATTAAAGATGAGTGGAAAATCATTGTAAAAACTATATCTTAATCATAATCTATGGGCCTATGCTGATATACAATAAGAGATTGAGCATGTTATAGTAACATAGTAACATTACCTTACATATTATTTATACATTTCTACATTCATTTCATTATTTTTGTTATTATTACAGTCAAGAAACAAACTGGTGGTGTAGACAATGACTGGCATTGTAAGCACAATCAGTAGTTAAAGGTTGAGATCCCATAAAATGTAATGCACTCCCACCCTTGTGTTAACTATGTGTAACTAACGTTCCCACCTTGGACATTGTTGCAAAACTTCTCAACCCTCTCCATGACATTGGGAACTTAGATTTACATTTAACTAAATGTGGACACTCGAAAATATACAGCACATTGTTACCCATTTAGTATACGATGGTGTTAATTTAAACCAAATTATGAATAATATTTTTTGGTCTACTTTGGCTTTCTATTATACTGGCCATGGAAAATCACACATAATGAAATTTAGAAACAATTTTAGAAATCTGATATAATTTCTACAACAAATTACTAAATATGATCACTAATTTGGAAAAAGACAAAAAAAAAAGTGTCATAGTACATGCATGCAATTAAATATGTGTCAATTAACTCTCATCATCACTCATGTTTGAATTGATTTTGGGTGCATTGTTGCATAATAAACATTCTCCTACCTTATTTCTGAGTGATTTAAGGAACACCATATAGACAATAACAATCTCTACTACAATCAAGAACAATAGTTTGTATTGAAAGAATGTTGAATTCAAGATTTCATAAAGAACAAAGGGCTTATGGTTGGGGAAGGAGAAAATCTCCCTATAGAACAACAAGTTAAACAAAGGTGAACAACAGATTCAACTTCATATGTTTGAAGGCATTAAAGACTTGCAGATCCATGCACATTTTTGAGTTGGTGTCATTATCTCATACATATTAAAATATTTCATTTGAAAGGTTTGATGAGTTTGTATGGAAAATGTTTTTACTAGTCAGTTATTAATCTCCAATGTACTCATTAGTTATCTTAGTGCTCTTTCTTGAATATTGTTGCATGGTTTATGGGGGAATGTATGTTAAGCTTTTATTTGTCAAAAACCTATTCCAACCTTTTCATGACATAGAGATCTTGTTTTGACAAAAATATTGAAATCATCCTTTGGAGAAGGTGTAAGATGTGGCAAGAAAGTAGGGGTATCTAATGTTAAAAAATAGTGATCTTCAAGGTTTTTTGGAAAATGAATTGCATCATAAAGATGAAGGTTGTTGTTATAGTCATTTGTAAAGGTGCATAAAAATGCTATTATAGAATATAATAACATTGTACGGAGTTTTAGACCATTACACAGACATTATAGCTCCAAGATCAAAGGAAACATCACATAACAATGCTACAAATTATGCAACAAAGGGAAAATGTGTAGCTATAAATTGAAAATCAAAATAATGATCCTAGGCATGTGGAAGGACAACAAAACAGTGATCTCTAAAGAAATGAATATTACTATCAAAAATAAGAAGAAAGTCAATTATTTGTGAAAGGAACAATGGAAACAAACATGAAGGGAAGATTCATATTTCATGCATTAAGAGCAGTCATTGATAAATAAGCATTGATTTTGTAGATATAGAGCAGTAATTAAATTGAAGAGAAAAGTAGAGTCTAGGACTGAAATGCAAACATCAAGAAAAAGATCACAATGGTCTTGTCATTTCCATTTGAAATAAGGATGAGAGAGTGTTATGCTGCTACTGAGTAGCATTGTCATAGAAAAGATAAAAAAATGGTTTCAAACTTAAGCGAGGATAAAAGTAAATAAAAATATAGTAATAAATGATGTTGTTATGAAAATTCAAACAGAAAAGACACAAAGGTCACTACCTTATGTTTGAAAAAAGATGCTTTATGTATCAATGTGATGATGTGATTTGCTTCTACAATTTATCAGAAGAGAGACTGATGAAGATCATGGAAACAAAGAAGAGTGCTGAAAGATAATAACAGTGATCAATAATGTTGATCAGCAATGGTGAAAGGACACAAAAGACATGATAAAATGGTGCTACGATAATGCTTCTCCTATGTTCGACTATTTAGTATGGTTAGCACAATCTCAATCATTGAATCATCCACTGTTCCCCTCCAAGGAGTTGAGAGCGATAATAATAATACCATACAAGAAATGATATGAACATAAATGCAGATTTGTCATGAGAATGATTACCACGACATGATAGAACACAAGAGATCGACAAATTTATTATACAAAATGTTAAAGCATTGTTATTATAGATCAAGGTGGTGATATAGATGATGAAAATAGTTGTCTCTTAGATGAAAAACTAGGGATTTGCAATCACGATAGAAAAAAGAGATAAAAAAGACAATTAACACATGAAGATGAAAATAAATCTTAAAAGATATGAAAAATCAATGGTTTCAGATTTGAAAAAGAGTAGCTAGCGATCAATATGTTTTAAGACAATGACAAGTCAACAAATGTTCTAGAAACAGTGATCTCAAATAATGACAATCATACATTAATGAGAGATAGGAAATAATATTCAAAGCTATGTTAAGGATAGTCAAAATAGTGCTATGATAAGATGAGGAGAGGGAAATATATGAAAATCTGTAGTCTTATCATTTGAGTAATGATGTAGCAACTATAAGATACCCTTATCATGATTCATGGGTTTTTGTGGTCAAGGAAACCAATCATTCTACAGATTTATCATGTCAATGTAATCAATATTGTTATGCATTGGAGGCCCCTTCCATCCCTCTAATATTTACAAAGGACAGTGAAGAGGTTTTTTCTCTGAGAGGATCACACTCAGCACTTGCTAAGCCACTGAATTATACCTTAGTTTGGACTAGTGACTCTTGGAGTGGTGATCAAGATGGATATGCGTACTTTTGGTTGCCTTAGTGTGTTCGGTCAGATCTAACAGAAGAGTGTGAAATTGATTCTCTGATTTGGAGTACAGATTCAACTTTTGACAAATTTCCTTTCTGTGCCTGGAATATCAGGCCAAAAGAGCGTGGAATGCAAGTAAAAGGTGTATGTATAGGGACTTGTTACTGTAGTGATTCTTTAAACTCAGAGGAAATTTTCTCTATTTCCTATTTGAAGAATGCAACTTGTGATCTAAGTGCAATGCCAAATCTAAATCAGATTCATGCATTAGTCCAACATTATGGCCCCACTATTTATTTCCATCTAGATGAGGTTTACTTACCTTCATCAGCAGAGTGGTTCTTGGAGAATGGTGTAGTGTTGTATGATAGAGATTCCCAGACTACTGAGCTAGTTACTACCAATGGTTCAAATCTACCCTAAGGAGGCTCAAATGATGGTAAATACTGGCTGGATTTGCCTATTGATGAAAGAGCAGGTAAAGTCAAAAAGGGTAATTTGGAGAGTGTCAAAGTATATGTGCATGTTAAACCCATGTTAGGAGGAACATTCAATGATATTGCAATGTGGAATTTTTGCCCTTTCAATGGACCGGTTACTGCAAAGATTGGGGTGTTCAATCTACCCCTGGAAAGACTTGGAGAGCACATTTCTGATTGAGAGCATTTCACTCTAAGGATAAGCAATTGCACTGGAGAGTTAAGGAAAATATATTTCTCTCAACATAGGTGACTGGGTCAGTGCCCCAGATTTGGAATACATTGAAGGTAACAAGGTAATAGTCTATTCTTCAAAAAGTGGTCATGCAAGCTTTCCTCATGCAGGTGATTTTCTTCAAGGGAATTCAAAACGTGGGTTGGGTATAAGGAACGATGCAGCCCAAAGCAAGTACTCCCTTGATGCAAGCCTCAAATACAAAATAGTTTCAGCAGAGTATATGCACTTGCTTGGAGAAAATGACCTTCCCCTAGAGCCATCCTGGTTGGGGTACATGAGGGAATGGGGTCGTACAATTGTGTATGATTCATGAGCTGAGATCCACAAATTAATCAGATTTCTTCCTGCTAAAATCAGACATGTTGTAGAGGACATTTTTAATATGCTTCCAAATGAGCTTGGAGGCGAGGAAGGACCAACAGGACCCAAAGAAAAGGAAAATTGGGAGGGTGATGAAAGATGGCGAATTGGTATTTTCCAAATAATTGAAGAATGCCAGTGATGACAAACAACAATATTTGTTGTTTTCTATCATCCATTTGCCAATGTTCTATAGAAATATTGTCTCACATGTATTATTAGTCAAAAAACTTTGATTTATTTGTAGGGATTCACTACTTGATGTATATATTTGTTTTCCCTACTAAAAAAAAACCATAAGATACCCTTAAGAACATGTCCAAAAGATCTAACAATCATTAAAAAAAATATTGATTTGTTGTTAAGAAGAAATCAATTTACTGTTGAGAAGAAATTCACTTTCCATGGGAGATAGCATGAACCAATATCAAAGCAATGAGCACAACTGTTATAGATAATTGCCTATTATCATGCCAAATACAGGGTATGCCTATAAAAGAATCACTGAATAAATAAAGATTATGATTTGACAGAGTCACAAGGTATTGTTGGATAGGTGAGATAATCACTATCAAGAACAAAAAATGTAGTGAACAGTGACAGTAAAAATACAAATCTTGACATGTATTGAGGAGTCATTGTTACAAAGACCAAATAATAGGAGAACAAAGATTTGAGGATAGAAGAAATGGATAAAATAGTGAAGGGAGTCAATGAAGCTACACTGAGAACATAGAGGTCATTAAACATAAGGTTGAAGCTACAAGACAATTATGAAGCCATGCGACTGTTATAACAGTGTTAGAAGACTAAAAGGGGTAGAAAGACACATATATTACAATCATGAAGACATAACCATGAATGGGGATAAGAGCAGCATTAACAAAAATGGATGATAGTCATAAGGTGCTTAAAGTGATGTAGACATTCATGGAAGAATGACAAATATTCAAAGAGCATGTGTAATGAATGGTCATGGTGTTTGCAGTCCTAGATCACAGTGAAGAATACCAAGGTAGTCATTTAAAGACACATACCCCAGTGGTTTTTGTAGTGTTAAAATGAAGGACATGAGATAGAGAGATCAAGAGGAAATGGTGCAAGAACATGTGTTAGAATAGTGTGACACAATGCAAGACAGTGACAACGTATAAAAAATAGTGGTATAGAATCTATGAAGGAAAAGACATACAGTGAAAGCATTATAATGGAGGTAAAGACATATAGTGAAAGTAGTGTCATCCTATCACAGTCAAAAAGTGATATGTGGAATGAAGACATTGTAATCTGTTAAAACAATGACTATGAGGAGCAGACATTACTATATTATGATACAATTACATGAAATGACAAAATTGTGGCTATATGTGAAAAAATAGATGATCAATGAAAGCAAAACAATAATGAAGAATGATATTAATTAAATCTGTGACAAGGAATGAGAGTTATAAATAAAGGGTCACTATTAACAATGCATGGAGAGCAATGACAATCACATTGATTTGTGGACGTACCTAAACCAAGTGAGTAGATGACAATAGTTAAAGAGAAGTAATATGCATAAGAGTAATACAAATTTGCAATGAATGGATTAGGTGATGTCTAAACGTGAATGAACAATGTTGAAGAGAAGTAGAAGAATTACTATGTTCTCCTATAGATTTCAAAATCCCAATTTTACTTTCTTGTAAGCTTTTTGAACCAAAATTGCACGTCAAAAAATTGAATAAACAAGAATAAAAAGTACTAACCACCCAACACCATTGCAGATACCAACATTTGGTTCATATAAACCCACCTCACAATTTTGCCTCTACAGCTCGCATCTCTAATATCGGGGCCAAAGATGATTCAAAAGAACGGACAATTTTGGTGCCCTTATGCAATCATAAGATGTAGAGTACCCAAAAAGTCGTAGCCACACAGCTTAGACCATACTCATTTCTCAAGCTCTAAACACCACGAAAATGGGTGCAGCAATTCCGGGACCTTGAATTTTGTTCTTATTTTTTCCCACTAATGAAAATTGCATGTTGTTTTGTCTTTATTTTTATCTTAAGACAATTTTAAAAAATTATTTTTTAATTTATAATAATTTAAATATTTAAGACAAAATATTAATTTTGTCTCAAAAAAATGTCTTAAACTATCCTAATATGTAGTAGTGGCAAGTTTTGGTATAGAAAAGAATTAAAACCTTGCATTCTTAAAGTTGTGCAAATCACTAACCCGATTTAAAGATTTACGCATCATGGCAACCTTGACAAGCCTCTCTGCTACTATCCAGAGGTGGGAGTGATTAGCTTGCCTCTTTATTCACTCTACAATGACATAGATAGAATCATATTATATTTTCATCAATAAATCAAAATGAAATATGAAATAAACATAAATTTTCTTCAACCAAAATCAAGATCATAATGAAACCCTAGGTAAATGTAATTTTCCTTCAAGAAAAATCAAAATAGTAATGAAACCCTAGGTAAAGGAAATTTTCTTCAAGAAAAATTAAAATTGAAATAAAACCCTAAATACATGCGGCCAACAAGCTCGGCCTTGAGGACATGAGAATTCAAAGTTTCCTTTCCATTGATTAGTACAAAATGGAAATAAAATATATATAAAATGGCAATGATGTCTCTGCAATAGATATCAGATCTTCCTCCCAATCAACTAGTGCATGAAGACTAACTAGCATCTCAAAACAAGTGAGAAACATTTGAGGCTCTGCAAACTGATATTAACAATTAACAAAAATATGTTAAAATTAACAAAGTCATGCTAGAATTTCACTTCCCGCCATTCTTCTATCCTTTGTCGCCTATTGAAAATGCATGATTCTTTTGTCTGGCCTTTTAATTTAAGACAATTGAATTAGTTTATATTTTTAATTTAAGACAATTAAATTAGTTTTGAAAATAAATAAATTTCAATTATATGTATTCAAGAGTATGTAAAACAAAGGAAATGAATTGTAATATTTACACACTAGGATGCAAAGGTCAAGGTGTGAAAGTATCCCAAAAGAAGTTGAATTTCTTGTAAGAGACAATGTGTTAAGTAAACTCATCCTAATGAGAAATATGACACATAATACTATCAATCAAGGAGATGAATGATGTAGAGATGACAAATAATTCTATCGATCAAGGGAGTTGATATGTCCTCTTATTCATGATTTACCTAAGTAAATATAGGGTGCAATTGTATATTACCCCAATAGTATGGACCAAGTAATTAGTAATTGTTTGATGCCTATATAATTGTTACCTAAATTCTTGGTATTTACCTTCTACTCTTGCCTTTGTTTTGATGTGATTTTGGCATCAAATTTTGGTGGTAAAATTTAGTTATTTATTTAGTCATTTATATTTGTGTGACTAATTATTTAGTTGTGTTTTTTATCGAGTGACCAAATTAGTCATTTATTTAGTCATTTTTATTTGTCTAACCAATTATTTAGTTGTGATTTCACCTGATGACCAAATTAGTGTAGAGAAGTTTGTATATGCTATTAGATTGGGTGGTTGTTGTTGCACCAAAAGCTTGAACTATTAATGCCTGATACAACCACTAGACTTATAGAATCCACGAGAGGCTGTTAAACCCTTGTCACCAACTGTTGTATTAAGCATATGCAATTTGATGTAATTAGGTTAAAATTTATAATTGTAGAAATGTTTGAAGATTTACATACTTTTTAGATCATTTAATGTCAAAACTACCATGCAGACTGGTGTCATCAATTGTAGCATCTGGGTGTAGGTTGACGAACAGTAAGGCATCCCATTTGTTGGGATTCACTACATACAAAAAAGAGGTTTGAGAAGAGAAGAGAACATTGAGCGCATTTGATAAATTAATCTGAATAATATAACAAACAATTAAATTCAAACTTTTAGTGATAACACATGAATAGCCATGCTTGGCACATTCTAACCATGAATAATCTTTTGGTTGGCTCGACCTTGCCTAAAAATTAAACATATGTATCAACAATATTTGAATAATGGCATAACTACTAAAGTTCACCTTGGGATACAAATAAAATAATGAAACATCTAAAAATTATAGAGCACATAGAATAGCTAATGTGAAATGCAACAATAAGTCTATTGGTGAACAGAATATTAGAGCACACAGAATAATGTTTGCATAATAAGTCTATTGGCGAACACACATTATTGCTGAAATGCAACTTCTAAGAATATAAGTATATGATATTATCAAATGTTAATGTGTAAAGGATTATTAATCATTCATTTAGTCATTTTTATTATTAAGGTGACTAATTATTTGTTAATATGATTTAGAACAACAGAGAGGGGGGTGAATCAGTTGTTCTCAGGTCCTAATGTATAAGACAAACTTAAAAACTTTTCCTTAAATCAGATCCAATAACCAAAACAAACTTGGTCATCACTGATTCAATAATAGAAACATATAACAATGCAGTCCACTACCTAGCTATAACTTAACTTGTAAAACATAGAAATGTTCAAACCAAAACATTCACACAAGTATTAACACCAGGATTTATAGTGGAAACCCAATGTGGGAAAAACCACTTTGTAACATGCTACTATTATTTTCACTCTTATGAAGTGAGCTCGATTAAAAGCCAACCCTGTCAAAGGTTACAATACACACTGTTAGGTGTGACCCGGTTAAAGGATTTCAATCACCCTGTTAAAAGTGAACCTTGTTATAGGACTTACATACACTCAATTAGAATGCAACCTTGTTCAAAGGAATTAACATATGACTGTTAGGTCAACCTCTATTAAAAGGATTTTGACTGTTACAATGGTTAGAAATTAGCAGCAATATTGATCTGAAAAACATACAACTCACTTTGCAAATATCAAATCTGATTCCGTACACTAATGTTGGTTTACTGACTTTGAAACTTTTCCATCTCCATCTCTGATCTGCTCGGAACTTTTCTTCAAGAAACTACCACAATTCTCCTTCATCCTTTTCTTCTTATACAGTCAATAAAACTTTACTAATCTTCCAACATTCTCTTTTTCACCCATGCACATGCATATCCAATGCTTAGGTTCCCTTAATACTTTCCTCAATTAGGTTAACTCATCTTATGCCACTCAATCTCATTCATAGATCTTAGGGTTAGGTCAGATTCATTAAATCTACCCGCTTCATGTTCTTCGGCTTCATTTCTAGAATCATCTCAAATCTCTTAAAGATTTACAATAAAACATTTTACAGTGCATTTAATGCTTTCAAACAATCAATAAATAAAGTCAACACATTTTACATAATCCAAGAATTCAACAATGTCGGCTCCAAAACTAAATTCTCTTCAAATATAAAAATGCTGATGCTCGGTCAATACTGTGATCAACTACTCGGTCTTCATGTAGAAAGCTTGGTCATTACTAAAAAATGTTTCATCAGCTTATACTGTCTTCCTCAGCAATTAACTATTGTTTGGTCAACACTAGAATTTTGCTTGGCATACACTGAGTCTTTCGACACTAACATTTCTCGGCTTAAACATGATTTCTCCATTTTTGCTTGGTCAAGCCTACTAGTTTAGTCTTCAGTCTTACTAGGATAAACAATACATTATCTCATCATTGTACAACATAGTCAAGTACACTTTGTAATATCAAGATAACTCAACCTTTCCCTAGGTGCTATTATTACCAACCTTTCCCCAATCCTTCATGACAATACAATAGATATAGTACTTTCCTAAGTAGCAACAATCTTACCAATTAAGGTTTGACATCAATGACAATACAATAATTTTTTCAATTGTAGTTTCCAACAATCTCCCTCTTTGGCATTAATGGAAACACCATATGATATCACCTGAATAACACATGGATTACCAACCAATCCAAAAACTTATATGTTCATTAGAGAGTTATTTATAATATCCTTAGCTTCATTCTAATTCAAAATCCTATAAGCCTCACTTCTATGACCATCATAAGTATTCAGATCTCCCTCTATCCTGATCCTTCATTTCAGTTCATCACCCTTACCTTTCAATGTCATGTGTTATCATATCAGTTCATCTCCCTCTTTGACAAAAATGCCAAAGTAACAACTAAAACATACATCCATCAAATGTAGATAATATCTATGCAGCTCAGTGTTTCTCCCTCTGTCATCTTTCTTATGACTGATTCCTTGTCTTTTCTCCTTTTCACAACTCTAGGCCAGCCCTAAAGTGTGATAATCTTCTGCATCAATTTGTCAAATATTCTATTGTAGCATATTTGATGCAGTGCTCCTAGCTTGACTAGGTAGCCTCAGTTAGGGGAAGGACCCCTAATTGACTTCTCAAATACTCATGAGCTTCTTTGGGTAAAGCTTTAGTGAATATGTCTGCTAATTGTTCTTTTGTATTCACATATTCCATTCGGACTTCTTTATCTTGTACTAATTCTCTCAAGTAGTGATACTTGATTGCTATGTGCTTGGTCTTAGTTTGCATCATTGGATTCTTAGAAATATTGATAGCACTTGTGTTGTCACAGAAAATAACAATAGGTTCAGTGATTTCTTCTTTCATGCCTGTCAACAATTGTTTTATCCATACCAAATTTGAACAGTTTACTGAAGCAGCAACATACTCGGCCTCGATAGTAGATTGGGAAATGCAATTTTGTTTCTTGCTTATCTAGGAGACTAATCTCTATCCAAGAAAGAAAGCTCCACCACTAGTACTCTTTCTGTCATCTACATTTCCTGCCCAATCAGCATCTGTATAAAATCTGAGTTCAAATTTGTCATCCTTCTTATAATATAGACCATAGTCAGCAGTTCCTTTCAAGTATCTCATAATTCTTTTCATAGCCATCATGTGTGTTTCCTTAGGATTGGTAGAGAATCTTGCCATAATCCCAACAACTAGTGCAATATCTAGTCTACTATGTATAGCATACTGCAATTTTCCAATCATGGATCTGTACAAAGTCTGATTCACTTCTACAGCATCATCATTCTTAGATAAATTTTGTCCAGTAACCATAGGAGTACTCACTAGTCTAGCATCTTCCATCCCAAAAGTTTTCAGTATTTCATTAACATACTTAGACTGTGTAATGAAAATTCCTTTCTTCATCTGATATACTTGTAAACCAACAAAGAATTTGATCTCACCAAACATGCTCATTTCAAATTCAGTTTGCATTTCATTTGAAAATATTTTACACAATGCATCTTGTCCACCAAAAATAATGTCATCCACAAAAAATTTTGCCAACAGGATACCTTTACCTTCTTCATCTTTCATGTATAGATTGCTTGTATCATTTGTTCTTGAAAATCCAATCTGTATCAAGTAGTTGTGCAACCTCTCATACCATGCTCTAGGAGCTTGCTTCAATCCATATAGTGCTTTGTTCAGTTTGCACACCATTTGTCTTCTGTTTGGATCAATAAAACCTTCTGGCTGTTCTATGTAAACTTCTTCTTCTAGTATACCATTCAAAAATACAGACTTAACATCCATTTGATATATCTTGAAATCTTTATAAGCAGCATATGCAAACAGAGTTCTTATTCCTTCCAATCTAGCTATAGGGGCAAATGTCTCCCCATAATCTGTTCCTTCTTCTTGTGCGTAGCCTTTGCATACCAGCCTAGCTTTGTTCCTAGTTATTTCACCATTTTCATTCATCTTATTCTGAAACACCCACTTTGTTCCTATAACATTTTTGTTTTCAGGTCTCAGCACCACAGTCCAAGTATCATTCTTCTCAATCTGGTCAATCTCTTCATTCATTGCTTGTATCCAGTCTTCATTCTCCAATGCCTCACTAGTTGACTTGGGTTCAAATTCACACAGTAGGCATGTTGGATCCTTAGTCTTACTTCTGGTCTGAATTCTAGTATTTTTGTCTCCAATTATCTGTTCAAGCATGTGATGTCTTCTTACATATTTTTCCAAAATAGGTTTAGCTTTTCTCTCCTCTATTTCATTAGGTTCCCCGACAAGATTGTTAGATTCAGCTTCTGAATGCTCGACAACCTCTTCCTGATACTTAGCATCATTTTCTTGTAGCTCGGCATGTTCTTGTTCTCTTTCAGCACTATTTTCTTGATGCTCTGTAGCATTTGTCTATCACTCGACATTGCTTACCTAAGACTCGGCATTAGGTGCAAGTCTGTTACTTGCCTCTTCTTCTTCCTCAATGTACACAAAAGATCTATAATCTTCTAGTTCTCTTTTGTTGTCAGCTTCATTTCTTTCTGCATACTCATCAATTTTGACATTCACACTTTCCACAATTTTGTTAGTGTTAGAGTTCAAACACTTATAAGCTTTACTTTTTGTGGAATATCTTAGGAATATGCCTTCATCACTCTTAGCATCAAACTTTCCATTCCTAGTGTCTTTTAATATATAGCACTTACTTCCAAAGATTCTAAAGTATTTAACACTCGGTGCATGCCCATGCCATAATTCATAGGGTGTTAGATTTGTACCTTTCTTGATCTGTACCTAGTTAAGAGTGTAGACAACAATGCTTATAGCTTCTTTCCAGTATTTATGTGCCACATTCATTTCAATCAACAATGTCCTTGCACAATCCAAGATAGATCTGTTTCTCCTTTCTGCTATACCATTCTGTGGAGGTGTTCTAGGTGCAGACATCTATCTTTTAATTCCTCTATCATTTTAAAATAGATTGAATTCATTTGATGTAAATTCTCCACCTCGGTCAGATCTAAGACATTTCAGGTTCCTACATGTCTCCTTCCCAACCTTAGCCAAATCCACTTAAAGAATTGAAAAGCTTCAAATTTTTCTTTTAGAAACATTACATGCATCATCCTAGTGTGATCATCAACAAACAAGATAAAATATCTAGCACCAAAGTAACTTTGTACACTCATAGGTCCACAAAGGTCAATATGAACCAAATCTAAAATGTTTTCAGAAGTAAAGGATTTCTCTTAAAACTTGACTTTGTCATTTTTCCTAACTGGCATTCCTTGCACATCACATTCTTAGGTTTCTTCAATCTAGTTAGACCTCTTACCTTTTTCTTCTTAGTTATCTCTACCAGATTGTCAAAGTTAACATGACATAGCCTTTTATGACATAACCAAATATCATCAAGTTGTGCAATTATACACATTTCTTCAGATAGATCAAGATAGAATAAATTACCTCTACTCTGATCTCCACTTCTAATTAGTTCTCTAGTAACATCAAATATTTTAGCTTTCTTATGATGAAATTCCACTCGGTAACCAGTTCTGTTGAGATGAGCAACACTTAACAAATTATAATTAAGACCTTCAACCCAATATGCATTTTCACAAGATATCTTATCAGTCAGTTTAATCAAACCTTTTCCTCTAACAAGACATGGTGCATCATTACCAAATTTTACACTTTTACCTCTGTAATGATGTAAGGTCTCAAACTTATTTTTGTCACCAGTCATGTGATGTGAACAACCACTATCAATGATCCATTTATCATTCTTGTTCACATAGGATATCAATGCAATTTTCTCATCCTCATCAGATTCATCTTTCATTGCAACATAGACTACCTCAATTTCAAAATCATCACTATCAGTGTCAGTTACTTCTTCAGCAATGTAACAAGATTTCTTACCTTTTCCTTTGTAGTCCTTGTTCCTTTGGTAGCTTTTGTCATCTATTCTGTCTTTGTGTTTGCTTTTTCTTTCATCATCTTTATCCTTCCTATCAGGACATCTAGCAGCTATATGACCAACTTTATTACATGAAAAACATATAATATGGAGTTTACCTTTACACTTTTCTTTTCCTCTTCTCAGTCTTCTAGCCATAAGAGCTTCTAGATCTTCTAGTTCTTCATCAGAAGTGTCACTGTCACTTTCACTTTCACTTTCACTGATGCATCTTTCTTTTTCTTTCTTTGGCTTGTTTAGAACTAGTTGTGACTTGAAAGTAGATTCAACATTACCAATGCTTCCAACAGTGAAATTATCATAGTTAGAGAGTTCAAAAGTAGTCAACTTACCAACCAAACTTTCCAAAGTAAGCACATTAGCAAATTTGCATCTAGATTCTTGAATAGCTGAGATCTTAATAGCATATATAGGACACAGGGTTCTTAGTACTTTTCCAATTATATTTTCATCATCAATAACCATGTTTGCTCCTCTAATAGCATTCACAACTTCTTTTATTCTACCACAATATTGTGCAATGTTTTCACCTTCTTGCATTCTCATTTCATCAAAATTACCTCTAAGACTCTCGGCCTTTGCTTTTAGTACATTTAAGTCACCACCATAGATCCTTGCAAGAGTGTCCCACATCTCCTTAGCAGTTGTGCAATCCTTAATGTCCTCAAATTCTAGATAGCTTAGGGCAGATGCAATTTCTAGCATTGCCTGATTATGTTCTTGCTTAGCTCTCATTTCTTCGACAGTCAAAGGTGTGATAGGTGAGACATAGCCATTCTCAATGTAGTACTTTGCAGAGTCACCAATACCAGCTAGATGCAGCTTCATCAAGCTTTTTCATGTAGGGAAGTTTTCCTTATTCAACTTCGGTACCTCCTTCTTATACATCCTGATCATTTGCTTCAAGTCCCTTTAAACTTGATTTCTGTAAACACTAATAATAAGCAACAAAGCTCTGATACCAATTGTTAATATGATTTAGAACAACAGAGAGGGGGGTGAATCATTTGTTCTCAGGTCCTGATGTATAAGACAAACTTAAAAACTTTTCCTTAAATTAGATCCAATAACCAAAACAAACTCAGTCATCACTGATTCAATAATAGAAACATATAACAATGCAGTCCACTACCCAGCTATAACTTAACTTGTAAAACATAGAAATGTTCAAACCAAAACATTCACACGAGTATTAACACCAGGATTTATAGTGGAAACCCAATGTGGGAAAAATCACTTTGTAACATGCTACTATTATTTTTACTCTTCTGAAGCTCAATTAAAAGCCAACTCTATCAAAGGTTACAATACATAATGTTAGGTGTAACCCGGTTAAAGGATTTCAATCACCCTATTAAAAGTGAACCTTGTTATAGGACTTACATACACTCCATTATAATGCAACCTTGTTTAAAGGATTTAACATATGAGTGTTAGGTAACCTCTGTTAAAAGGATTTTGACTGTTACAATGGTTAGAAAGTAGCAGCAATATTGATCTAAAAAACATACAACTCACTTTGCAAATATCAGATCTGATTCCATACACTAATGTTGGTTTACTAACTTTGAAACTTTTCCATCTCCATCTCTGATCTGCTCGGAACTTTTCTTCAAGCAACCACCACAATTCTCCTTCAGCCTTTTCTGCTTATACAGTCAATAAAACTTTACTGATCTTCTAGCATTCTCTTTTTCACTCATGCACACACATATCCAATGCTCAAGTTCCCTTAATACTTTCCTCAATTAGGTTAACTCATCTTATGCCGATCAATCTCATTCGTAGATCTTAGGGTTAGGTCAAATTCATTGAATCTACCCGCTTCATGTTCTTTGGCTTCATTTCTAGAATCATCTCAAATCTCTTAAAGATTTACAATAAAATGTTTTATAGTGCATTTAATTCTTTCAAACAATCAATAAATAAAGTCAACACATTTTACATAATCCAAGAATTCAACAATGTCGGCTCCAAAACTAAATTCTCTTTAAATATAAAAATGTCGATGCTCGGTCAATACTGTGATCAACTACTCAGTCTTCATGTAGAAAGCTAAGTCATTACTAAAAAATGTTTCCTCGGCTTATACTGTCTTCCTCGGCAATTAAATGTTGTTCAGTCGACACTAGAATTTTGCTCGGCATACACTAACTCGGTCGACACTAACATTACTCGGCTTAAACATGATTTCTCCATTTTTGCTTGGTCAATCCTACTAGTTTAATCTTCAGTCTTACTAGGATAAATAATACATTGTCTCATCATTGTACAACATAGTCAAGTACACTTTGTAATATCAAGATAACTCAACCTTTCCCTAGGTGCTATTGTTACCAACCTTGCCCCAATCCTTCACAACAATACAATAGATATAGTACTTTCCTAAGTAGCAATAGCCTTACCAATTAAGGTTTGATATCAATGACAATACAATAATTGTTTCAATTACAGTTTCCAACATTATTTAGTCATTTATTTGATCATTTATTTAGTCATTTATTTGGTCATTTTACCCGATGACCAAATTGGTCATTTATTTAGTCATTTATATTTGTGAATTGCAAAAAATAGGTAGAACATGATCAATTTTAGTCACGAGACTAAAAATTTTAGTCACGTGACTAAAGTTTTTGTCACGTGACTAAAAGTTTTAGTCACCTGGTCATTTATTACCCAAATTCTACTAGTGAGAATAGAGGAATATTTAGATGATAAAATAGCAAGATAAACCAATAAAAAAAACTCATATTTAAGACTTGGGAAAACTATTAGACAAGATGGAACAATTTAGACTTGGTCTAAATCTAAGGAAGTGTGCCTTTAGAGTTACTTTCAGGAAACTCTTCAGTTACATTGTGTCAGGAAAAGGAGTTGAGGTGGATCTTTATTAAGTGAAAGATATAATGAAAATGTATCCACCTAAGAACATCAGACAAATAAGGACTCTGTAGGGTAAGCTATAATCAATAAGGATATTTATGTTGTAACTGGTCCACAAAGTGAAACCATTTACTAAATCATTGCATAAAGGGGTGACTTTCAACTAGGAAAAATAATGTGAGAATTATTTCAATCAAATCAAAGAATATTTGGCCAACCCACCTATCTTTATGTCTCTATGTCAAGGAAAACATTTTTTGCTATACATCTCAGCAACTATGACATCATTAATAGCATTACTTGCACAACAAGATGAAGCTAGAAAGGAAAAATCCATTTATTACATCAGCATAAAATTGGTGTCATATGAGATCAACTAAACCATAATAGAGAAAGCATGCTTGGAAGTGGTATTTACATCTTAGAAGCTAAGACATTAAATGTTATCACATTTAGGTAAACTCATTGCTAAAATTGATCTATTAAAGTATCTCTTTAACAAAGATACATTGATCAAAAGGTTATCTAAATGGGTAATGATTATGAGTAAATTTGATATTGAATATATTGATAGAAAGGATATCAAAGGATAGGTGATCACTGACTAGTTAGCTGAGGCACAACTACAAGATGATAGACCATTGAGTATTGAGTTTCGGAATGAGGCTATATTACATCTAACAAAATGTCCATGGAAAATGTACTTTGATGGTTTCTCCACACAACAAGGATCAGGAGTTGGCATACTCTTCATCACACCACAAGGTTACACTATTGCCAAACAATAAAAATTGTTATTTCGTTGCACCAAAAATATTGTGGAATATGAAGCCTTGGTCAATGGGTTAACAATGACAATCAAATGGAAAATAGTAGAATTACATGTTCATGGTGATTCATAACTCATAGTCAATCAAATCAATGCTGACTCTCAAACCAAGGATGATAATCTAATACCATACAAAAATATGGTTGATGACTTAAAGAAGTATTTTGTGTATATAATCTTCCAGTAGATTCTGTGAGCAGAGAGAAAAGAAACCAATGTAATGGCTACCTTAGCTTCAATGTTACAAATCCAAGAGCAACAAATATGTTATGAGTTCCTAGTGGAAGAGATACCTTATCTTTCCTATTACTCTCCTGAATCATGCCTTATTTTCCAAATCATAGGCCATGAATTATCCCACTATAGCCAAATCTATTCCTACCTGAAAGATAAAATCATCCCTTATGACTTACCAAAGAATAAAAAGAGAAACCTAATCTGTCATGATTTACATTATTTAATCATTGTTAATGACTTATATAGGTGAGGTCTTGATGGTACTTTACTTAGGTGTTAAGAATGTGAAGATTCTAATAATGCCTTAAGAGAAGTCCACAAAGGTATATGTGGATCAGATTTGAATGATCTCACTTTGGCCAAGAAACTCGTACATGTTGGATACTATTGGACAACCATGGAGAAATATGTTGTTTAGTTCACTAAACAATGCAAGAAATGTTAGCTTCATGGAAATATTATATACGCTCTAGCAAGAGAGTTATTACCTTTCATTACACACTAGCATTTTTAGTAGTATTATTTTGAATTGATTGGTTAGATTTATCCATCATCCTCTAATGGACACAAATTCATCATAAATACCACAAAGTACTTTACAAAGTGGGTTGAGTTCATTCCTCTAATCAAAGCCATGAATAAGAAAGTGTCCATGTTTATCCTAAATTATATCATGTACATGTATGGCACCCCTTCTTCCATTGTAACAAACAATGGAGGACAATTAAAAAATAAGGATATAGATGAATTGTGTGAAAGGTTCCACATCAAAAAAAATTGTTTTTAAATCTAATACCTACAAGGGAATGGAAAAGCATCTAACAATAAAATATTGAAGATCTTACATCAAATAATTAACAATTATGGCAGAGATTGGCATTTTATAGCTTAATCCAGCTTAATGGGCATATCACACTAGCATAGAACACCAACAAGAGATACACATTTCGCTCTCATTTATGGGTCAAAAGCCATTATACCTATTGAAGTGGAGGTACCATCACTAAGAATATCATTGAGATGACTCATCATTGATGAGGAGTATAGAATCTCATCAGTAAAAGAACTGGATTTGTTAGAGAATGCATACAAGAAGCATTTGACCATCTCCGACTATATCAGAAAAGGATATATAGATGATATAATAAAAAGGTAAGACAAAGAATTTTAAGTGGGCATCCTTGTGTTGAGAGAGAATCCAAAAACACATCAAGATAGAGAACATAAGGGAAATTTTAAACCCAAATGGATTGGACCCTTCTATTACGCCTTGTGAATCCTCTATATAAAGGGATATGATTGTTAGAGAGAAAGTTAGTCAGACGGTTGTATTATTTTCTATTATCTAAAGAAAAGTTACTTTTCCAGTTCTGTATGTTGTTTCATGATATGTAATCAATTTTATGGAAATACAATGAAGAAGTGATTTTGATTTCTATTCTATGTTGATAGTTAGCAGAAGTCAAACAAGGGGGCCCACTTGTACGGTGGATTAGAGTAGACTAGGTTAACTTTTTTTAGAATTCACTATTATTTCCTGTAGTACTATACACTGTGTATGTTCATGTAGCACCTGCAAAGATAATCATTATGAATGCTTTGGATTGACAAAATAGGTTAAGATTGGAATTATAGTTGTCAGCATCATTTTTATTAAGTAGTTGTGTGTATTTACTTTCCTGCAGCAATAGTATAAGTTTCTTTCATCTATTTTCTTTCCTACAGTTAAGCAAAATGACTCCATGAGAGACTTAGTGCACAAACCATGCTATCCCATTTCAAGTATATGTCCCTAGGTTGATAATTTAAATGCACTTCATGATAGGTAAAATGATACTTAGTTTGAATATACTATTCCTAGGAGAAGCTTTGGCATGATTATTATTACCTATTATGGGGCTATTCACATACAACTAAAAGCAATTGGGCTTGTTCAAGTGTTTAAAAATTATCAAATTTAGCCAATATTTCTCTTTTTATCTTATTCATTGACCTCTTCTTAGCAAGAATTAAAGGTTGAACATTAGCAAATGATCTCAATTTCTCCACATCCATTGTAAGTAAATGATCTAAGTTTCTATAATTAATATTTCTCTTTATAGTTTGAGCTAGATCTATAAGTTCATCCATACCAATAGGAGAACATGATCTTGACCCTTCTCCAACATCAATTTCTTGATCTTTTGTAAGGAGTGATCTTGACCCTTCTTCAACTTTTCTTGAACCTCCTACTTGAGTTTCTCCTTCACCTTGACCATGTTGATTACGAGCTACATATAGAAAAACAAATCAAGTTAGAGAAAAATAGAGCACAGGTCCAGAAAATTTGGGCAAATAAAATTAGAGGTCTTGGTCCATACCTTCTTTAGTTTTATAATAATATGTCAATGAAGCTTCACGATTTCTTTGTTTGATACTAGCTGACCTTTTTCTTGCAAATTTACTTTGTCTTCCCTTCTTGTTCCCCATTTCTTCTCTCCAAAAAAATGTCTTCTAAATATTTGGTAATAGTAATTCTCCTCTTCAAAAAAATGTCTTAGAAAAAATCCCCTTACTAGTAATTCTCCTCTGCAAAAAAATTCTTTTAATAAAAACACCAATAGCAATTCTCCTCCAAAAAAATGCATTTCAAAAAATTAGAGAAATAGTAAAAAATGAGAATTAAGTTGATTGCAATTGTGTGAAAAATGAAAAAAAATATATTTTCTTTTATACCATACAAAAATAAAAAAACATAATTAGTCGACCTACTTCGGGCGAACTAGGTCAGGTAAAAGTCCGGCAGAGCTTGTTTGCACCGGACTTTTCATGTGAAGGGGGTCTTCGCACAAAGACCCCAAACTTGAAATTTTTATTAGGGGCAAGAAAAAACTACAAAAATGGGACTTTCAAGGCCTACAACAAAGACCAAACAAGATTATATTCTCAATCAAAAAATGTCAAATGATGCTACTTGGAGGAAGCTTTCTAACTACTATAATTTTAATACATATTGAGTTTATTGTCACTTTCAAATTTTACTTTAATTAAACATAGGTTGTTTGGCCACTGAGCAACCTATCTCTTTGACGCTTCAAGAAAAATAGTAACTTACAAAAAAAATAAAAAAATATGTAGGAAAAGAGTATTTGTGTTATATTTCTATCAAAAAAAGAAAAAATGAATTTCGATATATACACATCAAGTTAGAGCAATCCAAAAGAAGTTATTTATAAATTACAATTACTCTCAATTTAGAACTAATAAAGTATGAAATATTGAACCAAAATGAATGAAACCAATTCCATCCATTATATATTGAATTTAAAAATATAACCTTGAAATAATTACATCGTTATCATTTTTTAAAAAAAAGTTATGCTAATCCAAGTGACAGTCACTCCTTAAAAGCATTGATTTTTCACACAAACAACTTTTCGAAGGAAAAAGAAAAATAGATTCAAATCAATTTTATTTTTTATTTTTAAAATATATTTAGAAACTAGAAAGAAAATTCTAAAAGACTCTAGTTCACATCATCTACAAATTCCTAATAGTTTCACGGCAATATGTGTTCGAAAGTGAATTTTTTTAAGAATGCTGAACTCAATGTCAAAGTTGGCCAAAAAGTGGATTTGCTTACAAGATCCACACAATCAGTTGATCCCCTTCATTTCTATTATATATTTATACATGTACGTAAATGCTCATATTTTATGCAGGATTTCAGGTATCGGGCATCGACTTCCCTGAATTTCCAAGATGAGCGTGCCATATCGCAAAATCTCAATGGTAAGAGAGGGGAGATAACATACAGGCCCAATCCCAACTCAAGCCATTTATTGTCCTAGAATAATGGACAATTATCTTTTTTTCTACCTATCCAAATTCGTCAAGGTGACGTAAATTTGTGAACCCTTCCCTTGAGTTTGTTTGTTATTTGAGTTAGTTGATTTATGTGTGTTGTAAGTCATGTGAGTTTTTTGTGTGGTTTATTTGGTTAAAATAATTAAATTAAAATTAATTATGAGATTGGAATAATTATATCTTATGAATACGAGAATATTGAATATAAAGATATTTAATTATTGAGAATTAATTAAATACCTTTGTTAATTAAAATGACTTAATTAAAAGTCTAATCTAGAATAGAAGTGTAACGCTCCACCAGAGAACCCAAAAGAAACTACCCTAGAACATGATATTAAGTTTAGGTGAATAATTTTTTTTTCTAAAGTTTACAATTAAGATATACAATCACATGAATACATTAACCATTATCTCACATAACACACATCGCATACATAGGTTACAAAACTAATGGGTCCCATGACATAGTATTACTTTCTAACATAACTCATTGAATGACATCAACAAATGATTCCATAAATTAAATACAACAATTACATCAAAATGATTACATCTCATGAATAATCATAAATCCTAATAAACATACATCCACTACACAAGTCGCAGGGTATGCAATAATCACTCTAACAACTAAATTGCAATATCCATATTAGGTATCACATACGATACTCTAATACAAGATTTACAATAAAGAATATATAAATAAAGAACATCAAAGATGAAGTAACATAAGTAATCCAACTGTAAGACACCATCAAGCACCGGCACCAGGACGTCGAATCTCGAATGGTAAAGAATCACTACCACCCATCCATGTAGAACCACAAAGGTCTACCCCATCGTGCTGAGGAGATAACATTGGACCCCAAATGGATAATCAAGTCAAATCAGGAAATACCACTAGGAAAGGAATCCTGATAGCTTACTAACTCAAGGTCAACCAAAGTAGTGAAAGGTATGACTCACTAATCCAGAGGCAACTGACACATGTAGGATAAGGGTGACCCCACAATAGTGGGTTACACTTTTTTAGACATGCTGATTTTTGCTGAAATAACTGATTTTTAATAAAATATGATTATTTAAGCCTTGAGAGGTTCCATTTGAAGGAATTAATTACAAATAGTTAGCTCAAAGCATCTTAGATAAAAAAAATATTGATATAACATCTATACTCCTCATTCATACCTAGAATGGAGTCTCCTTCGCACCTATTAAAATGCTGACAAAAAATCACTTCAATTTTATCTTTTGCTAGATCAAATGAATCCATTTGAAAAATTTATCTATGTAGTAAGGTACTATTGAGAAAACTCTTTCTAATGATTATAATGTTAATATATATTAAGTTTATTATGACTTTGTATTTTTAGTTTTACTAAACATAGATATTTCACCGTATGTCTTCCTCTATGTTTGACACTTATGAAAAAATAGTAAATAAGAGAAAAAAAAATTCTAAAAAATATCTATGCCCTAGGTATTGGAGTTCTCTTTCTATCCAAATAAAGAAAAATGAAATTGGAAAAATACACAACAAGTTATAAGCTATGTAGTCAATGTATGTCAAAATTATGGTTTAGTCAACTTCAAACGTTAATAAAATATGAAATAATCATGATAATTTCATCAAACCAATTGCATGCCCTCCATATAGATGTTAAAAAACTAAATACGAAAACATCACATTGATATCTATTTTAGAAAAAAAAGTTATGCTCTATGAAAACAATGTAACTCTTTGAAAATGACATTTTTAGCAACATACCAGTTTTCATGGGAGAAAGAAAAAACCAATCAAATGAATTCAAAAATAAAAATAAAAAATATATTTAGAATTTGGACAGAAAATCTTAAAAGACTCTAATTTACTTCATCTTCCGATTCCAAATGGTTTAATGAGAATATGCATTTGAACCTGAAATTTTTTTTCAAAATGTAGAGTTCAGTGTCCGTTCAGCCAAAAAAGTGTAACCCACTATTGTGGGTTCACTGATAACTAGACTATGTGTAGGAAGGTGTCATCATGTATGTCTAACCCTTGAGTCTCGTCCTGGTAATCTCTCTGGATCCCGGCACTCAAGTGACCATACACGGAATCAATGACTTCTCATACTGACGAAGCCACTAACTATGCTAGAACACACACCTCAATAGGTGGCAAGCATCATCTCATCCTCATCTCAGTCTGTACTAGCACTCAAGCATGGGAGAGGAAACTATCTTATTAGGTTCATTTTAATATCTCTCACTGTTATTTTAGGTTATCACTTGATTATAATAACTTACAATAAGTGATCCTGGCAACCACTTGTGGGCCCCGACGCTTATTGCAAGCCACCTCCTAACACATATCTAGGTAAACTACCCTAGGCTCATAGATCTCTCCTAGATCTAAACTCAGATAAAACAGGTAGTCACACATCTAGAATCATCACAGAAACTAGGATTGACTACATAAACATAATCATTGATTCACATAATACCACAAGAGCCTATAAGGTCATCTGGAACATAAATAGATCACACTCATGCCAAACAAGATAAATAGCATGAATAACAGATAATTCCCAAGCCTCTGTCTTTCCTAGGTCATCTAGATCCTATAATACTGATAAACCCAACATCTAGGAAAGATAAAACTATATAATAGAAAACAGCCAATTTCAATTAAAAAAATAACACTTGTTCCAATAAGAACTCTATCATAGATTAATTATGTTTCATAAGGCTAGAAGCGTATATTAATGCAAACAAAATCAAAGTACAAGTAGATTATCTTTACTAGATAAACTAGCTATTATTGCACAAATAATATAAGTTCACTAATTTACTCATAATCCAAAATTAATCCAAATAGATTTAACTTAATTTAGAATTAAACTTGTACTATATTTTACATTATAATTATCCATAAAAAGAATTACCAACTAAATCCCTTAAAATGGATATTTAATTTAATAAGAATCCATCTACAAATTTTAATCAAATAAAATACATTTAATATAAATTAAAAAACATCTATATCAAATATATTATAAATTTAAAAAAATACATATGAATTAATATATTATAAAATTAATTATTAAACAAATTAAAAATTATTAAATGAATAATAATAAATAAATAAAAACAACATATAAAAAAAATAGATTGCATTATAAGTGGGGGGTCCCACACGGTACCCCACCCACTGCGCACTACATCGTGTGTTGGCGCTGTAGTGCCTTGACTGCCACGTCGGGCCGCTTCACAGGCCCCCGTGTACTCCGCTCTGTAGGTACATGCGGTGGCATGGGGAGTGGGGGTTGGTGGCCCCATTCCCCAACAATTTAATAATTATTTTTTTTATAATAAAAATTATTTTATAAACTTTCAATCATAGTTTTTTTAAAAATAAAACGTACACACCAAAATTTCCAACTTAGCAAAAAGGTTATCGAAATTAGCAAAAAGGCTATTTTTTAAAAAATAGGCCCAAGTCCTCATTTAACACTATATTATTTATTTATTTTTAAAAAAAACAAATACTTATTTCCGAAAATGGAAAAATACCAAGACTGTGGAATTTTTCTATTTAAAAATATTTCCAAAAACGGAAAGAATTGTACAGGAGGAAACTTTTCTAGAAATGGGAATTTGCAAAATTTAATATCACATGACAAGTTTTGTCTTTTCTATTATGTCTTTTCCATTAATTTATTTGTGAATACATATCTAATTTACTAGTGTAATATTTTTTTGCCTTTGTAAGCCTTTTCTTTTACTGTGGTAATATTTTTTTCTTTGACTATCATTTTTTTAACAGAGAGTAATTTTTTTACCCTGAATGCATTTTTTCAACTCAAATTGGATTTTTGAGAACAACCCATTTAATTATTTTGTCTACTCTATAGTTTCAGCTATAGCCAGTCTAATTTTTCATTTTTTAAAATGCCCTAGGATGAATTTTTCCCAAAAATTTTGCCAGCATTTCCCTACTGTGCCAAGTAATAATAAAATACTGAAAAAGCTTTTCTAACAGCTTTTAAAAATCCCAAAATGAAAGCTTAACCAAAATTACTAATCTAACCTTTAGAATCAAATTAATAAAGCAAATTTTATGTAATATCTACAAACAAAAAAACTAAAAAATTCATCAAAACCCTACCTCAATTCCAATGCTATAAATCTGATGTAGAATTGCCTGTAGGAAGTTGAATCTCCCAAATCTGACAATGTAAAAGCTCAAACCTGCAACTCTGAATCACAGCTTATGTAGAATCCAATTCCAGATGCAAATACCCTTCACCCAGAAAATCAATCACACTCCAAATTCACAGAACACAAGAAAGCACACCTTTTTCCAAAAATGCTCTCTTTCCCCCCCCCAAAAAAAATTGAAAACTCCAACAAAATCCCTTTTTTTTTTACAAATGAATGCAAACTTTCCCCAAATAGAAAATCAAATCCACCTATCATGCAAACCCTAAGTGAGTCACCGAACAACTCCTAATCAGACTCTCCCTTTTTGAGTTGAGGAAAAAAAATACCAATTATTAATTATAAAATATATTTTTATGCACAACTCACATAGAATTCTATTTACAAGTTACTTTATGAGATCAAATTTCACATAAATCAATAAGGTACATGTAATATAATATTTTACATTCAAATTATTTAATAATTATAACACAATTAAATCATGCACTAATTTTTTTTCAACAATTTAATAAAAACATATTAAATCATAAATTAACACAATTAATTAATTAAATTCAAATATTCTCATATTTGATTTTTAATCAATTAATAATTATTCAAAGACATAAGAAATACTTTAATCATTATTTTCCAACTATATGATTAATTAAAATAACCATAGCAAAATAAGTAAACCAAAGCAATATCTCAGGACCATACGCACATCATACAAACTCAAAGAAGGGATCCACGAATTAGGTCAACCTGACCAAATTCAGGTGAGGTAGTCAACCGATACTTTATCCAACAATTAGGATAAATGGCTAAGGATTGGGTTTTGGGTCCATCTGTCATCTCCCCTCTTTACCATTGAGACAAGTATTTATGGGCCCGCTCACTCCTGCCAATTCAGGAAAGACGATGCTCTGTACCTACAAACTTGTCATCACAAAACAAAGCATGTACATACAACATATAACAAGCAATGATAGGGTACGATCAGTCGTGTGGATCTCGACAAAGCGAGTAACTACGCCTCCGCCCTCTACCATATAGACACATAAAATAGATACATACATATGAACACCATACACATGCTAGTATGGGGTAAGTACATCATAATCCAACTAAAATATGAAACGTCTCAACATAATATATCAATAGCCAAACATGACATAATCAAAGCATAATCCAGATCATCAATAGTCACTGACATAATAAAATCTGCACACAACAATGTGGCCTAAAAGAGTATGGCATCTGAAAAACTGAAAGCAAAATATGGAGGTACTACAAGAAGGATTTAATTAATTATTAAATATAAAATTGAAATTATAAGCATAATTGATTTATTTAATATTTAATTATTAATTGCATAATTATTAATGTGCTACAATATTAATTGATTAATTAAAATTAATATACAATTTAAGTTGCACATTCAATTTAATAAAATTGAATTAGAAATGTAAGTTGAAGGTTGAGTTAAGGCTTATTAAGTGGAAAGTGCATATAATTATTATTATAATTAATTAAATATGTAAAAAAGAAATTGAGAAAAACAAGGTTAGGAAGTTGAGTTAGGAGTTGAAAATTGGAAAAGTGAATATTTTATTATTAGAATTAGAATTAATCTTGCAAAGAGGGTTTGATAAAAAAGAGTTTGTAGTTAAGTTCTTATTTCGGCATTTTTGAGTTAAGTAATTCTCTTATTATTTTCAAGTGAAGTTCGTCTTATTTTTGGAGTTGCATGTTTTGAAAACCTAGCTTGTCAGGTTTTCTATATTAGGGGGTTTTGGGTTATTATTTGAGGACATCTATTCAGCTTTGGAGAATCATGGTGATTTGAAGTTAAAGAATTTTTTTAAAGCTTCAATTTTTGGGAGCCTTCGATTTGACATTATTTGTTGTATTCAGTTGGAGAATTTCAAGTAGGGTTTGAAAACCTATGTTATCGTTCTTTTGAAAAGATTGTCTACTTTGTGATTGGAATTGATTGTTGAAAATTATAATTTCATTTTGATTGATAATTATGGTTTAATTTTTCATTATTTTCAATTTGAATTGGTTATTGAATTTCTTGTGCAAAAAAAATAGAATTTGTTTGAAGAACAATAGGGAAAAACTTGAAATTAATTCAATTAAGGTTTGTTTGCATTTGTTGTTGAAACCCTAGGTATTAAATCAAATTAAAATAGATATATAATATTTGCATATGAGCATAATATTTTTATAGAATTAAAAGAAAGAAGTAAAGAATATATATATATAGATGAAAAGATATTAAATCGTGAATTAGAAAACCAATGGAAAAAATAAATGTATATATATTTGGACTTTTGCAATCTACTATATATATACTAATTTTTGGATTTATATATATTAAAAAAATTATAGTCATTATTTATTAATTTTTGGATTTAATATAAAAAAATTATTATTATTATTAGTTATTAATTTTTGGATTTAAAATTTAAAAAAAATTATTATTAAATTATTTTGAAAAAAAGAAAATTAATAAATAAATATTAATTGATTTTTTTACATGCGGATTTTAATAGTAATATTTTCATTTATATTTATATTTAGGAAATTAATAACATTATTTTATTATTAAATACATAGTGTTTTGATATGCATGGAGATTTTAGTTAAATACTTATTTAAAAAGTATATATGCATGAGATTTTATATGAATATTTTCTTAATAAGTCAAACTAGACTTTAATAAACAAAATTGATTGTTCTTAAACAATTGAGACTTGTGTTATGGTTTGACTACTTAGTATATTTTATTACCTTGTTTGATGTTATTTATTTGGGGAGATTATGTTGCCTTTAAGAGTGGTATAGATAGGCTTGGGGGTTTTGTCTTCTATGTGACGTGCATTTTCAGTATTTTTTTAAAGTTGACTCTGTCATGATTATTTTTACCCAACTTGATTTCCTAAGCTCATTATTTTGTGAGCTCTTTGAGAGGGTGTGTTATATCATGTTATGGTTTGAGGAACAACTTGTAATTGTGGGATTATGGTTTTAAGACGAGTGTGAGTTCCAGTTATCTTTTATGGAACTGAAATTGATTATCATGTTTTATATGATTTGTGAGATCTATTTGTGATCTATGAGCCCGGGGGAGGTTAAATAGGTGCATCTTAGGGGAGTGGCTTACAATAGGGTCTAAGGCCCAAAGAGGCCAGTACTAGGGTAACCTATTGTAAGTTTGTTAATAAGTGATAGCCTAATAATAAAACTTGGGAATAACATTAAATACAAGATTAATTATGGATGCCTTACTTATTCCTTGAGTGCTTGTATAGGCTAAGGATGAGAATGGTATGATACCCAGAAAGGAGGCATAATTAGAGTTTCTCATCTTTATGTGAGGGTATTCTAGTTCCGCATGGGTCATGTTGAGGATCTAGGGTCCAAAGTGACTAGTCCAGGGTAACTCAACATGATAAACTCTTGAGAGTTTAAGGTCTAGAGAGACTAGTCCAGGGTAACTCAAGTAGTTGGCCATGTAATGACACTCCCATAGTATGTAGCCTAAGTCTCCTCCATAGTTTGTGCATTTTCCTCTGGTGGTGTATCTTTTTTATTTCAGTATTATCTAGTGGTATTTTTTGGTATTTTGGTATTTGGTATTTTGGTACATGTTGGTATTTTGATATTTATTATCTTTTCTTTGTCATTAGTTGGTGGTACCTTTTGAGGTAGAGAGCCTTCAAGATCCCTTTCTTATTTGTTTTGTTTTGTTGGATTTTGTGATTGTTATCTGAGTGGGATCTGTTGTTATCTGCTCAGCATGGTGGGACTGAACCTTTGGTTCCACAAGATCGGGTGGTAGTGATTCTTTCACCATTTAAGATTTTAACATTCCTATATTAGTGTTGGATGATGCTTGTTGTTGTCACCTTCTGCTTTTTCTTCATTACAGGCTTGTTTATATCAATCTTATGATGTTTATATTTTTACCTTGTATCAATTCTTTAGATGTGATTCTTTTGGAATATTGTTGTTGGAATGAAAAGATAAGGGACTGAGAGGGGAGGGGTGAATCAGTACCCTCAAAAAATTTCAATTGAATAACCAAATTGCAATAGTAGTGATTAACTATCCAACTGAATCCATTGTTTGCAACATTCATTCAAATGACTTTGTAAATGTAAAGTGCATGAAATCAAACAATAAATCAATCATGAAATGTAACACATAACACAAATATTTTGGTTACGTAGAAACCCTTGTTAGAAGGTAAAAACTGCGATGGGGATGACACCCATAAATTCTTCACTACTGCAGATAATAAAGTATGTTGGTTAAGGCTACAAGTTTGATCACTTTTGGTCATCTTACTTTGTTAGGAGTAACAATCAGATCAACTATATCTACCTTATTAAAGGATTTAAATAACACTACTCGAGTGTGCACTCGGTTAAGAGATTTACAATCAGACTATTAAGTCTACTCTGTTAGGAGATTTTACAAACTCTGTTACAATGATTAGAGAATAATAGAAGTTTATCTATAAATTGACAACTATATTTTTTCTGAATCCGATCTATGTTATACTGAATAAATTTCACCTTTGTGTGTAGTAAAATTTCCTTCAATCTGCTCGGTAGCCTTGACTATTTTTGAAAAAATTGAATTGAAACTCTATTTCTGATAACTGCTCTATCATGCAAACCTTGTCTAAATTCTGATGTCTTGAAGGTGGCTATTGCTTCAAGATCTCCTTCTTCGCTCATATGTCAAAATGACATCAATTAAAAATATATATAAAACTGCTATGATTGACATGACCTAATTAGGTTTACATCATCCTAGAAAAACCTAAGATCTATGGTGTACAAAATTAACCTAGATCTAGCTTTACATTGGAATTCATCACAATATTTAATGATTGCATCCACAATAAATAGTCCTTGATCTTGGTAAAATGTTTTATGAATCCGTGTAACCATTTGTATAGATAAATGTGCCATTCCTAATTACTATGATGTTTCTTGGATAACTTGGTAAATAATGCCTTTACTGTTCAGTGAATATATTGTTCCTCAGTCCAGTCTACTCGGTGTTTACTAATGCGGTGCTTGGTTAACTTTGATGCATAGTAAATATGCTCTGGTGCCTAGTTAAACCTGTTTACTTTTAGCTCTCGGTTCTTCCTTGTGAATGCTCAGTATGAAGGCTTGTTTGTTTAACCGACTAGCATAATGTAACTTGTTGTATCATACTTTACCAACTAATCATCTTAGATAACCGACTGATCTAGTTTGATACTAATGACAACATCTAATGCTCAAATAGAGATAACAATCTCCCCCTTTGGCATTAGTATCAAAAATGTAATGTATATAAACTGATACTCTCAAAAAAATGTTCTAACTATCCATATATACATATACAATTGACTCTTCAATAAAATTACTCCCCCTTGGTGCATGCTCCTAGTATGTATGTAGTACTCTTAGCATATAAAAGTACATGTAGAATATATACGTTATATTCCTCCTTTTTGAGATTAATGCCAAAATAAAAAAATATGTACTTACATCTTATAAAAAATGTGTTTGTGGGTTTTCATTAGAGAATCTAAGAGGTTTGCCCATTCCTCTTTCAAGTTGGTGAGAGTGATGTGCTCAAGACCAACTTGTGCATGCATGTCAAAAATATTGTCCAACACTAAAATCTTTGGTGTTGCAACTAAGGCTTGTGCCTTCAGGTTGTGTCTCTCAATTATTTTTAGGTGTGGAAGCAATTCAGCTTGAAGCTCAGTGACTTGGTCACTTATCTTATCTTCTTGCTTCCTCGAATCTCTGCTCTCAACTGCCCAAGTTCTTGAAATCTGAGAATATGCTTGTAAAAAGAATTTGGTTTAGTTAGAGACAAATTGGCACAGGCATAGATATCAACATCTAGCTTCCTTATCTTCTCACCAATCTTGGCAGTGAAGGTCTCCATAGTCCATAACTTAAATAGAATTTGAATTATTTTCTGAGTGATGGATTATAATTCAATGATTACCTCAAAAAGCTTTACTTTATTGACTGCCACTTCTTGGCTAATCTTCTCTGCTAGCTTGTTTTGAATCTTTTCCTCTGCCCTTTCTTCAATTCTCTTCTCGGCATCTATGTCTGGGGCATTTATTTGATTTGTAAGGGTGGCAAGTTGGTCCAATATTGGTCTTTCCTCATTTATTTGGACATCTGGGACTACTTGTTGTAAGATCTCTCTTACATATTCAAGTATCTTCTTGCTCTTGCTCTCTTTTCTCAATTTTTCTTGAGTTGTCTTCCTTGTACATAACTCCCCATATTTTCTCAATACTTCGGGGTCCAAGTTCCTCAGGTCACATTCAAGTATTTCAATCACTTCATCAAATGTGACCAGCCTTTTTCCATGCTTTTTCTTCTTCTTCTTGGGCTCTTGGGGTGATGTTTTAACAAAAGGAATTATATCCTTTACCTTGGCACTCTTCTTTTCTTGCCTGATGGACATTGTATCTTCTTTCTTTTGCTCCTTGGTAACACATGTGTCAGTTGATTGAGAGGGAGCTTCAGATGTAGTGTCTACTAGTGTTGACTCGATAGGATTAGGGTCATCTTGTACCTCTTTGTCTACCTCTTTTTCCATAGACATATCTATCTTTGCAGTGTTGGTTGTGCTTGTTTCCTATTCCCCTGATGTGTCTTTGGGTTGCTCAGGGATTGAGACTTCGGGTGCTTCTTGTGAAATTATTTCTACATCTTGCATCAAAATGGGAAGATCACCTGGTACATAACTTATTGTTGGCTTGGTAGGGGTTTCCTCTTCTGGTTGAGCTCCAACAATAGTGACATCTTGATCATCTTTGATGTTGTCAAGATCACCATTTGTGATGTCCTCAATGATTACACCATATGAATCATTATTGATTCCTTGTATGTCTACATGTTCTTGTGCATCCTAGTGTACATTTATCTCTTTGGTGGCATCAGTGGTATCAGGTACCTCGATATTTGATAGCTCAATTTGATTCTTCGGTGTCAGGTTTGCATCATCAGAATGTATTCCTTTTCCTTTTCTCTTAAGTTTCTTCTCGAGAATAATGGCTAAGGCCATCTTTTCTGACTCAGCTCAGGCATGTAAAATAGAAGTCCACAAAAGTTGACTATTCTCATCTGTCTACCAAATTTTTATCTAGTATCTGCAGTTCCCAACTCTTGACTATAAATCTCTTTGAATACTTATTCATCAATTCCTCAATTTTAGGAACTGTCAGTGTTGGTATTGCCAAAACTAGGGATTGTTCCTTCATTCTTTTCTCGGTGTTCAAGGCATATGTCCATCTTTGTGAAATTATCTCATAAAATGCCTTGGGTATATATTTGGCAAATTCAATGGGTACCTTCTTGAACTTGATCATCATTTGGATGATAGCTTCTTTAATCTTGTTTTGGTCTTCGGTTGACAAGTGTTCAAACTGACTGATTTCAGGATCACTTAATCCTCCATTTTCAATTATATCTTTAACAACTTCATCAATTGACCTATTCTTATTTACAAAAACTTTAAATTGATCATTATCATCTTCATCATCATCTAGATCATCCTTCCCTCTGATTAGTTTTCTTCTTTTTTTAGGGGCCTCAGTAGTAGATTTAGTACCTCTTTTCTTGTAGGTCTTTGTCAGTGTAGCTGCAGTTGGTCTTGATATCTTCACAACTCCTTTCTTCATTGGGGGTGATGTTGTAGTTTTTGACCTTGTGTGTGCCCTTGTTTTCACTTCTAACTGCTTCTTCTTTGGAGTGGGGGAAGGTGAAACTGATGTAGGATCTGCACCTCTATGTGACTCAATTTATTCACTATCATGGGGTTTTTCAGAAATAACTAACTGACCTTTAGTTTCTACCTCAACCGATATTCTCTCAGATGATTTAGTATCATCACCAAATATATTTACCAGATTAGCCATCATTTTCTTAGATTTCTTTGTGATTTTACCGATGACTAGGCCTATTTTTATCCTTGTCTTGGCCTCTTCATAAGTGCCAAACCTATTAGCTTTAGGGTCCTTAGGCTCAACCAATAAAGCCTTTATTGATTTTGAGGCAAAATCAATGTCTATCTCATAACCCATGGGGGCTAGCCATTTTCTCCTTGGTTCCACAGCCTTGATCAAAGTATGATCTATGTCAACTAGAAAATAGATTTCATATTCATACTCTTCTACTAGTTGCCTTAGAATTATGCTCCTTGAGTTCATGCTTTCTTTGAATTGTTCAAAATAATTATCTACTAAACCATTAAAGTTATCTCCCAAACTCTTAATCAAATCTATAATCTGAAGTGTAATTAGCTTGTCAGTTAACCAATCCACATTACCAACCGATGGGGAAAATCTTTGCACATAAAAGAATATGAAAACTAGTAAGGATCCGAACTTACATGTATTGGACTTGGCCAACTGGATTGTCTTCATGTTCTCTTCTATCTGCTTTAGAAGTATGTCGGCAAGGTCCAACTGAGCTCCCTTCTTAACCATCTTGTAAGCTATGTCAATTGCACCACATGGTACACTGTTTGGTCTTCTCGAATGAAATATCTTATATCCAATGACATAAGCTCCAAATCTCTTCTCGGGATCTTTTATTGTGCTCACTTTCATTGCTTTGTCCTCATATTTAGCTCCATTGTTCTTCTCTATCTCAGCCCTTGGTGCATTGCAAAGTGCCTTTGCTTTATTAGTGGTAGGATACACGGTAACAACATGAATAGTGTTCTTAGTAATTTTTATAGGTTCATCCAACCACAATTTTCCATCATGGTACCGACTAAGAATAATCCTAATCAACTCATTCTTGAATTTCTTCAAAAAATTTAGGGCATTAACCAATCTTTTGACTTCCAGGTGCTCATGTTCAGATTTTAACTTCCCGTCCTCACCACACAACCTCTAAAAAGTTGCAAACATTTTGAAATCACCAATTTCCCCTATCTTGCAGTGAATATAAGAACGCATGTCCTCTACCAGTAAAAGCCTAGGTGGTATGCTTCAGAAAGCTCCCACTTTATCAATTTGAGATGCAACTTCAGGATGAAGTTTATATTTGGGCTCTATTGACATCGAAAATTTCAAGCTCCTCAAGGAACAGGACATTAGGGAAGTATAATACATATTTGTCACACTTTACAGATTTCTTTTGATAAAAATTAAAATGAATAAAAGACGCGTGTATTTTTTATTATTAGGTTGTAAATTGCTTTATTTTATGCATATTTGTTTTTAGATAATAATAATTCTAAAAATAAAAATAAAATAGGTTGAATAAAAGGCTGCGAGAGGGAGTTGAACACTCAACCTCTCAAGCCAACCTTTTTTCCTACCTATCTACCCTCCTACCCCCTAACCAGTTAGTCTACTTGTTTTCTTCGAGAGGGTTAGGAGAAAATACTTATTTATTTTTGTTTTTATGTGCAGGTGAGAAATAAAAACAACTTCTTACACAGGGGGTTATCTCTTCCCTAATTATTTTTTTTTTAATTAAATAATGTGATTATTTTTTTATTTATGTATTTACCTATTTTTCTAATTTTAGGAAAAAGAATGGGGAGAGGGAGTTGAACACTCGACCTCTCGACCCATTCCTTTTCCTACCTAACTACCTGATCCTAGCCCTACCAATTGCTCTATATTATTCTTCAAGAGTGTGTATGTAAATAAATGAATAAATTTAAGATAATCCTATCTCCTTTGAAATAAATGATTAAAATAAATATTGTTTATTAGATAGAAATTTTGTATGTTGTAATCACTAATAATTATTTTATTCCTAATTTGTGTTTTACCCTAAAAGTTAAAAATATATGATGAAGTTAATGTATTATTTGATAGATATTAATTTGTTTAGGGTTTTGATGTAATTTTGTATCACTTTCTAATTTTCATATCCCTACATGTAATTTAATATTTTCACCTTGGTTATATTTTTAACATTAATATTTTTTAAGGTGAAAAGATTTTAGTGTTATCGCATTATTGTTGAATTTTAGTTGTGTATAATGTAAGCTGATTTTTCATATATATTTAGGGTTTGAATAGTGATCAATTGATATTTACTTTTTAGTTTCAAATCCCTAAATGTAACTTTTTCACCTTTTCCTTTTATTTTGATTTTAGGGTAAAGTGGGTATTAATAATTTTACCCTACTTTAATTTGATTTTAGCTTTTATGAATTACTTGATTTATTAATATGTATATTTTAGAGTTTCTTTTAAAAAGTGAGATTTTTAGATTATCAAAACTATATGTATTTTTATGGTTGTAATATTATTTTGCATTAGAAATACTTATAAGCATTAAAATGGTTATTTTGTGAGAATCAATATATTAACCCTAAGTGAAATTATTTGATTATTAGGGTGAGAATTTTCCTCTCCTCGTTAGGGTGGAATATAAATTTTTTACCCTACTGTTTCTTTTAAAATATCTCCATATTATAATTTACATTACACTGTGTTTGAAATGAATACGTTTTCATATGTGTTGATTAAATAAGGTAAATATCTATGATTGAATATTTATTTATTTGACTTTATTGGCATTATTTTTATTTATCAAAAAAATTTGTGTGAATTATGTTATGATTTTATTAATGTTTATTTGTTATGTCGTAAATTAATAATTAAATATTTTTAAAGATTATGTTTATATAGTATGAATGTAATAATTTTTATTCTTTAATACTATCTAATGTTAAGATGTTTGTGCAGGAGCTTAAAAATTTGATTATCATGCATGGAACACCAAAGAATATTGAATCAATTTGTATGGGAAATATTTATCTTAACAACCATTATGGTTTGTTTTTAGGGTAGTTGAATAATTAGGTCCTGTGAAAGGGCATTTCCTTTCAGAAGAAACTATTGAGATTCATATTTATGATCAATCAATTGTAAACAAAAGGATACAATCAATCATGGCAAAAAAATCTACCTTCTCACGGACTGGAATTTAATGTCTCAAGATCTCATGCGCGGATATCTGATAAGTGCTTATACCTTATTAATTATATAGTTTTTATGTTCAATTGGTTTCTTGGATTACTCTTTAGCCAGGGTATCCTAATGTGTTGTCTATTTTATGCATTATTCTACGACTAATTTTTACAATTTGAATAATGGTAGCATGGTTTGAGAACCTGTTACTATTTCCTTTCGGGCTCTTAAGTTGAGTTAAAAACCATAGGACCTATCGTATAAAATTGTTGTAAATTTTTTTTTAATAGAAGCTTGTAGGGTGATGGTCTCATTTTGCAAAAACAAGTTATCTGAAAACTGTCTCCAGTTACATGTAGTATTGAATGTGTTTGACTCTATTTTCAATTTGGTATCAGGCACTAGTCTATTCATTTATTTGAAATTGTCATTTTTATTCCTCCGTGACTTACATTTCATATCTTATCTGTTATCCTATTTCAAAACATTAAATTAGGTTTAGCATTAATTCATAGCATTAGTCTAAATATCTAATTATCTACCAATTAGGATATTCGGTTACTTTATCTTCCAAGGATTAGTAACCTCTTTGTAATAAATTTTGTTGTTTACGCAGTTAGACAGTATATTCAATTTAGGCCTTCTAGCCTTGGTTCAATCTAACCAAAATTGCAGAGGCATCTATTGTGCCTGTTAGTTGGCCTCAAAATGATCAATGTTTTTGAGCACCAACAAATTGGTGACTCTGCTGGGGAAACCTATCAGTGAAAGTCGGTTTTAGAATCTCTGGTTAGTGTTGTAAAGATTCTACTGGGAAGAAGGATTCAGAACAATTATTAATTCCTCATAGGAAGTGAGGTGGTGACTCTAGAATATAGTATCAGGCAAAGCCTATGTTAGGGAGAAGGTCCCTAAAGAACAATTCATTCGCTGAATTGAAGCTAAATATGAGGAATAAGAAATCAAAGAAAAGGATGTTGTATGTATCTCCTAAAAAGCAACCTGACAAAGATAAAGGTTAGGAATTTTCTTGTGAGCAGTTCCCAACTTCAGATCATAGTAACCCAAGGAATAACAGTGAAGAGGTCATGTGTAACCAGGAGCAGAGGGAGAGGCGGATGGATGATATAGTTGAGGGGATGATTAGATTGGAGCATAAAATAAAGAGATGCTTAGAGCCCTTAGAAGATGGCTAGATGAAGCTCTTAGAAGAATGGGAATAGAAAGGGAAGACCTTATTTCACCTAACGGGAGTGATGGTAGAAATAGCAAAGTAAATAATAATGAAGTTGCAGATAGAAACATTCAGGTGCCAATCTACACTCCTCACAGAAAGAATAGTGGTCACATTACTCAAAATGATTCTACTAATCTTATGTTTGAAACAAACAAAGAAGGGAGAACCACAGGAGATGACAGTGAATGGTTCAATTTTTTTGATAATCTGATGTGTGACCTGAGTAACAAATCGAGAAATACAAATGATTCCCAAGACAATGCACAAAGGACAGGAAGAAATGACAGTGATAAAAAAAAAAAAGGTGATCAGGATAATGAACGTAATTTGAGACAGCCTGTGCATAATAGAAAAGCATACAGTTTATTTAATAATGGTCAACATAATAACTCCCAATATGGTGGAAGTTCACAATGGTAGAATAGTAATAGATAGCTTGGTCATAATTTCAATAGGTCTGAGAAAAATCATAATGAAAAACATTATGACAATATGCAAAGAGATAAAAAAATTAACAAATAATATTGTGAGTTTTAGCAATATGAAGGAGGTATTATAAATAATAAAAGGGAAGATGTCAATATTTTAAAAAATGTTCATGATGAAAGACATGATAAATTACTAAATATACAGATATGTATTATGAATCATAGAAAGTTGATTACTCACACCAACAAGATGGCATATATAACTGGTGAGGTGGTACACAATAGTATGCCAAAGACCACGTGCAACATCAAGGTGGGCATTATATACATTCTAATAATACATCCAAATTGTATAAAGGAATAAAAAATCAGCATACAAATAAGTATGATATGTATAACATGCATAATCACAAGCATGTGCAAGATTTCATGCATGGAGATAATAGAAAATATTGTGGAGAGGATATTCATGGCGTGCATAATGACAAAACTCAGTAGCCTACGGATGCATATCAGTGAGATAAAGAAAGTCATAATGCAAATCATTATGCTCAATGCGCTGGAAATAATACACAAATTGTCCATGCAAAACAACCGGCAAATAATTTGTATGGGCAAGAACATGATAATCTGCAATTAGAACACTTGTGTGAGCAGCTTGGTAAATTCACACAAATTCCAAGTATTGAGCAGCACAATAAGTTTATGTATACTCAGCTAGAGGTTTTTGCATAGAATGTACAAGCACATCAACAGGAAAATGGTGTCCAATTCTATAACTCGAGTACCCATGAGGATGACTACATGCAGAACACAAAAGCTGGCAAGACGTATGTTCAAGCATATGATAACTTACCAAAGAACATGCATGAGAAGCCACCTAATAATGCACAAGTCCATAACGATGCACAATAGCCAGACATTTGTAAACAAAGGAATAATGCTATGAGCCAAGATAATGAAAATCTTAGCCAAAATCACAGTATATAGCGCTATGATTTTGTGCAAGGATATAATAACAATAAACAACATATTAATGATAATACACAAAATGAAAGAATGGTGCAACAAAGTAATCACAAGTGTATATCTTGAAACTTATGTGAGCGGCTTGGTAGGGGTGAATATCAAATAAATGATATATATGGAAAAGAACAAACTCACCACTATGAAGATTCACATGAATATCCACCCAGACTTGTGCAAAATCAAAGTAGTGAGCAGTATACTCACTTACCAAAGCATCAACATTACAAAGGTTTGCCTGAGCAGCCACATAATATTGAGAATATATACTATAACATGCAGCCAGATAGCTATTATCAATTTGTGCAAAACTGTGTAAGAAATGGTGTTAATAATGAGCAATATAAAGTTAAAATTTTTCATAAATAGCAAGTTGATTATTCCAGATTGGCGCAAGAACAAGATCAATATAATAAATATTTTCAGCCATGTGAACAACCAAAAGACACTAAGTATCTTACGCAGGAAGGAATAAAAGGTGGTGAACACTGTTATAAGCAAGGTAATTATGATTATGGTAATAAAAATGTTCAAGTTAATATAAATGAAGATATCTATCTGCAGGAAAGTAATTATTCATATAATGGAAACATTTATGCTGAGAGAAATAAAATACATGATCAACATGTTGAGGATGAAAATAAATACAATTATGCTGAGAATGCGGGACAATATATATATACAGAGAATTGTGCACAAAGTCATGGTGGTGCACAAGTTTTTAATCCTCCTATTGATGCTATAAGCAAAGATTATGCACAGAGACAAGGGCAAAATTATTATTTGTAGCATGGAAGAGCTCAGACACAGCAATGTCATGCACAGCAAACACTGAACTCAATGCATCCAGACAGCTATACTATGGGCACGAATCAGTGATTTGGGAACTCTTTACAACAGCAACATCGACAGCATGAAGGAGGTATGCCAAATCAAATGAATGTGGCTCAGTAGCATCAAAGTGGCCAATATGGTAATCTAACAAATCCATACCAGAGAGGTAACCCTATGCCTCAGAATCAATATTTTTAGAATAACAATAATAGAAATTTATTTCATGCCATATTTCAGGAAGTAAATGAGAGATATAAACCATTAGATTTTTCAAATGTAATGTGTTGCCCTGATCCTATACCAAATAAATTAAAAACTATTATTCCCAAGTTTACTGGTGATGGATCTCAATTATCAGAACAACATGTCATTAATGTCAAAAATATTGTTAATGAATTTGACATTACTCATGAAGATGTGCATATGAAAATGTTAGTTCTTTCACTCAAGGATAGTGCAGATGAGTGGTACAAAAATTTGCCAAATAGATCAATTACCAGTTGGCAAACCTTTGTTGATCAATTTATAGAAGAATTTGGGGATCATAGAGATCCATCCTTTGCAACTCACGAATTAACAACTATGAGGAAAAATGTGAATGAAACAGTAAAGGAGTTTAATAAAAAATTTAACAGGGTGTTGAATAAGATTCCAAAAGATATTCGCCTTGTTGACCCTTTTCTAATTACCTTTTATTTGAAAGCTTTTGATGTCAAGATGAATTACAAGATAAGGTCTCATAACTCGACAACTTTACAACAGGCTTTCAAAATAGCATTGAATATTGAAAAGAATAGAATAGTTGCTGAAAGAATTGATAAAAGAAGTGATCCTAAGCTATTCGATCCTGCAATCCTGAAAAGGAATAGTGAAAGTGATAAAATGGATGAATTAGTAAGTTTGATGAAGAATTTGCAACCAAACAAAAGTCATTTTCAAGCAAGAAGACAGGACAAAAATTTCAACAAAAATGATAGGTACAGGTTACAGGACATGCCTTATCATATAGAATGGAAAGATGGAAAGCCTTTAAAAAGGTAGACAAACACTCCAGATCCTCTCAAGAAAAATAATCATTTCATAGGGGATGAGTTGTGTTGTGAAATTTTTAAAATGCCTCACCCTCAAGATCAATGCCTTATAGCACAAAAGATTCTGGAGGAAGACAACCAGGGATATGAAGAGAGGCCTATGATAAATTCTCTTTCATCCACACCCTTTTGGTCAGGAGATAGTGATGATTCAGATAGGGAATACATGCCAAATGAAAGCTATAGGAGGTTGGGATACCAATAGGAGTAGCAAGTCTTCTCAGATGATGATAAGAGTAAGGTTATTAGGAGGAAAAAAAAAGAGGAAAGAGAGGCTTACACTATAGCAGTGATGGAACAAGTGTTGAGCAATTATCGCTTAAGGAACAGAAATGTGAACTCAGGAAATGAGCAAGCAGCAAGGATGTACAAAGTTTCAAACAAGAATGCTGAAGTGTAGAAGACAAAGATAGATGTTCCTAAAAGACAATTTGATCAGACATCAAAGATAAGCAAACCCTCAGACAAGCAGAACAATGGTAAGGAAATTTCAAACTATACTTCATTTATGTCTCAAGCATTATCTCAGGTGAAACTTTCTATCCCTCTAATGGAAATAGTTAAATTAACTGATTGCAGGAATGAAACGATCAAGTTAATAAATGATGTTGTTAAAAAAGATGCAAAGGAACAAAAAGATAATGAAGAATTGCCAGTTATTTACTTAGGAACTTCTATTAGTGAAGATGCTACTAAAGTAGATCCTTTCTTTCTAACTTTATTGTTAAATAATAAATTGGTTAAGAATTGTATGTTAGACTCTGGGGCAACGGTTAATATTATGCCTCATGGGGTAATGAAAGAATTGGGAATGAATGTGGATACTACTTATGGAAAGTGTTATGCTATGGACAATAGGTCAGTTCCAGTTATTGGAATAATAAAAAAATTTGAGTTTAAGTTCCCTTCGTGTCCTGAAAAATCTTATAAAATAGACATTACTATTGTAGAAGTACCACCTAGTTATGGAATGCTATTATCTAGATAGTGGTGTAATTTCATAGATGGAAATATTCAATTAGATCTATCTTATGCTTCTATCCTAGTAAATGACAGGGTTGTAAGGATCGATAGAGAACCAAGATCTACTTACATCATCGAAGATGTTGATCCAAGCCAGGTTATGCACTTCTGCCACACTGACATGGAGAATTTTCAGGTAAGAATTCATAAAAATCTCATTGAAAATACTAGTCCTATTGAAATATGTGCTAAGGAAGTAATGATCTATAAGGAATGAATGCAAAGTGTTTTGGCAGTCATTCTGTAGCAGTTGTTGTTGCATTCATGACTTGGATTGTCATTGATGTCAACACAGTGATATTCTGGATATTAGCAGGAAAGCAGGTATAGTTTTGTTTTGCACACATGTTGTATTATAGATTGGATTTTGTGTAGTTGATGATATGTTCTTTGGTGTGTTATTAACCTATGGTTAAAAATGTAAAAAGAAATTCATTCATTTGTAAGAGTTATGAGCATTTTGGTGAAAGCAGTGTTTAGACAGTGTTTCTGTGTAGCGATGTTTGAAAATCGGAGGATATCTCTTAGCTAGGATGGAATTTGATTTTGCACAATTAAAGGGATGTTGGAGACTCATTAATGATGATGTGGTTCATAGTGAAAACTTTGAGGATATGTTTGGAGAAAGTTACAGTAACTGGAAGCCGACAGTTTTATGTGAATTCTGTGTGTTGCGTGTAGAATTTATTATTTTGTAATTGAGGACCGACTCATTTGTAATTATTTGAGTTTTGTATATAAGAAGGAATTTTTTCCTTATTGTAATTTTTACTATGAAGGGTGAGATGTGAATATATGCATGAAGTGAAGAAAAGAGCTAATTCAGTGATGAAGGAAGACTTGTGAGTACAGAGATCTGGAATTGTGATCTTGTGTAGCAGAGAGTGCAGTTTTGGCACAGTGTGAAGGAGGTAATATATTTCATATTATTCTGTTGAATAATTCTAAGATCTTTTGGACAGTGGGTTCAGAGATCTTGCCTTGAAGCTGTTTGGGCAGTGGGTCCTTCTGTCTTCCATAAACTCTTAACCGGGTTAGAATCTTTTAACAGGGATTCAAAATCTCCTAACAGGGATTTATATGTACTGAATGTATTTCATAAGACTCCTAACAGGGTCCATCCTCTAACAAGGAACTTTCATATTAGTGCATCATTTTGTGGGCATCATTCCCACTGGGGTTTACTCTTTTCAAGAGGTTCCCTAGTTAACATATCTTGTGTTATTGTGCAATTGTGTATGATTATCTTTCTATGGTTGATCAGTACATTGATTATATTGTTTAAAGCTACTAAATGGATAAATTATCAGATAACTGATTCACCCCCCCCCCCCCCCCCCCCCCTCCTCTCAGTTATCTTGGGGATCTTTACTTTCTAACAATTGGTATCAGAGCAGCAAGTCCTTGAAAGAAAAGTTTAACAACTTAAGGAGATCCATGGCGAATTTCAGAAAAGAAAGCCCCAAGTTTGATGGAGTAAATTTTGACAACTAGAAAGAAAAGATGAAGACACATCTATTGTGTTTAGGACCAAGTTATTGGTTGATTACAAAGAATGAGAAGACTATCATTGAGGAAGACAATCTAGAGGTAGGAACTAAAGATGAACTAGATCTATTCATGTGTAACATACTTGCAAGAGAAGCACTTTTATTAGCACTATCAGAGAATGAATATAGTCAGGTAAGATGTTTGAAAACATCTCATGCAATTTGGAAAGCTTTACATTCTACTTTTGAAGGTGATGAACATGCAAAGAAGGCTAGATTACATAATTGGATTTATGCATTTGAAGATATCAGAATGATGGAAGATGAATCTATTAGAAGTTATATTGGTAGGATGTCTGAGATTGTGATAGGAATAAAGTCTTGTGGAGGTGATAAGATAGAGAATGAAGTGATATGGAAAATTCTAAGAACTTTGACACTAGTATTCAAGCAGACAACGCAGATGATTGAACAAGTGATACCTTGTACATCAAACTTTTCAAGAGAGACTCTTCTTGGAAGATTAGAAATAGTAGAGATGAACTTGAGATTATCAGGAGAGCTACCTAGAATGGAAACAACATTCAGTGCTCTTAGCATTAGACCTACAAGAAGTACTAGTGTGAATGGAGATTATGCCAGTAGTAGCAAATTTGAGGAAGATAAGAAGATTGAAGAAGGTATTGCATTACTTGTAAAAAGAGAACCAGATGGTAAGAAAATCTTTAAATGTTGGACTTGTCAAGAATATGGTCATTTTGCATCTAAATGTCCTAAAAGAGTTAAGAAGTATAGAAGCAACTTTAAACCTAGGAGATCTAAAGAATGTTATTATGCAAATGATGAAGATTTTGAAGCAAGAATTGAAAAACATTTAAGTGACAGTGATAATGATAACTTTGAGGAAATAGGATTTGTAGCAATTAAGGAAGAAAGCTCTGAATCTTTTAAAAGGGAAGAAAAAGCATTAGTTTCACAAGTTGAAAAGAAATCTAATTAAATTATAGACAATGGTTGTTCACATCATATGACTGGAGATAAAATAAAGTTTGTTAAGTTAGATAATTATGATGGAGGAATTGTTAGAGTTGGTAACAATGCACCTTGTTTGATTAAGGGTATAGGATCTATTACTCTTGATGGAAAGACTAACACTGATGATGTTTACTTTGTTGATGGACTCAGACATAATCTACTAAGCGTTGGACAATTGGCTGATAAGGGTTATCAAGTTTGGTTTTCTGAGAAAACTTGTGTGATAAAAGATAAAGATGGAAATCTGATTGGAAAAGGATCTAGAACCAGAGGTAATGTATTTCAGTTGAATCCTACTGAGATGACATTTTTGATAACTAGGATTGATGACAGTTGGCTATGGCATAAAAGGTTTTGTCATATAAACTTTGATAATATTGTCAAGGTGAGCACTACACTTGTGGTAAGAGATTTACCTAGAATTATGAAACCTACTAACATGATTTGCAAAGAATGTATGATGGCAAAGTAGAAAAGGAGTTCATTTCCCAATAAGAAGTTCACTTCGGTAGAGAAGTTGGAGATTGTTCATATAGATTTGAGTGGTCCTACTAGGACTAGAGGATTCTATGGTGAAAGGTATTTTATGATTCTTGTTGATGATTTTACAAGAATGATGTGGATTGCATTTTTGAAAGAAAAATCTAAAGCATTTGATAAGTTTAAGATCATGAAAAGAAAAATTGCGAATGAATCTGGAATGAAGATTAAGTGTCTAAGATCTGATAGAGCTGGTGAATTTACATCTAGAGAGTTTAACACTTTTTGTGAAATGAATGGCATTAAGAGGCAACTTTCAGCCCCTAGAACACCAGAACAAAATGGTGTTGCAGAAAGAAGGAACAGGTCAATAACTGAAGTAGCAAGAGCTATGTTGTTTGAAAATGATTTGGCTAAAACTTTTTGGAGAGAAGTAGTGAACACAGCGGTATACACTATGAACAAAGGACAAATCAGAGCAGATACAAACAAGACACCTTATCAATTATGGTTTGGACATACACCCTCAGTTAAGTATTTTAGAATTTTTGGAAGCAAATGTTATATAAAGAGAGATGATGATATAGGAAAGTTTGATCCTAGAAGTGATGAAGGAATATTTCTTGGATATTCTTTAAAAAGAAAAGCATATAGATGTTATAACAAAAGAACTAAGACTATTGTTGAAAGTGCAAATGTAAAAGTTGATGAGAAGTTTAAAATTCAAGAAAGAATGGTTGATTATGAATTTGATGGAGAAGCACAACCTCAGCCTAACATTGAAAATGCAGAGTTATTTTTTGAAACTAACAGTGATTTGCTAAATGAAAGTCATACTAAAGAAAATAGAGAAGAAAACAAAGAAGAAAACAAAGAAGAAAGCAGAGAAGAATCTACAGTCGGAACAAGATCAGTAACTATGACACCTAACAGGTATACTTCAAGACATCACCCTGTTGAGCAAGTTATTGGAAGTTTAGATAGAGGAGTTTTGACTTGAAATAAGGTACATTTATGTTTGATTTCTCAAATTGAACCTAAGACTACTAATGAAGCTTGTGAAGATGAACATTGGATCAATGCTATGAAAGAAGAACTAGAGCAGATTGAAAAAAAACAAGACATGGGAATTGGTTGCTAGACCTGAAGACAAGAATGTGATTGGAACAAAGTGGGTATTCAGAAACAAGATGAATGAACAAGGAGAAGTGATAAGAAACAAAGCAAGATTGGTATGTAAAGGATATTCACAACAAGAAGGAATTGACTATGAAGAAACTTTTTCACTTGTGGCCAGACTCGAAGCAGTGAGAATGTTTCTAGCATATGCAACTTACAAGAAATTCTGAGTGTATCAAATGGATGTGAAGTCAGCATTTTTGAATGGTGAATTGGAAGAAGAAGTCTACATTGAGTAGCCTGAAGGTTTTCCTTTGACACAAGAAGGAGATATGGTATGTAAGTTAAAGAAAGCTTTATATGGATTAAAACAAGCACCTAGAACCTGGTATGCAAGATTGGATAAGTATTTATTGAAATTGGGATTTATAAAAGGAACAACAAATAGTAACTTATACACAAAAGAAATTGAGAATGGTTTGTTGGTTATAGTTATATTTGTTGATGATATTATCTTTGGAGGAGAAGATGAAGCTAGTGACAAATTTGCAGATGAAATGAAGACTGAATTTGAGATGAGCATGATTGGAGAAATGAAATATTTTTTGGGATTATAGATAACACAAAGCAAGGAAGGTATATTTGTAAGTTAGACTAAGTATTTAAATGAATTATTGAAAATATTTGGAATGGAAGATTCTAAACCTGTTGGAACACCTATGGTAACCGGACATAAGTTATCTAGCAAAGATGAGACACCAGCAGTTGAGCAGAAAAAGTACAGATCTATGATTGGAGGATTGTAGTACTTGACACATACAAGACCTGATATAGCACATTCGGTGGGGATTGTAGCAAGATTTCAAGTAGAACCTAGAGAATCACATTATGCAGCAGTAAAGAGGATACTGAGATATCTGAAAGGAACAATGGATTATGGATTATGGTATGAGAATTCTGATGATTTTACCTTATGTGCCTATACTGATGCAGATTGGGGAGGCAGCATTAATGACAAGAAAAGCACCAGTGGTGGAGCCTTTTTTCTTGGAGGTAAATTGGTCTCTTGGCTAAGTAAGAAGCAGAATTGTACTTCACAAAGTACATCAAAAGTAGAATATGTTGCAGCAGCAAATAATTATAATCAGATTATTTGGATGAAGCAGATGTTGAAAGATATTGGAATAAAGTTTGATGAGCCTATTCTTATACATTGTGATAACACCAGTACAGTGAGTATGTCAAAAAATCCTATTTTACATTCTAAGACTAAACATATAGAGATCAAGTATCATGTTGTAAGAGAGAAAGTTGTAGAAAAAAAAGTAAGATTGGAGTACATAAGTACAAAGGAGCAGATAGCAGATATATTTACAAAGCCTTTACCTAAGGATACATTTGTGTATCTGAGAGGTATTCTTGGGGTTATGCCCCAACCTATTTTTAAGAATTGATGCAAATGATTGCATCCATCCAGTGGTATATGAGCCCTATCTTTCTTCTGGATTGGATGTTGGAACTTCCTCTATGGGGGAGTTTATGAGCTGAGTCATGAGGACTCTTGTTATTGTATTTTTCTAAAAAGTGCCTTTTGACATTAAGTTGTTGTTGACTTAGTGATGGAATTTATGTCGTTGATGTCAATGGGGGAGAGATATACATGAAAAACATTGTAGATTGTGGATTGTGGATTTTGCAGTGATGTTGCAGTATTGGATTTTTGGAACATTGGATGTTTTTCATCTATGTTGTCATCAATGCCAATGGGGGAGATTGTTAGGAATGAATGAAAAGTGTTTTGGCAGTCATTCTGTAGCAGTTGTTGTTGCATTCATGACTTGGATTGTCATTGATGTCAACACAGTGATATTCTGGATATTAGCAGGAAAGTAGGTATAGTTTTGTTTTCCGCACATGTTGTATTGTAGATTGGATTTTGTGTAGTTGATGATATGTTCTTTGGTGTGTTATTAACCTATGGTTAATAGCACAAAAATAAATTCATTCATTTGTAAGAGTTATGAGCATTTTGGTGAAAGCAGTGTTTAGACAGTGTTTCTGTGTAGCAATGTTCGGAAATCGGAGGATATCTCTTAGCTGGGATGGAATATGATTTTGTGCAGTTAAAGGGATGTTGGAGACTCATTAATGATGATGTTTTTCATAGTGAAAACTTCAAGGATATGTTTGGAGAAAGTTACAGTAATTGGAAGCCGACAGTTTTATGTGAATTCTGTGTGTAGCGTGTAGAATTTATTATTTTGTAATTGAGGACTGACTCATTTGTAATTATTTGAGTTTGGTATATAAGAAGGAATATTTTCCTTATTGTAATGTGTACTATGAAGGGTGAGATGTGAATATATGCATGAAGTGAAGACAAGAGCTAATTTAGTGATGAAGGAAGACTTGTGAGTACAGAGATCTGGAATTGTGATCTTGTGTAGGAGAGAGTGCAGTTTTGGCATAGTGTGAAGGAGGTAATATATTTCATATTATTCTATTGAATAATTCTAAGATCTTTTGGACAGTGGGTTCAGAGATCTTGCCTTGAAGCTGTTTGGGCAGTGGGTCCTTCTGTCTTCCATAAACTCTTAACCGGGTTAGAATATTTTAACAGGGATTCAAAATCTCCTAACAGGGATTTATATGTACTGAATGTATTTCATAAGACTCCTAATAGGGTCCATCCTCTAACAAGGAACTTTCATATTAGTGCATCATTTTGTGGGCATCATTCCCATCGGGGTTTACTCTTTTCAAGAGGTTCCCTAGTTAACATATCTTGTGTTATTGTGCAATTGTGTATGATTATCTTTCTATGGTTGATCAATACATTGATTATATTGTTTAAAGCTTCTGAATGGATAAATTATTAGATAACTGATTCACCCCCCCCCCCCCCTCTCAGTTATCTTGGGGATCTTTACTTTCTAACATGATCTCATTTGGAAAATGTTTTTTGATGGATCATGTAGTAAAAATGGTAATGGAGCAGGTGTAGTGTTTATATCCCCAAATGGGAAATCTTTTAAATATTCCCTTTTGTTAGAATTTGAATGTATTAACAACACTGCAAAATATGAAGCACTCCTACTAGGCCTCAAAATAGCAAGTAAGCATGGTATCAAAATTCTTTCTATTTATGGTGATTCTAAATTAATTGTGTCTCAGATTAGGGATAAGTTTATTACTAAGAACCACACCCTAAAAAGGTATAAGAATGAAGTGTGGGATTCTATAGAAGTTTTTGATGCTTTTTCAATAACATGGATAGATAGATCTAAGAATATTCTTGTTGATTTCATGGCTAACCTAGCAGTTAAGCATAACGATATTCCATGTGAAGATATTGCACAGGTAGAGATCAAACCAAGACCATCAATACCTTATAATGTTCATAATTGGCAAATCTTTGATAATGATAGAGACATCATAAAGTTCCTTGCATGTGAGGAAAGGAATGAGGATCAACTCATTGATTTAAATGCTTATGTTGAAATGATAGATGAAAAGGATACTTTATTTGGAAAAGATGTAATTCAGCTTAAAACTAATAAAATTCCTAAGGGACTTGTTACGCTAGAAAAAAATTTTGATAGTAAAGATTCTAGTGATAAGGTTAAAATGGAAAATACTAATATAGAGGAAGTGGAAAAGATAAATTTAGGAAATGAACACACTCCTAAAGAAATTTTCATTGGTAAAAAGTTAACTCCTAAAATTATATCTGATGTTGTTAGTTTGTTAAGAAAGTATAGACATGTGTTTTCTTGGTCCTATGATGATCTTAAGGCTTATAGAGAAGACTTGTTCCAACATGAAATACCCTTAAAACCTGATGCTAAGCCTTTTAGACAAAGGCAAAGACCAATCAATCTGACTTTGGAACATAAGATGAAAGAGGAACTCATTAAGATGAGGGATGCTGGTATCATAAAGCTGATTAGACACTCTACTTGGGTTTCAAATTTGGTACCTGTTAGGAAGAAGAATGGAGATATTAGGCTTTGTGTGGATTTCAGAAATCTAAACATATCTTCATTAAAAGATAATTATGCACTACCAAACATGGAAGCATTATTACAGAAGGTTATAGGAAATGAATTATTATCCATGATGGATGGGTTCTCTAGGTACAATCAGGTTAAAGTTAAAGAGGAAGAACAATACAAAACAACATTCACTACGCCATGGGGTACATATGTTTATGCAAGAATGCCATTTGGGCTTATGAATGTAGGAGCTACTTTTCAGAGGGCCATGTATGTGGCTTTTGAGGATTTCATTGATGTTATCATGGTAATATATCAGGATGACATTACAACTTATTCAAAGGAAGCAGAGGATCATTGCAAGCATCTAGAGAAAATCTTCAAAAGAGCCCTTGAATATGGAGTATCCTTAAACCTGAATAAATGTCATTTCGGGGTAACCGAGGGTAAACTCCTTGGTCATATTGTTTCCAAGGAAGGAGTCAGAATAGATCTAGAAAGAATTGAAGCAATTGATAGGGTTCCGATCCCTAAAAATGTTAAGGGAATTCAATCTTTCCTTGGGAAAATCAACTTTGTAAAATGATTTGTCCCAAATTTTTTAGAAATCATAAAACCTATTGCAAAGATGTTAAAAAAGGATGCAGTTATAAATTGGATAGATGAGGCTTTAGAAGCATTTTCCAATATCAAGAAAATAATCAAGGAAGCACCAATTTTGAAGTCTCCTAATTTTTCCAAATCATTTCAATTGTTCTCCTTTGCTTCTTTCCACACCATAGCAGCAGTCTTGTCAAAGAAAAATGATGAAGGATATGAGAAACCAATAGCATTCTTTATTAAAACTCTACAATGTTCTAAGCTAAGTTATGACATACATGAAAAGCAAGCATATGTGTTGGTTAAATCAGTGAAATCATTCAAACCTTATCTGGTTGGGGCCAAGATTGTGGCATACGTACCGAATGCAGCAACTAAGGATATCTTGAGGAAATCAAAGGTTACAAGAAAAAGATGTCAATGGATAAATCAGATTCAAGAGTTTGACATTGAAATTCAGATCACTAAGTTAATCAGAGGACAAGGATTGGCTAAGCTTATGGCAAAAACAAATTTGGATGCAGCACAAGTAAACCAAGTAGATTTAGAAAGGGTAGAGATGAGTATCGAGCATTATTCATGGTACATAAACATAGTATACTTCTTAAAGCATATGAAGTGTCAAGAAGGTTTAAACGATAATCAGAAAAGAACTATAAGGTTACAAGCATCCATATATGTGTTAATTCAAGGAGACCTATATTGGAAAAATAATGATGGTATCCTCTTATTTTGTCTAGACACCTATCAGGCCAAGTCAGTTGTTAAAGATTTACATGATGGGGTATGCGGCGGTCATTTTTTGGCTAAGACAACAGCTCACAAGATATTGAAAGCTGGGTATTACTGGCCTCATGTTTTCAAGGATTGTTATGATTATGTTAGAAAGTGTGAGTCCTGTCAGAAGTTCTCGGGGAAACTAAAGTACAATGGTGCTTTACCCCTTATTCTATTACAGACTAAAGAACCTTTCAAAATGTGGGGAATAGACTTTATCAGGGAAATTGTAGATGCTTTGAGTGGAGGACACAAATGGATATTGGTTGCGACAGACTACTTTACAAAGTGGGTTGAAGCTATACCCACAAGGCAGGCCACAAGCAAGGTGGTCATCAAGTTTTTGACCGATAATATACTTACCAGATTCGGAGTACCTTATAATATTCTTTGTGACAATGGCATGTGTTTCAGATCTAAGGAATTTTCAAATTTTTTTGAAAAATATGGCATCAACTTATCATACTCATCTCCATATCATCCTCAAGGGAATGGTCAGGCAGAATCAAGCAATAAGAACATACTGAAGATTATCAGAAGAATGTTGAGTAACAATAAAAAATCTTGGGACTCTAAGCTAAATCTAGCTTTATGGGTGGATAGAGTAACAGTGAAGAGATCGACAGGTTTTTCTCCTTATGAGTTGGTTTATGGAAAACAAGCGAGGTTACCATTGAATAATCTCTTGCCAGTATACAAATTCATTCAGGAAGAAGAGCTTGAGGATGTAAACTTTATGGAAGACCACTTGAGCCAGTTATCAGAGGTAGATGAGATGAGAAGAATGGCACAAGAAAGGAATCTTCATCAACAAAAATAGATTAAGACCTTGCATGATAAAAGAGCGTCAGATAGACCTTTCAGAGAAGGTGATTGGGTATTGAAATGGAATGCAAAAGACCAAGAGAAAGGAAAACATGGTAAGTTCGAGGCATTATGGTTGGGACCTTACATGGTAGTTTCAAAAGCAGGTGAGAATTCATATTATCTACAGGACACCGATGAAGTCATCCAGGAATTCCCTACTCACGATCAATATTTGAAGCCATTTTTCTCTTAAAATAGGAAGTATTCTTTAAACTTGTATATTACTGTCTTTATTTCATTTAGGCATCATGTTTCTTTTCTCACTATGGTTTACTTCTCTAGAGATAACTAGGATCTCGTTGCATCTAGGCATGAATGCACGTCCCCAATAAGAGCACTGTTGTCACCGAAAATTTCAAGCTCCTCAATGAACAGGATGTCAGGGAAGTATAATACATATTTGTCACACTTTACAGATTTCTTTTGATAAAAATTAAAATGGATAAAAGACGCGTGTATTTTTTATTTTTAGGTTGTAAATTTCTTTATTTTATGCGTATTTTTTTTAGATAATAATAATTCTAAAAATAAAAATAAAATAGGTTGAATAAAAGGTGGTGAGAGGGAGTTGAACAGCTCCCTCTCCTTGTAGGTCTTTGTCGGTGTAGCTACAGCTGGTCTTGATATATTCACAACTCCTTTCTTCATTGGGGGTGATGTTATAGTTGTTGACCTTGTGTGTGCCCTTGTTTTAACTTCTAACTGCTTCTTCTTTGGAGTGGGGGAAGGTGAAACTGACGTAGGATCTACACCTCTCTATGACTTGGTTTATTCACTACCATGGGGTTTGTCAAAAATAAGTAACTGACCTTTGGTTTCTACCTCAACTGGTATTCTCTCAGATGATTCAACATCATCACCAAATCTATTTACCAGATTAGTCATCATTTTCTTAGATTTCTTTGTGATTTTACCGATGACTAGGCCTATTTTTATCCTTGTCTTGGCCTCTTCATAAGTGCCAAACCTATTAGCTTTAGGGTCCTTAGGCTTAACCAATAAAGCCTTTATTGATTTTGAGGCAAAATCAATGTCTATCTCATAACCCATGGGGGCTAGCCATTTTCTCCTTGGTTCCACAGCCTTGATCAAAGTATGATCTATGTCAACTAGAAAATAGATTTCATATTCATACTCTTCTACTAGTTGCCTTAGAATTATGCTCCTTGAGTTCATGCTTTCTTTGAATTGTTCAAAATAATTATCTACTAAACTGTTAAAGTTGTCTCCCAAACTCTTAATCAAATCTATAATTTGAAGTGTAACTAGCTTGTCGGTTGACCAATCCACATTACCAACCGATAGGGAAAATCTTTGCACATAAAAGAATATGAAAACTAGTAAGGATCCGAACTTACATGTATTGGACTTGGCCAACTAGATTGTCTTCATGTTCTCTTCTATCTTCTTTAGAAGTATGTCGGCAAGGTCCAACTGAGATCCCTTCTTAACCATCTTGTAAGCTATGTCAATTGCACCACACGGTACACTGTTTGGTCTTCTCGAATGAAATATCTTATATCCAATGACATAAGCTCCAAATATCTTCTCGGGATCTTTTATTGTGCTCACTTTCATTGATTTTTCCTCATATTTAGCTCCATTGTTCTTCTCTATCTTAGCCCTTGGTGCATTGCAAAGTGCCTTTTCTTTATCAGTGGTAGGATACACGGTAACAACATGAATAGTGTTCTTATTAATTTTTATAGGTTCATCCAACCATAATTTTCCATCATGGTACCGACTAAGAATTATCCTAATCCACTTGTTCTTGAAGTTCTTTAGAAAATTTAGGGCATTAACCAGTCTTTTGACTTCTAGGTGCTCATGTTCAGATTTTAACTTCACGTCCTCACCACACAACCTCTAAAAAGTTGCAAACATTTTGAAATCACCAATTTCCCCTATCTTGCAGTGAATATAAGAATGCACATCCTCTACCAGTAAAAGCCTAGGTGGTATGCTTGAGAAAGCTCCCACTTTATCAATTTGAGATGCAACTTCAGGATGAAGTTTGTATTTGGGCTCTATTGACACCGAAAATTTCAAGCTCCTCAAGGAACAGGACGTCAGGGAAGTATAATAGATATTTGTCACACTTTACAGATTTCTTTTGATAAAAATTAAAATGGATAAAAGACGTGTGTATTTTTTATTTTTAGGTTGTAAATTGTTTTATTTTATGCATATTTGTTTTTAGATAATAATAATTCTAAAAATAAAAATAAAATAGGTTGAATAAAAGGCTGCGAGAAGGAGTTGAACACTCAACCTCTCAAGCCGACCTTTTTTCCTACCTATCTACCCTCCTACCCCCTAACCAGTTAGTCTACTTGTTTTCTTCGAGAGGGTTAGGAGAAAATACTTATTTATTTTTGTTTTTATGTGCAGGTGAGAAATAAAAACAACTTCTTCCACACGGGGTTATCTCTTCCCTAATTTTATTTTTTTAATTAAATAATGTGATTATTATTTTATTTATGTATTTACCTATTTTTCTAATTTTAGGAAAAAGAATGGGGAGAGGGAGTTGAACACTTGACCTCTCGACCCATTCCTTTTCCTACCTAACTACCCGATCCTACCCCTACCAATTGCTCTATATTATTCTTCGAGAGTGTGTATGTAAATAAATGTATAAATTTAAGATAATCCTATCTCCTTTGAAATAAATTATTAAAATAAATATTATTTATTAGATAGAAATTTTGTATGTTGTAATCACTAATAATTATTTTATTCCTAATTTGTGTTTTACCCTAAAAGTTAAAAATATATGATGAAGTTAATGTATTATTTGATAGATATTAATTTGTTTAGGTTTTTGATGTAATTTTGTATCACTTTCTCATTTTCATATCCCTATATGTAATTTAATATATTCACCTTGGTTATATTTTTAAAATTAATATTTTTTAAGGTGAAAAGATTTTATTGTTATTGCATTATTCTTGAATTTTAGTTGTGTATAATGTAAGTTGATTTTTCATATATATTTAGGGTTTGAATAGTGATCAATTGATATTTACTTTTTAGTTTCAAATCCCTAAATTTAACTTTTTCACCTTTTCCTTTTATTTTGATTTTAGGGTAAAGTGGGTATTAATAATTTTACCCTACTTTAATTTGATTTTAGCTTTTATGAATTAGTTGATTTATTAATATGTATATTTTAGAGTTTCTTTTAAAAAGTGAGATTTTTAGATTCTCAAAACTATATGTATTTTTATGGTTGTAATATTATTTTGCATTAGAAATACTTATAAGCATTGAAATGGTTATTTTGTGAGAATCAATATATTAACCCTAAGTGAAATGATTTGATTATTAGGGTGAGCATTTACATATCACCATTTTTTACCCTACTGTTTCTTTTAAAATATCTCCATATTATAATTTACATTGCACTATGTTTGAAATGAATACGTTTTCATATGTGTTGATTAAATAAGGTAAATATCTATGATTGAATATTTATTTATTTGACTTTATTGGCATTATTTTAATTTATCAAAAAACATTTGTGCGAATTATGTTATGATTTTATTAATGTTTATTTGTTATGTCATAAATTAATAATTAAATATTTTTAAAGATTATGTTTATATACTATGAATGTAATAATTTTTATTCTTCAATACTATCTAATGTTAAGGTGTTTGTGCAGGAGCTTGAAAATTGGATTATCATGCACGGAACACCAAAGAATATTGAATCAATTTGTACGGGAAATATTTGTCTTAACAACCATTATAGTTTGTTTTTAGGGTAGTTAAATAATTAGGTCCTGTGAAAGGGCATGTCCTTTCACAGGAAACTATTGAGATTCATATTTATGATCAATCAATTGTAAACAAAAGGATACAATCAATCACGGCAAAAAAATCTACCTTCTCACGGACTGGAATTTAATGTCTCAAGATCTCATGCACGGATATCTGATAAGTACTTATACCTTATTAATTATATAGTTTTTATGTTCAATTGGTTTCTTGGATTACTCTTTAGCTAGGGTATCCTAATGTGTTGTCTATTTTATGCATTATTCTATGACTAATTTTTACAATTTGAATAATGGTAGCATGATCTGAGAACTTGTTACTGTTTCCTTTAGGGCTCTTAAGTTGAGTTAAAAACCATAGGACCTATTGTATAAAATTGTTGTAAATTTTTTTTAATAGAAGCTTGTAGGGTGATGGTCTCGTTTTGCAGAAATGAGTTATCTTAAAACCATCTCCAATTACATGTAGTATTGAATGTGTTTGACTCTATTTTCAATTTGGTATCAGGCACTGGTCTATTCATTTATTTGAAATTATCATTTTTATTCCTCCGTGACTTACATTTCATATCTTATCTATTATCCTATTTCAAAACATTAAATTACTGTTAGCATTAATTCATAGTATTAGTCTAAATATCAAACTATCTGCCAATTAGGATATTCGGTTACTTTATCTTCCAAGGATCAGTAACCTCTTTGGAAGAAATTTTTTTGTTTACACAGTTAGATAGTATATTCAATTTAGGCCTACCAGCTTTGGTTCAATCGAACCAAAATTGTAGAGGCATCTATTGTGCTTGTTAGTTTGCCTCAAAATGATCACTATTTTCGAGCACCAAAAAGCTCATTACAAGTTGTAGAAATAATTATATTGACTTCCTCCTCCTTTGCATACTTAGACTTGTTCACTTTCAATGCGAATGCCATAGTTTCTTGTTTTGGGTTTCAGCAAGCAACAAATGAATAGCTCGGCGATGGTAGTAGTTACTCGGAATGATGATGAGATCACTCAGAATATGTGCTCAAATTCTCTAAAAATATTTTTCTTGAAATCACTCTAAAAACTCTTTTCTCTTTGTAAACGTTGTGTGAAAAATGAACTAAGTTCATGATGTATTTATAGCTTTTTAAAATTTCTGCTCAAACTTTTTTGCAATGAATTCTCAACCTAATACAACTCGACGAAAACTATCAAACTCGGTGTATACCGCAAAATACCAACAACTCAATTAACATGTAAATTTCTACTTGGTTAACCTTGCATAGTAGTTACTTACTGACAACTTCTCACTCAGTCTAACATATACCGACTGTAAAACTTTTAAACCTCAAAACTTGTAAAACCATAATGCATCGTAACTCATGCATATTTGGTATGTGCACATCTAATATAAGGAATTGTATGAAAAATATGATCATTTTGAATTATCAGTTCCAGACATACCTTTTTCAGCTTAGGTGGAGGTGTGGATGTCACCCAATCCAATGGAGGAGGTTTTACCGACTACATTACTTGACTCAGCATTTTCATTTGATGCTTTTCTCCACATAGTATTTCTTATCCTCGTGATATCTTCAATTGTGTTGCCATTTTCAAAGATTTGAGTTTTTGGTGCTCAGTCTCTACAATCCTTACTTAGGTGACCAACTTTGTGACAATGTAAGCATGCCATACCAGTGCTTGTCCAACTTTAAGATTTTCCTACCCATCTCTTCCTCATGCAATTAGTTGCAATGTGTCCATATCTTCCACATGATGTGCAGTTAACCTATGTGTTATAATCCCAAGTATAAGCATTTCCTTGTGTCCTCAGTTGATAGGTCTTGTTCTATCCTTTCGGTGTCCAGACTTGCTTCATCTTTGTTCTGCATTCTTGTGAGGTGTGTCCATGCATGTTGCAAGTGCGATAGTGTTTCTCCATGTAGGATTTGTTAGGATTCCTATTCAAAATAGATCTACATTCATATGCTTGATGTCCATACTTGTTACAACTATAACAATGACCATTAAACTTAGAAGTGGTTTTAGTTTTACCTTGTGCTTTACTCCTACAAACATTTGAAGTGTGGCCCGGTTTACCACAATGATAGCATGTTAGCATCTTAAGTCTTTGACTCTTGTAGGTGTTCATTTGTTTAGCTTTCTTAGATGATTCTCCTTTCTCAGTGTAGCCTAATCTAGTAGTGCTTCCAAGTCCCTTTTGACTTATCAGGAATTCATGAATTTTCATGGAATTGTCATTAGCCTTTTTGATCATCTCATTGTATTGTTTCTACATCCTTACTTCATGTTTCAGTCTTTCATTTTCTTCTCTAAGTTCACCAATGTCTTCAAGTTTCTTTTTCAACTCTCCATTTACTTGGGTGATCTCCTAATTTACAACAACCATCTGATTAGTTATTTCAAAGTGATGCTCGGTAAGTCTCAGTATCTCAGATTCCTTCTCATGTAGTTTCTCAGTCATTTTCCTTCTGTCTTCAATAATAAAATTTATCTCTTATTCAACTTGTCTAGTATTATTCATCACATCAACCATTCTTACCATTTGTGCTTCTTGACTGATCTGCAGGGCTTTAACTTGTTCAGTAAGGTGAAAATTTTTCTCAGATAAATCAAAGATTGCACTTTCAAAAATGTTAGATATACTACCTGAACTAGATCCAATATTATCAAATGGGTCATCAATATCTTCTTCATGATAATCAGTTTCACATTGCTGAATAGCCATATCCTTTCTCTAAACCAACAACATTTTCATTTCATCCTTGGCTTGCTTGTATTGCTCAATGAAGATCTGCATCAGAATCTTTTGCTTCTCAATAGTCTTTTCCAACTTGTATCTTTACATGATTAGATCTTTCCTCTTCAGTGGTTAAACCTTTCAATAAGATATCTAGCTCTGATACCAATTGTTGAAACTAAAAGATAAGGAACTGAGAGGGGAGGGGTGAATTAGTGCCCTCAAAAACCTTCAACTTAATAACCAAACTGCAATAGTAGTGATTAACTATCCAGCTGAATCCATTGTTTACAACATTCATTCAAATGACTTTGTAAATGTAAAGTGCATGAAATCAAACAATAAATCAATCATGAAATGTAACACAACACAAAGATTTTGGTTACACAAAAACCCTTGTTAGAAGGTAAAAACTACGGTGGGGATGACACCCACAAATTCTTCACTATTGTAGATAATAAAGTATGTCGATTAAAGCTACAAGTTTGATCACTTCTAGTCATCTTAGCCTATTAGGAGTAACAATCAGATCAACTAGATCTACCCTGTTAAAGGATTTAAATAACACTACTTGAGTGTGCACTCGGTTAAGGGATTTACAATCAGACTGTTAAGTCTACTCTGTTAGGAGATTTTACAAACTTTGTTACAATGATTAGAGAATAACCAAAAAGGTATCTATAAATTGACAACTATACTTTTTTTGAATCAGATCTATGTTATACTGAATAAATTTCACCTTTGTGTGTAGTAAACTATCCTCTGATCTTCTTGGTAGCCTTGACTATTTCTGAATAAACTAAATTGAAACTTTGTTTCTGATAACTACTTTGTCATGAAAACCTTGTTTGAATAGTGATGTCTTGAAGGTGGCTATTGCTTCAATATCTCCTTCTTCACTCATATGTTAAAATGACATAAATTACAAATATTTAGAAAATTGTTATGTTTGACATGACCTAATTAGGTTTACATCATCCTAGAAAAACCTAAGATCTACGATGTACAAAATTAACCTAGATCTAGTTGTACATTGGAATTCATCACAATATTTAATGATTGCATTGATAATAAATAGTCCTCGATCTTGGTAAAAAATTTTATGAATCCATGTAACCATTTGCATAGATAGATGTGCCATTCTTGATTACTATGTCATTTCTTAGATAACTCGGTAAACATTGCCTTTACTATTCGGTGAATATATTTTTGCGCGGTGTTTACTAACATGGTGCTTGGTTAACTTTGATGCATGGTAAATATGCTCTAGTGCCCGATTAAACCTATTTACTATTAGCTCTCGGTTCTACCTTGTGAATGCTTGGTATGAAGGTTTTTATGTTTAACCGAATAGCATAATGTAACTTGTTGTATCATACTTTACCAACTGATCAGCTTAGATAACTGACTGATCTAGTTTGATACTAATGACAACATCCAATGCTCAAATAGAGATAACAATTGTACTATACTTTGTACTCGGTTATTGTTACATACCATATGACTTGTACAGTAGATGTTGATTTATTATGTATATCTTATGGTATCAGTTGTATCTATGTGTTCATTTATATGATGATGTACTTTTTATTCATTTGTATATGAGAGATTTGTAATTATACATAACCTAAAATAATTAATTAATGTATACATAATTCTATGTCACAGAACCCTTGAGATTTTTTAACTATAACTGAGTTGTACTTATGTACTTGTGTGTATCTTATGTCATATTGTTTCTACATTTTTATTATTATTATTTTGTAAACTTTTAAGAAAAAAAATTATTTGTAAACATAGCAGCATGTTTTAAGTTAAATTCTCCTGGGTTGCGTGGCGGGGTATTACATCATATGTATAACATAACATAATTCATCAAGTGCATCATACATCATAATATGAACTCATTATAGATATCATACACATGTTAGAACATCATATCATAATAAATAATAAGAATATAACACATCCTAAATACACAACACATTAGAATCATCATAGACATGTTGTAATCCATCACATATGTATCATAAATCACCATCCACCACATAAATAATAAATAGTCCACATTCTATAAATAAATATAAAATATAATTTTGTTTCCAAAAATCATTCCTCATCTCATATTTATAAAAAAGTAATGTATCAATCATAATAAGAAATCCTCAAAGGTTCAAAAAATGTCACACAAAATGAGGGCTAGCCTGCACTCTATCTATCTCCATCTCCTGGAGGTGGCATGGTGCTACTATTAGGACTTGTTGGAGGTAGACTGTGAATTAAAAATGATTGCATCACAAGTTGATAAAGATATTTAATACATTCATATTTTATATTTTATACTTGAGTAACCCTGATGGTTTTATTTTTAATATTTTAAATTCCTCTTTTTCATCAAAATTTTGACAAACTTTCACCTTGATCTCTAACAAAATTCATATACATCAAAATTCTGATGAAAGTCAAGAAAGTTTGAAAAAAATGAATAAAATGAAACAATTAACCTCTTAATTTCCAACGACATAATGAAAACAACAAGGTTCGTTGGAAAAATTCATCATAAAATTCACACAAATGAGTTAGTGACTGTACAAGAGGAGTTAATCAATCATATCGTCTACGCCCCTTCCTCCTATCCTAGTCTGTATTGTTTAGGGAAGGTGGGAAACATGCAAGATGGGCAACATCGATTATGGTAGATGGAGCTATTGCAAGTTCCAAACAAGGACCATACTCTAATGATGAGTCTCTTTGTGTTTCACTAGGAGAAAGATATAATTATTTTACAAATATACTAGGTAAATCATGATTAACATCAATAAGCTCATACATATCATTAGAATCATTAGCATGAACATAATTTTCATTAGAAACATTTAAATCATCATCAAGAGTATCTTTTTCATCCAAATTAAACAAATCAGAATTTATGATATGGATAGAATCATCATGTTTGTTCAATTTAATCATTTTTTATTAACTTCCTCCCTTAGGCTATGCATAAGTTGGTCAAAGGGAATCAAAGCATTAGATGGTGTCTTAGGGAAGTAAAATCCATAGGAAATAGACTCATAGGTGCTAGCATGTCATCTATGTAAGCGGTCACGAGAAAAATGATTACTTTTAATTTTGTTTAAGATTTTATTTAATTTAGTGTCAACCAACATTGGATCATTTTCTTCTTTGAGAGGAAGAATGAAAGGAGCCACACTAGGTTGAGAGATATAAAATGCATGAAGCTTATATGATACATGAGGTGGAACTAAAGCATAAATAGGAGGTATTGAAGGTGTAGGAATAAGTATAGGTCTAGGACAAGGAGATGGAACTATAGAATAATTGTTAAGCTCAAAAATATTTTAGCTTTGAAATTTTTATAGGATAAGAAGAAGTTATCTTTGTGAGGTTGAATTGGTTGAGGCATGTTAGGCCAAAGGAATTCAAGGTCAAGTTTTTCATGATTATCTATAGGTTGATAGAGGCTATGGTTAATAATGATGATTTCTCCATCATGTGGAAATTTCAAACACTCGTGAGTAAGAGGGACTATGCCTTGCATGTAAGTATGCCAAGGAAGGTCAATTCTAACTTGAAACTAATTAGAAGCTAGGATAACAAAAAAGTAACATCTAAGAATTTCTTACCAACTTCTATGGGAAAGGTAGTGGAACCATGAGTGGGATAAGTGAAACAATTGAAATTTTTGATCATCACATCACATTTTTCATAGGAATCTTGTTGGAGATGTATTGTGTAAAGATGTTCTTCAATTATAACATTCACCATGCAAGTAGGGTCCATAAGGACTCTACAAGAGGGAAGACCATTAATATTTGAAATGGTGTAAAGAGGACCATAAATTTCCGTAATAGTCTCCTTAGGATTAAATGTAATGTAAATCTCAGTTCTAGTTTAGGTTTGCATTCAGATTGATTAATAAGATTGACAATATTAATGATCTTAGTATTCAACATCATAGTTCACAATGGTAGGAAGGTCAACAATAGTGGTGGAAGAAGGTAATGAATTGGTAGACTCACTTTAGTACAATGGAAAGGTAAGGTATTTCTATAAATTTGCAAGTTTTGGTTGGGAGGGGAAACATACTTGTTTCCTTGATCATTAACACCCTCAATAGATATAGCATTAGTATCAATAAGGTCTTGAAATAGATTTCAAATGGAAAAACTTCTCAATATCATGACGAGGTGGAATATGGTATTGACAAAAATCTTTGGGATCAAAGGATTTAGATGACTGTTTTAAAGGACCAATTGGTTTAATGGGAGAACACTATTAATATTAACCAACTTCAACATAATATTATGCAAAGATTGAGAAAGAGGTGTAAAATTATGAGAAGGTCTTAAAATGGATGACAAAGGAGCCACACCTTTGGATGGTGCTACCACTTGTGCATCAATTTTTTTATGAATTATTGATCTTGATAAAGCCTTTAGGTTTTTTTAAAATTTTGAATGATTGGGATATGACATCACTCTTATCAACCGAAGCTATTACAGTGGTTCTCTCAAATTGATTCACTTGAAGATAAAAATTATGAAGTATTGAACATAATTGAGTTAAGGAATATAATTCATAAAGAAATATCTTATCTCTAATGTATTTTTTAAATTAGTAATTAAAATACACTACAGATCAATATCAGGCATAAGATGAGAAACATGAGCATTCAAATGCTTAGATCTACTAATGAAATTAGACATTATTTTGGCACAAGGATGGACATGAAAAGGAAGGGCCAAATGAACACCTAACTATCTAGTCACCTTGCATAGTAAACTCAACAAAAGAAACAACAAAGAGAACAACACCAAGGAGAGAAGGAACACAAAACCCTTTCATTGATTCATCCAAATTTTTGCATACATGCATGGCTGTGAGGCCTTCTGGGTTACAACCAACAAGATTTATCTATATCAATCTATCATTCTACCTCTTCTAACTTCCTCTACTTACTAAGCCGACTCCCCCCTTTCTATACCTAAACATCCTTATTTATACTTTCCAAAATGGCTTACATAAGATTCTAGATCATTACAAAAAAGGAAGGTGAACCTCAAATGGTATGCACACATCCAAGACAAGATCCCAATTAATAAATTTGTGACCTAAATTAAATACACAAGTCAGCTCCAACTAGAAACCAAACACAAAAAAACTCAGTCAAAGAAGAACCAAGCATCAGAAAATAACAGGTTCACTCAACACAAGAAGGAATGCTCGGCCAACACTAGACAACTTGGCACATACAGAAACACTTAGCCAACACTAGACAACTTGGCACATGGGAACACTCGGCAAAGACTGCAACTTGACACTTACTGGCAGAATGAACAAAAGAGCAGTATAGCAAGGCAACCCAACATGCCCCTACATTAGATAACTGGGGTTGAAAGAAATGATTCTCTTGAATCATTGAGATGTCACAACCCAAGCTTAATCCAACTTGGATTGAGAAATAAATGAAGCATCTTCAATTGGTTTATTCTTCCACTTCACCAAATATTCATAGTAATCCTTTCCTCTCATGATTTTACCAATCCTCTGATCCAATATATGTTCAACCTCTTCAGCCTGCTTCTTAGGATAATCATCTGGTACAATAAATTCATCATCTGACTCATGATACTTATGAAAATCAGCAATATTGAATATAGGATATATATACATGTCATCAAGAAACTCAACTTCATAAGCATTACCACTGCCAAACTTCCTCAAAATTCTACAAGGACCAAACTTCTTCATTTTCAACTTACTGTATGTTCCAAAAGGAAATCTACCATTCTTCAAATGAACCATCACCTCATCATCAACTTCAAAAACATAATGTCTCCTAGATTTTTTAGTATTTTCCTTATACTTCTGATTACTTTGTTCCAACTTCAATTTCACTTCTTCATGTAAAGACTTCATAAAATCAGCAAAAGCTTCCCCTTCAGCACTTCTCTTTTCTTCACCAACAATATCCCTCAAATCTAATAGTCCTCTAGACTGCATTCTAGTAACAATCTCAAAAGGTGTTTTCCCTCTACTCCTATTCAAAAAATTATTAAATGCAAACTCATCTTGTGCCAATACCATATCCCAATTACTCAGCTTGTCTCTAACTATACATCTCACAAAATTACCCAAACTTTCTATTCACAACCTCTGTATGTCCATCTTTTTGTGGATGGAATGTAGAACTAAACCTCAACTTAGTATCCGTCTTCTTCCACAAATTCCTCCAAAAATAGCCAACAAACTTGCTATCTCGGTTAGAAATAATACTTCTAGATAATCCATGCAATCTAATGATCTCTTTAAAGAAAATCTCAGCAACATTCACTTCATCTAATGCCTTCTTACATGGTATAAAATGTGTCATCTTAGAAAATATATCTATAACAATAAATATGGAATCATACCCTCTTGATGTCTTAGGTAATCCAAGAACAAAATCCATACTGATGTCACTCCAAGGTTTCTCAAGAAAAAAAATAGGTGTATATGATCCAATATTCTGACTTACTCCTTTTTTAACTTGACAAATTCCACAACTCCTTACAAACTTCTAAACATCCTTATACATATGTAGCTCATAATACTTATCTTTAAGTAAACTCAATGTCTTATCGATTCCAAAATGTCTAGCCAAACCACCATAATGATTTTCCTTAATCAAATTAATTCTCATGGAACTTCTCAGTATACACAATTGAATTCCTTTAAACAACATACCTTCTTGAATGAAAAATTCCTCAAACTTACTCAGTTGTTCTGATAGATTTGGTGCTCTACACTCTCTCCATGCCTCAGAAAAATCAGGGTCAGTAATATAAACTCCATCTCATCAAAACCAAGAACTGCAACCTTCATCTCAGTCAATAAAGAACTATTGACAATTTGGCTAAAGTGAGTACATAGACATTTTCATTATGGAAACATATGATCCACATGAAGATCGCACAGGTCAAAGAGCAAGTATAGCAAAGCGCATTGCAAATTTGTCTAAGTGTAAGACAATGTTTTCACCAGTGCACCAAGATACAATTTTTGTTTACGACATTGACTAGAGTAAGTTCAATGCTTGTGCACTTGAACATAGACTCTATGATGACTAATGATGACCCATCTCAGAGTGCAAGTTAGTACGGCATGTACAAAATTAGTTATGACAATTTTACCGAAGACAGTGTTAAGCCGACAGGACAAAATATGAAGGCAAAATTGGTAAAGAGTTAAGGGATTATTTCGTTTATCAAAATAATGACTTAACAATATAAAGGGATGACATCCTAGATGTTAACTATTGGATAAAGATATATGGAAGCTGACCATGTAAAGTTATTATCATTAATAACTTGTATATATGTAATATGTAATAGTAAGAAGAAGAAGAAAAGACATTTTGGTAATATTGTAATGATATGATGCGAATGTAAGAGCAGTGAAAAGATATTGATGCAAGCAGCATAAGGTTATATACCTTAATCCATTTTTGTAATCAGTATACATTGTACATTACTTGTTTGGGCAGTGGGCTCATTTGGTAATCAGATTTTGTATTGAAAACTCCTAACAGGGTTGAGGCTTCTAACAAGGCCTATAGTCCCTTAATCAGGACTGATACACTATATGCTTGTAATAGACTCCTAACAAGGTCAACATCCTTAACATGATACTTTTGATTAGTGGATCTTTGTGAGTACCATCCCCACCGGGGTTTTCCCTTGGCCAGGATTTCCTCAAGAACATATCATGTATTATGAGTTCTTTATTTCTATTGCTATGCATATTGTTTAGCTTCTTATGTTATGCATGTATAAAGATAATCTGTTATATCCATAATTGGGAAAAAGATAAAGTTTTTAGAATATTGATTCACCCCCCCTCTCAGTATTCCCTATTTCTAACAATTGGTATCAGAGAATAGTTACTCGGAGAAGAATCATTCAAGGAAAGCCTAGTAGCTTGAGTAAGATCTATATGGATATGGATCAACTACAGAAAAATCTTGAAGAAGCTCTTGAACAGATTGATATGCTTACTAATGAAAGAAACACTTTGAAAAGGAAATATGATGATGCAAAGAACCTTATTGAGAAACTAAAAAAAAAGGTAGAAGATCTGAAATCTGAAAAGGAATCCAAATTTTTTATTGAAGATTGTGATGACAATTTAGAAAAAGAAAATGTGATCCTTAAGCAAGAACTGAAGATAGAAAATCTGAAGCTTAGTTTGAAAGATGGAAATGACAAAAATGAAGCAAATCTGAGATCTGAGAATGAAAGGTTGAAGATTGAGAATGAAGAATTAAAATCTAAACTTGGCAAAGTAACATCTGAATTTGAGAAAGTAAATTTGCAGCATGCAAAACTTGAGAAATACAATAAGCTTGTGAAAGGTGAATTGACTCAATCCAAACAACTTGAAAGGCTATATCCAAATAGTGAGAAGATCGATGAACAAGTATCTTATGGAAAGCCATCCTATGATAAGACTGGACTTGGATTTAATATATTCAGAACAAATGATGAAAGCAAGGAACCAGATCTGAAAGAATCTGAAAGCATAGATAAGAAGAAGTCAGATGAGATCAACAAATCTAATGACACACCTAAAGAAGAAGAACCACCTAAAGAAGAAGAACCACTGAACCAAGAAGAATCACCCAAAGGTATGCAAAGAGAATTCAAAGGTAGATGTTTTGGTTGTAATACTATTGGTCACATGAAGAGAGATTGCACAGGTAAACAATTTAAACCTCTTAATGGTTATTGTTATAATTTCATGGTTTTGGACATAGAGCTATTGAATGTAGAAGACCTAAAGTTATTGAGAATAGTTATGGTAGTAGAATTTTTAGGAATACTAACAATGCAGATAAAAGACCTACTAAAGATATGAATAGAAGAAATGAAGTAGTATGTTATAGATGCAACAAGATTGGACACATTGCTAGAAACTGCAGATCACAAATCAATTAGCAAGGACCAAGATATGGGAAAAATGGAATTTTTTGTCAGATATGTAACAAGATTGGACATACAACAAGGTTTTGCAGAATGAACAAAGGAGTTTTTCATCCTAACCCTAACCCTAGAAATCATGCAAGAAGAAATGAAGATGCAGGTAATAGACAGAAAGGTTGCTGTAGTAATGTAGATGAAGTGAAGTTTGTTAAAGGCACAAATCAAGGAGACATATTCAACATTGAAGGTAATTAGAAAGGTGAAGTATCAAGTGGTAAGAATGAATACTTACCTGACCTAACTCAAAGCACTTAATTTATGAAAATTGCAGTAGATTAGGAACTTAGAATTAGTGTAGAAGTAGATTTTCAATGAATTAAGTCTTGCACAGTTAATGTAAGGTAGTTTATGATGTAGTAATGCTATGGTTAAGAGTGAAAAATAAAATATTATGTTTTGCGAGATTGCAAGAAGTTTTAAGTTTTGCAGGATAGTAGAAATAGCTTTTTGGAAAGAAGCAGAAAAAGAATTGAAGTAATAAAAGGTTATGATCAATTTTATTTGATCATCAAAGTGAATTGAAGTGTTTAAGAGAGAAAAGAATAGAGATTGGAAGCATTTTGCAGTGTTTTGGTGAAAAATTTGAGCGCCGAATCTACGAAAGCCCTAAAATCATGAATTTGAGGTATTTATCTTGGCAGATCTTTGAATCGGTATAAGGAATTTAAAGTAGTCATGGATGTATCCTTAATTCACAATGTCAGAGATAAGAATAGACCTAGAATGAAGAGGGAACCAGTAGAACCCTTGGAAGAAGATGATCCTAGGTTAGCATTATCATCCGTACTAGATAGAGTTTTGCATTTAGAAAATGTGAGAAGTTATCTTGGATGCAAGTTAGGAACCATTAGTGATAGTGATTTTACCAATGAATATCAGAAAATTTACAATCAGGATATGTCATTGAAACAAGGATATGAACATTTGCAAGATAATGAGATTGTTCAGTATGCTTTGAAGTATGAGTTTGACAATGAAGAATGCACTAAGATTATTTTGAGCAGAATTCATAATGGGAAATTTTGGCTAGAGGATAGAGTGATAGACATTATAGCTGACTTGATTCATGAAGTCATAGGTTTATCTAAAGTTGGTGCTATTCCTTTAAATGAGAAAAATATGAGAAAAATAGTCATAGACAACACAGGTTCAACCTACAATGGCAAAGGAATTATGATTAGCAAAATCAAACAAGATGATGTGAGATACCTATGCAAGATCCTAACCACTAAGTTTTTTGAAAATTCTAGAGAAGATGATATGGCAGCTACAATGGTGCATATTTCCTATTTAATGTGTTGACAAAGTACCAGTTTATATGTGTGAAATTTTGAGAATTCAATTGTTTGAAAACTTGGAGAAGATTAAGAAATCTAAGTATGCACAATTTAGATTTTCATCCTTAATCACATACATGTTTTTCCACTCATTGAGAAGATTTTTGTACACCATTGCAAATGATTGGAATGATGGACAAACTTCTATGGAAGGATAAATAAAGTATATTTGAGTCATGTTATTGACAAAGTAAATGAGAGTGCTATGTTAGTAATGAAGACATTTCAGAACATGGTAACTAGCAGATCAAGAATTCCATAGTCACTTGTGAAGAAGTATAAAAATGATATATGTTTCATGGTTGACACTGACTTTACCTATATTGAAGTAGTGGAACCTAGAATTGAGTTCATAGACCCTCTTGGCTATGAGATATATGAGGCTGAAATAGAAGAATATGTTGGCAGATTACTTAAATGTAAATTGGACACTCAGTGCAGTAGATTTGGAACTTTTGAAGAGAACTTCAACTTGGAAAAAACTATAACTGAAGAGAAGCAATCTAAGAAGAGAGTTGATAGCACTATCAGGAGGATACTGAAAGATTTAGGAATGTCAGAACAAGAATTCTTAATAGAAAAATAGATAGCAGCAACAATCAGGGATATTGGACAAAAAGAAGTCTTAATTGTACCACCCTTGTCATCCAGTGTAGTACAGCAAGAACCTACACAAGTCAAGGTGAAAGTAGAGGAACTAGAAAAGGAACAAGTAACAACTAGATCCACTTCCTCCACAGCTAGCAAGATAATGAAAGAAATTGCTACTGGACTAGGAAAGAGATAGAAGACTCTAGTTCAACCAGTACCAAGAGAAATTGTAGAAATAAAGGATGATGACACTATAGTTAAGAAGAAGGCATGGAAACCGAGAGTTGAGAGAGTGAATGAATAAATCATATAAGATGGAAATTTCACTAAAATGAACAAGTACTATAAACTTTATGATTATTCAGAGAGACTAAATTTGGAGAATGCTATTCTGAAGCATATGATTTTGGTAGACAAGAAATTTGATTCTATTCAAGGTCAAATACCTGATGAGTTGTATACCAAACTTGTAAATAGAAAGTAGAGAGCAACTAAAGAAGACACTAATATTAGAAAGAATGTTGTGAAGAAGCTTTGTGATGTGAGAGATGATGAACACTTAAAGTAGATATTGAAGGCCTTAAGCATCCATTTGAGAACCAAAAGGATAACCATTTTGATTATGGGAGGTAGATATGAAGAAGTTAATTCAAATACAGAGCAGGAAATAATCAAGGTCATAGCAGAAAATGTTGGAGAGCCATTAGTTGCAGTAGAGAAAGTAGTTGAAGTTGAACAAGAGGATATTCCTTCTCCTTTAGCTATTAACATTGAAGATGAAACTATGAATATAGCAGGTACTAAGGTCACCTTGGATACTGATGACAATGTATTCAAGAACTTAGCAAACATTGTTGACAATTCGGCTCTTGATGAACCAGATAGAACTGAAGAAGCAGAGAAGACTCAATCTATCAGTGAAGAACCTAAGGAGACTGAGATTGAAGCACCCATTCCTACCATAGAAGACATTAGTCTTACTCCTAAGACTGGAAAGAAGAAAGAAATTGGATCTTTGTTTGAAGATTTAGGAAAGGAAGTTGATGATGATGATCAATTGGAACTTATCACTTCTTTGAATAAAATCATTGGCAAGAACAAGAAAGTGAAGAATCTTGAAGGGAGTCTGAAGGACCTTACTGAGAAGTTACAAAGCATTGTAACTACACAAATCATAGAGGTAGACCCTTTGGAGAAAGCTAAGAAGGTAATGAGCACTTTTGACAATGAATTCACTAACCTATCTGATATTGCAAAAGTGAGAGCTCAAGTAGCTTATGAAGCTGAAATGATTTTGAACATCAGTTAGAATATTAGGAATGATATTAGAAGTCTTGATATTTGTATCAAGAACTTGAGGAAACATTTGGAGACAGGAAAATCATTGTACATACAGTGTACAAAACCAGAGATTTTGACAGTAGAAGAGGAACAGAAGATCAAGTTGAAGGAAGCTAAGATTCAAAATGAATGTAACCTTCTTTCTAGACCTAATGTGAAGGTATGTGATGCTGAAAAGAAAGTTCGGAAGCTTTATGATGAAATAAGAATATTGCATGATGAGAGGAATAGAAAAATGAGGAAACTCACTCTTTTGAGAGAACACATCTCTATGAAGTTGAGTATCATTGAAGAGTAGTTAGAAGAATGTCTTACAGCTAAGACATCCTTTCATAAATTCAAATTTGACAACCTCCAAGCTTGTCAAATAGCAGCTTATGGACTGAGCACATTACTCAATGTGGAAGATTCCATCAAGAATTCATGGGAAAAGGAGATAGAAGCTATGAAAGCTGATTTTGCAGATTGTGTTGCAAGCCTACCAGCTTTGCAATAAGAAAATGAAGGTATAATCTTTTTGGGATGCAATTTTGTAATCCTCCCTACCTTATTTTGTCATTGTTGTCAAAGGGGGAGAGATATTAGAGCAGAAAATTGATATGTTTGATAAGTATTGATACTCTTAGGGGGAGCATTGTATTAGAGTTTATATTTTGAGGAGTTATAAGGATAGTATACATATTCTATACTATGGCCACAATTTTGATACAATTTTGAGATTTTGACTTGTACACTTAGCCAATTTTCTCATATGTTGCCACCAATGACAAAGGGGGAGATTGTTGGAAATTTGGTTGAAGTGAGTACATAGATGTTGTAATTATGGAAACATATGATCCACATGAAGATTGCATAGGTCAGAGAGCAAGTATAGCAGAGCGCATTGCAAATTTGTCTAAGTGTAAGACAATGTTTTCACCATTGCACCAGGATACAGTTTTTGTTTACGACGTTGACTAGAGTAAGTTCAGTGGTTGCACACTTGAACATAGACTCTATGATGACTAATTATGACCCATATTAGAGCATAAGTCATTATGGCATGTACGGAATTAGTTATGATAGTTTTACCGAAGACAGTGTTAAGCCGACAGGACAGAATATGAAGGCAGAATTGGTAAAGAGTTAAGGGATTATTTTGTTTATCAAAATAATGACTTAAAAATATAAAGGGATGACATCCTAGATGTTAACTCTTGGATAAAGATATATGGAAGCTGACCATGTAAATTTATTATCCTTAATAATTTGTATATATGTAATATGTAATAGTAAGAAGAAGAAGAAAAGACATTTTGGTAATATTGTAATGATATGATGCGAATGTAAGAGCAAAAAAAAGATATTGATGCAAGAAACATAAGGTTATATACCTTAATCCATTTTTGTAATCAGTATACATTGTACATTACTTGTTTGGGCAGTGGACTCATCTGGTAATTAGATTTTGTATTGACAACTCCTAACAGGGTTGAGGCTTCTAACAAGGCCTATAGTCCCTTAATCAGGACCGATACATTATATTCTTGTAATAGACTCCTAACAGGGTCAACATCCTTAACAAGATACTTTTGATTAGTGGATCTTTGTGGGTACCATCCCCACCAGGGTTTTCCCTTGGCCAAGGTTTCCTCGAGAACATATCATGTATTATGAGTTCTTTATTTCTATTGCTATGCATATTGTTTAGCTTCTTATGTTATGCATGTATAAAGATAATATGTTATATCCATAATTGGTCAAAAGATAAAGTTTGTAGAATACTGATTCACCCCCCCCCTCCCCCACCCTCTCAGTATTCCCTATTTCTAACAAGAACGTCTTCTACTCAGTACATCTACAACTCGGTTAGTAACTCCACTCTTATGCTTGATCACAATTAAGAAACTCTGTAAATATTCAACCCACTTCATGTTTCTCTGATTCAACTTATGTTGACTTCCAAAATAGTGCAAATCTTTATGATCAGTATATAATAAAATCTCACTTGGTATCAAATAATGTCTCCACTTTTTCAAATCTTAAACAATATCATAAAACTCTTGATGATACACAAAATACTTATTTTTAGCATAATTCAACTTCTCACTAAAGAAAGCAATAGGTTTACCTTCTTGACTCAACACAGCTCCTATTGCACTACCACTTACATCACACTCAACTTTAAATACCTTATTGAAATTAGGCAAAGCTAATATAGGTAATTTGGCAACCTTTTGTTTCAAAGTCTCAAAACTCTTATCAGCTCTATGTGTCCACTTAAAATCCTTTTTATCTCCCCTCATAGTCTCAGTCATAGCATTACAAATAGAACTAAAATTCTTAATGAACTTTCTATAAAAACTAGGCAAACCATGAAATGATCTTACCTCAACCACATTCTCAAGTGTAGGCCACTCCAAAATTGCGTTAACCTTCTCAGGATCCATTTTCAAACCACTAGTTGAAATCACAAATCCTAAATACACAATTTCTTCTTGCATAAAAGAACACTTCTTCAAATTAATCAGTAACTTCTCCTCTTTCAATCTTTGCAACACTTATTTAATATGCTCAAGGTGTTCTTCCTTAGTCCTACTAAATATCTAAATATCATCCAAATAAATAATCACAAACTTACCCAAAAATATCTTGAGAACTTCATTCATCAACCTCATGAAAGTACTAGGTGAATTAGTCAAACCAAAAGGCATAACCAACCATTCATACAAACCATCTTTTGTCTTGAAAGTAGTCTTCCATTCATCACCTTCTCTAATTATGATCTGATGATAACCACTCTTCAAATCAATCTTGGTTAAATACTTTTCTCCACTCAAACAATCTATTATGTCATCCATCCTCGGAATAGGAAACCTATACTTCATTGTTATCTTGTTGATAGCTCTAGAACCAGTGCACATTCTCCATTCTCCATTCTTCTTAGGTGCTAACACAATAGGTACATAACATGGACTCAAGATTTCTCTGATCAAACCTTTCTGCAACAACTCATGCACTTTTCTGCTAAGTTCTTCATTCTTGGTAGGTGTCAACCTATATGGTGCTTTAATATTCAAAAAACTAACTCTAGGAATCAGATCCATATAATGACTTATACTTCTTATGGGTGGTAAACCATTAGGAATATCCTCTACAAAAATCTCCTTGTACTCATCGGCCATCACTATTTTTTGGTACTCATTCATTACTACCACAAATCAGCCTCTTAGGAATTATAGCAAAACAAACTTTATTCTTCTTCATATCTTTCTCAAATTGTCTTCCATTAACCATGAAAATTTTCACAGTAGTATAGTTTATCTCACCTGTAATCTAAATCAAAGGAAACAATATTTTCTTCTCTCGTTCACCCAAAGAGTATATTGATTCAATCTACCATCATGCACATCATATCTATCATACTGCCAAGGTCTTCCCATAGAATATGATAACAATCCATAGGCATAATATCACATAGAACTTCATCAAAGTAATGTCCAATCTTGAATTTCACAACACATTGTTCACTTACCAACAATTTATGTTCATCCTTGATCCATGAAACATGATAGGGTTTAGGGTGTCTCAACCTCTGTAATTGAAACTTTGTAACTAGGTCCTCTAATGCAAAATTCGTTGAAATTCCACTGTCAACAATCACTTTGCAACATTTTCCTACCATCTTACATCTGGTCTTGAAAAGACTTCTCCTCAGGATAGGTTCTTCATCAACTCTTTTATTAAACAAAGTTCTCCTTACCATCAAGTTTTCTCCATCTTCAAGTCTACTTGATGAAACTTCAAGATCCTCTTGTACCATAGCATTTCTATGACTTTTTTCATTTCCATCAGAGTGTCTACACTCAAAAGATCTATGCCCTTCTTTGCCACATCTGAAACAATTACCACTAAAACCACCTCTAGAATAAGAATTACCTATTCCTTGGTATGAACTAGTACCTCCTCAATAAGAACTACCAACTTTCCATTGGGTCTTTCTTTTATCTTCAATTTTCCACTCATATTTTCCCTTATCTTATGTAGAATTATTAGATGTAACACCTTCACCATAATATCTACATATGCCTCTCTGGAATCTACCACCTATACCTCTCTATCTTTTTTCATGCTTCTTTGTCAAGATCTCCTCAACTTTCAAGGTATATTGATATGCTTCTTCCACACTATCCAATTTTACAAAAATTATTTCATATTGAATTCCAAATCTCAATCCATTCATGTACCTTGGAACTTTCTCAACCTCATCATCCACATGTCCAAATCTGATATCCAATCTATAAAATTCCTCAGTGTATTCCTTCATAGTCATGTTCATTTGTCTAAGGTTTTGCATCTTCCTCAACAAGCTAACATGGTAATTAGTAGGAAGAAATTTCTTCTTCACCTTGTTCACCATTTTTAACTAGGCTCTGATCTTTTCCTTTCCTCTTCTTTGTCTATCAATTTGCAAATACTCCCACCACATTGAAGCATGAACTTTCAACCTAGTGACTACAATTTTCACCTTCATATTCTCAGGTGTGCTTTCAAACTCAAATAACTTCTCCATATCATATATCCAATCCAACACAACATTAGTATCCAACTTTCCATCATAAGGAATAACTTTAATAATAGGCTTTGAATGTGCCCTAGTCAATACTCTCAACAATATTTCCTCATATTGATCTTCCTCGGGTTCTGGATTAGTGTTTTGTGCCTCTACTTCATCATCACTCATGTCATCAAGATGTGCTCCTCTCCTCTAGGTTTTCTCCACAACATCTAATCTAGCTACAATTTTTCTTAACATATTCATTATAGCATTATCAACATTTCCTCTACCTTGAACCATCTTGACAAGTAGCTTCCTACAAGATCATAACCCTATGAAATGTATAGGTTAAATATAGACTTTTTCCACCCTACAACCAAATCTAACTCGAGGTTCTACATGATTCAATTCCCTCAAGGAAGAACCTCAATCTTTGATACCACCTGGGACAAGGATGGACATGAATAGGTAGGGCCAAAGACACACCTAACTATCCAACTACCTTGCAGAGTAAACTCAATGGAAGTACAACACATAGAAAAATACCAAGGAGAGAAGGAACACAAAACACTTTCATTGATTCATCCAAATTTCTGCATACATGCCTGACTATGAGGCCTTCCAGGTTATGGCCAACAAGATTTATCTATATCAATCTATCTTTCTACCACTTCTAACTTCCTCTACTTACTAACCTAACTCCCCCCTTTTCTATACCTAAACATCCTTATTTATACTTGCCAAAATGGCTTACAAAAGATTCTAGATCATTACAAAAAAGTAAGGTCAGCCTCAAATGGTCTACACACATCCCAAGACAAGATCTCAATCAATAAATTCATGACCTAAATTAAATACACAAGTTGACTCCAACTAGAAACCAAAAATAGACAAACTCAGTCAAAGAAGAACCGAGCATCAACAAATAGCAGTTTCACTCAACACAGGAAGGAACACTCGTCCAACACTAGAAAACTCAGCACACCGAAATGCTCAACAAAGACTTCAACTCGGCACTTACTGGAAAAATGAACAAAAGAGCAGGATAGAAAGGCCACCCAGGATGCTCTTGCATCATGTTTCTTTAACACCTTGGTTAAAATATGTCAAATAGGTCAAAGAAATAAATATTATTTTGAAATTGTTTAGTGAAATCATTAGAATTTTTTTTTAAAGAATAAGTGGAATGAGGTAAATAAAAATACAATTGCAAGGCCTTATCTTGAAATGTTCTAGTAAACAGTTTATCCATGAATCTATGATTATGAGCAAAGCCACTACACAATGTTTGAAAAGTCTTCACATGAGTCAAGAGATTACCTTTACCATTGTAAGTCTCCAAATGAGGTATTCCCATGTATTGAGGGATAACAACATGAATGATATCCAAGGACAAAAGGCTAGCAATGTCACAAGTGGGAATGTTAAATTCACATTGAGTCATGGAGGTGATTTTTTGTTGCAAGGATGAAATAGTTTGAGCAAAAAAATTGATAGTGGATTTAGTGGAAAGGTTGGTATGAGGCATATGTGAAAGGTTTGGAGCATTATGAGAAATAAAAGGAACATTGCACTATGAAAATGGGACATTATTGTAGGTAGGCATGGTTGAAGGCTAGGAAAGACATGGAACACTTGAAGGAGGAATAATAGGATTAGGGATTCTTCCAAGAATAAAATTTGTAGAATTGATGTTTGAGATGGATGTAGTCATGATATATTGAGTGTATGAATAAACACTAGGTAATGAAGTATAAATAGGCATAGAAGTTTCAAAACTAGTGGGAGGTGGAGTTAAACCAATTCCTTGACCATATTATTTAATGGGTTTAACATTGTTATCAATGAGGTCAGAAAAAATATGCAAGAAATCAACACCACTTTCAACATTTTTTTATTATATTCCTCATTGTTTATGCTAAAGAGATGACTTTCGTATTAGAATGTTCTTGTCCTAACCATTGCTCAATTTTTTCTCAGTCTTCTGAAGCTTTTGGAATTGGGGTAGGAGACACTCTTAAAGCTTCATCTTCATCATCAAAAGAGTGAGAAGAATGATTCTTAACAATAATGGGGTTTTCATTAGTAGGCATGTGTGTTTCATCAATATTCTTAGAAAATAAAGAGGACTCGGGATGAGAGGAACCCATAATTCTATAGATTCTGCTAACCGAAATGCTATAGGTAGGACTCAATGTTATAGCACTCTTACACAAGGGAATGAATGGAATATATGTCTAAAAAATTAAAGAGGTAACTTTGAAAGAGATATGTAAACACTAATAAATTTTATGAATATAAATGGATTTATAACATGAAACCTAATAAAGAGAACATCCAACCATCAAATGATAATGCATAAAAAGAAGGTCCAACACCAAAATCATAATGAAAATGTCATAAGTTAGGTTCACCAAAATGTAAAATAAGGTGAATATAAGAACACAAAGGAGATCTAACACTAAAACCAGAATGGAAATGTTATAAGTTAGGTTCACCAAAATGTACAGTAAGAAAAAATATGATGGATGGGGAATGAATAGTCCACCCCTTCTCCTAATTACACAATTGGAAGGACAATGACTAAATAAGATCAAGTACGACTTAATCACTAATTGAGTCAATGATCCCTCCTTGATAATAAATTTGGAAAATTTGGATTTGAGGGGATATGGATGACCAATGCAAAATAGAAGGATAGATAAGTAAAATTGACAAATTTTAGCATCTATAGAATAACAAAAATTAGGTACACACGTGCAGTGAATTGAAACAGTTACCATGAGACATGTTTGACCTATAGTTTTAGTTTGAAGTAGAATTTAGAGATATAGTATTCCTCATATGTTGTATACCCAGGTACATAACACCTCGGCTACTATATACCTTGTAATTTGGTCTGAAACTTGTTGGGATAATCTATCAGTTCTTGTACTTTCTAAATTTCTAATCATAGTTTTTCCATTTGATCTTACACATAGAAAAATGGGAAACTTTTGGATTGAAAGGGGTTTCCCTTGGTCAAATCCCTATTTAGGAATCAACCTTTAAATTTAAATAAAATTACATGAAGAAAGTAATGTAAATGTAAAGGTAAATATTAGATCTACCTTGTAAGTATCTATACCATTATGAATAGATATTGAGATTGCACATATCCATGAAGATGTTTATATGTTTCTTGAATGGTAGTTATTGAATCTTTGAGCATAGGAAAGAATCAAGAATACCTTTCACCAATGCATGGATCTATGAATGCCACTCCAAGATCTTCAATTTGATATGCTCGATAACTCTTGCCTTGAAGTAAGGATGAATTAAATGGATGTAGATGGACAAAGGGATCTTCTTGATTGGTTGAGAACTCCTCTACTTAGCCATCATGGGAGAGAAGCTTGTGATAATAGATATGATTGCCTTCAAAATTTCCTTGGATGCTTGAAGAATGCTTGAAACTTGATCTTGAACACTTGAATGGAAAATTTTAGAAGAGCACTTGAAATCTTGATCATGGTTACCAAAATGGGGAGATAGGTCACTTACATACCTCTCACAACATTTTGGGAATTTAAATTAATCCAAGTCAACCAAGAATCTAAAAATCCCACTAAAACACTACAAAGGGCCACCCATTCAAGTTTTAGGCAAAAACTTGGGGTATACAATGCCTAGGCATTGAACACCAAAATTGTTCTATACCTTGGATAATGAGCCTAAATTAAAATGGAGATTTAGTAATGAATGGAAGATGTTAGATTAAGTGGGGCTAGGTTTCTAAGATCAAGCATAATACACATGAAATCTTGAAATCACCAAAATGGGGCCTAACAGAGAATATAATTATAAGTGTTGACTTTTTAAGATGGTACAATATATATGTATGTATGCATGTTGGTTGATTAGTATAATACCTTTAGTAATAAAGGATTGGAAATCCTTTACAATGATTCTATGGTCAAACAACATCAAGTGTCATACCTAAAATAGTATACTGAACTCATTCAATTTATCAATCTGGGAGCGTAAACTTGAGATGGTGGCTGAAAAGTATATGCTCTAATTCACCTTCAAAGTCATTACAACTAAATAAAGATGAAGCTGCAGGAAATCTATGCTAGAAGTGGAAACAACAACTTAATTTAGAACCTAAGATAATGCTGCAAATAGTAAACCTAACTAAGCATCCATGTTGTAGGAAAACAACCAATCATTCTGCTACCAAGTGGCTGTAGGAGCAACAAAGTATAATTACTTCAAGAACACTTAATTTAGAACCTAAGACAATGCTAGAAACAAAAACTTAATTTAGAACTGAAGATAATGTTGCAAACAGTAAACCTAACTAAGCATCCATGCTACAGGAAAACAACCAATGGTTCTGCTACCAAGTGGCTGCAGGAGCAACAGAGTATAATTACATCAAGACAAATTAATTCTAGTTCCTACTTAAGCATGAATGAAGTTCACCTTCTGTGTGGGCCCCCATGAAAGAGTGACTGAATTGAAAACTCAAAGATTAAAGTCTGAAAATATCATTTATTCATTCATGGAAACATTGAATAACAAGATTAAATAACAAGACTGTATTCACTTATTTGTTGGGTTACAAAGAGGATTTCCTAAACATCTAGCTAACCAGGAATCGCAAACTCCATCTTATTTATAAGAAACTAGAAAACAAAACTCCTAAGAACTAGGATCCTCTAATTCATGGATTAAAACAACTTTCAGTTACAAGACATTTAATGCAAGAGTAAAGTGCATTCAAATTCACAAGAATATAGGAATGCACAAGCACTGGATTTCATCAAAAACACCTGATACTTTAATTGACTTGGTCTAAAATAGAAACTTCTACTGACTGGAATAGTGGAACCATTATGAAACTTGAAAGCAATTACTTGTCTTGATGATGCCACTTCGATGCTAAGTCTTCATTGCCTGCTAACTTATTCTTTCCTACAGGAGATTAGCGCACCAAAAACTACAACACACAACTAAGATAAAGATTCATAATAAGTTTTCCTGCTTTAGTGTATCCTCATCACATAGCTACAGGAAAAATACCCCATTAATGCAGAATGGAAAGAATATCAGACTTCATCATACATAACCACATAATCTATATATATATATTCAACATATTTCTTTAATCTTAAAAGTATCAAATACACACATAGTCACATCATAGAAACATAGAAAGTCTTAATATTATTTATGAAAACTCATGAAATACTTTAATTTTGAACTAGAAAACTATAAACTAAATAACCATAAACTGGGCTCATCATTGCCCCCCACCTTGACCTTTTGTTGGTCCCACAACAAACATGAAGTTCTTGAGTCTGGCTATCATCCTATACTCTAGAGCTGATTTTTATCCACTACCTCCTTTTGCAATACTCCAGTAAAACCCCTTGGTTTCCCTATGCTTATCTGACCTATTCACTTCTCCCTCCATATCATAACTATCTAAGCTCTCTGAATTTTCTAACAAAGGAGGCATGAGCAAAGGTGGCTGAAAGGTAAGTGGAATCAAAAAAATCTATCTTACCCTCCCCAAAGAGATGTACCAAGGTGTACGCTTATTTTCCATATCAAAATTAAGGGGCAAATGTGGCTCCTTATCTCTTAATTCCTTGGTTAAACTGATCCAATGCCACTAGATGGTGTTCATGGCTTCAAGCAACTCAACATTAGCTAACTAATCATATTCATCAAATGTTGCATTTTGAAGTGGGTAAATAAGCTTATTGCCTGAGTTTGAAGGTGCAATCCTTAACCAATCATAATAACAAGTCCTAGGGTCTTTAGCTTCGGGTCTCAGATAAAGGGGAATTTCTTCCTCCAACTTCCTATATATATTAGCTTGGGATTCCTGATTGATCTCATTTTGAATCCAAGACATGAGAGATCTCAACTGGATATCCCCAACATACAATAAGGGATTCCAGACTCTATCAATTGGGACTACTAAATTATGGAGAAAGAACTCACACAGTAAATTCTTAATGGCTACAGGAGAATTTTTAAAAGCCTAGGAAAACTGAAGAGGTTCTTGCAACAATGGGGACCTATCTTGCATGATGCAAGTCATTTGGTAATTCAACAGTTGTTCATTTAGAAATAAGGCATATACAGGAGATGGAGACCTATAGTTCATTAACTCAAGAATAAGGGTTGTTACTCTGTTGAGTTTCACATGTAGTTGTTCTACTTTTTATTCCTGCTCAAGAGTCTCCTGATAATGATGATCTATGACACTATTTAACTCTTTCCTTTGTTGTTTCCATTGTTCTCTTTCTGAAACCAATTGCTTGGACAACTGAAAATAATAGACAACAAAGACACAGAACCAGACTTATCTGACATAGAACTAATACAAGAATTCTCTGTTGAATGAAGAATAGAGGACTTACCATTTTTTAAACTTATCCCTTTCATAGGATCCATCCACAACACTATAGATCTCTCGGTGTTACTACATTATTGTGCAGCAAAAGCCAATGCATCCAACCCCTCACTTAAAATCTGCTCCACCACTTTATTAACAAGATCTATATTAACATCAGGGTTTTCTTCATATAAATTCTTGTTTGCTACAGGAGATAATCCTAGTTCCTCTTCTTCCATCCTATAGCATCCCTCAAACATCCTATCATTTTTTGTGTCACTACAACTATCACTTATCTGAGGACCCTTAGAGGATGAACCTCTTCTCTAGAATACGAAAGTCTTCCCTTCAGAGCTAGAGTCATCACTAGTTATTATGACTTCTTCTTCATTCATTTTCTTATCATGAACCTATTCTTTTTCAATCTTAGAAAACTTCTCAAGTGATTCCTGTTGAATATTCCTAGGTTCTTCTTCCTTTTTCTCTAAGATTTTAGTTTCAATAGTTAACCCTTCTAGTGGTATGTCCACAATCACATTTTTCTTTCTCCTGCTACTCCTTCTTAATGGAGTTTCTTCCTTTGTCTCTGGAATTTTCCCCTTTCTAGAAGTGTTTATGGCTACAGAAGACTGTTCTTTTGTCTGTTGACAAGAACTAGTAATAGTTTTTTCTTGCTTATCCACATTTCTCCGAGAAACCCTTTTTGACATAGGAGTACACTTCTCTACAGAGGCATTTTCTCCTTCCTCATTCTGGATTGACCCAGAAGTAGAGGGATGAGGTGAATCTTTAGGAGTCCTAACCCTAGACTTTTCTTAGAGGAAGGTCCTGGTCCAAGTTCTATAATAATTTGCTTAACCCCTTGTTCAATTTGAATTCTCCCATCTTCAGATTGTCAAATTACCCAGAATGAAGTTGCAGGAAATTTAAGCACACTAAAACAAGGCTCAAACAAGGAGTTTGAAATGGAAAGTTACAGGAAAATTTCAAATACAGAAAGTTCTATTATTTTGGAAATGAGTTCCCAAGTAAATATGAGTGCAAATCAAGAATATCTCGCACATTAACTGCTCATAATTACATAGCTACAGACTTTGTACTAGCATGTACTTGCCACCCTAGCATGATATGTGCAAAATAAAATCATAGCACATAACTCCTTAAGATTGTCAAATCATGGCAAGAAGTGTGTAAAGTACAGGTAAGATAAAAGAATAACTATAAATATTTTATGAATACATAAGACCAAAAAAAATGATATAGCTCCCCCCCAGCTTAATTTGGCAAGTGGTCTGACAATTGCGCATGTGACGAGGCATTACTAAAAGTTGAAAAAACAAATTAAGAAAGAAATACCTCAGATAGTGTATGAACCTAAAATTTTGCTGAGGGTGGTGGTTGTCGTCATCCATTGGTGGAGAATAATGAAATGGATGGGTGAAAGATAAGAAATGATGAAGTGGAATTTATTGCGGAGAAATCACTTTCATGAAGAAAGTGTTTATTATGGGGTGACAAGAACTTTTAAAGAGAAGAACTTAAATGAGTAGAAGGCTCATTTCTAGAGGCTGCAGGAGAGATATCACCAACAATGGATGAGAACTGTTGTAGGAACTCTTCTTTACTCTATGGTTTGTTGTACAATTTCAACTGGTGACCATTTACTAGCAACTTGAATCGAACAGGATCAATAGTAGATAGTTGGACTGCACCATTGGGAAAAATAGAAATGATCTCATACAGTCCTAACCAGTGAGTTTGAAACTTCCCTTGATTGTGTTGATACCTGGAATCGTAAAAAAGTGCCCAATCTCCTACCACAAACATGTTATCCTTGATAAACTTTTCATGCCAGTGCTTCCATTGATGTTGGATGAGTTCTATATTATTCAAAGTAGATTTGCGCCATTCATCAAGGCTATTTAAACTCATAATCCTTTAATGTTGTGCAGAAGTAAGATCCATACCCAGCTCTAGAGAAGTCCTTAATGTCTTATGTTCAAACTCCATCAGCATGATAGCTAACCTACCATAGACTATCTTGAAAGGAGTGAAACCAGTTGTTGATTTCCAGGTGGCTCTATAAGCCCATAGAGCTTCAGGAAGATGTGTGGTCCAATCTTTCTAATGAAGTGCTATTGTCTTTGTAAGAATGGCTTCCAACTCCTTGTTAGTAACCTCAACTTTCCCATTGGCTTGGGGATGATAAGGTGATGATTTTCCATGTCAGATGTTATACTCTTCCATCAAAGCAGCTATCAAGTTAGAGGTAAATTGAGCTCCTTGATCAGATTGTAACTCCCTAGGGACACAAAACCTTGTAAAAATAAATTCATACAAGAACTTGGCAACATTATTATCCCTAGAATATTTCATGGGTTTTTCTTCCACCCACTTTGTAACATAATCAATGCAAACAAGAATATAGGATTTACCTTGTGAAGAGGGTTCAATAGGACCCACAAAGTCAATCCCCCATTTATCAAAGGGTGCAACAACTATTTGAGGCTGCAGGGGTATCTCATCTAATTTAGTGGATCTCCCCATGCGTTGTCACTTATCACATTTTTTTTTGTACCCAACTGCATCCTTGTGTAGGCTTGGCCAATAGTATCTAGTAGTCAATATTTTAAAGGTTGTATGCTTGGCTATAAAATGACCACCACAGGGCTCATCATGGCATGTCCTTAAGATGTCATATGTTTCATCTTCCCTTATGCATCATCACATTACTTGATCAGGACCAGTATAAAACATAAATCCTGAAATCCAAGAATAGTTAAAGCTCTTTTCAGCTAATAGCTTCCTTTCTTTAGCAGAGAAGTGGACTGGTGTCTTTCTTGTAGTGAGGTAATTAGCAATGTTTGCATACCAAGGATTTTGTGATGATAGCAAAAATAGATTTTCATCTGGAAAACTATCATCAATGACTGTAGGATCATATGCAACTGAGAGAGAAAATTAGCTACAACATTGGTCTTGCCAGGCTTGTCTACAATTGTAATATCAAATTCCTACATAAGTAGTAACCAATGAGCCAACCTTCTAGAGATGGTCGGCTTGTTTATCAAGTACTTAATGGCAGAGTGATCAATATGAACATAGATTTCATACCCAGTAATATAGTGACTGAATTTATTCAATGCATAGATAACCGCAAGGAGTTCCTTTTCAGTCACTATGTAGTTGAACTCTACTCCTTGTAGATTCTTACTAATGAAGTAAATAGCATGCTCAATTGAATCTACCTTCTGACCAAGTACTACACCAATAGCATAATCTAAGGCATCTACATGTATGTGGAAAGGAAAGCCCCAATTAGGGCCCCTCAAGACTGGCACTATGGTGAGAACCTTCTTTAGCTGTAGGAAGGACTTGTTGCACTCAGATTCCCAAACAAAATCAGCATCCTTTTTTAACAAGTTATAAAGTGGTGCAGCAAGCTGAGTGAAATCCTTTATGAATCTTCTATAGTATCTAGCATGTCCAAGAAAAATGTTCACATCCTTCTGCTTCTCTAGTGTGGGTAAGGTACTGATGACTTTAATCTTGGCAGGGTCCACTTGAATGTCATTTGAAGAAATGAAATGACCTAACAAAACCTCTCCCTTCATCATCATGAAGCATTTATCACTATTTAGAGAAAGGTTATAGTCCCGGCATCTCTTAAGAACTTTTTCTAAGTTTTCCTTAGCCTCATCAAATGTATTCCCATTAGTAGAAAAATCCTCCATATAGATCTCCATGAGCAAATATATCAAAAAAAATGCTTATAACAGCTCTTTGGAAAGTGGCTGGAGCATTGTACAAGCTGAAAGGTAAGAACAAATATGAAAATGTCCCCCATGTACATGTGAAAGTTGTTTTCTCCTGGTCCTCGGGAGCTATTTGTATCTGATTGTAACCACTAAAGCCATCCAGGAAAGAAAAGTATTTCTTGCTAGCTAGGTTATCAAGAACCTGGTCTATGAATGGCAAAGGGAAGTGGTCCTTCTTAGTGGCTGAATTGAGCTCCCTTTAGTCAATGAAAACTCTTTATTTCCCCCCCTTCTTTGGTACTATAACTAATGGTGAGACCCATTGGCTATCAGATACGAGGTAGATGAAACTAGCATTTAACAACTTCTGAAGTTTAGTCTTAACTATATCCCTTAAGGATAGATTGACTCTCCTCTAAGGCTGATAGACAGGTTTATATTCAGGACTGATGTAGATCTTATGGGTGCACAGTTTAGGATGGGGGCCTTTCATGTCGGTATAGTCCCAAGAAAATGCTTGTTGGGGTTCCTGCAGTAACTACAGGATAATTTTTTGATGTGGGATGGATAAAGCACTACTGACATTCAATTCTCTTCCTAGACCAACTTCTAGCTTGATTACCTTTTATGCCAGTGATAGTTGAGCAACTGGAAGAGAATCCATCTCGTGAGGTAGTAATGAGTGTAGGAATTAGGAAGTTTTTGAATACTGAGGTGCATTCAGAGGTGGTAACAAAGTTTCCAGAATACAGTCAGCTTGGGGACACAACTAAGACCTTACCCCATACTCATTCATGGTGATGCATGAAATTATCTCATCTTCTTCCCTAGAGGATACAAATGGCTCCTGGCCTATCATCATAAGTTGGTAGATGGAATTGACTTCTGGATTGGTATCACCCAAATCTGGCCAGACTATTTGATCATCTTGTAGCAGAGATTGAGCAGGGGAGTACAAGGTTAGGTTCTTAGTATTAACACCATTGGATATTGTCATCTTCCCTTATTGACAAGCTATATAGGCATCTGCAGTAGCCAGCCATGGCCGCCCTAGAATTATGGGGTATCCACCCATATTAGCCTTTGGTGAAAGGACAACAAAGTCAACTAGGTACTCCCAAGAGTCTAAGGTGACTATGACATCCTCAACCATCCCATCTAGTGTGATAGTAGAACTATCAGCAAGCTAAAGTATGGTTGGTGTGTCCCTGAAGCCTATGATATGGAACTGAGACATTACCTCTTTTGTCATGACATTTATTGATGCACCTAAATCAACTAGAGCATTTTGGACTTGGATTCCTTGAATGGTGACAATTACCACAGGACTCTCGGGATTAGAATATTTGGGCACAGTTAGCTTTTCCAACATTAGGTGGGACAACTGTCCTAAGACATGAATGGTTTTAGGATCCTTTTTCTTCCTCCCTGACTACTTAATACAGGATTCCTTAATAGCTTTAGTATAAGCAGGGACTTCCTTAATGACATCTAGCAAGGGTATTTTTATTGTCATCTACTTCAGTTGATTAAGCAAGTCTGTCACTACTTGGCTTTCTATAGGCTGAACTTGTTCTACCAACCTATGAGGAAACAGGGGCTCTTTGATTGCATGAGAGATAGGCAGAGTTGGCATATCCACTGGTGCAGCTGAGGAATCCTCAACTTTTGTTATGATAGGCTGCTAAGGAGAAGTGAGGGTTATTCCTGACCTTAAATGAATGGCATTCAAGGAGATAGCATAACTCTATTATTGTGCTGGTGGTTTGGCATTTTTGGGATTAGGGGTAGGCTGAGAAGCTAGCTGAGTCTTCTTAGGGGGAGTATTATTGGCTACAGGAAGCATTAGAGCTTGTTGAGGAGGTGGTGGCGTTAAAGCTTGCTGGCTAGATTGGTTAATCTAACTGTTAGGTTGTTGCCACCCTTGCTGAGGTTTTTGCCAACCCTGCTGAGGTTGTTTCCAACCTTGCTGAGGTTGCTACCAACCTTGCTAAGGTTGCTGCCAACCCTGCAGAGGTTGTTGCCAACCTTGTTGAGGTTGTTGCCAATTATTATACCCATTAAAACCAAAGCTCTAATGATTATTCCATTGACTATTACTATTATAACTTTGGAGAGGGTCTTGAGGCATACCTGGTCGTTGGGCCCAAGGCCTACGTTGAGCAACGTACAACACTTCTCCATTTTCATCAATGGCTTTAAACTCAGTTGGCATTAGTTGTGATGCAGGAGCATCCTGGGTGTAAGAGCAATCTTGCATCACCCAAAAATATTTCTGTTTTTGTATTTAATAAGGACTATCTTGTGCAGAGTTGCTATTTATGGAAACTTGCTATTTTTAGTAAGTTGGTCTTACGATCTCGAAATTTCTGATTTTACATATGGAGGTTCACCTCAGTCATATCAGCCTGCCAACAAAATTTCATGGCTAGATCAGGTGTAGTTTTGAAGATATTGAAGATTTTCAGTATTGGCAGCAGGGTACAGAAACTTTGAACTTAGTTTTGAAGGCTTTAGAGGCCCCGGATGAGGTTGAAAATTTGGGTGACAAGTGCTTCGCACTAGTCAAGCCTGTAGAGTGCTTCGTGGCATTTCCAGAATGGGGTTATAATAGCCAATCGGGTCAACGGGCGATGACTTATGGTCTTCGGAAGTTGGGTCACCTGAAATGGCGAAAAATAATTTTTCTTCAAAATTTTTGTTTGGGTTTCAAAACTCATTTTGAGCAAACTTTGATGTAACAAATTGTAAAATAAAATAATTCTAAGTTTGGTCTGCCCTAAAGGCTAAATTTCTAGAACCTTCTCGGGCGATGAAAATTGCCTATATAAAGAGGGCCCGTAGTGTTGTCTAGGGTAGTTCTGGGTAGTAGATCTGGGTATTGATTCGAGGCTTTGTCCTACAGAATATTGTAAGGGAATGCCCATGTGGCTTTGCATATTGTAATTCTGAAAGTTTGTAATTCCACATTTGTGGAGATAATAAGAAGCCAATTTTCTATTCTTGCATATTATTGTTGTTGTTTCTCTATTTCTGTTATGTGCTTGTGGTATTAAGGGGAGCACCCTTCATCAAGTTGTGACTCCAAGCTTGCAACAGGCTTGCATTGACAGTTCCGCTTCTTTTCTCTACAGTGCAGATAGTATTCTTCTAACATAGCATCAACTTCTTTCTTCCTTCTAGCCTGCATGGTATCTAGTTGAGTAGCAACATCATTAATGATGTCGTGCTTCAAATCTAATAATAGTCTCTCAGTCTTCTTCATTTCTTCACAGTAGCTCTGGAATAGTTCAAGCATATATTCTTTATGTTAGCCCAACTCTTCTGTGTGATGTCACCTCCTGACATGAGATCTAAAGCTTCAATGCTGGCATCATGCACACCCTTTAGGAAAAGATGCTTTTGTGATTCTTTGTTCAGTTGGTGTTGTGTATTATGCTGCAGGTTGAACATGAACCTTGAGACATAATCCTCCAAGGTTTCATCTACCTTTTAGGACATTTTGAAAATGTCATCGCCTTTCATATCTCGTCCCCCGCAATACTCTTTATACTTTGAAAGGAACCAATTACTCATTGCATCATATTCTGCTACAGCATTGGCGCCCAACCCCATAAACCATCTTAAGGCAGCCTCTTTTAGAGTGGATGGGAACAACTTCATCTTGTGGGCATCAGTTGTGTAGTCATAGCTCCTACAAAGGATGTCAAACTCAAAGAGGAAGGTCTCGGGGTCTTCTGTGATAAGGCCATAGAAGTTTGGGAGTGCAGCATTAGGTATGTTCTTCAAATTCTAATTACCTTGCTGAGTAGGGATAGGAAAAGGAAAGGTGGGATGAGCCACTCTTGGAGGAGGTCTTGGCTAATAAACAATGAGGGCAAGTGGATTATCTTGATACTCTAGATCAATGAATAGGTCGTTCAGATGGTATGATTTTTCAGAGGATGAAGGTGAAGGCAATTGTTCATATGCATCAGCAAATATATTCTCAAATGGTTCTTCTTCTTGTATGTTCCCGGCTTGGGGTTCCTCAGGCTCTTGATGAAAAATATCAAATGGGTCATCCTAAATAATGCGAGGAAGGAATCTCCCAAGATGGTCTCTTCTTCTTCTATGCATGCAAACTAATGCAAAATTTGAGCTAACATAATGACTTAAGGGTTGAACTAGATTGACACCATCCTTGGCAACGGCATCAAAAATGGTTGGTCAGTATAATACCTTTAGTAATAAAGGATTGGACATCCTTTACAATGATCCTATGGTCAAACAGCAGCAAGTGTCGTACCTAAAATAGTATACTGAACTCATTCAATTTATCAATTCGAGAGTGTAAACTTGAAATGGTGGCTGCAAAGTATATGCTCTAATTCACCTTTGAAGTCATTACAACTAAATAAAGATGAAGCTATAGGAAATCTGTTCTAGAAGTGGAAATAACAACTTAATTTAGAACCTAAGATAATGCTGCAAACAATAAACCTAACTAAGCATCCATGCTGTAGGAAAACAACCAATGGTTCTGCAACCAAGTGGTTGTAGGAAAAATAGAGTATAATTACTTCAAGAAAACTTAAGTTTAGTTCCTACTTAAGCGTGAACGAAGTTCACCTTCCTTGTGGGCCCCCATAGAAGAGTGACTGAATTGAAAACTCAAAGATTAAAGTCTAAAAATATCATGTATTCATTCATGGAAACATTGAGTAACAAGATGAAATAACAAGACTATATTCACTTATTTGCTAGGTTACAAAGAGGATTTCCTGAACATCTAGCTAACCAGGAATCACAAACTCTAGCTTATTTATAAGCAACTAGAAAACAAAACTCCTAAGAACTAGGATCCTCCAATTCATGGATTACAACAACTTTCAGTTACAAGACATTTAACACAGGGATAAAATGCATTCAAATTCACAGGAATATAGGAATGCACGAACGTTGGATTTCCTCCAAAACACCCGATACTTGAATTGATTCGATCTGCAACAGCAATTGCTACTGACTGGAATAGTGGAACCATTATGAAACTTGAAAGCAGTTACTTGTCTTGATGATGCCAGTTTGATGCTGAGTCTTCATTGCCTGCTGACTTATTCTTTCCTGCAGGACATTAGTGCACCAAAAACTGCAACACACAGCCAAGATAAAGATTCATAATAAGTTTTCCTACTTTAGTGTATCCTCATCACATGGCTACAGGAACACTACCCCATTAATGCAGAATGGAAAGAATATCAGACTTCATCATACATAACCACATAATCTATATATATATTCAGCATATTTCTTTAATCTTAAAATTATCAAATACACACATAGTCACATCATAGAAACATAGAATATCTGAATATTGTTTATAAAAACTCATGAAATACTTTAAGTCTAAACAAGAAAATTATAAACTAAATAACCATAAACTGAGTTCATCACATGCATGCATGTGTGTGTGTGAATATATGTATATCTATATTTATGTATGATGTGTAATTTTGAAATTGGTCAAAAAAATTGTCCAATATATATTGTAAGGATGAATTAGAGTGGCATCGTTACTGCCCCTTATTATTGTACAATGTTTTGCAACTATGAAAGAGTTTGAAGAGGTGAGAAAAGTATGTAGATGATCTCCATCTCAATGTAACTATGTTGTTAGCACACTAAACTTTATTGGAAAGTTTTTCTCTTAATGCATTGTGTCTTTTTTGTTCATTTATTTTTTGTTTCCTTTTCTACAAATATAATTGTATTCATGTTGATTATTATTTGCACCAATATATTTTTGTAGGGTACTAACGAATTCTATGAGATTAGAGACATATACCTATACAGTGGGAAAAGGGAAAAATATTATAGAAGGGATTTGTCCACCTTTTTCTAATGCACAATTAGAAGGAAGATGACCCAATAGGCTCAAATAGGACTTAAGCAATAAATAAGTGCAATGATCCTTCATTGTTATGATTAAGAATGGAATAGATTTGGGGAATTAATCTAATGATGCAAGATAAATGACTAAAATAAGCTAAATTAAGTAGTTTCAAGAAAATACAAATGGATAGATATAGAAAAGAACCCATAATGACCAGAAACAAAAACTCGAGAATTGTACTGACCGGTAGAGAAAATTTGAAGGTGTTCCAATAGGAACAAAATGTCTTGGGTGTTTTGTTCCTAGGAACAAGAAGATGGGGCGTTATGTTTTGAGGAAAAGGAAGCTTGGGTCATTTTGTTCCCAAAAGTTGTATACATAATTTAAACTACCAATCGTACAGATTTTGATCTCTTTGAAAAAGTTCTGACACCTGCATCGTTTGTACCTACACATAAAAAACAAGAAAAAATTTATGTAAATGAGTTTTGCCTTGGTCAAATCCCATTTAGAAATCAACCTTAAGAAATGAAATAATATTACATGAAAGAAAGTAAACATATGTAAACACATAAAATGTCCTAATAATTAATCATATTATTTTTCTAGTAATTAAATAGATATCGTAATCTATTTAACTAATTCATCTAAATATATTCATCTATCATAATTTATTTAATATAATTGATAATTTAAATCATAAACATCTTAATCTCCTAAAATCCTCTACTTGTAACTCTTTCACCCCCACCAACTTCACCAACTTCACCACTTCTCAAATGTGGAATAAAAGTGCCTTAAATTACCCTTACTACCTTCTTTTATCCCACACTCATCTTAATATGGCTTTTATTGGTAGGAAGATCTCACATTGAAATGGAAAATTCATTCCTTTGTGTTTGTTTATGGCATTCATTTTTGAAGGAGAACATTTCTTTGAGTTATTATGTTATTCAAACATGTATGTTTGAGATGTTCTATTAATGATTCCATACTGCATGTTCTTTTACAGTTTCTAAAATCGTTCCACCAAATCTATTTTGTGCAGATTCCATGAACATTTCATGTAGTCAAACTCTCAACTATTCTCCATGATCTGACTGCAAACCGAAGCTATACGTACCTTGCATTTCTTGTCATAAGTTGCATTTCGCATTTACGTGTGGGTTTAAGATTTGTTTCTCGATGTTTTCATCTTTATGGTCTAATAAAGTAAAAGGCATGGCCTAATGTTTTCCTTTTTTTGTCACTTAGATTTTGGTTTGAATTTAGTTAGGTAGTCTATGTTTTATTAGTTAGATTTTTATTTTTTTTATTAATTAGTTTGTTTCTTTTTTCAAGTTTTTTTTATTAATTAGTCAATTTATTTTTGTTAGATTTGTTTTTTTAATTAATTAATTAGTTTATTTTAATTAGATTTGTTCTTTTATTAATTAGTTAGATTGTTTTTAGATTTGGTTTTTTAGTTAATAGTTAGATTTCTTTTATTAGATTTAGTTTTCTTTTTGTTGATTTATTAGATTTTGTTTAATTTTTTCTAGTTTTTTTGTTTTTGATAATTAATTAGATTTTGTTAATTAGTTTTTAGGTTTTTTAATCAGATTATTTTTTGTTAATTAGATCGAATTTTTATGCTATTTAATTTTGTATTTTTTTTATCAAGTAGGTTTCAATTTTTTTTCTTTGTAGGATTTAATTTTTCTTGTGTTTCTTATGTAGGTTAACAATCATTTGTCGAAGACTGTTAAGTTTATTTACAACTCTATGTGGCATGATGTGGATATTAGCTTTTTGCTAAGTACTCTATTTTGGACTACTGTAATTTTGGTTTTGATGATAAGTGGTGGTGGTCCTCTGAAATTTATTAAGCTAGTTTTTGATAGGGGTAGACTTATTGTTTTGTTCTGTTGTGCTATGTGCTCTGGATACGATTAATATGTTGTAAATGTGTATCTAGTGTGCTATGATTGTACCATGCACCAACACCCTCTTGCTCCTACTTTTTATCAAAAACAATCGTTTGTCAAAGACCACAATTCTAAAACTACTAACGATATTTTTTGGAGGACATTATGTTGATGATCATAAATCTAAAGCTGCTAACATAGGGTAAAAGCACAATAAGATGTCACCCTTTTACAAAGGAAAAGGCTAACAACACCAAAATAGAAAAACTTCAAGGGCATAAAAGTCACATTTTTGTTTAGAATTTGAAGATGAAGTAAACTTGTGAAATGTGTGAAATAGGATGAATTTTATGCCTATAATTTTTAAAATTAATTTGGACAAAAATTAATATTTTTTAAAAAAATTTTAGGTCTATTTTTTATTTCCTAAAAAATACTCCAAATCAGGGGCTTTACTTCTCGTCAAATCATTATAAGTAAAACATTATTTTTCCCTCCAATTTTAGAATATGTTTTAGATGACATGTATATCTAGTGCAGGAAAAAAGAAATAAGTGTTTTCAATCTATAGTTTGCCTGTTATAAGTATTCAAAGTCGAACTTACCTAAAATCAATAATTTTTATCTCCCGCCACTTTTTCCCTATCAAAACTATACCAATAACCAAATAAATTATATATTCTTGAAGAAGACTCTCTTCTCTAGTGTCGTATATGATTTTAATTTTTTTTGAATTGATTTAGCATGTTTTTATATTTTTTAAATCAACGACTTCTCAAAGCTTAATATAACTACATATAGTTTTTAGCAAATTTGTTTAACATTTTGTAATTGAAATAATATAAAATTTATATGTCCAGAATCATAGTTCTGAGATCTAGAAAAAGGTACTTTTAGTTTTTTGAAATTTGTTATTTTCAGAAGACAAAGGAACACCAGAAGTGCAAAATTATGCATTTTTTATGTTTTTGAAGGTTTGGCTGCCAACATGGCATGCCACCTAGGATGACTCGGTCAAGTAGGACTCGACCAAGTCCTACTGGGTTGAGTACCCTTAGGGGTCGGCCCCCCATGAGTGGTCGCGTGGGTGACCTACCCTTTCAAATAGAAGGGTATATATAAAAGTTAGTTATATATATATATATATATATATATATATATATATATATATATATATATATATATATATATATATATATATATATATATATATATATATATATATATATATATATATATATATATATATATATATCAATTACAAATTTTAATTCTTATTTTAGAATATAAGGGGTTTTTGAGGCTAGGAGGCATTTTTTCAAGGAAGTTACAAAGACATTTTTCTTTCGGAAGAGTGTGAAGGCAAGTTTTTCAATGATGAAGGATTAAAGCAATAAAAATTTTATTGCTTAGATATTTGAGCAATGGGAAATAAAAGAACTAGAACAAGGAAATATGATCATAAAAGGGATGACCAAATGAAAGGTCATACGTAACTTGTCAAAGAGCAACTGGTCGATGTTGAAGAATAACCTATTGATGTTGAAGAAGGTGCAACTCAACTAGGGGAGGATATTGGTAGTAGTCGAAGTATACATATTTATCCTACAATACAAAATTTGATGGACATGAATGAGGAATCACTTATTAGTCAAATTGCACTAGAGCCCCTAGTACCTAAAAGCACTATTAAATTGCATCTCAAAAATATGTGGAAGGAATATTTTGAGAGTAAATCTTTGGTGGGAAAAGTACAATTGTTTGCAAAGTTATTCAGGAAAAAATAAATGACTCTAGTTTTGGAGTTGTTGGGTATTGATAATAGGAAAATGGTAGGAGGTCAAGTAAAAGAGACAATAATTCAAAATTTACAAGATGCATTGAATGTTGTTAATAGGGAAGATCATAGAGGATAAGATTCAAATGTGGCTAGAAGAGCATTGATGACTATGATTGCCAGTAAGAGATTGACACATAGAAATCAAGTTCAAGCAATTTCTGATTTACTCAAGGTATCTCGAAGACCTGTTCTGAGATATCTTAGGAAGAGAAATATGTTGGATATGGACATTGAAAATAATTGGGTACAGATTTTTAGATTTCCTCGTAAAGACATAATTTCTAAAGATGTAAGAAGATGGGTCATTGATTTTTGGCCCAACCACTCTCATATTTCTTCCAATAGAAGGGACACTATAAAAATGAAAGTTGAAGAGACCGGTATGAAGATTTCACATCCAAAACATTTTTTTGATACTACATAAAGTGAATTGTTTAAAGCATTCAAACATGAATTTTTAGATGTGAAAATAGGTTAGAGAATATTTGAGATGTTGTGTCCTTACTTTGTACGCATAAATAAGGTTTGTGAAACATGTTGTCAAAATCATGTTGAGTTTCACTTATACTTGCAATCATATAAAAATCTTATGGAAGTACTTAATCTAGATATGGTTACTGGAAGTACAACATAATTTTTAAAGTCCATTTTATGTAATAAATCAGAAGACTTGGATGACTTCAATGTTTAGTGTATAAAAAAATGAATGCAATGATTGCGGAAATTTATTGAAATTTCCTTTACAATTTGATAATATTGATGTTACAACACCAGTCTAGTGGAAGAGATTTGAATATGAGACATACCAAACAAAGACAGGAGGTGAATAAAAAAAATGCATTAAAAGAGAGTGAATTACCATACCTTTAGTTCATGGACAGATTTCGATCTATGGTTTACCCACATATCCAACATTGTCATCATGCACAATGGCAAGCTAAATAGTTTCGTGATTCCAAAAATTATTTCCCACCTGGTTATATTCTTTCAGTTGTAGATTTTGCGGAGAAATATACAGTTTCCCCTCAAAAAGAGCTCCAAAGTCAATATTATCATTCTGATCAAGTTGTAATATTTTTACATGTGACCTATAGACATGCACAATTTGATTTGGATGAGATAGAAAGTATAGATCAAAATGAACACATTATCAACAAGGAGGTTCATTTCTATATTAGTGATGATAGGGCTCATGATAGGAGCTACATGGCTCATTGTTTTGATATATTTTTCAACAATCTTGCAAGTCGTGGGATAAATGCTTCACAACATTGGATCTGGTCTGATGGGTGTGCAGGTAAGTACATGCATTATATTTTCTTTTAAAGTCTTTCAATTATATATATATATATATATATATATATATATATATATATATATATATATATATATATATATATATATATATATATATATATATATATATATATATATATATATATATATATATATATAATTTATAAATAAAAGTTAAATTTTCATGTGTGTGTGCATTTTTGTAAATTTAAATTGTAGGTCAATTTAAATCTACAAAAGCCTTTAATTGGTTATCCATGCAACATGCTAGACACAATGTTAAGTTTCTTTGAAACTTCTTTGAAAGTGGACATGGAAAAAGAGAGCATGATGGAGCAAGAGCATGTGTGAAGTGTGCACTCCGACAACATGAACTTCAAGGTACATACATTTCATATTCAACTTGTTTACTTGCTCGTATTTAAATTTACATTACATGTACAAATGTTCTTTAATTGTCATTTGCTATAAATAAACTAATTATATATATATATATACTAAATTGTTAAAAATATATCTAGGTAACATGATAGAGAATTCAAAGATTTTTTTTGAATGGTGTCGAAATCATTTTGCTACTCGAGACACAAAATACAACAAACGTTACTTTTGGGAAGTGATGGGTAAATTTAAAACTTTCATTTTTCAAACTCAAATTTTAAAAACTATGTATTATACCTGTCACACACACACATGTGTGTGTGTGTGTGTGTGTGTGTGTGTGTGTGTGTGTGTTGCATTTCACATTTTTCATAATTGAACTAAGATCTATCAATCCATCCAATCTAGATATCAATTGATCAAATCCTTACAATTTTCAATCAATTGTTGGAATTAGAAGTTTGCATCAAGTGATGACTACATGACAACACAAGCCTCCACTAATTCAACTAAGAGATAAATCATGCTTTTGTGAAGATTGTCTTAACAACAACATGAGTCAATGTGTTAATACTGCAAATGGATATGTTTCACAATGGGATCAAAAAGATTTAATCAAAATGCCTCCTTATGAAGATGATGACAATGACATAGACATCCATGATCCTATATATTTAGCTGACTATGAACATGTTTCTAATTTAGTTGTTACAAGTGCATATTTCTAATTTCTAGTTACATTACAGGTGCATGTTTCTATATATATATATATAATTTATTTGAAAGGTTTATAAAAAACTTGCATACATATAAATTGTGCAGGTGATATTTTTTATGTGCTTGCAAATCCTGAGAATGTAGGTGTAGATTATTATCTACTAAGATGCACCAATGAAAAATACAAGTTGCCTGAAGAAATTGTCGATGGTGATGGACAACAATATCTGACTAGTTCAGTTGTTATTAGGCACCTATTATCAACAAGCTAAGATCGACAAAAATGGAGTTCAATTTATTGAATACATGCCTAGACAGAGAGTTCTACATTATAGTCACTTGGTTATAGCAACAAAATTGCGGTTTGAAACCATGTCAAAAAAAGGGTCATGTGGAAACCAAAAGTGGAAGTTGCCTATTAAAGAGCATGAAAAACTTTTAGAGATAATAAAGGATAGAGAGGATCCAAACTACATGTATCAGGAGCTTTAACTTGAAGGCTTTTAATTTGTACATACTTAAAAATCCTATTTGAAACTTACAAACTATAAATGATTTGAAATTCATGATTAAATTGAATTTATATTGATTAAACCTAAATTAAATTTTAATTGATTAGACCAAGTGAACAATAAATACTTTTTCATTCTATATTTCTAAATTGATTAGATTGATTAGATAGGTAAAATGAATTTTAATTGATTAGAAATTTCAATACTTTTTTCAATTGATTAGAATAGATCAAGATTCCAGAATTGAACAATTCCACTCTATATTAGAAATTGATTAGATTGATTCTAGGTAAATTAAATTTTAATTGAAATTAGACCTTTCTTGATACTTGTTTCAATTGATTAGAATAGATTGATTCTAGAGTGGCCTTATTAGGTATTAAGGGTCTTAAGTCCTATTAGGTCATATTAGGTCTTAAGACTCTTAAGGGTCCTATTAGGTATTAAGGGTCTTATTGGGTCTTAAGGGCCTATTATGTCTTATTAGGTCTTAAGGGTCTTAAGGTTCTTAATTAGCTCTTATTAGGTCTTAAGGGTATTATTAGGTCTTAAATGTCTTAAGGGTCTTAATTAGGCCTTATTAGGTCTTATTAGGTCTTAATTAGGTCTGAGTAGGCCTTAAGGGTCTTAAAAAGGTCTTATTAGGTCTTAAGGGTCTTGAGGGTATTAGGTCTTAAGGGTCTTCATTAGGTCTTATTAGGTCTTAATTAGGTCTTATTATTGGAAATATAGTTGGGAAAAGTTAAAGAAAGTGATATCTGATTCACCCCCCCTCAGTATCTTTTCCCAACTATATTTCCAACAATTGGTATCAGAGTTGCAAGGTTTCTCATAGAAAGTCTAACCACTTGAAGAAAAAGATCTTGAGATGGAAGTCTATAAGTTGGGAAAGATCATAGAGAATCAGAAGATTGATGTACAACTGGCATTACAACAAATGGAAGCAGCCAGAGGTGAACTAAAGAAATCCTTGAGCAAAAGGAGAGAAATTGCTATTCAGCAAAATGATTCACTCTATCAAGAAGAAGACACCACTGGACTATTTGATAATGCAAACTCTGCAGAAAGTGACAAAGCCATAAAAGAGCTACTGGAGAAAAATACAATACTAAATGATGATATCAAAAATCTAAGAAGAGAGCAAGAAATTCAATCTGTCAGACTCTGTGAAGAAGTTGAACAGAAAAAGAAAGCTAAAGATGACAAGACAATGGTTGAAGAAGATAAAAGACAAATAGAAATGAGATTAGATGAAAGGACAAGCGACATGCAAAGGTTGACCAACAATCAACTAGACTTGGTAAATCAACTGCTGGTGGTTAATCAAGAATTGGGCAGGAAAGATATGGAAATCAACCAACTAAGATCTGAAAATGACCAATTAAGAAATGAACTAAGATCTGAAAAGGAAATCAATGAAAGGATGAACAAACCTAATGAAGCTGCAAAATATTTTGAAGAACTATTAAGATCACCTAGAAGATCTGGTGATAGATCTGGACTTGGACTAAATGAGCATTCATCATCTACTGAAGAAGGAGAAAGAATGGAGAGCAGAAGAATGCAAAACCAAAGAACAACAAGACCACATGCCATCACTATGGAAATCCAGGATACACAACCAAAATATGTAGGAGCAAACATGGTAAGTCTGATCCTAAACCTAAGTTCAATGGGCATTGCTTTAACTATAAGAAATGTGGACATCAGGCACATGAATGTAGGTCTAAGGTTAGCAATCCACCTACCTCGCCTAAGTTTCAAGGTCAATGTTTTAAATGTCAAAAGTATGGGCATAGAGAATTTGAATGAAGATCTAAACCTAGATGGTCATCAAATGAACAGACTAAGTCACCTGTGAAGAATAAATCATACAATTGGGATTATAACACTTGGTACAATTGTCATTATTGTGGAAAATATGGACACATTGGGGCAAATTATTTGAAGACTCATTTCAAAGGTAGATCCAAAAGCTGGATGAATGGAAGCATGGTATGTTACAAGTGTAATAATATAGGTAACCTAAAGAAAGATTGTAGATCACCCATGCCGAGCAATGATCAAAATCAGAATGAAGATATTCGTGAGAAATTGAGAAATCATATGAATAAGACATGGAAGAAGAAAGAAGAAGAAAGCACAAGTGAAGCTAGCACATCTAAGGTCACCCAATCTGATAGATCAGGTGATCACACTTCTTCTAACTAAGTATAGAAGGTATGTTTGGAACTGAATCCTACAATGCTTTATCTTACATCAGTTCCTAACATAAACTTAAGTAAAACTCCATATCTGCATAGATAAAGATGCATTAGGACATGTCTGAGAAAAGTAGAGAATTTCATTTTATGTCGAGCGTTAGTGTCTTGACTGAGTTATCAATGTATGTTGAGCACCTATTGTGGCCAAAATGCTATATACACCAAGATGTGTCTTAACAGTTATATTGATCGAGCTTGTATTAGCTGAGGTTAACATGAGTTTTTCAAGACAGTTGTATTCCACTTAGAATTTTGTACAGAGCATTTATGAGGCCCTAATTCAAGTTTTTGGAATCTATAAAGTGGAAAGTTGTTGTCCATTTCATTTCACCAAGAGAATTGAGATTTCTTTGAGTGATTCAGAGTGCGAGCAACCAGTTTGTCTAAGGCGATTCTGAATCTTTTCAATGTGCCATCGCAAAATCATCTACAAGACACTTACGAGAAAGGCACACTACTGAGTAAATATTTCTTTTTAGAAATTTTTAAATTAAAATGGCATCATCATCATCTGCTATAGTGAAGAAACAAGGAATGGAAGTTTTCAACACACAATTGGTAAGGAATGAAGTTTGCAAGCCGCAAAAATTTAAGGTAATTTCAGAAACCACAATTAAAGGAGATCTTATCGGTGCCCTATCCTCAATTCCAAAGAATGTGTTGATAATGAATGACATTAGGTCTTGTTACATGTGCAAGATCAGAGAAATCAAAGATTAAGAGATCAGGGAGGCATACAACAAATTGTGTGATAATGGAGTGTTGAAGTTGGAGTATAAATTGGTTGTCAAACAAGGGTTAGTGCATGCCCTAGATTTCCCGTAGAATTTTAAGGTTGAATGGATAAAAATAGTGTTGAGTCAAGTGCATGATATGCAATTTTGGCTAGAAGATGGACCCATGAAAATAATGAAGGAAATGATCCACCAAGTCCCTGGATACCCTACTATTCAGGGAAAGAGATCAATAAAGTGTTCAAGTAAAGAAGAAATTTAGTTAAACACATAGGCAATATGGAACAAGTTTGGAATGACAATTTCCACCATCACAGATCTGGAAATTGATTTTGATGTTAGGGTTATCTCGCACAAATTCTACCAATCTAGTTGGTTGGACAACATTCCTTGTATGGTAGTGGACCAGGCAAGGAAAATAATCAAGAAGAAACACAGATATGATCTTGCTGAGCTCTAGCTGACTCAACTTGTCGAGAACCTCAACTCAATCTGGACTACAAAGAATTCCATGTGTAAGTTTGGTTCTTTTCTATTCTATCTATTTTTTTATATACATAAGTGTTTTCCTACTGTTGGAGCTATGATATAGGATAAGAAGAGACCCATTACTGTGCAAATAAATGAGTTCATAAGTTAGATAGGAGATAGTTTTAATGGTGTGATGGAGAACTATTTTGTTGAGTTCAAGAAGAAAATCAGGAAGAGGACTAGAGTCCATGTGTCATTAATTGAGAAGTATAGTAAGGATATATGTTTCCTAGTTGACACAGAATTCACTTATGCACAAGTAGTCTTTCTTAGGTTTTCATAGCTAATGTCATTACCTTATGAAGTAAACATAGATGAAACCATTGCTGCTATTACAACCCTCTTAGATAAAGAAATTGATGATAAAGCACCCGATTTTGGAACTTACAATGAAGCCAAATCTAAAACCACTATGGGTTTGATGGCTACAACTGTAGAGAGAAAGAGGAAGAAAATAGTAAAGAATTTGGAGAAATATGTGGAAGAAATAGAGAAAGATGCACTACTTGAGTTAACCCAAGTACTAGGAGAGGATGAACCAAGTGACTCTAGTGACAATGAAGATGAAGAGGAAGTACAAGTAGAAAAGAAGAAAGGTAAGAAGTCAATGATTGCTGAGCCCCCAACCAAAAGAAGGATACTGAAACCTAAAGTGTCATTGAAACCTATGCTTAGGCCTAGAATAAGGGGAGAAGCTACCGAGACACCAAAGAAATCCCCTGCATCAAGTAAGCAAAAAATTGTTCAGCCTAGGGTAGTGCCAAGCAAGGTTAACAAAAGGCCTAGGAGGAAACTTGTTTTGGAACAGGAAGATGATGAGGAAACTAAAAGTGATGTTGAAGTGAAGAAGAAAATTGAATTGCAAAATGTAAAACCTACTATGGATGAAATGTGCCACAAAATCACAAGCACTGTAGGAGTAGAAGAATTAAAGGCATTAAAATTTGGAAGTGTGAGCATAGGAGATAAAGAAAAGGTTGAAGATGCTATTCTTGAAATGCTTTGCACTTTCAAGATGTTACCTATTCAGTTGGAGAACTGAATTCCTAAGGAGTTGAGCAACAGGGTAGCTCAGAAATAGGAATATGCTCTTAATACAAAGAAACAAATAAGGGAGAGAACCCTAGCACAAGTTGAATCAAGTTTAACCCTTGCAAACATTAGACAAATTGTGGAACAATACAGAGAAAAATTTGATCCTAAGCTTAGAGCTTATTTAATCCTTCAACACAAGGTTGAGGATGTTGTACAAGAAAGTCTAAGGACTTGGAAGATAGTGTTTGGATATATGGACAAGGATGCAGATAAAGATGCTAGTACATCTAAGGTTGTTGAGCATGACACATAATAGAATGCAATGGAATTACCCAATCTAGAGACTAAAGCTCCTAAGGTGGAGAAAATTCAGAAAGTATCAGAAGTGAAAATATTTGATATAACAAAGGATACCCCAATAAAGACTTAGATATTGACTGAAGAAGATATACAGGCCGTGAAAGCAAAAGACACATCTTTGCCATGCAGCAATACTATACTTTTACAAGTGAAAGATTATCCAAAAATTGATGAGACATCAATGGTTAACACCACCCCCACCAAACTTGAAGTTGTTACAATTGACATGTTAGCCAGTACAAGCACTACTGAAAAATAGGATTGGTCGGCACTAGAAAATCCACCAACATCTGTCGAGGAGTTACAACAAGATCAAGGTAAGCCATCAGATGTAAAATTTTCTAGTCCTCATGTGAAGGATAAGGGAATAGAAGAAAAAGAAGTAAAAGACAAATCTATTGAGATACAAGAGCCTAAGGAACAAGAGGCAATACAAGCTCTTGTACAGATGTCAAGTGAGAGCACACCAAAGAAGGCACTTACAAAGAAAATGAAAGTCTTTTCACTAGAGGTAACCATTGACGAAGTTATTGTTATTCTGAAATAAGATTTTGATAACTTATCTTATGAGCATATAGAAATACTGCAAGATTTATTGAAGAGGAAAAGAAGACAGGAAGAACTGAGAAGAGAACATCAGCAAAAGTAGGTCTTGTATGAAATCAAATAAATTTTTAATGATGCTTTTGAGTTGTTTGATGTAAATATTTCTTCTCCCATACTGGAACAACTTGTCCATATTGTTCAAAAGATAACTAATGAAGAAAGTGGAGCTAGTGATAAATTGTTGCAATGGTCAGAAAGAAAGTTCGAGATAAAAATGATGGAAAAAGTCTTTGCCGAGCTTGCAGTGAAATAGGTAGCACTTTCCACTTTGGTAAGAGAGTCAAAAGAAGTCGTTGTGAATGCACAATCTTTGCTTACCAAACTTTTCAATGTAGAACAATTCACTAAGGATAACCAAGGACCGGTTGACAAACTACAGCAAGAACTAAAGTCCACTAGTCAAGCCTTAAGCTTGGATGCAACAACAAGTGCAAGACATTATGCCAAGCTTATGCATACACAAGGACAGATAGCCAAACTAATGGCTAATGATGGAAATATCAGGGCTCATCTACTCTCTACGCAAACAATTTTGACATCTCACCTGGAGGCCATCTAAAGAGAGTTAGCCAAGGCCAAGGACTTAACACAGAAGGATCCAAATCTACCTATAGCCGAGAGCCTAGTTAATCTAGTTGTTGAGCTAGAAGTGCAGTCAGAAGTTTTAAATGTTGCTACAGGAGGATGGGAAACTGCATTACACATGGTTATGATGTTGCATAAACCATTTCTAGAGAAATACTTCATGATCCCCACTACAGAAGAGATCTGTCATGCCAAAAAAAAGGGGGAAATTAAGTGACATGACATGACAAAGGGAAGGTAACACAATTTTGTATGTATATATATCTTAGGGGGAGTATTCTGCTAATACTAAGTACTTTTGTAAATACAAATATAATGTCATGACAAAGTGTTTTTGCCACTAATGTCAAAGGGGGAGATTGTAGATCTCTATAGTTTTGTTGACTATTAGTGATTCACACTTAGTCATTTATCTAGGCAATGATGGTCAGTCCTCACTGTGACCGAGTCATTATGTAAGGGTCAAGTTATGTAATGTATACTTACCAAGCAGTAGTACTACCGAGTAAACGTACGGTCACTATGAATTTTTTTATTAGTCAAGTTTTTCTGAGCCATGTATGCAATGATTACCAAGCAACAAAGATATCAACATATGCCGAGTACAGTGAATGTTGAGTATGAGGAACATCATTTTGTTGAGTTAGCTAGAAATGACATATGATTTTGTTATGGCACAGTGATCAAGGTAAATCATTTTGGCCGACATTCATATTTTGTATTTTGTCTGTTGAGGTAATTACAGAGGTAATTATGCATCTATTTTGTAATCATTGATCCCTATGTAATACTTAGAGCCAATCAGAAATTAGTAAGGCTTAAGCGGCAAAAGGAGTTAATCTAAACCATAGATCTTTATCATGAAGATGTTTTCTTGTTTATATAAGCATAAGATCTAAACCCTAAAATGTAATAGTGAGAGAGAGGATGCAAAGGATATGGAGGAATGAGTAGAGAGGGACATTCAGTTTTTGGTGAAGCATTTAGACAAAGTTTAGTGACCGAGTTAAGCAGTGAAAGGATAGAATAGAGATAAATCGGATAGAAGAGATCAATACAATACTGTAAAGAGAAGATCTGTAATCTACATACAGTGCAAACTAGAGGATCACGTACTGAGACATTCTAACAAGTGTATCAGGGTAAATCTCTTAACTGAGTGGTCCTAACAAACCTATTGTAATCTCTTAATTGAGTGCTTACTTTGTTGTAACTTTTTAAATCCTTTAGCAAGGTAGACTGTATAAGTCTTTGAGCTCTTAACAGGGAAGACCCCTCATAGGTTAGATCACATTTTGAGCAATTTTGTAAGCCCTAACAGGAAAATTTATTACTATAGTAGTGAAGATTTGTGGGTGTCATGCCCACCCCAGTTTTACCTTTCAAGGGTTTTTGGGTAACCAAAACTACTGTGTTATGAGTACTTTAATGTATGCTGCTTAGTATGTTAGTTACTTTATTTTGAGGAAGAATTGTTGATGCTATGCAAAGTTTTATACATTGTTAAAAGTTAAAGAAAGTGATATCTAATTCACCCCCCCCCCCTCTCAGTATCTTTTCCCAACTATATTTCCAACACTTATTAGGTCTTAAGTGGTCTTATTAGGTAGATTAAGTGGTCCTATTAGGTCTTAAGGGTCCTACTATGTTTTATTAGGTATTATCATGTCCTATTAGGTCTTATGGGTCTTATTATGTCTTAAGGGTCTTATTGGGTCTTAAGGGTCCTATTATGTCTTATTAGGTAAATTATTAGGTCCTATTAGGTCTTAAGGGTCTTAATTAGGTATTATTAGGTCTTAAGAGTCTTAATTAGGTCTTATTAGGCCTTAAGGGTCTTAAGTGGTCTTATTAGGTAGATTAAGTGGTCCTATTAGGTCTTAAGGGTCCTATTATGTCTTATTAGGTATTATTATGTCCTATTAGGTCTTATGGGTCTTATTATGTCTTAAGGGTCTTAATGAGGTCTTATGGGTCTTAAGGGCATTATTGGGTCTTAAGGGTCCTATTATGTCTTATTAGCTAAATTATTAGGTCCTTTTAGGTCTTAAGGGTCTTAATTAGGTCTTATTGTTATAAGATATTTATTATAGTAATATTTGTAGGAGATTTATGGGTCTTAAGGGTCTTAAGGGTATTATTAGGTCTTAGTTGATCTTATTAGGTCTCAAGGGTCCTATTAGGTCATATTAGGTTTTAAGGGTTTTAATTAGATATTATTAAGGCTAGATGTCCTATTATTAGGGTCTTAAGGGTCTTAATTAGGTATTAATTACATCTTATTAGGTCTTAAGAATCTTAAGGGTCTTATGGGTCTTATGGGTCTTAAGGGTCTTTAGGGTATTATTAGGTCTTAGTTGGTCTTAAGGGTCTTAAGGGTATTATTAGTTGTTAGTTGGTCTTAATTAGGTATTAATTAGGTATTAATTAGGTATTATTAGGTATTATTAGGTATTATTAGATTGTTCAAGTTTAATTGATCTATATTAATATAAATTGATTAGATTGATTCTAGGTAAATTGAATTTAGATCTAGATTAGATTGAACCTGAATTAAAGATTGATTAGATAGGTTTCAATTAATTGATCTATATAATAAATTGATTAGATTAATTCTACCTGTAAATTGAATTTAGATTGATTAGATTCAACATCAATTAAAGATTAATTAAAGTTAGGTTTTAAAGATTGATTAGTTAAAATTTTAAAGATAGATTAGATTGTTCAAGTTTAATTGATCTATACAGGGCTTGAGGGTGCATATATTAGCTTGATTAATTTTAACTTGATTGATTAGATTGCTCAATTAGATTGATAAATTAGTTTTCAATTAATTGATCTATACAGGGCTTAAGGGTGCATAATAGGGCTTAAGGGGTCATATTTTAATTTAGCTCAAGATTAATTTAGATTGATTAGATTGAACATCAGTTAGATTGATTAATTTTAGGATTCAATTAGATATGTCTACACAAAAATAAAACATGTACACATCAATGTAAATGGCTATAGATCAGTTCGTATTTTTAACATGTATCAATGTAAATGTCTATAGATCAACGTATTTAACATGTATCAATGTAAATGTCTATATCACAAATATCAAACATGTATCAATGTAAATGTTTATATATCAACATATTTAACATACAGATCAATGTAAATGTCTATATCACAAAAATAAAACATTTATCTATCAATGTAAATGTCTATATATCACAAAAATCAAACACATGTATCAATGTAAAAATCTATAGATCAACATAAAACATGTATTAAGGTAAATATCTATATATCACAAAAATTAAACATGTAGATCAATGTAAATGTATATATAGATCAACGTAAAACACGTGTATCAATGTAAATGTCTATATATATCAGCGTAAATGTCTAGATATCAATGTAAAACATATAGATCACCGTAACATATATCAATATAAATGTCTATATAGATCAACATAAATGTCTAGAAATAAATACTCTAGTACATGTGTACTAGATCAAAATCAATGTCACATGCAAATCTAAATCTATGAACACATCAACAACATTAATGACCTCCATCACGTGCTAGATGTCTAGGCCTATGTGGATCCTCGTCCTACTGGACTTGAGTCTGTACATGTAAATGTAACAATTTACAAATAAATATATATATATATATATAGATATATAGATATATATATATATATAGATATATAGATATATATATATATATATATATATATATATATATATATATATATATATATAATGTCTTGAGCTTAAATTAAAATGTAGATTGAAAAACTCAAACTCAACAAATAAATTATAATTTAATTTAAATTATTTTACTAATGTATCCCAATGAATCAGATCAGTAGGCTCCTCTAAATCACCATATGCAGCACCCATCGCAGTGTCCTCTACCATGTTTAAATAAATTTAAATTTAAATAAATAGAACTATATATATATATATATATATATATATTGAAATTAAATTGTTTCTTACCTATTGTAATGCACATCCAAGGTCAGATAACTCAGAAGAGTGAAAGGACACTGCATCAGGATCAATGGCCTCATCCATAAGAAAATTTGAGAATCTACCATGAAATCGTGAGGTCATAGGTGTCTGTTGTAGGAGATCATTTATGCTATGGAGGCGGTGTAAGATCATACACACTCTATCTGGATATACATGCCTATGCATCTCCCTATCCTTGACTACTACCTATGGAGGATCTACAGTGTGCTCCTCCAATGAAAGTAGGCATATCATGCGGCTCAATCCCATCTAATGTAGAAATCCTCTGGTAAGCTGCCAGGAGATCACTCACTAACATAGAACTAATGTCACACAAGTGATCCTTGGGTAGTCATCCTATCTCATCTGGAGTAGGAAGATCAAATCTAATGTAAGGGTCATAAAATAGACTAGAAGGTTATATGTCTGCGCTCATCTGTGATCTAAGCATGTACCTACCCACATTATTAGATGACAACTCATTGACCTGAGTCACAATGGTGGTAATACTAGAATACATATCTACATGTGCATCCTCAGTTGCAACATGCCCAGCTCCAGTGTAGGTCTCCAAATGTTTTGACCCACCAATGTCCTCTTACTAGGGGGTTGTGGTATATCGAGTCGTCTACACTTATCCTAATATCTCCCTCGACCCTAACTAACATGTGGAGGTAAATCTATGTAGTCAACATCATAGCCCAAATAAAAGTCTACAAACAATTGTTTACAGAAATATAGGGGCACCTCATCCTTTTGGGGTCACATATGATGGGCCGCCAACCATCTAGGATATATAAAAGGGGCCACTAAATCATCTATACATTTTGTGACCCTGTATGCTCTAACCACCCTCTTATCTATGTAATGGGTCCCAAACATGTTCTTAACCTGAGTGACTTAAACATCTGAATCAATTATCCTCCAACCCACTATCCATGTGATAGTGCTAGAGAGGTTATAATAAAAAGTATCAATCGATACATCATCATATGGATTATATGATTCAGCCTTTTGAATTATACTCATGAGCTCAGTGTGTATAGATGTCAATTTATCCCTATTAGGGAGAGTAGTACTATTATGCAGCGTCCACTCTAACGTAGTTAGAGAAGCTTGCATCATAGAGATAGTCTCATCTCTATGACTATATCTACTATGTGGGGTCTAGGTACCATGCTGGTCTGAGAGAGCCCGTGATCCCTGACTATTATGGACACTATGATCTGAACCACTAGAAGCCATTATGTGCACACAAAAGTTATAGTTATATATATATATATATATATATATATATATATATATATATATATATATATATATATATATATATATATATATATATATATATATATATATATATATATATATATATATATATATAGATAAAAAAATGCTCACTGCAAGTGGGCACATACACATATACATACATTCATTAGAAAATCAATTGATATATATATATATATACACACACACACACACACACACACATACATATATACATTAAAAATAAATTTAAGATAACTTGATTTACATACATACTTCTTGAACATGAAAACATTTAACTTCAAACATGAACTAATTTGAATTCATTCACATATATAAATTAAATATTTAAACATTTAAATTCATGCATTTACATGTGTACATAATATTTTTAAATAAAAACATAATTTAAATTTATACATTTACATGTATAATCATGGTACTAGAACTAATTCATGCATGTATAATTTACTAATTCATGCATATTTATACATATTTAAAAGCACATGAGAAAAATGAATTTAATACAAATCCAAAATCTACTTAGATTCAAGTGACAATAATTTTGAGATAAATTTTAAATCAGTTTACTAGTTTAAATGTAAATCCATAACTAGGGAGGGAAAAACATTATAAATACTAAAAGAAATGGTGAAAATATAATAATTTGGAAAGGGGTTCATTTGAAAATAATTAAGTACTAGATGAAATCATTCTAGTCCATGAAACAAGGGATTTTCTTTATTTTTTTTCACTTTTCTATGCATAAAACACTTCCATGCAAAGCATAAGATGAAACATAGATTTCTCCTTATGAAGTTTAGGAGGGGGAATGATCTAGAGTTTAAATACTTAACCCATTTTTGGGAGAAGATAAATATATTATTAGTTGAGCTAGGATCACCTCCAAGGTTTCATTCATTTTAGTTGGAGGGGATATTTAAGGGTCTTACTTAGGTCTTAAGGGTTTTATTAGGTCCTATTGGATCTTAAGGGTCTTAATTAGGTCCTATTGGGTCTTAAGGGTCTTATTAGGTCTTAAGGGCCTTATTGGGTCCTATTGGGTCTTAAGGGTCTTAATTAGGTCCTATTGAGTCTTAAGGGTCATATTGGGTCTTAAGGGTGGATTATTAGGTCATATTAAGTCCTATTAGATCTTAAGTGCTCCTATTAGGTCTTAAGGGTTCTAATAGGTCCTATTAAGTCTTAAGTGGTCCTATTAGGTCTTAAGTGGTCCTATTAGGTCTTAAGGGTCCTATTATGTCTTAATTAGTACTATTAGGTCAGGTATTGGGTCTTAAGGGTCTTATTGGGCATCCTATTGGGTCTTAAGGGTCCTATTATGTCTTAAGGGTAGGTATTATGTATTATTAGGTATTATTATGTCGTAAGGGTCCTATTATGTCTTAAGATTAGGTATTATTAGAACTTAAGTATAATTTTGTCTAAAAAAAAATGCAAAGGTGTAAAGGATAAAATAGTGTATAGGGTCCTAGAACAATAGTTTGCACATGAAAGAGGCCCCAAAATTGATATTTTTCACTTATATTTGAATTGTATTGATATGGAAAGTAAATTTAGATGACTAATGTTGAAATGAAGAGATAAAGGTACTTGCCTCTGAAAAAGAACTTGCTGAAAACCCTGTCAAATAGTCTCAAAAACTATTGATTTTTGCATTATTAAACCGAAACTGCGAGATCTACAAAACCCAAAAATATTTTCCAATTCTCAGGGAGGTCATCTTTAACCCTCATAAAAGGTCAAAGGCTACATTTTTGTTTTGAAGGCTGATTTTAACTCTATTCACAGATCCCGGAAGTTTGTCGAAAAGGGTATCTGAATCCAATCTCAGATCTGAAATTCCGCACCTACACCTGCAAGAAAAAGAGGGGTTTTTTTGTTTGTTTGGGGGTTTTGCCTTGGTCAAACCCCAGTTTGGAATCAACCTTAATATTGAAATTGAAATAGAGAATGCTAGCAAGTAGTAGAAGTAGATCTAACAATGAAGCTATGACATTCAATAGATATGAAATTGTATTTGAAATGTAATCAAGTATGTTGATATGAAAGCTTGAACATAACATCCATAAATGTAAATCAAACCTCCATGATTGTATGCTTGGAATCCACCTTGAGGGAAGAATGAAATGGATCTTGAAGATGAACAAAGGATCTTGAAGGAAGATCACACCATCATGATGGCTAGATCTAGGGTTTGAATGATGAATCTTGAATGCTTGAACCAAATCCCTTCAATGGCTTGAATGCTTGAATCCTTGATCTTCAATGGAGAACTTGGATGTAGAAGAGGACTTGAATGCTTGAATGAATTCTTACTTGATCACCTTGAGAGTTTGAGAGATGTTCTCACAAAACTTGATGGAGAAAATGAGAGAGGAAGGCTTCCTTTTATAGTGATCTAGGGCACAAACCTCTAGAGAAGGCTGACATTGAGGAATTAAATCCCAATTAACCTTAAGCCCCTAGAAATGGGCCCATAATTCAAATTTCACCTCAAATTATGGTCCAATCACAATAACCAACTAAGGAGGGAAAATAATTAAATGAATTTTTAATTACAACCTTTTCACACTCGGATCTAAGCGCCCGACATTGATTTCGGGGCCTGTCGGGACAAAATTTGAGAAAGGGGCATAGATTCTGGAGAAGGTGAAAAATGAGATCAATCCTAACCTATTCAGGATCAACCTCGACTTTGACCCTGTGGGCCGAGATCCAGCCAAAATCAGGAAAGGAGGTCCCGGGGATGCCTGAAGACCTAAAAATGAGACCAAAATGGGACAGAATGCTAGGGATAGGCATAAAATCCTATGATGACTATGATGAAGGCTAGGAGGACCTATTTCTAAGTCCTACCTAGAAATTAGAGTCATGGAAGAGGGAAATTAAGGAGAATCCTTGGGATCCTAACCCTAATTTCACCTAGAAAAGTGTAGAGAAGAAGTGGAAAGCAGGGAGAAAGCCAGATCAAAGCAAAGATCAATTCAAGGCATTCGACATGACCCCAAACCACTTACTCGGAGGGATAAATGCTCTTAACATGGAAGTGCTTCCATTTTAAGATGATACATTAAGCCCCCACTTTAGCAAGAGTATGGACTCGATGCAAACTCTTGGTAAACGAGAAAAAAGAGGAGATCCGAGTGGATTCACAATAAGATAAAATAACACTTAGTTAAGGATACAAGCCCCTAGACTAAGGATTCTAACTTGACATACATGCATGAGGGTGTCAAAAGAACAAGGGTTAGTACTAAACAGTCCAAATCAATTAGCATAAGAAACCTCGCTAAGAAATATTTCTCATACTAATATCATATTTGAAAAGCTATCATAAAAGAATAAATGAATACATAAGAAAGACAAGAGAAACACTATAAATAACATAGCTTCATGATCATGTCCTACTAGCATGAAAGAAGAAAAGAGAGAAAGGGAAAAGAGTGATTACCTCACCTAGTAAGATGCCCACTTTACCAAGAATCACCCTGGAAGGAGAGCCCAACAAGTTCACCCATAAACTATGCTTGCAATTATAATGCATCTTCTGATGGCTTCTAGAATACCCATAGATCCACCTTCTTGTATCACTATTAATATAAAATGCGTGTCTCCTCAAGATTTAGCAACTTATGTATGTTACCTTCGGAAGATTTAGCATATGAATGCATGTCTTTTCATGATTTAGAAACTTATATGCATTACCTTCCAAGATTTAGCATATTTGAAATTGGAAATGCGTGTCCCTTCAGGATTTAGCAACTTATGTGCATTACCTTCCAAGATTTAGCATATTGAAAAATTTGAAAAATGCATGTCTCCTCAGGATTTAGCAACTTATGTCCATTTCCATCGAAAGATTTAGCATATAAATGCGTGTCTTTTCAAGATTTATAAACTTATGTGCATTTCCTTCCAAGATTTAGCATGTAAAAATAAAAAACTATAGTACAAGGGAGGCCCTATATATGCCCCCTCCTTAATATGGAAAAAAAATACTATTTTGACATGTTAAGGAAAGAAAAGAACAAGGATAAAGCCTTCCTCAGCATCAAGACAATATCCACAAACAACAACCAGTCCAAGCCAAGAAGGTCACAGCTCCTATGAGGCCATGGAAGGGATGAATGTAAAGAGATATCATGCAAGAAGTGAAAAGAAAGTAACCCTTATGAGGGATAGCACACTATTCAGTTTCCAAAGTGAGAGATATATCAACTATGTAAACCCAATGTCAAACAACAAAATAGGTTGTGATCAAGGACAAAGATCCTCAATGCAAACCAAAATTTTCATGAATGATTGGATATCACATAATAGATAGATATTGCTTAATCAAGGAAAGAGGTGAATCTTGAAAATTCAGAAAAGAAGGATGGCATCCTTGCCCCCCAAGTGTAGGAACAAAGATGGAAGAGGATACCTACTTCACAATGCAAGGAGATATCTTGTTTAGCAACAATGTATACCATATTCTTAGTGAAGGATATTGACCCCGACATCCAAAAGTATAGTTAATCATGAAAAGGATATATCACTCATGGAAAAGGATCCTCAAATGAAAGAGATCTTATCAACAAGACCCCCACCAAAGAGGAGTGTTTTAGATAAAATATCATCTTTCAAAGGTGAGAACAAAGATTCAATCATCAAGCCCCTTGCAATGAAGAGGAAGAGGAATTTTTGGAATGAGGGAAACAACTCTAACACCAAAGCAAGGGTGAGAGTTTATAAAGAACATAATTTTCAACATAGAGAAGAAGTGATGACTTAGGACAACAACTTCTCATATAAGAAGGTTATCCATAGTCAAAACATCCGTCAATATGATGAAATAATATTGCAATATAAACAAATACCACTAAGCTAAGAAAAGCAGTTCCCTAGACAAAGAGAGAGAAGAAAGAACCTTGCCCACCAAGGATGAAACGCAAGGGATATCTTTGCAAAACACATGTCCTAGAAAAGATATCTTGAATAATGGAAGAGAGCAATGGATGAAAAGCTATCATAATATAAACCATTGAGATAAATGAAAGAATAACCAATTAAGCTCAAAGCAGGAACATAATGGATTCTAGAAGATAGGAAGAAATATATCTCTTGCCCCCCAATCTAGAGCATAAAAGATCTATGTTATATCAGAGTGAGGGGTAAAACTATGAGTAAATCTCAAAGCAGAAATTTCTTTTTTTAATCTTTATAGATCGGATAATAAGGAAAAAGTACTTTGAAGAATCTTTGCACATCTACATCATGAACCATAGTTTGAATGTCAACATAAGCATGGGAACAACTAGGAATAGAAGATGGAGAATTAGGAATCATATTAGGAAAGATAGGATTATGATTAGGAAGATTAGGAACACTAGTAAAAGTGTAGGAAGTGATATGAATGGAAGACACAACCAGAGGAACTCTTGGAACCACAGTTGGAAAAGGATTTGAATAGATATAAGTAATATTATGGTAAGAAGGTTGTAAGGTAGGATCTTGATTAACCATAAGATCACCACTAAGAGGAAGAGTATTAAGGGAATTCATATCTTTCTCCGCTAATGCCTCAACACAAAAAGAAATCCTAAATGGAGGTGAAGGATCTATAATGTCATCTTCTTTCGCATAAGGGAAGTGTATTTTAGAGAATATGTCATCCTTTTGTATCAAAAATTCTTCACAAGGAGGGGATAAATCATTGTATTTATCCAAGGGTTCATCCCAAAAAGTAGAATTAACCACAATGGTTTCATGAGGAAGAGAGTAATAAACATCCAAATCCAAAGGTTCATCACAAATACGAGGATTATCCATAATAGTTTCATGAGGAAGAGAGTAATCAACATCCAAATCCAAAGGTTCATACCAAATAGGAGGACTATCATTCCTATCCATTAAGTGCATTGTAGGAGTGTCATAAGTCATTAAAGCTTCATCCCTAAAGGGGAAAGAAGGTAAATTATACTCTAAAGTAGGCTCCTGAAAAGACATATATTAGGAAGAATTAACATCAATCCTTAACTCATCTTTGTAAAGGTCAATTGAAGAGGTTGTGGAGGAGGTTGAAATAGGAATAGGATCAATGGAGATCTCATTCAAACAATTTTCATCCTCACTTCCATGTACCTCATTAAGGTATTTATCATCTTGAACAACAAAAGCCTCATCAAAGTACTCAAAACAAAAATCATACATGTTGAATATTAAAAGCATGAAAATGTAAATGTTTTTGTATTTTTAAAGAAATTTTGCAAATTTTTTTTTTGGATATTTGAAATGTAAATGCAAGAGCATAAAAGAAATCTAATCTTAAGGCAAGAAAACAAATGATCTAACACCAAAAAGAAAGAGTTGTCTATCGCGGGTTCACCAAAATGTAAAGTGAAGGTGAATGCACAAGATAATGCAAAGGAAGCTCTAGCGCAATAGGGCATCTAAATCCACAAAAGAAAAGGGGTAAGTATGTTGGGTTCACCAAAATGTAAAGGATAAAATAGGGTATAGGGTCCTAGAACAATAGTTTGCACATAAAAGAGGCCCCAAAACCAATATTTTACACTTAAATTTGAATTGTATTGATATGGAAAGTAAATGTAGATGACTAATGTTGAAATTAAGAGATAAAGGTACTTACCTCCAGAAAAGAACCTACTGAAAACCCTGTCAAATAGTCTCAAAAACTGTTGATTTTCGCATCATAGAACCAAAACTGCGAGATCTAAAAAACCCAAAAATCTTTTATAATTCTCAAGGAGGTCATCTTTCACCCTCATAAAAGGTCAAACGCTACATTTTTATTTCTGAAGGCCAATTTTGACTCTGTTCATAGATCCAAGAAGTTCGCCAAAAAGGGTATCAGAATCCGATCTCAAATTCAAAATTCCGCACTTGCACCTGCAAGAAAAAGAGGGGCTTTGTTGTTTGTTTGGGGGGTTTCCCTTGCTCAAACCCCAATTTGGAATCAACCTTAATATTGAAATTGAAATGGAGAATGCTAGAAAGTAGTAGAAGTAGATCTAACAATGAAGCTATGACATTCAATAGATATGAAATTGTATTTGAAATGTAATCAAGTATGTTGATATGAAAGCTTGAACATAACATCAATAAATGTAAATCAAACCTCCATGATTGTATGCTTGGAATCCACCTTGAAAGAAGAATGAAATGGATCTTGAAGATGAACAAAGGATCTTGAAGGAAGATCACACCATCATGATGGCTAGATCTAGGGTTTGAATGATGAATCTTGAATGCTTGAACCAAATCCCTTCAATGGCTTGAATGCTTGAATCCTTGATCTTCAATGGAGAACTTGGATGGAGAAGAGGACTTGAATGCTTGAATGGATGCTTTCTTGATCACCTTGAGAGCTTGAGAGATGTTCTCACAAAACATGATGCCTTGATCATGAGATTGCTTGAAAACTTGATGGAGAAAATGAGAGAGGAAGGCCTCCTTCTATAGTGATCTAGGGCACAAACCTCTAGAGAAGGCCGACATTGAGGAATTAAATCCCAATTAACCTTAACCCCTAGAAATGGGCCCATAATTCAAATTTCACCTCAAATTATGGTCCAATCATAATAACCAACTAAGGAGGGAAAACAATTAAATAAATTTTGAATTAAAACATTTTCGCACTCGGATCCGAGGGCCTGACATTGATTCTGAGGCCCGTCGGGACCAAATTTAAGAAAGAGGCACAAATTTTGGAGAAGGTAAAAAATGAACTCGATCCTGACCTAGTTAGGTATGAGCTCAATCTTGACCTAGTCAGGGTCAAGCTTGATCCTGACCTAGTCAGGATCAACCTTGACTTTGACCCTATGGGCCAAAATCAGGATAGAAGGTCCCAGGGATGCCCGGAGACCTAAAAATGAGACCAGAATGGGACAAAATGCCAGGAATAGGCATAAAATCCTATGATGACTATGATTAAGGCCAAGAGGACCTATTTATAATTCCTACCTAGAAAGTAGGGTCATGGAAGAGGGAAATTAAGGAGAATCCTTGGGATCCTAACCCTAATTTCACCTAGAAAAGTATAGAAAAGAAGTGGAAAGTAGGGAGAAAGCCAAATCAAAGAAAAGATCAATTCAAGGCATTCGACATGACCCCAAACCCCTTACTCAGAGGGATAAATTCTCTTAACATGGAAGTGCTTCTATTTTAAGATGATACATTAAGCCCCCACTTTAGCAGGAGTATGGACTCGATGCAAACTCTTGGTAAAGGAGAAGAAAGAGGAGATCCAAGTGGATTCACAACGAGATAAAATAACACTTAGTTAAGGACATAAGCCCCTAGACTAAGGATTCTAACTTGACATACATGCATGAGGGTGTCAAAAGAACAAGGGTTAGTACTAAATATCCCAAATCAATTAGCATAAGAAACCTTGCTAAGAAATATTTCTCATACTAATATCATATTTGGAAAGCTATCATAAAAGAATAAATGATTACATAAGAAAGGAAAGAGAAACACTATAAATAACATAGCTTCATGATCCTGTCCTACTAGCATGAAAGCAGAAAAGAGAGAAAGGGAAAAGAGTGATTACCTCACCTAGTAAGATGCCCACCTTACCATGAATCACCTTCGGGGGAGAGCCCAATAGGTTCACCCATAAACTATGCTTGCAATTGTAATGCGTCTTCTAACAGCTTCTGGAATACCCATAGATCCACCTTCTTGTATCACTATGAATATAAAATGCATGTCTCCTTGGGATTTAGCAACTTATGTGCATTACCTTCAAAATATTTAGCATATGAATGCGTGTATTTTTAAGATTTAGCAACTTCTGTGTGTTACCTTCCAAGATTTAGCATATTTGAAATTGGAAATGTGTGTCCCTTTAGGATTTAGCAACTTATGTGCATTACCTTCCAAGATTTAGCATATTGAAAAATTTGAAAAATGTGTGTCTCCTCAGGATTTAGCAACTTATGTGCATTACCTTGGAAAGATTTATCATATAAATGTGTCTCTTTTCAAGATTTAGCAACTTATGTGCATTTCCTTCCAAGATTTAGCATGTAAAAATTAAAAACTATAGTACAAGGGAGGCTCTCTATATGCCCCCTCCTTAATATGGAAAAAACATACTATTTTGACATGTTAAGGAAAGAAAAGAACAAGGATAAAGCCTTCCTCAGCATCAAGATAATATCCACAAACAACACCCAGTCTAAGCCAAGAAGGTCACAGCTCCTATGAGGCCATGGAAGGGACAAATGTAAAAAGATATCATGCAAGAAGTGAAAAGAAAGTAACCGTAATGAGGGATAGCACACTATTCAGTTTTCAAGGTGAGAGATATATCAACCATGAAAACCCAATGTCAAACAACAAAATAGGTTGTGATCAAGGACAAAGATCCTCAATGCAAACCAAAATTTTCATGAATGATTGGATATCACATAATAGATAGATACCGCTTAACCAAGGAAAGAGGTGAATCCGAGAAAGATAGAAAAGAAGGAGATGGCATCCTTGCCCCCCAAGTGTAGGAACAAAGATGGAAGAGGATACCTACTTCACAATGCAAGGAGATATCCTGTTTAGCAACAATGTATACCATATTCTTAGCAAAGGATATTGACCCCTACATCCAAGAGTATAGATAATTGTGAAAAGGATATATCACTCATGGAAAAGGATCCTCAAATGAAAGAGATCTTATCAACAAGACCCCCACCAAAGATAAGTGAAAGAATAACCAATTAAGCTCAAAGCAGGAACATAATGGATTCTAGAAGATAGGAAGAAATATATCTCTTGCCCCCTAGTCTAGAGGAGAAAAGATCTATGTTATATCAGAGTGAGGGGTAAAATTATGAATAAATCTCAAAGGAGAAATTTCTTTTTTTTTATCTTTATATATCGGATAATAAGGAGAAGGTACTTTGAAGAATCTTTGCACATATACATCATGAACCATAGTTTGAACCTCAACATAAGCATGAGATCAACTAGGAATAGAAGATGGAGAATTACGAATCAGATTAGGAAAGATAGGATTATGATTAGGAAGATTAGGAACACTAGTAAAAGTGTAGGAAGTGATATGAATGGAAGACACAACTAGAGGAACTCTTGGAACCACAGTTGGAAAAGGATTTGAATAGATATAAGTAATATTATGGTAAGAAGGTTGTAAGGTAGGATCTTGATTAACCATAAGATCACCACTAAGAGGAAGAGTATTAAGGGAATTCATATCTTTCTCTGCTAATGCCTCAACACAAGAAGAAATCCTAAATGGAGGTGAAGGATCTATAATGTCATCTTCTTTCGCATAAGGGAAGTGTGTTTTAGAGAATATGTCATCCTTTTGTATCAAAAATTCTTTGCAAGGAGGGGATAAATCATTGTATTTATCCAAGGGTTCATCCCAAAAAGTAGAATTATCCACAATGGTTTCATGAGGAAGAGAGTAATCAACATCCAAATCCAAAGGTTCATCCCAAATAGGAGGACTATCATCCCTATCCATTAAGTGCATTGTAGGAGTGTCATAAGTCATTAAGGCTTCATCCCTAAAGGGAAAGAAGGTAAATTATACTCTAAAGTAGGCTCGTAGAAAAGAAATATATTAGGAGAAGAATTAACATCAATCCCTAACTAATCTTTGTAAAGGTCAATTGAAGAGGTTGTGGAGGAGGGTGAAATAGGAATAGGATCAATGGAGATCTCATTCAAACAATTTTCATCCTCACTTCCATGTACCTCATTAAGGTATTTATCATCTTGAACAACAAAAGCCTCATCAAAGTACTCAAAACAAGAATCATACATGTTGAATACTAAAAGCATGAAAATGTAAATGTTTTTGTATTTTTAAAAAAAATTTGCAATTTTTTTTTTTGGATTTTTGAAATGTAAATGCAAGAGCATAAAAGAAATCTAATCTTAAGGCAAGAAAACAAATGATCTAACACCAAAAATAAAGAGTTGTCTATCATGGGTTCACCAAAATGTAAAGTGAAGGTGAACGCACAAGATAATGCAAAGGAAGATCTAGCACAATAGGGCATCTAAATCCACAAAAGAAAAGTGGTAAGTATGTCAGGTTCACCAATATGTAAAGGATAAAATAGTGTATAGGGTCCTAGAACAATAGTTTGCACATAAAGGAGGCCCCAAAACTGATATTTTACACTTACATTTGAATTGTATTGATATGGAAAGTAAATTTAGATGACTAATGTTGAAATGAAGAGATAAAGGTACTTACCTCTGAAAAAGAACTTGCTAAAAACCCTGTCAAATAGTTTCAGAAACTGTTGATTTTTGTAATATTAAACCGAAACTACGAGTTCTACAAAACCCATAAATATTTTCCAATTCTGAGGGAGGTCATCTTTGACTCTCATAAAAGGTCAAAGGCTACATTTTTATTCTGAAGGCCGATTTTGACTCTGTTTGCAGATCTCAGAAGTTCACCGAAAAGGGTATCCAAATCTGATCTCAGATCCAAAATTCTGCACCTGGACCTGCAAGAAAAATAGGTTTTTTGTTGTTTGTTTGGGGGGTTTGCCTTGCTCAAACCCCGGTTTGGAATCAACCTTAATATTGAAATTGAAATGGAGAATGCTAGCAAGTAGTAGAAGTAGATCTAACAATGAAGCTATGACATTCAATAGATATGCAATTGTATTTGAAATGTAATCAAGTATGTTGATATGAAAGCTTGAACATAACATCAATAAATGTAAATCAAAACCTCCATGATTGTATTCTTGGAATCCACCTTGAAGGAAGAATTAAATGGATCTTGAAGATGAACAAAGGATCTTGAAGGAAGATCATACCATCATGATGGCTAGATCTAGGGTTTGAATGATGAATCTTGAATGCTTGAACCAAATCCCTTCAATGGCTTGAATGCTTGAATCCTTGATCTTTAATGGAGAACTTGGATGTAGAAGAGGACTTGAATGCTTGAATGGATGCTTGCTTGAATGAATGCTTGCTTGAATGGATGATTTCTTGATCACCTTGAGATCTTGAGAGATGTTTTCACAAAACTTGATGCCTTGATCATGAGATTGCTTGGAAACTTGATGGAGAAAATGAGAGAGGAAGGCCTCCTTTTATATTGATCTAGGGCACAAACCTCTAGAGAAGGCTGACATTGAGGAATTAAATCCCAATTAACCTTAACCCCTAGAAATGGGCCCATAATTCAAATTTCACCTCAAATTATGGTCCAATTACAATAACCAACTAAGGAGGGAAAACAATTAAATCAATTTTAAATTAAAACCTTTTCGCACTCAGATTCGAGGGCCTGACATTGATTTCAGGGCCCGTCGGGACCAAATTTGAGAAAGGGGCATAGATTTTGGAGAAGGTCAAAAATGAGCTCGATCCTAACCTAGTTAGGTATGACTTTGATCCTAACCTAGTCAGGGTCGAGCTTGATTCTGACCTAGTCAGGATCAACCTTGACTTTGACCTTGTGGGCCCAAATCCAGCCAAAATCAGGACAGGATGTCCCGAGGATGCCCAGAGACCTAAAAATGAGACCAGGATGGGATAGAATGCTAGGGATAGGCATAAAATCATATGATGACTATGATGAAGGCCAAGAGGACCTATTTCTAAGTCCTACCTAGATAGTAGATTCATGGAAGAGGGAAATTAAGGAGAATCCTTGGGATCCTAACCCTAATTTCACCTAGAAAAGTGCAGAAAAGAAGTGGAAAGCGGGGAGAAAGCCAGATCAAAGCAAAGATCAATTCAAGGTGTTTGACATGATCCCAAACCACTTACTTGGAGGGCTAAACACTCTTAACATGGAAGTGCTTCCATTTTTAGATGATACAAAAGAATTTTAAGATCTATATGTTCTTGATATATATTTATTTTGGAAAATAACTTAGTATGATATATATAAGTTATATCTTTTAATCATTTTAAATAAATTTTATTGAAAATTTGTTTAACTTAACCATGTATTGTATTGTATTTACATGTTTTTAGGTTTCAGTTTATGTTTTGGGTCAATTATATATTTTTTTAGGTTTTAGGTTTGTACGTTTAAGTTTCAAACTTTTGAGTTTATGTTTTAAGTTTATGTTTTTAGGTAAATACATTTTTAGGTTTTAGGTTTACGTTTATGTTTAACATCAATAATATATGTCAAAAATGGAAAAAATGATATTTAAATTATAATGCTAAGTAAAAAAATGATAATTTTTTTGCATATAAATACAAGAAAAAAATTTAAAAACATACAAAAATTTAAAAAATTTAAAAAAATGCCCCCTACCTGGAACTCGGCTGAGTAGGCACTATTTCTTGTCATTCGTTAATCCTTAGCCCCTCAATGTGTAAATTAGGAGCTTTGGGGGTTTTTTTGAGTATTTAAAATACCCGTTAGACTCGACTGAGTCCTAATCGACCGAGTAGGACTCGAACGAGTCTTCCATACCACGTAGATGCCTACGTATACTCGGTCAAGTCCTACTCAGCTGAGTCTAAATTGGCTGAGACTTTTTGTTTAGCCTAAAAGGTGAGAGAATATCATGCTTTTACCCAATGACATTTGATGTAGGACATTTGGCAAAGACTATGATTTGAAAACTATTGGTGATGTTTGACGCATGGTATAATGAAAGTGATTTTTGAAAATTGATTGTCTTTTAGCATAGATAATATTTCGATTGGTGCACTAAAAAGAACCTAAGTGTCTGACATGTCTAGTGCAGTTGGACACTTTTTCTTTGTGTATCCTAAGATAGAACAAATGTATCCTCTCCCCTTGCCTTTTTGGATCTTGGGTGCAAGAGAGAATTGTGAGAAAAGAGGTACTCACCTCGACAGTATGAACTCAATAAGTGATTTCAATTCGGTTAGCTATATAAATGAAGGATAAGGTCAAAGAAAGGTCTAACCAGTATATAGTGTCACTTTGAAAGAGGGTGTACCTTGCATATATTAGACACCTAGTAGTATTGGTTAGAGATTTTAGTGGCTTGTTGGATACTTGTAACATCTCAAACCCTTGAATTTTGACTAGAAACCAATTGTTGTAGTCCATCCAAAATCCTTCTATTTTCTAGCGCAGGAGGTCAAACCTTTGAAGTCATCCCACATTCTCACAATTCAAAGTAGAGATCTTTAGGAAATTGAATTTTGGTGTTCTCAAGAAATGAGTTTCATGGAGGGGAGCTATTGTCACCAAAATTCCATGCTAGATCCACTTTGAATAAGTGCAGCTTAGATTTATTCATAGTGGGAATCTAGCAAATATTATCTCAGCTAGCCTAGGATTTGTACTTGAATGTGCTTTTATAAAAAAAAAACATTCTATTAGGCATGTTTTATGTGTGTGTACAAAACAAACATCTTCAAATGATTAACACCACAGTAAAAAAATTGAAAACTTGTCAATTCTGAACAACATTGTCACTAAAAACTAGTTTTGCATATTTGGTCACTATTGCTACACATTTGAAATAGATAATTTGAAACATAGGTTATCTTAGTCTACTTGAAATTATTCTTTAATTATAATCTTTTAGGTTCCACCATTTTTCCCTTTCATATCCATATCATTTCACTTGGTTATATGCACTTGCATATCTATCCAATTTCTCATATTGTATCTTGTTTCATCCAAAACCTTCCAAGATCAAAGGTCAAAGATGAAAATTATCATACATGTCATGGCCTATTTGGCTCAACAAATCCAAGATCTCAAGAGAGAAATGTATGAAATCCAACAAGAGAAACCAATGAGTTATCATGAGAAATAAATTCAAGGTATTAAGAATGTGAAACTTCAAAAGATGCTTGAGTGATTGTCTAAAGTGGAACAACAAATATTGGAAGATTAAAAGCTAAACTCCAAGCAAGATCACATAGATTCTTCCCCAAGACAACAAGATTCTTCTTCTATGAACACATTTCAATTTGATTATCCCATGAATAGAAAATTCACACCTTTGGGGAAATATCTTATTGATGCAAAAGCATCTCGGTTCCTTGGCAATCCTGTGTCATGAAAAAGACTTTGAATTTTGTTTGTGGTTCTCGGTTCTTTCTTTGACCCAACTGGCTTGGTAGTTGGTTGGTTTCCTTTGGTTACCAAGTTTGGTTGGTTATCTCTTGGGTGATTAGTTGTTTCACTGGTGCTCGGTGATGCTTATCTGGTGCTCAATCATCCTTGCTTACCGAATGGTTTATTTTGAGTTTTTGTTGAGGCCGACTTGTGCATTTATTTTGGGTCACAGATTTAAATATGGTATCCATCATTGGGAAGCATGTGGTCCTAGATATGATCATTCCTTTTGTTAATTATGGATCTGAAGGTCAACTCAGTTTGGTAGACTCTTGTATAACTATAGGTGTTTGGTTAGAGTTTAGGGGAGTCAGTTTAGATAGAAGTAAGAAGATAGAAGATTAGAGATTGTTCGCAAATCCTCACATGTTTCAGGACTTTTGTAATTCATTGTAATATATGGTTGTAATCGGGAAGGCCTTGTAGCCTGGCATGTATGAATCTATTTGAAGAAATATATGAACGATCCTTCATTATCTCTCTTCCACTATGTTGTTGTTTCTTCCATGTGTTGTTGAGTAGGGTGGATCAGTAGGGTGTGCCATTATTTGGCCCCTCCTGGTCCTTGCTCTGCGTCACTTATGTTGGTTTTAAAGTATTTTCTTGAGCACAATATTAGCACATTTCCTAAATAAACCACATGAGGATATCCTTGGTTGATTAATTATTGTGCATATCATAGACACAATAAGCATAAGACTTCACAATGTGTGGAATTGGAACATAAGATCCAATATCTCATTGATTATAGTATAATCAAAGTTGAAGATCCTAATAACACACCTAAAAAAGAAGAAGAGATTACTTCCTAGCAAGATCAAAATCATGAGCCTATGTCTAGCAATGGTCCACAAGTTTCCTCCATCTCTCTCACTAATCATTCATCCCTAAAATTTCTCAACAACATTCCACATCATCTCCCTCAAACAATGAACTCAATGATGACACTTTTCATGTTGTCTCTCAAGGACTATCTACTATAGTGTATCATCTTAAAATGGAAGCACTTCCATCTTGATAGGTTTAGCACCCTCTTTCAGTGCATTTTCATGATAGATTTACATTTAGGATGCATTTGCACTTGATTCCTTCTTTCTAGGTGAAATTAGGGTTAGGAATCCAAGGATTCTCCTTGATTCCCTTCTCTATGGCTCTATTTTCTAGGTAGGATCTAGGTCTAGGTCCTTCTAGTCCTCATCTCATCTATTCTAGGTCTTTGTGCCTTCTCCTGGCACTTTGCTCTGTTGTCCCACTATTCCAAGTCTCTGGGCATCCCTGGGACCTCATGTTCTCAACACTAACTGAATCTAGACCTGTGGGTCAAGGTCAAGGTTGACCTTGATCTAGGTCAAGGTCAAGGTCAACTTTGACCTAGGTAAAATTTGAGGTCATCCTTGACCTCTATCGGGTTCTGATCCCCCTTTTCAAATTTGGTTCACAACGGGCCCCGAGATCAATGTCGGGCCCTCGAATCCGAATGCGAAAGGGTTTTAATTTGAAATTCATTTAATTCTTTTGCCTCCTTAGTTGGTTATTGTGATTGGACCATAATTTGAGGTGAAATTTTAATTATGGGCCCTTGCATTGCCTGAGGAGCCTTTCCTTAAAACCTCTATAAAGACTCTCTCTTGCCTTCATTTTCAACAACAAGATGATCAAGATTTCATCAAGAAAGCAAGTGATGGTGAAGTGAAGATGCAATATTGCAAGAGGATGATATAGAAGATCAAGCCATTGTAGATATCAAGCATTTTTGTGGATAAACCATTGAGGACATTCATTTGGAGCAAGAGGGATTCCTTCTTCCTTGAACTACCATTTTCAATATTCAAGCATTCAAAGATACAATAATAGGGTAGAAATTATAGATTGTGAGTTTGGTAAGAGTACTTTATCCTTGGGGGCTTGGTATGCTTTCTTATCATATTCAAATCTATGCATTGTTTTCTCATATCAATTCATGCTAGGGTTTCAATCTAGAGGATTAGATCTTGGCATTACACATTCAATACACACACATATTCTATTACATTCGGCTATTCGTGGAAGTGGAGATCACCAAAATGGGGTTTTGACTAAGGAAAAACCCTATATAGCCACCCCAAAACACCATTTTCATATATCTACAATTGTTGTTACAAGAGTTGCAGAGGAGATCTGAGTACCCTTTTTGCCAAACTTTTGAGATCCGCGAACAAAATTTTTGTCAGAGCACTACAAGTCAAGGTCAACTTTTAGGGGTAAGATTGTGCCCTGGGGTAAGATCTTACCCCTGTCCTTGGGTCAAGGTTGACCTTCCCCAGAATTGGAAAAGCTTTCTAGGTTTTCTCTATCTCTATTTTCCTGTCCCAGATTCGATTGCAAAATTTCTTGAAATTGAACACAGACACTAGAAAATAGGTATTTCCATATCATTTTTATTATGAGGTATGTATTTCATCTTATCTAATTTCAAGCATTTCCAGATTCGCATTACTTAACATTATCAATCCATATGTATTGTGGGGAATGTTGGTTTAGGATCTCTATTAGGTACATTGTTAAAATCCTACCTACCTATCCTCATTTACACACCTTACATATAGAAATCCAAGTTAATCCCAATTTTGATGCAAATACCTCCCATGCTTTCAAATTCCTAGAACCTAAACCATCATACACTTCAATTCCAATCATACAAGCTCTATAAATTCCCATTCAAAATGCTTTCCTATCATATGGACTTCCTCCAAGAATTCCATATGCATATCCAGACTCCTACCTCAACCTTAGAAGTGGCTCCATGTCAAGAGGATAATCCAAACAATAGAAAAACAAGTCCCAAAGATCAAGATCAAGATACCTAAACACTCTAACTTCATCCAAATTTTGACCAAGATCCTATATCCCAAGAATTTCATGATGGGACCTTCATACCTTTTCACTTCTTCCAAGATGATTCTTTTCCATCACAAAAGAAAATTTTCCTTCCAATTCTCATTCATAATTCACCCTCTAAGAAAGATCCTAATATTTCTTCCATCCTTCTTAATGAACCTATTGAAAATCAAGAGAAACACAATCTTTCTACTTCATCCAATGATCCTCTTCCATGTCAAGATCAAAGTATCTCTTCATCTTCTTGTCATAATCCTCCATATCTACCTCAAAAACCCATCATTTCTTCTAATCCCTTGATGATCATAATCCTCCAAAAGCTCATGTCACCCCTATCCAAGCTAATAATGAGCTCCTTACATATCAACTTGGTTTATCAAATTTCATTTGGGTTGGTATGCCTCAAAATCCTATTATTCCTTACATGCCTCCCCCACCTCAAAATGGACTCGCATCCTGGTTTCAAAGTCACACACACCCTTTTGCCAAAAATATGTTCCAAAACATTAACTATCATGGGAAAGGGTTGGAATCCATGAAAAGGTATATTGGAACCCCATTATATAATAGAAAATCCTAATTATCATTGCCTTGGCTACATAGCTCACTCTCAAGATGTTGGTATCCTTCATAAATATTGTATTCCCCCATCTAAAACTAAATATACACCTTCCCTATACTCCAAATCCATTATGGGCCCTTACATCCCAAACTAAAACCTTTAACCCTTCCATCTATATTAGGTCCTTATATCCCTCCTAGTTTACAATCCACTTATCCTACCATATGTCAAAATTAGCTAAGGCTCACATCTTTGAACACCTTCAAACCAATCATTTACATGAGCATCTCCAAAAGACCTCCATATCAATCATATCCATCTATGAATCTCAATTCCTTTGGAAGCAGTTTGGATGCCAAGTATATAACTCGTAAGTATAAAAATCCACACACATCCCAAGATCAACATGTCTCATCTAATCAACATGTGAAAATTAAAAAAAATATGATCCAAAATAAAAAATAAATATCCAAAAGGTCACAAAAGCCACAAAGGCCCGTCAAGAAAAAAGAGAAATAAAAAATAATATGGGTTCCTAAATCCCTAATTAAAGAAATGCATTCTAAAGGATCACAAGGAAAAGAAAAATCATGAACTATATGGATCCCCAAGTCGCTTGTACATGACTTGCATGCTAAATCAAAATCAAAATTGGTATTCAAGCTTTCTACCTAAAGGATTTCTCTGATCCCCCATCCAAACATCTTCCATTTTTCCCTTTCTCCATTTTGAGTCCCCATTTCCTAAAATCCACATTCACTTCTCCATCCAAATATCAAACTCCAATAGTCACTTTTCTTCCATCACTCCACCATCCTTCAAGATGTGTTCTAGTGTTGATCTTTTCAACCCTTATATCTAACCTTACAAGGCACTTCCAAATCCCTATCCATTATCCAACACCTATGTTCTACCCTTAAATCCATTTTATCCAATCCTCCACATAAAGCCTTACGACAAGCTATCTTGTCATCCATTTCATCTCCTTTTATCATCACCCTACCAATTTATTTGAGCATACCTTCTGTTGACACCTAAAAATTCATGTTCTAAATACGCAAAACATCAAGGAAGTATAATCTTCATTTTTATTTTCATGTAAATTCCCTATTAAAAAGGCATAAATCTTTTCCATTATTCTATGTTCATGAAATAGGTTTTTAGTCATTTTATTTCGATAAATTTAATGCATAAATATTTTGAAATAAAATAATTATAAAAAATAATAAGGTGGTTAAGTAAAAAGGTGGCAAGAGGGAGTTGAACACTCGACCTCTCAAGCCAACCTTTTTTCCTACCTACCTACCCTTCTACCCTCTAACTAGTTAATCTATTATTATTCTTCAAGAGGATTTGGAAGAGGAACTAATTTACTTACATTCTCATGTGCAGGTGAAAAATCAATACAAAATTCTCACACAGGGAGTATTTCTTGCCTAAATAATTTAAAATTCAAATATGATTATGCCTTTCTTGTGTATTGTTTATTTTATTGATTTTAGGAAAAAAGAGTGGGGAGAGAGAGTTGAACACTTGACCTCTCGACCCACCCTTTCTTCCTATCCTAACTACTCGACCTACCCTTTCTTCCTATCCTAACTACTCGACCTACCCTAACCAATTGTCCTATTTTATTCCTTGAGAATATGGGTAGAGATAAGGAATAAATTATAAATTATTTTATTCCCTGTAGTAATTTAGGGATAAAATGTTAAGTTAGAAGTATAATTGGATTTCTCTTGCATGATGTATTTAATATTTTTTTCATATGTACTCCTTTTTTATCTCATTTTTATTTTACCCTAAAACCCTAAAGTGAAAGAGTATAATAAAGTAATTTATTTTGGTAATGTTATGAGTTTTGAAATAAATTTTAATTGGCATAAATCTTTAATTTTCAAAATACCTAAATGTAATATTTCATTTTACCCTATTGTAATTTTAATTTTTTAAATCAAACCATTAGGGTAAAATGGCCATAAATGATTAAATCTTACCTTATTTGATTTTAACTTTTTCATTTTGCAAATACTAATTAATTGGTATGAATATGTATGCTTTTATTTTATCTTTCACCTTCATTTCATAAAGTGCATTTTAAAGGTTTTTGTTTAGAAGATAAAATTATTTTACCTTAAGACTCTATGCATTTTTATTAAATGGTTGTAAGATTTTATTTTGTTTTTTACATTTGAAAGGATTTATTGACATTAGGGTTGGTATTTTTCTAAAAATCAATACACTTCCCTATGTAAATTATTTTTAAAATATTGTGATATTAGGGTAAGTGCTCCCCTTTTTTTAGGGTAAGTTATAAATCTTTTGTACCCTAATGCTTTAAGGAATATTTCTATTATGTTATTTATATTGTCTTATGTTTGTGAAAGGGTATTTTAAAATGAATGCATTATGGTTAATATTTTAAAAGTGAATTTTAAATTTAAACATTATATTCTTATGTAATAATTTTAGGTGTTATCTTATTGATAGCATTTTTATATGTTTTGATAATTAAAGTAAGTACCTATGATTGATTATTTATTTTTATTGGTATTTTTATTTTATATTATCAAAACATTTGTGTAAGTTATGTCATGATTTTATTAATGTGTTATTGATTAATAAGTGGATAATTTTAAATAAGGATCATTTTAAAAACCTAAAACATTATTGAATATAATAACTTTAATTTTAAATTTTATTAAAAGATTATCTAATGTCAGGTGTTTTTGTGCAGGAATTAAACATAAGGATTATTATGCACAATATCTAAAGATATAACAAATTAAGTTTTTTATATGGGAAATGTTTTTCCCTAAAACCATTATATGGTTAAATTTTTAATTTCTAGGGTTAGTTGTCTGGATTAGGTTTTGTGAAAGGGTATGTCTTTTCACAAGAAACCTTTGATTAATGTATTTATATTAAAACATTTGTAAACACAAAAGGAACATGACACAATTGGGACAATATCTCCTGCAACTACAGATTTGGACCTCATATGCAATTTTTCAAATGTTATGTCAGATAAGTTATTTTATGTTTTTTGAGGTTATATATCATTTATTTTCAATTTTTTTTTAGATACTCTTGTAACAGGGTGTTCTATTGTGCTCTATTCCCTAATTTATTAATTCAAAGTTAATATGTGCATTTTGAATATCAGTTGTATGGTTTGTGAACCTACAATTGTTCTTGCCGGTCTCTTAATTTGAGTTAAACTCGATAGGATTAATTGTGTGAATTATTTTGAATAGTGGATCAAGTGGAAGCCTGTAGGCTGATAGTCTTGCCTTATAGAAGTAAGTTCTCTTAAAACTATCTCTGGTTATGCGTAGGATTGGAAATAACTGACTCTATACCCAAATTTGCATAAGGCACTGATCTCATTTCTTTTGAAGTTGTTATTTGGCTCTTCTTTGTAGTTTACATATTAATCTTATTTCTTTCTTTATAAAGCATTCACAATTAGGTTTTAGTGATAGTGCAATTTTAGTTTAGGGTATGTGCAGGATCATGGTATGCCAAAAAGTGGCGATGTGAAAAAGATGTCCTAATTGATAAACTCTTTGAAAAATAACTATAAGTTTTAAACAATATAATATTTTTGAAATTTGAAATATACATCACATTCTATGCTTCACCTAGTACAATAATAATAAACAATTCTTTCAATTTGATGAAGTTTAGACTAAGTTTAGGTGGTCAGACACAAGAATTTTTATATTTAGGAAAAATCGTAGCATAAAAATCATAATATATTATTTACTTGGAAAAAAATTACAAAGAAATATACATCACATTTGGACATGAGTCTACTACTTTTATCTAGAATCTTATAAAAAAATAGTATCATTTGATTTTGTTTAATGTGGTCAGATGTACACCTACTTGTTATCTTTCTAGTCCTTATTAATAGACTTATTGAAAAATATTTATAACTTTCAAATTGTATAACTATTTTGAAATCCAAAACATGTGTCACATTCTATGATCTTCCTACTACAAGAAAAATAAAATAAAAATTCAATTTGATAAAGTTTAGACTAAGTTAACATGGTCAGACATGAGAGTTTTTGTAGTCTAGAAAAGTTGTAGAAGAAAAATCATAATTAATTATTTACTTAGAAATAAATTACAAGAAAATATGTGTCACATCTGGACATAAGTCTACTACTTTAATCTAGAATCTTGTAAAAAATAATTATCATTTGATTGTGTTTAAGGTGGTCAGACATACACCTACTTATTTTTTCCTGAAATTTTCATACTACTACATTGAAATTTAAAAATTTTAACATATAAAATAATTTCTTATCAAAAAAGGCCTCGTATCTTAGAAACTAAATTCAATTTTCTACAGATTCTCTTCTTACGGGTAAAAGCACAATCATGTGTCACCTTTTAGGCTAACTTATCAGCATAGCTGAATTTTAGTATTTCTAACTAAAAATTGATTTTGGTCAAACATATGGTCTAACTAGATTCATTATAGCTAAGTTAGATAATTTCTTTAACTTTTCTAATTGGAAATATCTATTAAATGCATGTTTTATACCACTTTGGGTCCAATTACCATAAAAATAAAATTATTTCAGAAAAGTGGTGTTTCAATAACTCCTAATATTTTTAATGACATTTTTTTGAAAATTAAAAAATACCCTTTTGTAGAGATCAGAGTCAAGAATATCCTCATATAAATTTTATAGTATTTTAATTAGACATAGTTTGTTGTAATTAAAAAATATTACAAGTAGGTATTTTAACAGTCAAGGAGATGTTCATTCAGAGAAAGAAAAAAATAGTAAATCATATTAAATAAATTTGAAAAACACATGGTGCACTAGAGGAGAGAGTCCTCTTCAAGAATATATATTTATTTTTTTGATTGGGATAGATTTGTTATGAAAAATATGTTGTGAGTTCAAAACTGTCGATTTCAGTGATCTGGAATTTGAATTGTTATAAAAAAGAAAATATAGGTCACAAACAAATTTTTATTTCTTTATGCACTACATATATATGTCATCTATGACATATTTTGAAATTAGGGGAAAATATATTTATTTACATGTAATTTTTTGGTGGGAACTAGACCCCTAATTTTCAGCATTTTTCAGTAGCTAAAAAATCATCTTTAAAAATTAAAAAAACATATCAATTCTTATTCAAAAAAAATATTAAAAATATTAATCATAAACTTCATCCATTTTATCACAATTAACTAGTTTACATCACCTTCAAATTCCAAACATAAATGTCATTTTTATACTATTGAAGTTGAACAACTTTGATTTTGTTAGCCTCTTCCTTTGTAAAAGGGTGACAGCTTATTGTGCTTTTACCCTTACATATTTTTTATATGATATTTATAACTTGTTCAATTTTTTATGTCAACATGCCTAAACCTGATTTTCTGAATTTTCATTGCCACTTTAGGGCCTAGTTTGGCATACCATGATCCTGCACATACCCTTTAGACTTCATATAAATAAAAATATTTAGGAGATTATATCTTTTTCCTCCAAGGATTGTTTACCCCTTTGGAAGGAACGTTTGTTTGTGCATGCATTTTTGCAGCATAGGGCACTGATGAATTCAGGCCTACTAGCCTTGGCTCGATCAAGCCATAATTGCAGAGGCACTTGTGTGCCTGTCAGTTGGCCAAAAATGGTCCTTCATTTTTTAGCACCAACACCTTCAATAGATATGTTCCATTATAACACATCATTCAAGGGTATTATGCAAAGAACAAGATACTTGGTTCATTCCTCCATCTTTTATCATTGATCCATTTTGTACCCAAAAAGTTTTTAAAAAAAGTAAACAGAAATAAATTTGTCCATGTGTGAAAACCACTTTGGTGGTGTCTTGGGAAAGTACCATGATGAAAACCTAGAGAATAGACATCATGCATAAATCTACCATCCTCTTTCACTCTACGTTGGGAATGACTTTTAGGCCCACTATCCTATCCACCATTTATTTTCATATATTATATCCTTCATTCACCATATCTTCATCCTTACCCCTTTTTCAACTTCAATCTTAACAAGCTCAAGGACCTTTTTGAGCATTAGGTATCCTATTTATTTATCTTTATTTTCATCCTTTCATCCCTATCCAATACCTTATCCATTTTTTTTCTATCATCCATTATCACCTTTTGGTCTTTCTTATCCAATCTCCCTCCTATCCATATTGACCCCTTGATCTTGATCGACTAAGGACATTAAAATGAAAAACAAGTTTTAAAATCCTCTTGACATGTCCATTACTTTGGACCACATGCCTCTCAAATGTATCATATTCTCAATCTTGCATTTCCATATCCGGTCCCTTAGCTTGGGTAAACCTGTTATCACATCAAAAGATAGTCCTTGAGAATCACATACACTTCCTCCATCAGTCACTCATGCATTTTTAGCCCATAAGTTCATTCATCCATTCATAATTTGTTATGTCTTGCTAGACATCATGGGCACACAAAAAATCTTGCTTGAGAATCAATGGTCGCCAATTTGAAAACTCATAAAAATCTTTAAAAGTTTTGAAAAAATCATAAAATTTTGAAAAAAAAAAAAAGATAAAAAATCCAAAAAATATATAATCCAAAAACATGTAATAAATTGTCTCAAAGACAAACATTTTGAGTAACCATCACAATGTTGTTCTTTACAAAATCTAGAATCAACCAACAACCTATTAAACTAGCTTACTATCATGTGATCATTAATCTTTATCAAATTATCTAGTGTCTTCATCAGATACTCTCTTGATCAATCACTTGTCTTATATAGGATTGATCCTTCCTAAAACTAGACCTAGCAATCAAATCAAACACATTAATTGTGACATGAATCATTTTTTACTGCAATAGAATGGCTATTTGTTTGACGTCTTTGATTGTTTTTTATTTGAGCTTTGGTGACATCTCTTTTATCTTTTCTAGGATGTCTTTAACTAGAGATTTTATCTCCAAGATGTCTTTGACTAGATAGGAAAGGATGGGGCATGTTCACTTGTTTTCTACTTGTGGATTGTTCCTTAGTAATATGATGACTCGTGTTAGGACATATTTGTCTAAGATCATCGAGGACGTATGAATATCATTTGAACTGGGGCATTCCTTAATTGTCTGATGTATTTTCTTGTACAAAATGGGTATGTTAATTCATTTCGATCTTTCCATGTTCATATGAGTCCATCATGTTTCCATAATAAGCCCAATGATGATATTAGCACTTAAAAGAACAATAAATTTCATCACCTTTGCATTCCTTTCTTCTTCATCACTTTTCTCCCTTCATTTCATTTTCCTTTGTCATTCTATTTCCTTCTTCTCATCATCATGTTCTCATCATTTCATTTCTTTAGTCTAATTTCCTTCTTTCATCTATTTATATTCATTTCATCTCCCTTCTTTCATCTTCATATTTCTTCTCTATCATCCTTTCCATTCATCATTGTTATTCTTCTTCCTTACCTCAAAGATCAATAAATTTCTTTATCTAATTGATACATGCCTCTTAATTTCAATTTCAAATTAATCAACTTGCTTCTTAGGAAGTTATCTCATTTATCCCTGATCAATCACTCAATCATTGTATCAACTTATCTTGCATTAGCATTAATATCAATATCAATCAACTTACCAACTTGGGTACACTAATCATTTCCATCAATTGTTCAGTTACACTTATCCAATGTCCATTTTCATCAAATGTACATCTCAACTTCATCACTTGAGCAATATTAATCAACCAATCATTTTTTGTGCAATACATCATGAGATCAATCTCATTATACCTTAATTGATCAATCTCTTGGGGGTGCATATCATGTTTATCATCATCCTTACCAGGATATCCTTGGGACATATATCAGATCAGATCATCATTTCTTTATCTTTGAAACAACATGATAGGCTACATTGTCTCAAAGAGGCAAAATGTAGACACATAAAAATATTCTAATAATTTATCATATTATTTTTCTATTAATTAAATGGATATCATAATCTATTTAATTATTTCATGTAAATATTTTCCTCCATTAAAATTTATTTAATATAATTGATATATTTAAATGATAAATCAAATCATAAACATCTTAATCTCCTAAACTCTTCTACTTATAACACTTTCACCCCATCAACTTCACCACTTCTCAAATGTGGGATAAAATTTCCTTCAACTACCCCTAACTACCTTCTTTTATCCCACACTCATCACACAACCTTCTTTTCTAATTATGAGGACAGGTATAAAAATGCAATTTCCTCTCACATGAAATTATTTTTCATTCCATCCTTTGTTCATCATCATTTCTTGTGCATTGTGCTGCTAGAGCAATAAATTATTTACAAGATTTTGATTTATAGGAGGAAAATGGAGTAAATCTTCATTTTAATGTGATCATTTTGTTTGTGTTTATATAATGAACTCCATTGTTTTGATGTTGGAAGAATCGAATCTCTAATCTGGTTCACCATTTCCCTCATTGAACAATATGAAGGTAAATATTAGATCTATCTTGCCAATACCTTCATGAACAAATATTGAGATTGCACATATTCATGAAGATACTTGAATGTTGCTTCTTTGACTTTGGAATATAAAAAGGAATCAAGAATTCCTTCACAAATGCATGAATAAAAAAGGACTAGCTGATCTAGGCATTACTCTATTCCCCCTTTAGTAGTTACTTATCTATAAATAAAAGGTTTTTTTTTACCCAAATGTTCATCACAGTGGGTAATCTTCCTTCTAAAACCCGTATGAATGCATTGAAAATAATAAAAATAGTCCATGATTTATTTTAATAGTCACACATTTCTTTGAATTTTTAAGTGATTTTGTTTACCATGTATTCCCGTGGTGTCCATTTTGATTACAGGATTTTTTCTCATGGGAACACAAAATAGCATCTTATGTAACAAAAGGGGTTCCCTCTTTCCCTCGTATTTCAATTTTATATGGTGGTGATGCTGGTGGGAATGTAGGATGAAGATCAAAGCATTATATGATATAACCCTGAATCCCCTCATTGTAGGTGACTATAGGATAAAAATTATTGAGGGAATGTGGGGTATGTTTTAAGTAAATGCTCCATAGAGGAGTTCACAGGTTTGAATCAAGAGGAAATGTAAGCTTTTACACTTCAATGGGAAATATATAAGGTAAGTGAACAAAATAATCCCTTCAAGGTCTCCAGAAAGGAGATCAATGCACCAAATCGGTGTCTTTCCTGGTGGTGACCTAAATTACAAAGATACAATATTCATTTGTCATCTGATTGAACTTTGAAGTATCCAATGCAGGCCTCTAATGGACCAATAATAAATATATGGGTCCGTTCTTAATTCTTGTATTTGAATTTGCTTATAATTCTAGGTGATGATATCTGGAGATTCGTGGGGAGGTTAGCGGATGCTCAGAAAAGCATGCTCAATGATAAATTCAAGTGGAAGGTGCTTCAAATTATTCCTTTAGTGATCTGATAGTTAAGCTTGGATTTTCCTTGATACTTTAGTATTGATTTATTCATCTTATATTTGGTTTGTCAGGCTCGTGAAATGGGAAAGAAAAAGGAAGGAAAGCCTAGTGAGGCCATAGCAGCATTAAGTCGTTCAGTCAGAGACATTGTGTATATCATATTTTATAATTTTAATCATCACTATCCTATGTTCTACAATTTGATGTTTTATATCACTATGTGCATACTATTATCTATGATTCATTTATGTTAAATTTTCTAAGCTGAAGCTTTCCATGTTTCTTAGTTGTTTCTCAAATAAAAAGAGGTCTCTATATGTTAAAATCACAATAGTTTGAAGAGAGGCTATAAAAATCCAATTTATCTAACTTAATTTCATGTAAAAGTTTATGCCATAGTTGTCAGAAATTATATCCCATTCAGTAAGTCTTTAAAGTACATTGTATTTCCATATAATTGAGAACCTGACTTGGCCCAAATTCTATAAAGTAAATTAGTGTCTTACCTATTCAAGCCAACATGTTATAGTTGTTGACATCATCTACTAATTATTCTCACACCATTGCTCTTTGGCCATCTCACTATTGTACACAACCTTCTAGACCCAACATCATAGTTGATTGAGGGCATAACAAATAGTAAAAACTAAAAACTAGACTGGGAAGACTCAAAGTGGATCCAACGGACTAGAACAGAAAGGAAATGACATAAATTGACTGATAGTACAGAGGAAGGTGAGAGAAATGAAAATAAAGAAATTGATGCTCAAAATACTTGATTCTTTTTCATGTGAGAATCTATGTAGAGGAATTACTATTAATTTTGTCATAAAATTTAACTGCTATAAGGTAATCATTAAACAGAGTACCATGAGAAGACAATGGATGGTTTTCTTATAGTGTAGGATTGGCCAGTTCTTGTGCAAGTGCATTCAAATATATCTTGTTATACTATTTTTGACATAGAGATCTGAATGAGATTAGTATGATCTATATTAGTCTCTGCTTTGGCAATCTCCTGAACAACCACTAGAAGTGTGGAGCACATCCGAAATTCCAACAACCTATATGTAGAAACTATTCATTACATACAAATGTCTTCCATTCCTTCAAGACATAAAATCCATAGCTCATTGTGTGCTGATATAAAATGTTCTCATTGTATACTTATATGAACACACACAAAAATGAGGAAAATATATGTGGTGGTCCTAGCTTATACCCAAACAACTCAAAAGAAAAAAACTAGTTGTCGGGTGAGAAAACTAGCAGTGTTTCTAAGTTGACATAAACTTGCAATTAACTTCTATTAATCTGGGGTAGGTAACCTAGACTAGGATAAGAATTGGATCACTAAACCTTAGTTTACTTTGGTCAGACAAGAAACTATGAGGAAAATTTAGATCTTGGTCCTAGCTTATTACCAAATAACTTAGAAGCAAAGACATTGGCATGCAAATGAGCAACTATCAGGGTTTTTAGTTCACATAATATTGATATTAACTTCTTTGGATTTAAAGTAGATAACCTTAGCTAGTATAAAATAATAAATTGGATGTCTGAACTGTAGATTTAAATAATCACACAAAAAAGGAGAAAAAATTATAATTTGTTCCTGAATAACTTAGAAGCAAAGGTGAAACTCAAAAAAAGACAACTAGCTGACTGATAAATGCTCATGATGGCAGTAACCTTCCTTTACTATTCCACTCCAATCCCATAAAATTTCTTGTTTAAGTTTTTAGAGGTATTCTATCACTGCAAACTCTGTACCTAGATGACACACAATTGCAGAAATGAGTCTAATAGTTATCAATAAAAGTTCATTACAATAAGGAATTTCTAGTTTAAGTTATCAGTGGTATGCTGTCACACAATGAAAACTCCAATAAATAAATGATAGAAAATTGAAATAATGATTTTGATAATTTTCATTGAGCAATACAAGGCCATTGCAATAACAGTGAAGTGTTGATACTGCTAATAAGTTAGACATAGACAAAAATAGAATAATTAATCTAGATTGTGCTCATTCCAAATAAAGTCTAAAGGCAGAAATTATGGAAGTTGAACCAATCAACTCACCAAATTGTCCATACTTATAGAGGGTTCCCTATCTTTGCTAATTTATCTGCCTTTATGTGTCTCCTCTATTAATGATTAGAGCCTCAAATGAATTTTATGTATCAAGTCCTTCGCTTGTAAATACCTTCCAACTTTATCTAAAACATTAAAGTATAGCATAAAACCCCATTTCAAAAGAAAATATATTTTTTCAAATCACTGAATTGAACCCTACCACATAATTAGTAGTCAACCTTGAACTGATTTCAGACACAATATGAACCACGCATTTCCATTATAAAAGATATGTGATGAGCCCAGCTGGCTCGCTATTAAAAATTTGTAATTTTCCTCAAATGTAATTGCAATTTATTTACTTTCCAGAACATATGTCAATTTCAATAATTCCCAGATTTCTTAATCAAGAACAACAGCAGCAAATTATAACTTAAATTCCTTATTTCAGTATAACAATTTTCATGATAAAATAAATTATCATCAAACCATACAAATGTGAACTCTTAAAATGATTAACAATTGCAAGGAAAGAAATTAAAATGAATGTATAAACACCTTGTTCAAAGTACGGCTACTTTAGAAGAAATCCAACCTCTTGACACAATCAAAAAATTCCTAAACCCCAAACACAGTAGCTTATACTGGTTCTCACCTTGACGTTAGGCATTAGAAGAATCTCCTTTCCTTTCCATTTTACCAAAGAGGAGACTCATGTAAAGCTTCAACCCCAACACAAACTCAGCCCTCTTCCATACCAAGTGTGGTACTATAAGAAATCCATACGACTGCAATTAATATTCAGATCTTTGTAACACAACAGATTTCCAATGTTAACAATGTTGAAAAATCAATTATTTGCATATATCAGTGAGATTCGGTGTTTTCTCCAACTACATGAAGACCAAACACTTGTGGAAGTTGTAGAACTCTCTCCAAATTGAAGACCAAGTCTAAACCCTAACACACTTCAAGAATTTTTGAAAATCCTCTCCAAGAACAAAGTTTATAAATTCATCAAATGACAATTGGTAATGTAAAGTGATGAACTACAACTGATTTAGAACTTGAATGAAGAATTTGTAATTCAAGATTACTAAAGGAGTTGCTGATTAGATATGCAAGATGATTAAATCAGTATTATGTTGTCATTGATGTAAACTAGCTTGACAGTACTTATCTTGTAAGTTACTATACTGAAACATCTAAATAAAGGTGAAAGAGATAAAGAACAGAAATATCTACATGAGGAAGATGTATATGTCAGATGAGGATAAGGAATACATTGTCTAACTTGTTGATGAGTCTATGACTTGATGAAATTGACTTTATTATGTTGCATTCATCTATGATGAAGAATAGAGCTGAAAGACACAAAGCAGTGTTGTCAGTAAATAAAGCATTCTAGTATACACCGATAGAATGTAGTATATACCGAGCATAGTGTTAACTGAGTTTGTGTTCACCAACGCATTTTTTTGTTAACCGAGAAAAATAGAAAGGAATTAAATGATCATTTTAGCCGATAAAGTGATGAGCTGTAAAGTGTATGAAATTGAAGTAATAGATAAGGTTTGTTATGAAGATTGACAGCTAACATAAATAAAAAAGGATCTAATGGAGTAGATTGAAACATGTTACTGACACATCAGTTGAAGAAGCTTAAAGTGACAAAATCTATGAATATGATTAAGCGGCAAAATTTGATGGAGGAAAAGAAAATGATTTACTCGTCTATATAAGAGACATTGGTTTCATTGTTGAAACATCACCGAAAGAAGAAGATACTATAGAATTATTGTGTGAACAAGCTTTCATGCATTCTGATCATACTCATTAATAAGAACCGAGCTGCAGAACAATTACCGAGCTACAGAGAGTAATTACCAACAAATAGTAAGTTGATATAGTATTGAATCTGAAGTGGTATATTGATCAGAAAGATTTGAGTGAGATGAACATTGATCTGTAAACTGCAACTGAAGTTGTTTCAAGGCAAATCATCTACTGTTACATATTTAACCATTGTACACAGTCAAATCTCTTAACCGAGTGGACTATGAAAGTCTTTTGATCCTTCATTCATAGAGTGAACATTGTTATCATGTCAACCCCAGAGTGACTGCTGGTTAGATGATAACTTCTGGTCTAAAATCCTCTAACAAGGTCACACCTAATAGTGTGTTTGTAACTTTTAACAGGGTTGGGTCTTCACCGACCTCACTTCAGAAGAGTGAACAATTTTGGGTTGTCGGTCCCAGGTGATTTTTCCATTCATAAGGTTTCCACGTTAAATCTCTTGTGTTATGTGTTGATTGTGATATTCGTTTATTATCATACTTTGCATGTTAAATGTTAGATTTGATTGGTAACTATTATAAATTTTAGACTGACAATCGGTAAAAACACATACAGTGAAAGTATTTTATGTTTACCAAGTAGCAGAAGTAGTAGAATTGTTTTGGATTATACATTTTGATTTAGGACACTGGATAACTGATTCACCCCCCTCTCAGTTATTCTAACTATTGGTATCAGAGCAACAGTTGTTTAGAATAGAGTTTTAAGGACTCCAGCAAAAAGGTCTCAAGATGTATAAGAGGGAAGTGACAAAGCTGAACAAAGATAACTTCGTAGTATGGCAAAGCCGGATGAAGTTGTACATATCTAAAATTGGGAATGCTGCACTAGAACTGAGGGAGAATGGCTACATTGAACCAACACTAGGTCCCCTGACACTTGATCAACTGAAGGACAGGCATGAACACAATATTACTATGATGGAACTTGCTGCTACCTGTACCAATGCTGAATTTGAATACATCAAGGATTGTGATATAGCTAAGAAGATGTGGGACAAGCTAACTCTAATATACAGTGGAGATGTGAATGTTAAGAGAGCCAGAGCAGAAAGCCTAAGAGGTCAATTTGATGATATGAAGATGAAAGAAGGTGAGAACATTGTGCAATACACAAACAGACTAAAAGAGGTAGTACATGCTATTAGAGAATCCAGTGGAGTTATTGATGATGAAACAGTGATAAGAAAGATTCTCAGAACTTTGCTGCTAGTTTATGCAATCAGGATCTCTACAATTCATGAAACAAGGGCTACATCCAACCTTACTCTTGACACTCTGATCGGTAAGCTTACAACCTTTGAATTGAGTAATTTTGATAACAGTGTTGTGCCTTCTATTGAATATGCTTTCATGTCTTCTTTGAAGATTGGTAAGTCTAGTAGCATGAATGATAAGAATAATAATAGTGATAGTAATACTGATGATGAACTTGATGAGCTTGAAGCTCTTATGGCCAAAAGATTTCCCAAAGGTAAGGGAAGGTATAGAGGCAAGTTACCCTTAGCATGTTTTAATTGTAAAGAAGTTGGTCACATCACTGCTAGATGCCTAAATAAGAAAGATGATGATAGATCCAAAGACTGATTTGAAGGAAGCTATGGGAGAAGAGTCAACAGAGGCTACTAACACAACAACAGAGATAACCGAGATAGCTATGAAAAAGGGAAAAAGGTATGTTACATAGCTGAAGAATTTGAATCTGAATCTGACACTAATGATGATGTAGAAGTAGTATTTGTTGCTATGAAAGATGATTCAGAGGAAGAAGAAAAATATGAAGAAATAGCACTAATCTCTAAAGTAAGCAGAAATGATACATGGATCATAGACAGTGGCTGTACACATCATATGATTGGTGATATAGAGAAATTTGATCTACTTGATGAATATGATGGAGGATCTGTTAGAATGGGAAATGATGCACCTTGTATGGTGAGAGGTAAAGGTTCACTAATGATTAATGATAGAATAAAATGTGAAAATGCATATTGGGTAGATGGACTGAACTATAATTTGTTAAGTGTGGTACACCTGAATAACTCAGGCCACCGATTTGCTTTTGAGAGTAGAAAGGTAAGAATCTATGATAATGGAGGAAGACTTGTCAAAACTGGTACACAATCCAGAGGTAATCTATTTTATCTTGATATTGACCAATCTTCTTGTTTATTAATGAAGGATGAAGATGCATGGTTGTGGCATAAGAGGTTATGTCATGTAAATTTTGATAACATGATCAAGATTAGTAAGAAGAAAAGAGTTAGAGGGTTTCCTAACTTGTCAAAAGCAGATCATGCTATGTGCCATGAATGTTAGAAAGGTAAGATGACTAAGTCTAGTTTTAAGAGCAAAGACTACTCAACAAAGAAGATACTTGAGTTGGTTCATACCGACCTATGTGGTCCTATGAGAACTCAGAACTATTATGGTGATAGATGCTTTATTCTTTTTGTTGATGACTATACTAGACTGATGACTATTATGTTCTTGAAAGAGAAATCTGAAGCATTTAAGATGTTTAAGTGGTATAAGGAAAAAGTAAAAAAAAATACTGGTAAAGAAATTAAGTGCTTAAGATCTGATAGAGGAGGTGAATTTATCTCTGATGAATTTACTAATTTCTGTAATGAGCATGGTATTAAGAGACAGGTCTCTGCACCGAGGACACCTCAGCAAAATGGGATTACTGAAAGAAGGAACAAGTCAATCATTGACTGTGCTAGAACACTGATGATACAAAAGAATGTTGCTCAAACATATTGGAGGGAAGATGTCAGTATAGCTATCTATGTGCTTAACCGAATATAACTGAAGAAGGACACCAACCAAACACCTTATGAGCTATGGTTTGGACACAAACCTACTGTAAGTTATTTCAGGATTTTGGAAGCAAATGTTTTATTCTGAAAGATGAGAGAAATGGGAAATTTGATTCTAACAGTGATGAAGGAATATTCTTAGGATATTCTACTAAGAGTAAAGCATACAAATGTCTGAATAAGGTTACAAATAAGATGATTGAAAGCACTAATATTTGTGTTGATGAGTTTGATGACATGAACACAGAAGAAAGAAAGGAACTGAAAGACTATGGTAGATTCACTTACATTAAACTTCCTGATTATCTACTGAAGTCGCAACCTGTGATAACCAGTCAATAGAAAAATAACCCCGAGGAACAGGAAAGGGAAACTGACGAACAAGATGGTGCTACCAAGCAAGCACATGAACCTGAACAGGATGAACAAGAAAGAAGAAACCAAGTACTGGCTATTTTTGTCAGAAGACATCATCCTAAGACATAAATTATTGGAGACAGACAAGCTGGAATGCAAACAAGAAGCAAAACAAGACAAGGTACATGTCTAGTCTGTGAATTTGAACCAAAGAATGTGAAAGTTGCATTAGAGAATGAAGAATGGGTTAATGCAATGAAGGAAGAAATAGAACAAATAGAGAAAAACAAAACTTGGTCCTTAGTACCCCGACCTAAAGATAAGAATGTTATCAGTACTAAATGGATATTCAGAAACAAGTTGAATGAAAATGGTGAAGTGACAAGAAATAAAGAGAGATTGGTATGCAAGCGATATGCACAAGAAGAAGGCATTGACTATGGTGAGACATTGGCACCTGTTGCTAGATTGGAAGGAGTTAGAATGCTACTTGCATATGCTGCACATAAGAAATTTAAGGTTTATCAAATGGATGTGAAGTCAACATTTCTGAATGGTATACTTGAAGAAGAGGTCTACATAGAACAACCTGAAGGATTTATTGATCTAGACAATAGAAACATGGTATGTAGATTACACAAAGCTTTATATGGTTTCAAGAAAGCACTAAGAGCATGGCATGAAAGGTTGCATACTTATTTGTTCAAAGAGATTAAATTCTTTCTCAGATTACAAGTAATTCAGCAGAGTGATGGGATATTCATCACATAGTCCAAGTACATAAAGGAAGTCTTGAAGACATTTGGCATGGAAGATGCTAAACTTGTAGGAACACCAATGGCTACTGGAAGTAAACTGACAAAGGAAGATGAAACTATAGAGGTAAACTAGATACTTTACCGATCCATGATTGGTAAACTAATGTATGTAGTTCATAGTAGACCAGATATAGCACATGTTGTGGGAATTCTTGCTAGATATTTTGCTAATCCTAGAGAATCACACATGATTGCTACTAAAAGGATCTTAAGATATCTAAAAAGGACAGAGGATTATGGATTATGGTATCCTATGGAAGGTAAGTTTGAGTTGAAGGTTTATACCGATGTTGATTGGGCTAGAAATGTGGATGACAGAAAAAGTACCACCGGAGGAGCATTTTTCTTTGGTGAAAGACTTGTAACCTCGACAAGTAAAAAGAAGGCTTGTATTTCTCAGTCTACAGCTGAAGAAAAGTATGTTGATGCTGCTATTAATTGCTCAAACATTGCATATATCAGGCAAGTGTTGGAAGGAATGAATGAGGTAATCACTAACCCGATGATTATATACTGTGACAACACAAGTGCTATTAATATTTCAAAGAATCTAGTGATGCACTCTAAGACAAAGCATATATCAATTAAGTATCACTACTTAAGAGAACAAGTGCAAGAGAAGCAAGTGAAGTTAGAATTTGTTACATCCAAACAACAACTTGTAAATATTTTTACAAAGCCTCTACCGAAGGACACATTTGAATATTTGAGGACTAGACTTGGGGTCTGTCCCTTGTCTATCGGTCACTAATGTGATCTGGATGTTGCATCAGCCTAATCCTATCAGATGATCACACATGTTGATGCATCATAGTTCACACTTTGTATATTGTTCAAGGTTGTGATTAAGTTTGAAAAATTGAAACAGATATAGATATCAGTATACAAAGATACAGAGATTGTATTGGACAACAGAGAGTTACTTAGCTACTACAAGAGCTTATTGTTTATTTGTTTCTTTGGAATTTTTGTCAAAGGGAGAGATAAATAATATGAAAAAGAAAAGGAGAGATATGCACCATTGAGAACTATCTAAGGAAGAGATAATCTGAAAGAAAGAAATAGGAAACAGGAACGGGAGAGCTGAAAATAGAATATCTGATGATTGGCAGTACAACATTATAAAATATATGTTTAGTAACATAGTGATTAAACATATTAAGCTAGGGAGAGCTTACACAAAATTTGATTACAGAGTTGTAGAATACATGTTTGGTATGTGTGGTACATTTCATATTACTTGAGTTGCCATCAATGCCAAAGGGAGAGATTGATGAACTACAACTGATTTAGAACTTGAATGAAGAATCTTTAATTCAAGATTACTAAAGGATTTTTTGATTAGATATGAAAGATGATTAAATCAGTATTATGTTGTCATTGATGTCAACTAGCTTGACAGTACTTATCTTGTAAGTTATTATACCAAAACATCTGAAGAAAGGTGAAAGAGATGAAGAACAAAAATATCTACATGAAGAAGATGTATATGTAAGATGAGGATAAGGAATACACTGAGTAACTTGTTGATAAGTGTATGACTTGATGAAATTGACTTTATTATGTTGCATTCATCTATGATGAAGAATAAAGCTGAAAGACACGAAGCAGTGTTGTCGGTAAATAAAGCATTCTAATATACACCAACGAAATGTAGTGTATACCGAGCATAGTGTTAATCGATCTTGTGTTCACCGATGCATTTCTTTGTTAACTAAGCAAAACAAAAAGGAATTAAATGATCAGTTTAGCTGATAAAGTGATGAGCTGTAAAGTGTATGAAATCAAGGTAACAGATAAAGTTTGTCATGAAGATCGACGGCTAACATAAATCAAAAAGGATCTAATGGAGCAGATTGAAACATGTTACTGACACATCAACTGAAGAAGCTGAAAGCGACAAAATCTATGAATATGATTAAGCGAAAAAATCTAATGGAGGAAAAGAAAAAAATTTACTCATCTATATAAGAGACATTGGTTTCATTGTTGAAACATCACCGGAAGAAGAAGATACTGCAAAATTATCGTGTGAACAAGCTTTCATGCATTCTGATCATACTGGTGTAATACCTCAAAAATGGGCTATAAGTTCATTAACCTCCTACATCGACATATCAAATGAAATCGACATCGAAGTCCTAAACTAAGGCACATTGGCACATTATCGAATCCTAGTTGATTATCTCAAATTCTGCATCGGGGAATATTCCTTATTCCTATTTATCCTAATTATCTTTAATTTAATGATTATTTGGCAATAAATCTTATTTATCCTAAAGTTTGATTAATTAAATATTTTGAATATTTAATTAATTAGATTTAATACTGCCACTTAATTATTTAATTAGATTTAATTACATTTATTCCTAAATTGTATTATTTCATTTTTTACAATAAATCAAATATCTTATGACTAATTGATTAAATTCTTATTTAATTAATTAATGTCAATTGTCAAATTTAATAATATAGTTTTTGAATAAAAGTTTGATTTAATAATTGATTAACCCATAAATCAATTGTTTTATTTTAAAAAAAATCAGTTAAGTTGAGGATAAATCACTTTATTTATTTATTTAATTCATATTAAATATGCACATCCATATTAATTATTTATTTATTTTATTATTTATTTATATTAATTCATATTAATTCGCATGTTTGCATAGCCTTTTTCTTGGCTATGCGATCATGTGACAACCATTAAGAATGTCGTCGTTGCGGAGTAAAAGTGGGTCTTGCCGATGTGCTTGTATCTGGTTGGCTGCTTGTTGGTAAAGTGACCAAGGATCTTTCAAGGGGTTTGTGACTGTTGACCGCGTGACTTTGTGACACTAGCGCCATAAACATGACCATTTGTTTTCAAATTCAAAATTCTCTGAGGGGTTTTTGCGACATGAAGTACCCAAATTTATGGTTTTAGCGGCTGATCTCGATTGGTTTGGTAGCGCTGGATGTTGTCGACCGATTCAAGGGTCTTAGTGGTCAATAGCAATGATGTTTTTGTACCTGATGGTGAGTGGTGGAGGTGTGTCACATGTTCGCATAGCCCTTTTCCTAGCTATGTGATCATGTGACAACCATTGTTTTGCAGGGTCTTCAAGCAATTAGTTGTTTGCGATGAAAGTGGTAGCCGATTACTGTTGTCTACAATTTCTAGCACTCTGCTATGAACATTGGACCTACAGAAATGGGCTTAAAACTAATGATAATTCTGTTAATATTTTCTTTTACATATAAATATAAAAACCTCGACTTCGGCCCTTCATCGATCAAAAAAAAATTATGCACATCCAAAAAAATAGTTAAACTATAAATCAAAAAATCAATTCAAGTTGTTTTAAAAATAAACTCAACTCTCTTTTGAGTTAAAAGCTGATCTCAACTTCTGATTTAAATTAAAAAGTTGTTTTTGCATGATTTTTTGTGAGTTAACTATCTTTAATTCCCTGTTGACTCAAAAATCAACTAGAGTGATTTATGGCTTTTTTTTTTCATGCACCTCCAAAGCCCTAGATTTCTATAAATTAAGGCTTCGGCTCTTCATTTGGGATCCATCCATGAATTTCACACTCACGCTGCCAAATTGGAGACTAAAGAATCGATCTTGAGAATTCGAGTTGTTGTGAGATTTTCATTATTTTTGCATATTATCCATATCATTTAGAATATTATTCTTAGATCATTTTAGCATATCAATTTTCATATAGATTAGATTTCATATCATTTTTTATCTTATTGCACAGAAAAATAAAAAATATAGATTAATTTGCATCTAATTCATATCTAGATTTTGCATTCAAATCCTTCGTTTAGGTGTCGTCAAGGTCACTGATCTCAGTATAATCTGAGAATACATACTTGCATCTATTAGAAAGTAGTAAATCACCTGGTTAGTTTAGTTTTTCATTACATTGCACGATTTTAATTTTTGCTAACCTCTAATGTTTTACTGAAGTGTTGTGTCTACAGATCAGGTACAAAATTCACACACACATTTTTGGCTCCCACCGTGGGGCCCTGAAATGGGTTTTCCTTCAAATTTTATCAATTTCTATCATTTTCTTGTCTTTTTCTATTCCAAGCTACGATTTTTATTCTTTGTCTGTACAATTTTTGTATGATTTTTATCAAAAACTCATACCAGGAGATACCCACTATCGTACGATAGTTGATTTGATCGAGGATCGCACAAGCAGAAACTCACTATCATCTGGAAGATAGATTGTCATATGATCTGATACCCATTGTCATATGAGCTTATAGATTGTCATCTGGGAGGTAACCCACTGTCATACGAGTTTCAGTGCCAGGGTTCAATTGTCATTTCACTTTTTCAGGCAGTTTGTCAAATTTGGTTTTCAGATTTTGACTAACAGCTAACCCTAACAATTGAAATTCTCTATTTTTGATTGATTTTCATTAGTTTTTGATTGGAAAAAGCACACTAATTGCTAAAAATAAGTAAAAATCTACTAAGCACGTTGTGAGGAATTAAGGTAACCTTCTCAGCTGATAACATTTCAATTTGGATTAAAACGAACATCTTGCATGTCTAGATTGAGTGTCTTTCTTTTCCATATCACACATTTCATTTGGGCTATAAAAATGAACATAGATTTGCTTTTCAGCATCTTTGTTACTGTTGCCCAAAATTTCATATCTATTCAATTTGGTCATGGGCTGAATTTAATCCCTGGTCTACATTTTAACCCTGCCGAGCACCTCAAAAAAATTTCATGGCCTTCTGCCTTTTCTTCTGGCCTCTGCAACCATCTGACTCCCTGGTCTGCAAGTTTGAATTTGAAAACATAGCTGTTGGACCCTTAAAACCCCTAAAACCCCAGGCCTGTTCTAATTTGTCGTTACCTTTTTTGACCACTTAAGATTTCTATTTTCCATGTGCGCTTTTATCCTTCTTCAGTCGTGAAATCTCTTATTCCTGGCGGCTTAGTCCTTAACACCCAGTGACTTGGCGAAGCAATTACAGTTTGTTTGGCGATCTCAATTTCCCGCAAGTTAAATCTCAGACAGAATTGATGATCATTGCTATACCATTGTGGAGATGTGCTCGAAGGTTAACATCACGATGCAACGACAGTCGTCGATCTTCTTTTTAGTGTGTTGGTAAATAGATTGTCCTTCTTCTTATCCTCCTTTTATTTGCCCAATTTTATAACGAAGAACAACTTTACACAACAGTTGTGAAACTATTTTTGAGAATATCTAGTTTCCCTCTGAATTGAGGTACAGCTCCCTATGTGAAAAATATTCAATGAATTATGTTTTAATTCTAAGTCCTACTACAAGTATGTTCTTAACCAGAGAACAACAGAGGAAACTGAGTTTCACCCAGGCAAGTGAAATCTCAGGCAGGATTTAAATGTAAAGATGCTATGCCGATGATCTTCACAATCTTATGAATTTCCCAACATAGCAATATGAAAAATGCAAATTATGAAATGTAATTGAAGATGTTGATGCAATTCCACAACCAGTTATAATTCTCTGATTATCTTACTGATTGGCCAAATTGAAAACAACAAAACAAAACTCTGTTTATTTCCTCTTCATTTCAACACAATGAAACCAACATCAGATACAGATGACTAAAGTGGACAGTAAAATAATGGCACTAAACTTAATTGACTCTGCAATCAGCTTCACACCAAAATTTTCTGACCCTTTCATTCACTATTTCCATAGTTTAATAGAGATTACAATGTATGATCTTCATGGGAATAGGAAGTGATTCAATTTCTAAAAATATGAAAAGACTAGAGAACACTTTCAAATTCACAAATAGAAAAGCCCAAAGATCATGACTTTTCATCTACTTCTGCATATGGTTTTCCTTGAGAAGGTGAAGTGAACAGACTCTCACCAGTCAACTCAAACTTGAAGATGGTACGTTACATCTGCATGCATTGACAAGATACTTCTCCTATAAACCAATTATTCACATTGCATTAGACCTCCTTTCTGGTGTCATTTTTCTAAGAATTTATCATCATGACAAAGATAATAACACTAGCTTCCATCTTGAGTTTATTGAACTCTGACTAATCACCATGTAAATATATAATGAAACCATTATGCCCAGCAAGCCCTATATTATTGCATTTCTCATTGCCTTGATATAGCAGTTGATTATAACATCGACTTGGGATTCATCGACACCTATTCTCCCTGGTATGCCATGACAAAATAATTCTCTATTCTAACTTAACAGTCACCTTCAGAGTAACCAAAAACTCATCTATTTCAACATTCTCCTTTCGTCAACTTACATGCCGAATATTTCTAAGACAATAATCTTTTAATCCTTTTTTTATTTATGCACTGACACACGTCACAATCCCATTTTGCCGCAAAGAAAAAGTGACATCATCATGAAAAAGCATGAGCCATCGATGAGCATCTTACAACTGTGGAGAAATTCTTGGTCCCACCTGACACGTGGATGCATTGTTGACGTATGCGGGTCCCAGCAGAGCACATCACTTCCCAAACTTACATTGTCGCATGATCGCATGGTATTATTTTAATCTATGCAATCATGTGACTTCTTTACCATTGGCACACGTGGATTCTAGTGGGCCCATCCATTTAGCCCCTCCTATCATCGGCGTACGTGGGTCCCAACAGCATAGTCACCTCCCAAGTTTACATTGACGCATGATCGCATGGTATTATTTTAATCTATGCGATCATGCAACCGCTCTACCATTGGCACACGTGGATTGCATTGTTGTCGATCATGGGTCCCAGCAGGTTCATTGCTCACTTGCCCAATTTACGTTGTCACATGATCACATGGTATTATTTTAATCTATGTGATCATGCGACCGCTCTACCATTGGCACACGTGGATTGCACTGTTGTTGATCGTGGGTCCTGGCAGGTTCATTGTTCACTTGCCTGATTTACGTTGTCACATGATCGCATGGTATTATTTTAATCTATGCGATCATGCGACCGCTCTACCATTGGCACACGTGGATTCCAGCGGGGGTCATTGATGAAGAATCTTGATTATTACATTCCCGCCAGCTTGTAACTTTGTCATTTTTGAACCAAATCACTTGCCATTTTTTGCAGTGTGCTCGTGAGGACTCAAAGAATCATGATATGCATTTCAATCATGCAAAGTATTAACCTTAATTGACTATAAAAGATATATGGGATGAGCACAAACTCAGCTTTGTTGCACCTTGAATTACACTTTCAATACTTCTTTGAAACATACACAGTCAATAACCATAATACTTATCCACATGCTCCTTAACATTATAAAGTTCGGCGTCATTGCATCTGTTCCATCATAGCTAGCTGATTCTACCATAACATTCATCACATGAAGATTCCCTGATTCTTTTGAATGTCTGAAACTCAAACATCATTCTTCTTGTTGAAAAGATCATCAATAGAGCACCATTTTCTTTGTCAGGTTGGGGTCTATAACCTACCCAATGTTAAAAAGATCTTTAGAACAACCCACCCAATTCAAAGAAGGAAAGAAAGCCTACCTAAGAAAGACTTAGACCTAGACTCAAACATAACCAGACCTGACTATAACATCAAATCCTTCCATTTTGATAGCATGGGCACAGGATGAAAAATGGGGCAACACAGTGCAACACTTCTATGTCAGTGGGTCCACTGCCACGTAGTCTAAGGTGGACATTTCTTATTGGTCAGAGGTTGGTGATGTGGTGCCATGTCAGAGTGGGCCTGGTAGGTTGTTAGTCGATGATGATCTAATGATTGTCATATGATTGCATGGAATATTTCGAGCCCATGCGATCATACACCAACCATTGATCTTACTTTATTTTTGGGCTCTATCAGGTGGGTCCTTGGTTTCTGATGTGCTCGCATTTGATTGGCTAATGGAGTGATGACTGGAATCTGTTAGTGGGACCATGTTAGAGGATCTACAGGGATGTCAGTAGAATTAAGATCTATGGTGGTCTTATGATCTCATAGAATCTTCTGACCCTATGAGATCATACGATGATCTTTTGATCTTCCAAGCATTCAAACTCTATTTTGTGGGTTCATCTGACGTGATGAGTTCTTATTGGTCACTGAGTATTACAGGTGGCATCTGGCGTGGGTACGAGTATCTTAAGTGAGGTGGCGGTTGAATAAAGATCTATGGTTGGCGTATGATCTGAAGGAATCTTTGGGGACTATGAGATCATACGCCCATCGTCTGATGCAGAGTAGATTCTTTCTAGGTCTGTTGTCAGTGATTGCCAAGGTGTCTGCTGATCAAGTAGTCGAGAGCAAATAAAAGACTGACAGGTGGCAGGATGGGCCTAGGGTTAGAGATGTATTCCATGAATCAGTGACTAAAGGGTTATCTTTTGTTCGCTAGACTTAGTCAGGGTTAGTTAAAAGATTAAACGATACAGCAAATAAAAGGAAAAGGAACCTGAGGTAAATGCCGAGTTAAGTTTGCAGTCAAATACGGTGCCTGAGTAAAAAGGAAAGATCTAACGGCCCTATTTTAAAGTAAGGTTAAAATTTAAATCTCGGTCGTTGATAGATAAGGGTTGGCACCACCTGTGACCGTTTAATCATTTTTTAAATTCAAATATCTAAGAGGACCAAATTTGAATAGTTATGGTGAGCTGAATTGCAGAGTGGTAGATGGATCAAGGTGGCTTGTCCACAGGTAGATGTAGTACAGGGATGGACACGCAAACATGATATCTAATCAGTTGAGATATTTCCATGACATTTATGATCAGATTTGACATAATTAGGGTTTTTATCATGAAAATCTGTAACCCTAGTTAGGTTTTTCTCCTTCCTGCATGCAAAAGGAGATGTATATATTAATTTTTGGAGCTTTTAGAGCTCGGAGTTGACATTTTGTAAAGAAGAAAGTTCTTTCTTAGAAAGTTATCCATGGCATTTTTTTGCCCTCTGGTTTTCTACATTCTGTAATCTCCCATGGATTGTTTAGATATTGCAAAGGTATTTTGTGACATCATCTCTATCCCTATGCTTCCTTGTCTAAATTCTCTCTTATTGAATTGAAGTATATGTATGTTTTTAGTAATTTCTTAGGGTTCTTGATCCTTCTTTCTTTCTGCAATTCATGTGTATTCTTGTGAATGATTTGATTTGAATGCTTTTGTAGGTATACTTCCACCCTTGGCAATCTGTCTCATTCTTATACCCAATTGCAGAGGTGAATGTTTGTTTGCAGGTTATAGTTTGTGTCTAAGTTCTTAGGAGTGCTATTGCCTTGTGAAATTTTCTCTTTCCCTACATAGTATCTCTCTATTGCAGACCCTTCTATAAAATATTAATGCAAGCCTATTTAGTGAGTTGTGATCTCCTAGACCTAAGCTTATGTACTGATTTCATCCTCTATACTGCAATTCATACCATATTTTTAGTGTATCACCTAGTAGGTAGTTTGCTTTTCAAGTCATTTCCCTTTCAAGCATTCCTTTTATCCCTTTCCCCTCAAAATATTTACTTTCCTGTCTAAGAGAAAATTAAGGTGATTATCCAAGAGGAACTAGCCTAGAACCTAGAGGTCTCATCTTAGTTAGCATAGGTCCCACACCTGGAGATGATTCCCATGTTATACTAGGTTATCAAGACCAAGAGAGCTTGAACTAAGGGTGCAAACTTAGTGTATAACAATTCTGGCATGTCCGGTGGGACTAAAGTTCAAATTCATGTTCAAAGTATGCTATATCTGATATGCTAATAGCATCCTATAGACCTAGAAGAGGTCATTGTGTTGCATATCTGGCGACTCTGGAAGGTGTATTGGTTTCAAGGATCGAGTGCTGGTATGTTTCAAATCTTTCATATTCAAATTCCAGCTAATTGCATGAGTAGACATGTCAAGTTATCATGGACAGTCAAGTTACCCACCATCCTATTATGAGAACAATGCTCAATGGGCTAGTTATCAGCCTTATCAAAGCCATCTAAGGCCTGCTTTTACCCCAAGCTTTCATACTATACAAGGCCATCAATATATCCAACATGCCCCAAATGATTATGCCCTTGTACAAGATTATGAGCGGGACCTCCAACAAGAGGGATCATGGGCACAAATGGTACAACAAAAAATGTAAAGCCAACTATCTCATCATACTTACCACCCACCCTCCCCTTCTTAGCCTAATTGGCAATAGATTTGCAGCTCAAACTTGATGAAAGAGTAGGAAAAGATAAAGAATCTACTACTTGATTTGATTAAGCAAGTGTCTGAGATCAGAGAGTAGCAGGAGATGGAGGCTCAAAGTTATGAATAGGGGCCAATTCCCTACCAAGTGGGAGGGGCTCTTGTTGATGAGAAAAAATTAAAAAAATTTCAAGAAGAGATCAATCGCCAAGCTGATGTTGAGTCAGTAAGGCTGAGATCACAAATTGCTGAACAAGAGGTTCCTAAACCTAAGATCCCAAGCTGGAAGGCCTATTTGTCCATACCTTCTATGTCTTCCCCTGGGCCCCCTCAATTTCACATCCTAATTTTTAAGGCAAAAAATTCTTTCCAAGAGCCTTTACTTGAGATTCAGTCTACCACTCTGCAAGAGAAGTCTGTACAAGGAAGTTGTTCATCTCAAGAGGCCCCTCTGGTCTCTCAAGATGATGAAGTGTTGTGGATACCCCAATGGACTTTGCCTTCTGATTGTCAAATGCCAAGTCTTTTCAAAGATGTTAGTCTAGTATCTAAGCAAGGACCTATGGTAAATGAGCTTTCATGTGATGAAGAGGAGATGAGGTCTAAGGTATCAGTGCTGAGTGATGACTGTGATAAAGTTAGCCAGCAAGGTGAAGAAATAGAGTTTGATGCTCAGTCTGAGCTCTTGGTTGGATTGTTTGATGAGCTCCCCCTCTTTGTTGATGATGAAGAAGAAACCATGCCATTACCTATGGTTGAAGGTCAATCAGAACAAAAGGTTCATCATCAACAGGAGGTTCATATAGAGGAGGATGCCTTGTCCTTGTTAAATGAGCTGCCCTATTTTATTGAGCAAGAGGATAAAGTTATGGAGTATTTTTTCCATAAAAGGAGTATAAACAAGAGCCCTGAAGAGTATGATTTTTTTGACATCATAGAGGTCTTTTGTAGCAAATTGAATGATGAATCCCTACTCCTTGGAGTTGAGACTCAAAGTTGTATGCCCATAGAAGGAGGCCTAGTTTTGGATTGCTCTCTTTCTGAGGGGCTACTACATGAGCAAGGGTTGGAACCAGTTCTAGATCTTCAGGATATTGACAACTTTTATGAGTTCTTTGCATGCTTAAATGAAGAGGATGATAGTTCCCTATCCATGGAGGATGAGCTGACATGGCTATCCATAATAAAGGGCAACCATGAAGATAAAAAAGAAGCCATCAAGGAAAGTCCTACCTTCAGGCTTTCAAGAGGCTACCCTATCAAATACCCGGCCCAAAAGGAGTTTACTGAGACATCTCCACATGATCAATTTGAGGTGAGTAAACTTAATCCCATCCTTGCAGAGGTAGTTCACCATTATTTGATAAATCTTTATATGCCTCAGATCCTTGTATCTATTCTTATGCACTCAATGCAAAATATCCTAATGAGGAAGGGTAGTTATTTCAACCTACCAGTGAATGGCTTTGTTTGACCAGTTTTCTATACTGGTTAGTTTAGGTTAGGATAGTTTTCCTATTTTTTGTCCCTATTTTCTAGTTAGTTTTCCCTATTTTCCAAGAAGTACCCATGCACATTTTTGTCCCTCTGGTTCCAGGTCTTCCTCTCTGCCAGGGAAGGGTTCTGTGTTCAACTAATGACTCCTATGCCCAATGGATTTCTCAAGGCCACTCATCAATGTTTAGTAGGATGACATCTAGCAGAAGTCACCAAAATGTTGCCCAAAATTTCATATCTATTCAATTTGGTCATGGGCTGAATTTAATCCCTGGTCTGCATTTTAACCCTACCGAGCACCTGAAAAAAATTTCATGGCCTTCTGCCTTTTCTTCTGGCCTTTGCAACCATCTGACTCCCTGGTCTACAAGTTTGAATTTGAAAAAGTAGTCGTTGGACCCTTAAAACCCCTAAAACCCCAGGCCTGTTTGAATTTTCTGTTACCTTTTTTGGCCACTTAAGAGTTCTATTTTCCATTTGCGCTTTTATCTTTCTTCAGTCATGAAATCTCTTATTCCTGGCAGCTTAGTCCTTAACACCTAGTGACCTAGTGAAGTGGTTACAGTTTGTTTGGTGGTCTTGATTTCCTGCAAGTTAAATCTCAGATAGAATCGATGATCATCACTATACCATTATGGAGATGTGCTCGAAGGTTAACATCATGATGCAAAAATGACCATCGATCTTCTTTTCAGTGCAACACTTCTGTGTCAATGGGTCCACTACCATGTAGTCCAAGGTGGATTTTTCTTATTGGTCAGAGGTTGGTGATGTGGTGTCATGTCAGAGTAGGCCCGGGGGGTTTTCAGTCGATGATGACCTAATGATTATCATATGAGTGCATGGAATATTCCAAGCCCATGTGATCATACGCCAACCATTGATCTTACTTTATTTCTGGGCTTTGTCAGGTGGGTCCTTAGTTTTTTATGTGCTCGCATTTGATTGGCTAACGGAGTGATGATTGGGATCTATCAGTGGGACCCTGTCAGAGGATCTACAGGGATGTCAATAGAATTAAGATCTACGGTGGTCTTATGATCTCATAGAATCTTCTGACCCTATGAGATCATACAAATATTGTTTGATCTTCCAAGTGTTCAAAATCTATTTTGTGGGTCCATTTGACGTGATGAGTTCTTATTGGTCACTGGGTATTATAGGTGGTATTTGGCATGGGTCGAATTATCTTAAGTGAGGTGGTGGTTGAATAAAGATCTATGGTTGGCATATGATCTGAAGGAATCTTCAGGGGCTATGAGATCATACACCCACCATCTGATGCAGAGTAGATTCTTTCTAGGTCTGTTGTTAGTGATTGTCGAGGTGTCTGCTGATGAAGCAGTGGAGAGTGAATAAAAGAATGATAGGTGGCAGGATGGGCCTAGGGTTAGAGATGTATTCCGCAAATTAGTGACTAAAGGGTTATCTTTTTTTCACTAGACTTAGCCGGGGTTAGTTAAAAGATTAAATGATACAGTGAATAAAAGGAAAAGGAACCTGAGGTAAATGTCGAGTTAAGTTTGCAGTCAAATATGGTGCTCAGGTAAAAAGGAAAGATCTAACAGCCCTGTTTTAAAGTAAGGTTAAAAGTTAAATGTCGTCCGTTGATAGATAAGGGTTGGTGCCACCTGTGACCATTTAATCATTTTTTAATTCAAATATCTAAGAGTACCAAATTTGAATAGTTATGGCGAGTCAAATTGTAGAGTGGTAGATGGATTAAGGCGGCATGTTCATAGGTAGATGCAGTACAGGGATGGACACACAAACATGATATCTGATCAGTTGAGATATTTCCATGACATTTATGATCAAATTTGACATAATTAGGGTTTTTATCATGAAAATTTGTAACCCTAGTTAGGTTTTTCTCCTTCCTGCATGCAAAAGGAGATGTATATATTAATTTTTGGAGCTTTTAGAGCTCGGAGTTGACATTTTGTAAAGAAGAAAGTTCTCTTTCTTAGAAAGTTATCCGTGGCATTTTTATACCCTCTGGTTTTCTACATTTTATAATCTCCCATGGATTGTTTAGATATTACAGAGGTATTTTATGACATCATCTCTATCCCTATGCTTCCTTGTCTAAATTCTCTCTTATTGAATTGAAGTATATGTATGTTTTTAGTAATTTCTTAGGGTTCTTGATCCTTCTTTCTTTCTGCAATTCATGTGTATTCTTGTGAATGATTTGATTTGAATGCTTTTGTGGGTATACTTCCATCCCTGGCAATCTGTCTCATTCTTATACCCAATTGCAAAGGTGAATGTCTATTTGCAGGTTATAGTTTGTGTCTAAGCTCTTAGGAGTGTTATTGCCTTGTGAAATTCTCTCTTTCCCTACATAGTATCTCTCTATTGCAGACCCTTCTATAAAATATTGATGCAAGCCTATTTAGTGAGTTGTGATCTCCTAGACCTAAGCTTATGTACTGATTTCATCCTCTATACTACAATTCATACCATATTTTTAGTGTATCACCTAGTAGGTAGTTTTCTTTTCAAGTCATTTCCATTTCAAGCATTCCTTCTATCCCTTTCCCCTCAAAAGATTTACTTTCTTGTCTAAGAGAATATTAAGGTGATTATCTAAGAGGAACCAGCCTAGAACCTGGAGGTCTCATCTCAGTTAGCATAGGTCCCACACCTGGAGATGATTCCCATGTTATACTAGGTTATCAAGACCAAGAGAGCTTGAACTAAGGGTGCAAACTTAGTGTATAATAGTTACACATAGTACTATGAACACTATTCATGGCTCTTGAGAGAGTGGGTTTCCAGTTAAACTCTTCTCAATGAAGGAACCCATGTAGGTAGGGAGGTTACTGAGAGAGTCTCACATTCTACTAGATTTGTGCATCTTCAGCTTCTGATTGATACATTCTCTCTCTGGAGACATTGATAGATCATGAGTGGTTGACATCATAGATCTTTGTGAGATAATCTTGGTCTTAGTGTGTCGGATTGATCTATCTACTTTGTTTGGGTTAAAAGTGAAAAGGCTAGAGGATTATGCTCTACTCCCTTTTTGGGTAGTACCAGAAACTTAGATCCTTGAATCTGGAACCAGTCTCCATGTGGCATATTTTGTGAGTCACCTTTAGAGAGGTTTAACCGTAGTGGACATTCCCTTAATTGGGTCAACCACATTGACGGAACCTCAAGCGGTAATAGCCATTTTCACCGTGGTAGTGACAACCGCTATATAAATGTCCTTTTGGAAGAAATCTCCACAGGTGTGGTCTCTTGTTGGGTTGTCAGATCTCCCTATCAGATCCTAAAGATTAAGTTCTCAGACTGTGTCAAAACCCCAGTGCACCTAGATTGGATTTCGCCCTCTTGGATCATAAAAGTTGCAGAGTCAAACCATTACTAAAAACCCTAGTGAGGCCAAATTTTCATTTTCTAGGAATATGTATGTTATTGCAAAACTTTTTGGAACATACATAATTAGCACTTCTAAGGATTAGCACAAATAAATCACTTGATTATTCATGCACAAGGTTGCTTTTGCCCTTGTTCATTGTTTTCAAACATGCTTGAAATCACTTGCTTGTTGTTCTATGTGCTTGCTTATCTATCTGTTACTAAAAATGAACAAATTTGTTACAATCCTCAAATCTGGACATTGAAATTTGCAAACAATCTGAAACTGAAAACCCAAAAACTTACAAAAATTGAAGTGAAATTCCTTTCTGGAGTCAAAAGTCATCTCATCAGGTCATAAAATCATACGAGTTTTGGTCAAGAGTCATTTCATAACCCCCTGATTGTCGTATGGTAACTGGTATATTGTCGTATGAGTGTTACTGCCAGTCATTTTCAAAAGTCAATTTTCATGTTGTCAACTATCGTATGAGCTTGTTAGTTGTCATTTCATGCTATACCCAATGTCGTACGAGCCTGTAGAAAGTCATTTGAGAAGTTTTGAAAAATTGCCAGAAAGTTGTCAGAATTGCTAGATATCCAGCTTTTTCAGCCTATTTCCAAAATTTGTCAAACAAATCATTATGTCAGGAACAGAGCAGCAAATGACTGAGAACCTAATCATTTTCCTAAAGTGACCTTTTGAATCTGATCCATCCTTCTATTTAATCAATTTGAGTTTTTTTTTTTATCTTGTGTCAAAACCTTGTCATAACTATCAATCTTCAATCAATCTTCAAAAATGACTAAGTGTTGTGATATCTTGTCTGCTATCTTTTGGGCATCTACCCATACATCCAGGGCACAGTATCCCTCATCTAAGTCAAATCTATGCTTCAATCAATCAAACCTTGACAAGGTTGCATCATTTGATCATCTTGATTCAATTCATTCTTCAGTTGTCTCCATCTTATTCTTTTTCTTCACCCAAGGTTAATGGTAGAAACTAGAGCTTCCTCTCATAAGAAATTGGGAGAAGCACTTAACACCAGAACTTTGTCTACTCACATAGGTCCAACTCTTGAGCAACTCTACAATTCTGGTCTTTATGAAGATGACGGTCTTGGCAATTTTCAATTAAAAACTGGTTACATTCCTCCTTCATCAACTCATGGGGTAATCAACAAACTCCTCATCAATCTATCCCAAGTAGAACTCCTACCATGTCTCAAGCAAGGGAAAACTTTGGATCTCAAAGAGCTTAATCTCAACATGGTGCAGATCAAGAACCCACACCTGAAGAAATTGCTCAATATCAAAATGATAATAACTTCAAACGAATGATGAAGAATTTCTTGAAAGAAGATAGAGAGGCATACTTTTTACAATTAGCTCATCAAGGAGCTAAACTTCCTCCCAACTTTAATGTTGAAGATATCATTACACATGAGGAAGAAACTCCACTCATAGCTATGATGAAATAGATGCATGCCATGCAAGTCAAACTTAATAACCTTGAGAAAGAAAAGGAACCCAAGGAGTTCTCCATGGAGGCCCTATGTCCTTTTCCATTTGACAAAGACTTGTACATGCCACCATTCCCAAAAAGAGTGGAGATGCCTAAGTATGATAAGTATGATGGACACATGGATCTCCAAGATCATGTCAGAGAATTATGTACATAATCTTTGGAGTTCATGCATGAACCAACCTATCTGATGCGTCTCTTTCCTCAATCTTTGGGGGGGCAGCCATTCATTTGTTCTCTAGATTGCCTTCTACTATCAAAAATTTTGAGGATTTGATCAAATTGTTCTATCAACAATACTCCTACAATATTCAACATCCAGTCACCATGATCGATATTTTCAATCTCAAACAATATCCAGGTGAACCATTCTTGACATTTCTCAAAAGATGGAGGAAGAAATTCTCTCTATATAATTGGCCTATTCCAGAAATGGAGAAACTGGAAATCTTCATCAATAATCTTATCCCAGAAATCAACTACCCTTTACAAATGCAAGATCATACATCTTTTGATAAGATGGTAGACAATGCTATCAAAATTGAAAAAGTACTTGTGAAAAAAGGAGAAATCACACTTCAAAAGGACAAGTACGAATCAGGATCCAGTTCTAAAGACAAGAACAAAAACTGGAACAAGAATAAAGGCATTGTCACAGATGGTGTTGTTGATACTATCCATGCCTCATCAAAGGCACCAGCTTTCAATCTAACTATTGGTACCCAAGCCATAAAATCTTTAGAAAAAAAGGTGCCTGAATCATCTCAAAAGAAGCTAGAGTATAAAAAGTGGTCCGCTGATAATAAATGAACATTCACTCCTCTTGGAGAATCTTTAGAATCAGCTATGAGAACTCTGCTAGCTAATAACATCATCTCCTTTCCTGAGATTTGACAATCTGATCCAGATCCTAAACTGAAATGGTGGAGAGAGAATGAATTCTATGATTTCCATCGAGGTATAGGTCATAAAATGAATAACTACTTACACTTGAAACATACTATTCAAGATCTAATTGATAAAGGCAACATCATGATTGACAACCATAAAAGCAATAATGATCATACAGCATTCAAAGAACTATTTCTGAAACATGGTCAAGAAGTTTCATCTTCTCAACCTAATATGGGGGCAAACATCAATTATGCTTACCCTGGAAATAATGTTGTTATCACTATGGTCTAACCCTGTCTCTCTGAACATTGCAATGTCATCACAATTGTGCAAAGAGATAGAGATCATCCTTTAGCTAATGTAGTTACTCGATCACAAGCTCAGGCACATCTGAATGGACAAATCCCAGATTCATCAAATGTCCCTAAGATGCCCTTCAATCTTTCTTCCACTTCCAAATAGAAGGTTGTTTCTAAATCTTCCAATCCTAAAGATACGAGGCCAACATCTTATAGCATTGCTCAACAACTCCAACACACTAATGCAAAAATATCCATGTTTGAGTTGCTTCGAATATCTCCAGCTCATAGAGCCATTCTAGATAAAGCTTTGCTCAAATCCAATGTTCCTGATGACCTTGATTAGATATGTTCTAGACTATGGTTGGACATCTTACATCTCCACAATATATCTCCTTTTCAGAAGAAGATGACAACTCCTTGAGTCACCCACATAATCAGCCCTTGCATATAGAAGTCTTGATCCAGAACCGTAGAGTCAAATGTGTGTTGATAGATGGAGGCACTGGACTAAACATTTGTTCTTATAGCTTGATCAGACAATTGGGATTTTCAGAAATGGCTATTGATCCTAGAAAGAAGATAACTATAAAAGCCTATGATGAACAAGAGAGATCTTCTAAAGGCACCATTGTCTTACCTATCAGAGCAGGCCCAGTTATCAAAGAAACTACATGCCAAGTCCTTGATCTACCTTTGGCCTACAAAATTCTTCTAGGGAGACCATGGATTCATGACATGAAAGCTATTCCTTCTACATTCCATCAATGTCTAAAATTTCCTTATGAAGGAGTAGAGTTCACTATTCTAGCAGACATATCCACTACTTCCAATACCTTGAAGGAAAGTGCAAATAAACTTGTGCTCAATAACAGAGAATCTTCCATTGAGTCAACAAAAGAAGCATCCACATCTAAAATAGGAGACATTGCAAAAGAGGTCAATATCAAAGAAAATGGTATGGGAGAATATACTATAGAGCTAGTCTTATCTTTGACATCTCTCCCTATTTCACCTAAGTCTTATGGACAATCTTTGAAACAGTCCAAACCATACTCTAAAGAACCTCTTGAGACATATAAAAAGAATTTTGTATTAGAACAAGTCTCCAAGCAAGAATTTGAAGAAGATGAAGTCGTGCTTGCATGGCTATACAAAGATGAATCTAAATCCCATGATATTCAAACTAGTAACTCAGCAATACCAAAAGATCCTTCTAAGTCATATGGCCCAGGAGATAAATTGATAGCTAAGATGGGATATCTAGGTAAAGGACCTCTAGGAGTCAGAGGAAAAGGTCTTGAGGCACGTATCCCACATACTGGTAGAGAAAATAAAGACAAAATTGGCTTAGGATTTAAAAAGAAACCATTTCACCTCAAAGGTAATTGTTCTCATGTCATAGAGCAGATTGCACTAGGAGAAGCCCTTCTTAAGAAAGAAGAAACAGAACCATCAGATAGTGATTCAGACAGCTCAGAACTCATTCCCTATGAAAAATTTCCTAAAGAGATCAAAGACCTTCTTGATGCAGAAGATGATCCTATCAGAAGAATCAATATAGTAGAAATACAAGAACCTACTATAGAGCAAGAGATAGTTGCCACACAAGAACCAGCTAATCTTGAAGCTAATCAAATAGACAAAGAAGAAGGTGGTAGTTATTCTAAGACAGATTCCCATGAGTATGAATTCAAATCAGAATCTGAGGGTAACCCTTCTTGGGGTATTCATCCTAACTTTACTCATGTTCTTAGATTTCCTAGAGGCATAAATGAAGAATCTAATGACTATGAATGGGGAGCCATTCCAGAGGAAGATGAGCTTATCATAGAAAAACATGTTGATGTTATTCACCAATATACACCTACACCCAACGTAAGTCTAGAGTGAAGTAATGAACTTATCGAGTCTGATCCACCGATGGGTGAATTGGACTTCCACAATGACATTGAGCCTATTCATGACTTGAATGTCTTAAGTTGTAATATCACCTTTGAACTCAAGCATTGGGTTAGTACCAATGATGATAGATCCATATCCGTAAACACTATCTCCCAATCTTTCCCCATTTTGACTATCCAACATCCTGAACTTCTTGATCAAACCTCCACAAATTTGAGCCATGGTATTTATACCTTCCCGAATGACTATGCCCTTGCTTGCTACCTCAATGCAGTTGAGCCTATGAGGACTTCCATTAGTGAACCAAGCATTAGCATGATAGATTCAAACATCAAGTATCTTAGTCAAAAAAATAAGAATAAAAAGAAAAAGAAAAGGAGTTCTGAGGGTGAAAACCACTTTGTGGCAGTCTCAAAACCTACAAAAGTAAAAATAAAAGACATATCCAAAGGTGAAAACCTCTCTGAGGTGCCTAAGGATGAGATATTTGATGTCCTTCCGAGTCATTTATAGGACAGATCTCCAGTCCTAATTGATCCCACTCAATCCATCAACTTAGGAATAGCAGAAGAACCACAGTTGATTCATGTAGCACAATCTTTATCAGAAGAAGAGAAGTGAAAATTTACAACATTCCTCATAGAGAAGAAGATCAAATTTGCATGGAAATATTCAAATATGCCAGGGTTGGATCCTAATCTTATAATGCATCATTTATCTATATCTCCAAATGTCAAACTTGTCAAGAAAAAATTAAGAAAGATGCATCCTCATGTTGCCCTCTTGGTAAAAGTTGAATTAGAGAAGCTCCTAAAAGCTAGATTCATCTGAGTTATTGACTATGCAAAGTGGATCTCTAATATTGTACCTATTTCAAAACTAGATAAATCAATTAGAGTGTGCACAAACTTTAGAGATGTGAACAAAGCATGCCCTAAGGATGATTTTCCACTACCTAACATTGATATGATAGTGGACATGACTACAGATTTCGAGATGTACTCTTTAATGGATGGTTTTTCTGGATATAACCAAATAAAAATTGCTCTAGAAGATCAAGAGAAAACTACTTTCACATGTGCATGGGGCACTTTCTGTTGGAATGTCATGCCATTTGGGCTTAAGAATGTTGGTGCTACATATCAAAGAGCCATGACATCTATTTTCCATGACATGATGCATGGGACTATGAAAGATTATGTGGATTATACTTTATCAAAATTTATGATTAGATCTGAACATCTAAATGACTTGAGCAAGATACTAGACAGGATGGAAAAATTTAGTCTTAGACTAAATCCTAAGAAGTGTGCTTTTGGTGTCACTTCTAGAAATCTCTTAGGGTACATAGTTTCAAAAAAGGGGATTGAAGTTGATCTCGCTAAAGTAAAGGCTATAATGGAGATGCAACCCCCAAAGAATATCAGTCAAATGAGGACATTGCAAGGAAGAGTTCAATCTATTAGAAGATTCATATCACAGCTGGCAGACATATCACTACCTTTTACAAAAACATTACATAAAAGTGTGACCTTTGCATGGAATGAAGAATGTGAGAAAAAATTTGATCATATCAAACAATATCTATCAAATCCTCCTATCTTGATGCCTCCTATTCATGGGAAGCCATTGATCTTATATGTCTCTGTAACAAATAAATCACTAGGGGCATTGCTTGCACAACATGATGTGAACAAAAAGGAAAGAGCTATATACTATATCAGTAGAACATTGGTTGCATATGAGAAGAACTATTCAATGATTGAGAAAGCTTGTCTAGCTGTAATCTTTGCATCACAAAAACTGAGACACTACATGTTAGCTCATACCACTCAATTGGTAGCTAAGATTGATCCACTAAAGTACCTACTAAGCAAAGCTGCCCTCACAGGTAGATTAGCTAAATGGGTCATGCTCTTAAGCGAATTTGACATTGAATATGTGGAAAGAAAAGCTATAAAAGGATAGGTTATTGCTGATCAATTAGCAGATGCACCTATGATCGATGATACACCAATGCAAATGGAATTTCCAGATTCCTCTATCATGACTCTTTCTTCTAGAGAATGGCAATTATTCTTTGATGGCTCCTATACATAGAATGGATCTAGAGTGGGCATATTGTTCATCATTCCTCAAGGATACTCAATACCAAAAGCATTCAGATTAAAGTTTCCTTGCACAAACAATATTGCAGAATATGAAGCCTTTTGAATGGCATGAAACTAGCAATTGAGTGGAGAGTGACATACCTACACATTCATGGAGACTCTCAACTTGTTATCCATCAAGTCAATGATGTGTACCAAACTAAAGATGAAAAGCTCATTCCTTACAAGAGAATGGTAGATGATCTAAAGAAGTATTTCCTATCTATCACATTTGAGCAAATACCTAAAATAGAGAACAAGGCTGCTAATGCAATGGTAACGCTATCTACTTTATTACAGCAGCCTGAACATGAGCTACGCTACAAGTTCCTCGTGGAAGAACTATCTTATCCTACATATGACTCCCCTGAAACCTGCATGATTTGCACTATTGTGCATCATGATTCATCTAGATATCAAAATCTATTCTCCTATCTCCAAGACCAAATCATTCCCGATACCTTCAACCACCATGAAAAGAGATACCTTATCCGTAATGCCTCCCAATATGTCATCATTGGTCATGATCTTTACAAATGAGGTCTAGATGGTATGCTACTTAGATGTTTAGAATGGGATGAGTCTCAACATGCATTAGAGGAAGTCCATGATGGTATTTGTGGATCACACTCAAATGGTTTAACACTAGCTTGAAAACATATTAGGGTTGGGTACTGTTGGCCTGAGATGGAGAAAGAGGCTATCAAATTTGCTAAGAGCTGTCAAAAGTGCCAAGTGCATGGCAACTTAATTCATGCTCTAGGGAGAGATCTAATTCCCTTTACTACACAATGGCCTTTTCACCAATGGGCATTTGATCTTATAGGATCCATACATCCTTATTCTTCTAATGGACATACCCATATTATTATAGCTATAGATTAATCCACAAAATGGGTAGAAGCAGTTCCTTTGACTCAAGCAACTGGAAAACAAATTTCAATGTTCATTTTGAACTATATCATATGTCAATATGGAATTCCGCACTCTATAGTTACAGATAATGGTGGCCAATTAAAAAATAGAGACTTAGATGATCTATGTGCCAAATTCAAGATTACACAACATTGGTCTTCTATCTACTATCCTCAAGGGAATGGACAAGCAGAAGCGTCAAACAAGAATCTGTTGAAAATCTTGCACCGAATAGTTAATAAAACAAGAAGAGACTAGCATCTCATGATCAATCCAGCTCTCTTGACCTATAGAACAAGTATCAAAATTCCTACTGGGGCTACACCTTTCACTTTAGTTTATGGGTCTGAAGTGGTATTGCCTATTAAGGTTGAAATCCCATCACTACAAATCAGAACGCATGGTCTAGTAACTGATGATGACTATAGAGTGTCTAGGTTGCAAGAACTGGAACTACTAGATGAGCACAAACAAGAAACATATGATCATCTCAGAGTATATCAAAAGAGAATGTCTAGAGGTTACAACAAGAAAGTCAGACATAGAGAATTTCAGGTTGGCGATCTAGTCTTGAGAGAGAATTGTAAAAAAATCAATCACATTGAGAACGCAAGGGGAAGTTTGAACCCAACTGGCTAGGTCCCTTTGTATCACTGCTACTTTTGGCTCTGGTGCCTATCAACTCTCAATGACTAAAGGAGAATAGCTCTGAGAACCAATCAATGTTCTCCATCTGAAGAAATTATATGCCTAAGACATTCAGTGTTTGGTAAAATGTCTTGAAAAAATCTTTAAAATTGGAAAAAGTCCTAAAAAATGAACATCTTGGTGAAAACCTAGTAATAGGTGCCTTGATGATTCACAAAAAAAGTAAAAAATGCCAAAAATATCAAAAAAATTGAAAAAATGAAAAATACAAAAAAATGAGAAAAAGAAAAAAATGCCTTGGTGAAAACCTAGAAACAGGCGCCTTGGTAGAAAAAATAGAATCTCTGCCAAGATGGTGAAAACCCAGCAAACGGGTGCTACTTGTTCAAAATGTTCCATCTATCAGAACAATCTTGGCCTTTCCCAGCTTTCAGTCTTGCTTTAGTTTGTACATATCTCCCGATTTGTTTCTGCATTTCCAATTTTCAATAAGTCGGTTGGTACACCAATTGGCTCACGCGTCTATATCCTATTAATGCCAAACACTTGGTGGAAATCAAAGTCATATCATATGGCCTCCAATGTATCTTAGACGTATCATATATAGTTAGAGTCCTTTGAAGCTTCATCTGAGTCAGTCTGTTTGTCTTGTCTCCAGAAAGGATTATGCATCTACAACAAGCTAATCAAACATCAACACAAAATGAAAACAATCTATGCTTTTACATGCTTTTATCTCCTTGTATGCTTACTGATTCACATTGAGATTTTTGCATATTTTTTTCCCACAAGCTCTTCGATGATGTCCTTTACAAGATTTAGAGTGTGATGACTGGGGGCATAATCTTTTCTTTGTTTTCTTCTTGTATGTGAAAATCTAACAACTTTGGAAATTTTGGATTGAAATGGTGTCTGTCTGTAAGAGCCTCTATCTTGAATTGGATGGCCATGGTATTACATATCATTCAAAGTCTATAATCTAAATTTGAAGCATATCTTTCCTTAGTAATCAAGACAACAACCACGTCTAGTTGTTGATTCATCAAAAGACCTCATCGCTCGGGGCAAATCAAATCATCACTCGGGGCATATCAGATTCATTGAGATCCATATCAATCTGGTATTCTCTTAATCTTGTAAATTGTATCATTTTTTTGTAACCATCAGTTCATTAGTGTTATTTCCTTGGTTCTTCGTAACTGACGGGTTCAGATGTGATACCAATGTGATTCAATATAAGGACAATCGAGTCTGGAATCGGTCACTCACTTCTTCCCAATCCTAAGGTTTAGTATCAAGCATTTTGACACTTCTTTGTAATCATTGGTGTTAGGAATGAATGCAAAGTATTTTGGTAGTCATTCTGTAGCAGTTGTTGTTGCAATCATGACTTGGATTGTCATTGATGTCAATACAGTGATATTCTGGATATCAACAGGAAAGAAGGTACAGTTTTGTTTTGCGCACATGTATTGCAGATTGGCTTTTGCATAGTTGATGGTATTTTCTTTGGTGTGTTATTAACCTATGGTTAACAGCGCAAAAATAAATTCATTCATTTATGAGAGTTATGAGCATTTTGGTGAAAGCAGTGTTTAGACAGTGTTTCTGTGAAGCAATTTTTGGAAATCAGAGGATATCTCTTAGCTGGGATGGAATCTAATTTTGTGCAATTAAAGGGATGTTGGAGACTCATTAATGATGATGTGGTTCATAGCACAAAATTTGAAGATATGTTTGGAGAAAGTTACAGTATTTGGAAGCCGACAGTTTTATGTGAAATTTTGTGTGTAGCGTGTAGAATTTATTATTTTGTAATTGAGGACCGACTCATTTGTAATTATTTGAGTTTGGTATATAAGAAGGAATTTTTTCCTTGTTGAAATAAGTACTATGAAGGTTGAGATGTGAATATATGCATGCAGTGAAGAAAAGAGCTAATTCAGTGATGAAGGAAGACTTGTGAGTACAGAGATCTGGAATTGTGATCTTGTGTAGCAAAGAGTGCAGTTTTGGCACAGTGTGAAGGAGGTAATATATTTCATATTATTCTATTGAATAATTCTAAGATCTTTTGGACAATGGGTTCAGAGATCTTGCCTTGAAGCTATTTGGGTAGTGGGTCCTTCTATCTTCCATAAACTCTTAACCGGGTTAGAATCTTTTAACAAGGATTCAAGATCTCCTAACAGGGATTTATATGTACTGAATGTATTTCATAAGACTCCTAATAGGCTCCATCCTCTAACAAGGAACTTTCATATTAGTGCATCATTTTGTGGGCATCATTCCCACTGGGGTTTACTCTTTTCAAGAGGTTCCCCAGTCAACATATCTTGTGTTATTGTGCAATTGTGTATGGTTATCTTTCTATGGTTGATTAGTACATTGATTATATTGTTTAAAGTAGTTGAATGGTTAAATTATCTGATAACTAATTCACCCCGCCCCCCCCCCCCCCTCTCATTTATCTTGGGGATCTTTACTTTCTAACAATTAGTTCATTTCTATTATAGTTAACATTGTCTTTGGTCATTCAATGATTTAGAAAATTCAAGGAAGTTTGATCTAACTATTATCTTTTTGAGTGAGTTCTTTCTCCTACTATGAAATGTGATCTTACCTAAGGATGTGAATGATAAAGGGTCACTATGGGTAATTCACATTGGATTTAGAATGATCTCTTGACTGTTTGTTGTGATTGAATGCAAGGCGTATTCTGGTCATCATGACGTTTATGTTTTGATGCTTATACAAATTGCTATATCAAAATGGACATGATATTCAAGTCATCCTAGCATTTATGCCTTGGTGCTTATATCTAATCTGACATTCTGAAAATAAAATCAATATTCATATGTCCATGGTTGCCTAACTAGTGGGTGTTGTATTGATTCCTACGCATACAAATTGATATTCATATGTCTATGATTTCATAACTAGTGGGCATTTTATTGATTTTATCCGGTTACCTAAAAATTCAATGATGAGAATGACTGACACATGATCAGTGACTAGGTCCTAGGTCTTAGGTTGCATTTCATGTTGCATGTTTCTTTGCGTTTTGCACTTTGCATGATCTCACAGTGACTCAAAGAACTTCAAATGCTTAAAAGATTCTTCACTCATCTCTTCAAATCTAACAAGAGCTGAAACCTAACTCGAAGGTCTCTTCACAGAACCACAAGCAGTTATTATCCTGGGTTAAACATCCTTTTGACATAAGACTGAGTACTTGTCTTCATCAATCCTTGCAAAACATATCATGTGTATCATTGCATTTACATATCATAATCATTTATTGCATCACAATTCATCCATGTGCATAAGCATAAATCATACATACATCTTTTCATAATCAAATACATTTGCATAACATCCATACATATGAAATAAATCATTGCATTGCATTGATCCATACATTCATTCTACTCTACTCATAGCATAAACATCACATGATATAATCATAAATCAAAACATGACAAGTACAAATGAAGTCAAAACCAAAATATCGATCTCATATATATATCAAAAATCTTGAACTAGTCAAGGGTGCACTACTGGCACAGTGTACAAAAGAATGAGCTCAACTAAGCTATCAGAATCAGTACAGTATATCAATGATCAGACAGAGTATAATATGTCAAAATCAACAGATCAAAAATGTCAAAACATATCATAGATCAATTAGCTATCAGCATGATCCTCTGCATCTGGTGGAGGAGGTGGTGGTGCATCTGGTACTACCTCTACTCTGGGTACTCTGGCTCCCTCTAATGCCATCATGTACTATGAATAGGAGGGAACTCTCTGTGCAATAGGGACAACTATATAATAGGTGGACACATAGTAAGCTTCTCGTGAGGTCTAATGAATCACCTCTTCCTGTAATCTTTGTACTTTTGCACGTAGCTCAGTCCATTATCTATCAGCCTCTATATATCACTCCTCCCATTGAACACTATGCACCTTCAGGTCCCTAACCTATGCACTAAGCTGTTTGATGCTATCCTGTGGAGTAGGAGGAGTAGTGGGATCAACATCTAGCATCTCAGTATCTGAGGCAACCTACTCAGTAGTCTCTGCCCTCTACACCTTACAACATCTAACCTCAGCACCTAAATCAAAACCAGTATCCCCCTTTGTGAAATCCACACCACCACCTACCACCTACTTAGCTTCCAGTACCTCATCTACTGCACCAATACTGCCCAATGTACCACTCTCTCCTCTACTCCATCTCTGTGTACCAATAGATCTCCCTGCTATGGAAGTAGTGGGATGAGAGGGCCTAATCTATCCAGATGGTCTCTGAGGAGGATCCATTGCTTTGGATCTAGGTGGAATTGGATGTATCACTGGAGCCTGTTCTAGTCTAGGTCCCTGTGGCATAGCTACACCTATAACATCCATCGCTTCCTCCATGGAGGGAATCAGCTTTGTTAGATCTGAAAACCTGTGAATAGGATGGTCTGCCATCCATGAAATGAAACCATTTGTGACACCTGCATCGAGTACCTGAGGTCGGTACTCCCAATCTTTTCCTACAATAGCACTATACTCCTGTGCATACAAGGCATATGAGAGCCTCGCTGACCAACCAAGCCTGAGCTATACGAGCATATGTGGCATAATCCTTAGGGGCATCCTATATCTACCCATACTATCACCATACTCTAGTGATAATGAACATCTCAAGGACAGTAGAGGATCTACCTATCAATATCTGACTCTGAAAGAAATAACTAAACTACTCTTGTGCAGTAGGCCATGGCTCGATACCTACATAAGGTCTCCAGTGAAAAAAATTCATGTCATCAAGGCATCGCCTCCAATACTCAGGGTGACCCATCCACACCTGTGTAACATATCCAACATAAACATATATAACTGACTCTTGTGGCTGCCATTTTGTCTGGTGCACTGGTCTCACAACAAGGATGTGCTCCCACGCCCATATCTGCAATCCTAGGGCTCCCGCTGTAAATGATCTACTATCATGATATAGGATCTCATGCATCTCTGAAAACATGTGTGCAAGGAGGCACTGACCCCATGCCAACTCAGAGGGAGTGGCCATCAAATGTGCTACCATGGGTTCACAGCCCATCAATAGACCGTTCTGCTAACGGTCGGACATAATGATACCACCAATCATACCAGCAATAATACACTCTAATCAGTGCATCTATCCATATCTCTATACGAGAAACTCCCAAGAAATAGATGAGGTCATCTGGGTATCATCTCCAAAGATACGTCTGAAAGAGAGTAATCCTGAGTTCCCCAAACTCACATACTCTGGTCTCCTAGCAGCATGGAAAGGAATCCATAATATCCTATAAACATCCTCGGGGGTAATGATAATCTCCCCAGTAGGCAAGTGAAAAGTCTGGGTCTCTAAGTGAAACCTCTCAACCAATGCAGTCAATAAACCATGATTTACCCTAAGCTCGGGTAAATGAATCAAGTAATCAAAACCCCAGGCAGCCAGATGCACCCTCATTGGATCTGGAAGTGAAACGCACAATCTCTGTGTGGCACGATGAGAGATCCATACATGCAAATCTGGGTATATGAGCTACACAGAACAAAAATAGGGACACCTCTCAGTAATTTGGTTACAGAATAGGTTACCAGTAAAAACATGGGGTAGTTTGACATTTCAGAAGGTAGGTTAACAGGTCAGGCATCAAGCTACAGTATCAGAAATTTCAAAATTTGGACCGAAATATGAGTTTTAGGCTTGTTGTTTTCCATACGACAATACAAACTGGCATCAAAAGTCATACGACTTTCAACATAAAACCAAATGACAAAGGATAGTCAAACGACACTAGAATCCCTCTCATATGAGTTATGAGGGACCCAATGAAATGTCATACAACTCATGGGTCCCTCTGGTATGAGTCTTCGGGTGTAATGAAATGAAAACCTATCTACTATCAGAGAGTCGTACCAGCCTTGCTGGAGGGTCATACAAGTTTCAATGGAACAAAAATTGAAAAAGTTAAAAACGTACGAAAATGATCCTAACATGCTACAAACATGCAAAAATGGAATTTACAGAGAAGCACAGAGGTCCACTTACCGGATGTCTATACTGCCAAGGTCTCTGGTGTCTCCAGCTGCGCTCAAATCAATGCAAACTCATAGGTACCTTTGGTTCTACCATTTTCTCACTCTGAGGGCTCCACAAATTTCTAAAGTCAAATGGTCGAAATGAATTGAAAATGACCCTTCCGGCCTTTATATAGCTTTTGACCTAATTTTCAAAAGTGCTCTGTTTTTCATGAAAATTGCACCCCTGGCTAATCTCGATGTTTTGAATCCACTTTCGGGATCAAAATTCAAATCTGAGATCATTTACTATGTCAAAGTCATGATTTAAAGTTTTTGGACCCAGGACGGTCTACTACTTGCATAATCAACCTTCAATGATCAAAGAAATCTAGAATTCAACTTAACTGATTATCTTACATCAAACTATCAAAATTTCAACTTGGTTAACCATGGTCAACTCATGGTTTCACCTACTCAAACTTGGTCTCCAAGACCTCTAAACAATGCAGAATGCATTCTCGAATGTGTATAACCACTTCTCAAATCAATTAACATGCTTCTAAACCATAACACTAACTTTTCTTGTCAGAATTCAATTTTAATCCCGAAGGGGGCATGGTATTGCATATCATTCAAAGTTTGTAATCTAAACTTGAAGCATATCTTTCCTCAATAACCAAGACAACAACCACATCTAGTTGTTGATTCATCAAAAGACCTCATCGCTCAGGGCAAATCAAATCATCACTCGAGGCATATCAGATTCATCGAGATCCATATCAATCCGGTATTCTCTTAATCTTGTAAATTGTATCAGTGTTTTGTAACCATCGGTTCATTAGTGTTATTTCCTTGGTTCTTCATAACTGACGGGTTCAGATGTGATACCAATGTGATTCAATATAAGGACAATCGAGTCTGAAATCGGTCACTCACTTCTTCACAATCCTAAGGTTTAGAATCAGGCATTTTGACACTTCTTTGTAATCATCGGTTCATTGCTGTTATAGTTAACATTATCTTTGGTCATTCAGGACCTAGCATCTAAAATATTTCAATCAAGTTTTTGTTTCATATCAACATCATATCAATTTCATATCGACATCAATCAACATCGTACACAAACTGTCTTTGAACCACTACGCTTCGCATAGTAATTCAAAGAGGGGCAAAATGTAATACCCCAAAAATGGGCTATAAGTTCATTAACCTCCTACATCGACATATCGAATGAAATTGACATCAAAGTCCTAACCTAAGGCACATCGGCACATTATTGAATCCTAGTTGATTATCTCAAATTCTGCATCGGGGAATATTCCTTATTCCTATTTATCCTAATTATCTTTAATTTAATGATTATTTGGCAATAAATCTTATTTATCCTAAAGTTTGATTAATTGAATATTTTGAATATTTAATTAATTAGATTTAATACTGCCACTTAATTATTTAATTAGATTTAATTACATTTATTCCTAAATTGTATTATTTTATTTTTGACAATAAATCAAATATCTTATGACTAATTGATTAAATTCTTATTTAATTAATTAATGTCAATTGTCAAATTTAATAATATATTTTTTGAATAAAAGTTTGATTTAATAATTGATTAACCCATAAATCAATTGTTTTATTTTTAAAAAAATCAGTTAAGTTGAGGATAAATCACTTTATTTATTTATTTAATTCATATTAATTATGCACATTCAAAAAAATAGTTAAACTATAAATTAGAAAATCAATTCAAGTTGTTTTAAAAATAAACTCAACTCTCTTTTGAGTTAAAAGCTGATCTCAACTTCTGATTTAAATCAAAAAGCTATTTTTGCATGATTTTTTGTGAGTTAACTATCTTTAATTCCCTGTTGACTCAAAAATCAACTAGAGTGATTTATGGCTTTTTTTTCATGCACCTCTAAAGCCCTAGATTTCTATAAATTAAGGCTTCCGCTCTTCATTTGGGATCCATCCACGAATTGCACACTCACGCTGCCGAATTGGAGACTGAAGAATCGATCTTGAGAATTTGAGTTGTTGTGAGATTTTCATTGTTTTTGCATAGTATCCATATCATTTAGAATATTATTGTTAGATCATTTTAGCATATCAATTTTCATATAGATTAGATTTCATATCATTTTTTATCTTATTGCACAGAAAAACCAAAAATATAGATTAATTTGCATCTAATTCATATCTAGATTTTGCATTCAAATCCTTCATTTAGGTGTCGTCAAGGTCACTGATCTTGGTATAATCTGAGAATACATACTTGCATCTATTAGAAGGTAGTAAATCGTCTGGTTAGTTTAGTTTTCATTACATTGCACGATTTCAATTTTTGCTAACCTCTAATGTTTTACTGAAGTGTTGTGTCTATAGATCAGGTACAAAATTCACACACAACTAGTTAATAAGAACCGAGCTATAGAATAATTACCGAGCTATAGAGAGTAATTACCGACGGATAGTAAGTTGATATAGTATTGAATCTGAAGTGGTATATTGATCAGAAAGATTTGAATGAGCTTAACATTGATCTGTAAAATGCAATTGAAGTTGTTTCAAGGCAGATCATCTACTGTTACATATTTAACCATTGTACATAGTCAAATCTCTTAACCGGGTGGACTATGAAAGTCTTTTGATGCTTCATTCATAGAGTGAACATTGTTATCCTATCAACCCCAGAGTGATTGTTGGTTGGACAATAACTTCTGGTCTAAAATCCTCTAACAAGGTCACACCTAACAGTGTGTTTGTAACCTTTAACAGGGTTGGATCTTCACCGACCTCACTTCAGAAGAGTGAACAATTTTGAGTTTCCGGTCCCAGGTGGTTTTTCCCTTCACAAGGTGTCCACGTTAAATCTCTTGTGTTATGTGTTGATTTTGATATTTGTTTATTATCATACTTTGCATGTTACATGTTAGATTTGATTGGTAACTATTATAAAGTTTAGACTGACAATCGGTAAAAACACAGACAGTAAAATTATTTTATGCTTACCGAGTAGCAGAAGTAGTAGAATTATTTTGGATTAAACATTTTGATTTGGGACACTGGATAACTGATTCACCCTCCTCTCAGTTATTCTAACATAAAGTGTTTTTTTGATGCGGAGAAATTTCAATTGCTCTGCAAACTCTTCAATAACATTCTTTAATCTACTTATCTCACTATTCTTCTTTCATCATACACTGATTAGAGGCTCAGAATCCTCATAAGCTTCCAAGAATCCTTGTGAGATTCCCAAACATTGTAACAATGTTTCTACATCTTCATGTTTACTTCCTTATTTCCTAGGCATCAAATTGATGTCTTTCAATCTTTTCAATGACCCGATAATCCCAAATCAATACCTCCTCACTCTATCTTGAATCAACTCATCCATAATTGAAGAGTGTTGCATGTTATCTTCTTTTACACGGACTGTGTTGGCGTTCCAGTACCTCTCGGTCCGCACATGGCGCCCTCAGTCTTCTTCGAGCATGAAATTTAGAATGTGCCTGAATTACAAGCATCGCCACCTTCCTAATACAAATGTCAAGTTCCACAATACTTAGGTCTCGAACTATCACTTTGGCAATGATATAGAATATCATTCGGTCACTTCAATGCAAATGGCTTGGCGAACTCCCTCTCGGTTCTCTGCTATCACTATACACTATTCTCATACTACTATCCTTCACATATTAAAATAAACTGCCACCTTTTCCTCATGGCACAGGTCGAGTTTCTTACTCACCACTTTATTTCCTTTTTTTTTTCTTATCCATAATCAACAATGCAAAACTTTATATTGAAAATGCTTGCTGCTTACACATAGTCTCTGTTATAGCCATACAGAGATCCAAAACTAAAACACAAACCAAAATAAACTTCATGAATTCTTCTCTCCTCTCATTCTTGAGAGCTCTCTCATGCTCTCTCCTCCTATCTCCCCTAAAAAAAATTCTTCTTTTCTTTTCACTCCAAACACCCTAACTAACTCCCCAATCTTGAAATTTGCTAAAAATAAATAAACACAATGTTGTCAAAATTGACAACTAAGTTGCCAATTTGACCACTAGACATAATGAGGCCTTCATCTATATTTTATGGCCTTTTCATGACCTTTAACAATTTTCCCAACTCTTTATCCATCTTTTTGAAACCATATGACCCTAAGTCTATTACATAATGACCCTTGTAGGGCATTTTGCCTTGACATGCAAATCATTGACAAAACATAACATAAAGGCACTAATGGCCTCAATTACATTTGAATTAAGGTCTTCATGATTCAATTTGTGTGACCTCTTTATCTTCTTGGGATGCAGCGCCAGTAGTGGAACACCAACACAATTCGTGTAAAAGCAGATAACATGCAACACTCATCAATTATGGATGAGTTGATTCAAGATAGAGTGAGGAGGTATTGATTTGGGATTATCGGGTCATTGAAAAGATTGAAAGACTTCAATTTGATGCCTAGGAAATAAGGAAGTAAACATGCAGATGTAGAAACATTGTTACAATGTTTGGGAATCTCACAAGGATTCTTGGAAGCTTACAAGGATTCTAAGCCTCTATTCAGTGTATGATGAAAGAAGAATAGCGAGATAAGTAGATTAAAGAATGTTATTAAAGAGTTTGAAGAACAATTGAAATTTCTCTACATCATTTTTTGAGTTAAATATATAGTTTTTTGAAAAAGCTTCAACTTTACATTATTCATTAAAGAAGCTTCTTCCTTACAACATCACTTATAACATTAAATTTATAAAGTCATAAAGTTATTAAATTAAAATAACTTAATTTAATAATGATAACTTAAAATAAGAAGCCACTAAAACCCACTGACTGCAACAAACTCATTGCTGACATCAAAGCCTCAAACTCCAACTGCCCTGCCAGAAATAGCCATCTACCAAAAATAGACTTACTATAAATAGTAAGTCTCTCAAATGGGAGATCCCTTGAAACTCGGTCTTGAACATCTGACACCCTGTGCAAATGCCTTGCTAAACCTAGCCATACCCAAAATACCACTTACTAAAAATAGTAAGTTGACCAAACTGACCCGAACAAAGAACAGACCTCGTAACTAGAACCTCTAGAATGGAATCCAAACATTGGCTCCGCTAACTAACCCCCTCTGATCACCTGATTAGCTTGTGAGGGTCGCCAAACCAAGCTAATCTCAAGAGACTAAAAAATGGGGACATTACAGTCCTCCCTTCCCAAGATTGTTTGTCCTCAAGCAATCAGGAAAAACAAGCAACATCACAATCCACCTAGATCCCAAGGATGGTCATGAGTAATTTCCCAATCAACCTCATACTCCTATGAAGAAGTCAACAACATCAACATTACCAACATCAGCAACTGGAAAACTGCAATCAACACTCGAATTGATGATGTTGCAATAGGATCGCCTTGTGAGAGAAACTCAACCAAGAGTAACTCACACAGGAGTAACTCAACCAATAGATTGGACTTGCTCCCAGTCTTTGAGCTAACCAAATCATCATACCAATCATCAAAAGGATGCCTCAAAGAACTGTGTGACTGATAGATGTCCTGAACATGAGGATCGAAAGTAAAACTATAAGCACTCCTCACGATGTACACCTCTGTAAACTGTTCGGCTAGACCTGGCTGGCCTCCTGTGTAATATGCCTAATGATTAGGTGTACAAATCAAATCCCAAATGGCATCAAAATCATGATCATACAACACATGGATGGGATCATCACTAAGCTCAAATAGAGGATTTTCGTAAGTCATAACGACATCCACATCAAATAAGGGGTTATTCACAAAGTGAACAACACCCATTTGCTGATCTAAGCCATAAAATGGTGAACTCTGAGAGACATGATGTGTAATCAGCTCTACCTGTATGGACTCATGTCTTCATGAATCAGCACTATCTACAACACAAAAGGACATACTATGTAGACTCCCCTCAGCAAGGCCTGACAACACATACTCTCTACCCTAGCACTCAAATCTTATCTACATTGGGCTCATGCTAAGGTAGAACTCCTTAATCTCCTATATCCACTGCATCCCTAACACCACGTCCATCTCCCCCAAATTAAACACATAGAAATCATATATCAGCTCATAATCACCAAGAAATGAGGAGAGATCTCGAATGCACCTGGTACAGGTAAAATTGTAGCCATCAACTACCCTGACTCTAAACCCTGCAAACTCCTCTACCTGAAGCCCACACTGAATAACAAGTCACTCATGAATAAAGTTGTGTGTGGCTCCAGTGTCCAACATAGAAACATAGGGTTGTCCTTCCACTAATCCGTTCCAGTCTGAAAGTAGAGGGAAGTGGCATAGAGGTGGACAACACAATCGAAGATAGTTTGGTGTCAGGACCAAACTCTGGAGTAACTCTCTACTCCTCCTCTGTATCAAAACCAGCATCCTAATGAGAAGACTCAACCTCACTCTCACCAGAATAAATCCACATAGAGTGATTCACCCTGACCTTAGGCCTCATAGTACAAGTATGCTCTCTATCATAAGGCTCTTTGCACCAATAGAAAATTTGCCTCCTCAAATCCTCTTGCATGGCATCATCAAGTTTACCTTTAGACTTCTTTATGTCAAAAACTGGTGGAGGTACCTCATCTACAAGAGGAATAGTAGGACTAGGAGTAGACTTGCCTCATGAAGCAAAAGGCTCAAATTTCTTGCCTTCTTCATAGCATCTCGCAAAGTAGGTGGATCCAGAGACTTGATCCACCCTTTGTATGGCTCTAACAAACCCTCTATGAAAAGCATGACTCTCCTCCTCTCAGAGATGTCATATACCATAACTGATAGGTGTTGGAACTCACTGATGAAGGCCTTAAGGCCACTTGTCTATCTCAGCTGAGCTAACTCTCTATAGTAAGTCTCAGGATCCTTCCTGTCAAACTACTCTATCAGTCTATCTACAGACTCCTGGTACTCCACAATATGATCATGATATAGAGACACTAACCCATGATACCACCAATCATGAGCTACCCCATCCAAATGAAGCATGAAAAATTGAATAGCATCCTCCTCAAACATAGGACAACGTGATAGATAAGTATCCAGCTTGTGGACCCATGCTCTAGCTATAGTCTTCCCACTTCCATCAAAGTGGTCTAATGTCAACTTGTTGGTTTCCTGCTTGAGTTCATTCTACCTAGGTCTCTGCCTCGTGTCAGGAGCTGACCTACCTCTAGAATGCTCACATTTTTGTGTCAAATATCTGTCAAAATTTAAATTTCTCTTTAGTGCCTCAGGAAGAGCATCCCACTCTACAAAATGTGCCACCATGTCATCGACAAATGATGTTGGCTCTGTCTCTACACTAATTGCATCCAGCTTTGGCCTTAAGAAAGTCAGATGATGAGACCTGTCATAAGTACTAGTATGGTCAGCTCTATAATCTCATCTGGCATTAGCTCATGACCTGTGTGAGCTGACTAAAGCACTTCGCGCACCTCTATCTCTAGCATGATCACCTGGTAATGCCATGCATTGTAGAGTGTCTAAAATTTGTTGCAATACAGTTGCAACATGATGCTGACCATTTGCAATATTTTTGAAGGCATCTCTGGCCTCCCTGTCAATATCATTTCTGATATTATCCCTATTTCCTGCATGTTCATTCTATGAGCCTTGTTCATTACCTTTAGGAGGTGGTGAATTTCTACCCCTGTGGGTATACTACCCTCCTAGTATAAATATGTCTACCATTATTTTATTCTCATACCCTTCAAGATGGCAAGATCAGTGCTCTAATACCACTGTGATGAGCCCAGCTAGCTCTCTATTAAAAATTTGTAATTTTCCTCAAATGTAATTGTAATTTATTTACTTTCCAGAACATATGTCAATTTCAATAATTCCCATATTTCTTAATCAAGAACAACAATGAAAATTTTTTAATTTTCCTCAAATGTAATTGCAATTTATTTACTTTCCAGATAATGCGTCAATTTCAATAATTTCCAGATTTCTTAATCAAGAACAACAGCAACAAATTATAACTTAAATTCCTTATTTCAATATAACAATTTTCATGATAAAATTAATTATCATCAAACCATAAAAATTGTGAACTCTTAAAATGATTAACAACTGCAAGGAAGGAAATTAAAATCAATGTATAAACACCTTGTTCAAAGTACGGCTGATGTAGAAGAAATACAGCCTCTTGACACAATCTGCAAATTCCTAAACCCCAAATGCAGCAACTCATACTGGTTCTCACCTTGATGTTAGGCATTAGAAGAATCTCCTTTGCTTTCCATTTGACCAAAGAGGAGACTCACGTCAAGCCTCAACCCCAACACAAACTTAGCCCTCTTCCATACCAAGTATGTTACTATAAGAAATTCATACGTCTGCAATTAATATCTAGATCTTTGTAACACAACATATTTCCAATGTTAATTATGATGAACAATCAATTCTTTGCATATATCAGTGAGATTCAATGTTTTCTCCAACTACATGAAGACCAAACATTTGTGGAAGTTGTAGAACTCTCTCCAAATTGAAGACCAAGTCCAAACCCTAACACACTTCAAGAACTTTTCAAAATCCTCTCCAAGAACAAAGTTTATAAATTCATCAAATGACAATTGGTAATGTAAAGTTCTTTTTCGAGTTGAATATATAGTTTTTTGAAAAATCTTTAACTTTACATTATTCATTAAAGAAGCTTCTTCCTTACAACATCACTTTATAACATTAAAGTTATAAAGTCATAAAGTTATTAAATTAAAATAACTTAATTTAATAATGATAACTTAAAATAAGAAGCCATTGAAACCCACTGACTGCAACAAACTCATTTCTGACATCAGAGCCTCAAACTCCAACTGCCCTACTAGAAATAGCCATCTACCAAAAATAGACTTACTATAAATAGTAAGTCTTTCAAACTAGAGATCCTCTGAAACTCAGTCCTAAAACATCTGACACCCCGTGCAGATGCCTTGCTAAACCTAGCCATACCCAAAATACCACTTACTAAAAATAGTAAGTTGACCAAACTGACCCAAACGAAGAGTAGACCTGGTAACCAGAACCTCCAGAATGGAATCCAAACATTGGCTCTGCCAACTAACCCCCTCTGATCACCTGATTAGCTTGCGAGGGTCGCCAAACCAAGCTAATCTCAAGAGACTGAAAAATGGGGACATTACAAGATATGCCCACTTTCCTCTGATGCATATATTATAAGCACAATCAAACTTTAACACTGAATTGAGGCTTTAGTATTGATCTTTGATGGAGGGTAGCCCTCAAGATATGTCACTAATTCTCCAATTTGACATATATACACACTATTTACCCTACAACCTGCCCACTTCAAACTTTTCTATTTTCTTTTGTCTCTACTCTCATCTATTTTTTTCTATAATGTATAGCTTGTACATTAGTTAGGCATGTGAGAATTTAAAGTGACATGTAAATCCAAATCCAAGGTGATCCTAGGGAGCCACTGCTTCAAATTGCTTGGAAAGTTCCTCTTTTAAAAAAATGAAATTGCAATGTATCATGATATACATCTTTCTTTGTTTACCACATTGCTATCTATATGCTAGAATAATGCAATAAATGATTGATTCAATGAGCCTTAATGATTTATAAATCTTTTTTTATACAAAACAAATTTCTTCCCTTAATTTTCATGGTTGACTTTTTTTGCACCTAGAATTATTTGGAATGGTTCTAAACTGGGATTTGATGCACTGTTTAATTTTTTAGCATGCTTAGTATGTATTATCACCTTTGCTATTTGGTAGGGTATGTGTATTTTGAATAAAGAAATTAGTATGTCATGTCCAGGGATATCATATGTTTCAATAAGAGGGGACTCTAGGATTCTTGTCACTACTAGTTGGGATCACAGGTCTGTGATTTTCTGATGTTTTCTTTACATTCCCACTTGGCATATCTCCTAGACATTATTATTGTTGTGCTTTGGTCACTGTATGTGCTAGTTTGGGATGATTTTAAGGGATATTTTAAAATTTCTCTTTTTATGTGCTAGTTTGGGATGAGTTGAAGGAATATTCAAAATTTCTTTTATTTTGTGTTTAAGGAAAGTCTAACTAATTTAATTGTCAAATTTAAAGTCAGTGTTGATTTTAGTGTCAAATATACTTTGATCTATATTAGAAATTGATGTAACTTATTAATGACATCAACATAAAGTTTTTGAATACCTTACTACACATTAGTATTTTAGTGAACCTTTTAAATAACAAATACCCATGATAAAAATGAACATTTTAGTATTTTAGTAGTGAACCTTTTAAATAATGACTAAGATAAAAATGGTGAGTGGGAGCAGGAGCAGGGAGTGACTGGGGAGTGAAGGTGTTTGGGTAGGAACTCAGAATTCAAACCCTCCTGTGTGCGGGAATGGGATTCCTACCAAACTTGATCCTTCAGGAGATGCAGGGTCCTCTGCCTCTGGGGGAATCCCTACGGAACAAGCTGGCGAGGACACTGATAACAAAGACCAAGATGGTCCTACGAATAGTGGAGACCCAGGAGGGGGTCCCATTTCAGGCCTGGATAAAGTTAAATGGTCCTCTTTATTTGGGATTAAGCCTACATGTAAGTCAAGTTTTCCTCCTGTTACGGTTACCTCTAACTTATCTAAAGGGCAATATGATGGAATATGGATAAAGTGACTAAGAGGGGGGGGGGGTGAATCAGTCAACCATAAAACACTTCACTATTATTTCTTTCTAGATCCCTTAGGATATCTTAAAGAATGTTATCTGTTTTAGCACTTGGTAAATAGATTGCAGTAACTTTGAAGATGCAGAAAGTATTAGCAAAATTATCTTTAGATGTTCATCAGCACTTGTATATGATTAAGATAGAAATTAAGAACACAAGAGACATAAGATTTAACGTGGAAACCCAATATGGGAAAAACCACCAATGTATCTAGATACTGATTTTCACTTTTCTGAAGTGATGCTCGGTTAGAAGCCAACCCGATAAAAGGTTACAAAACACACTATTAGGTGTGACCTTGTTAGAGGATTTAATCACCCTGCTAGGAGTGGCCTGGTAAGAGGTCTTGAAAACAATTCAATGGAATTGTCACCTTGTTAGAGGATTTACAATATGGTTGTTAAACCAACTCGGTTAAGAGATTTAGAATTCACTGTTACAATGATAAGAAGGTAACAATGAAAATGACCTGTATAATAATGCAACTGCCTTGTTGATTACAGATCTCTGTTCTGCATAAGTGTGATCCTTCCTGATTGAATAAATCTCTACTGCACCTTAAGGATATCTGAACATCCTTCACAAATTCGCACACACCTTTCCTGTCTTTCTTTTGTAAATCTTCTGCTATATATCTATTTTATTTTTCACATTTGACCTTTTATTTATATGATTTTAGATTTGTCAAATCGACATTATTTAGTATAACAGTCAGCTGAATTAAGGAAACTTTATTTGCAAAAATCCTTCAAGGGCTGACAGTGCTCGGTGACCATAACTTTCTACAATCTTTCGGAGACCGAGGGAACTCGGTAAACACCGACAATCCTTTACCTTCGATAACCGACTGAACTCGATAAATGCTAACTTTTCTTTGACAACCGACTGAACTCGGTAAATGCTAACTTTTCTTTGACAACCGACTGAACTCGGTAAACACTAAATTTCCTTTGACGACTGACTGAACTCGGTAAATGCTGATTTTTCTTTGATGACCGAGTGGACTCGGTAGACACTGATTTTCTTTGATAACCGAGTGGACTCGATAAGCACTAATTTTCTTGTCTGGAAAACCGACTGAGCTCGGTAGAAACTGATTGCTGCGGACTATGACATTGTGTGACATCAAAGACAATACATAATTTGAGTAGCAATTTCCTTCAGATAATTGTTTCCAACAATCTCCCTCTTTGGCATTGATGGAAACACAATATGTCATAGCATAAGAAATTTGAAAGAATTAGCTTGGTTTAGATTCAAATCTCCCTCTGTCAGCAAACTTCCTTTTTCCTAAAAATTCTTCCTTCTGACTATTGAAAATTTCTTGAAGTAATAGCAAAGACATAGCAAACACTCCCTCTTTGACAACACATGCCAAAGACAATTCACATAATACCGGTGTAAATTAATGTACCTCAAGTACTGATTCATATGCAATGATTCCTTGAATATGCTGCATCAACTGGTTGATTTTCAATCATGTTCTAGTTGATGCATCACTAAAACTGTATTTAGTGAGCCTCGGATAGGGGAATGACCCCTAACTTACCTCTTAGATACAAAAATGCATCCTTAGGTAATGGTTTGGTGAAAATGTCTGCAATCTACTCTTTTGTATGAATATATTCTAATCGGATTTCCTTGTCCTGCACCAATTCTCTGACAAAGTGATATTTAATAGCAATATGCTTGGTTTTGGAATGCATCACTAGATTCTTCAAAATGTTTATTGCACTGGTATTGTCACAAAATATAACAACTGGTTCTTTGATTTCAACCTTCATACCTTCTAATAATTGTTTAAACCAAACAATATTTGAACAGTTTACTGCAGCAGCAACATATTCAGCTTCAGCTGTGGATTGAGATGTGCAATTTTGCTTTTTACTAGTCCAGGATACCAGTCTTTTTCCAAGAAAAAATGCTCCACCACTTGTACTTTTTCTGTCATCAATGTTCCCTGTCCAATTAGCATCAGTAAACACTTTTAAGTCTAGATTGCCTCCAAATTTATACCACAAACCATATTCTTCAGTTCCTCTTAAGTATCTTAAGATTCTTTTGATTGCCATCATATGATTTTCCTTAGGTTTTGCTGAGAATCTAGCTACTATACCAACTGCTAAGGCAATATCAGGTCTTGTATGTACTACATACTGCAATTTTCCAATCATAGATCGGTATAGGGTCTAATCAACTTCTTTTGAATCATCATTTTTGGTAAGTTTCAGTCCAATACACATGGGTGTACCAACTGGTTTTGAATCTTCCATACCAAACTTCTTAAGTATTTCCTTAATGTATTTAGATTGAGTAATGTATATACCATTCTTGCTTTGCTGAATTTGAAGACCAACAAAGAATTTTATTAAACCAAACATAGACATTTCAAATTCTTTGTTCATTTGCTCTGAAAATTCTTTGCACTGATCCTCATTCCCTGTAAATATAGTATCATCTACAAATATTTCTGCCAATACAATTTTGTCATTCGGTCCTTCTTTAATATACAGATTGATGTTATCATTGGCTCTTTTAAAATTAATCTGAATCAAATAGTTATGGAGTCTTTCATACCATGCTCTAGGAGCTTGTTTCAAACCATACAATGCTTTGTGTAACCTGCAGACCATGTCCTTTTTATCTGGATCAACAAAACCTTCAGGTTGTTCAATGTAGACTTCTTCATCAAGAATTCCATTGAGAAATGCAGATTTTATATCCATCTGATATACCTTAAATCCTTTGTGTGCTGCATAAGCAAGTAGAGTACTTACACCTTCTAATCTTGCAACAGGAGAAAAAGTTTCTCCATAATCTATACCTTCTTCTTGAGAATAACCTTTACATACCAATCTAGCTTTGTTTCTAGATACTTGACCATCTTCATTCAGCTTATTCCTGAATACCCATTTTGTTCCAATTACATTCTTATCTTTAGGTCTAGGTACAAGAGTCCATGTTTTGTTCTTTTGTATTTGTTCTAATTCTTCATTCATTGCTTCAATCCAACTTTCATTTTCCAATGCATCTTTGATATTTCTAGGTTCAAAATTAGTAAGCAGACATGTACCTTTTAGCTTGCTTCTTGTCATAGTACCATCTGATTTGTTTCCAATAATTTGATCTGGTGTATGATGTCTTCTGACATATTTGGCTAGTATAGGTTCCTTGCTTTTTGAATGAGTCATGCTGTTGTCTTCTAGGATCTCTTCTTCAGGTTGCTCGGGCTCGGTAGATATTTGCTCGGTAACTTCAGGCTGAGACTCGGTCTGAATTTCTTCCTGTGACTCGGTTTGAACTTCTTCCTGTGACTCGGTTTGTGACTCGGTAACTGTGCTCAGCTCGGTAGATATAGTTTCCTCATTGATAGTTGTGTCTGCCAATGTTTCAGGTTCAATGTAAATGAATCTTCTGTAGTTCTCAGGTTCCCTTTTGCTTTCTTCTTCAGTCTTTTCTGCAAACTCATCAAATTTTACATGTATACTTTCTATGACTTTGTGAGTAGATAAGTTCAAACATTTGTATGCCTTGCTTTTGCTAGAATATCCTAGGAATATTCCTTCATCACTTTTCACATCAAATTTATTTCTTCTGGATTCTTTTAAGATATAACACTTGCTACCAAATATTTTCATGTAACTTACATTGGGTTTATAGCCATACCATAATTCATAAGGAGTTTTGAATGTGTCTTTCTTCAATTGTACTCGGTTAAAGGTATGAACTACAGTGCTGATAGCTTCCTTCCAGTATTTTATAGTGATGTTCTTTTCTATCATTAGAGTCCTTGCACAATCCATAATAGATCTATTTCTTCTTTCTGCTATTCCATTCTACTCAGGAGTTCTAGGAGCTGATACCTATCTTTTGATTCCTCTTTCAATGCAAAAGTTGTTAAAATCATGGGAGATGAATTCACCACCTCTGTCTAATCTTAAGCATTTCAATCTTTTCCCTGTTTCCTTTTCCACTCTTGCTAAGTACCATTTGAAATTTTCAAATGCTTCTAATTTTTCTCTTAAATACATAACAGTCATCATTCTAGAATAATCATCAACGAAAAGAATAAAGAATTTATCTCCAGTATAGCTTTGTATTCCAATAGGTCCACATAAATCAGTATGCACAATTTCCAAAATTTCTTTAGACTGATAGTTCTTACTCTTGAAACTAGTTTTACTCATTTTGCCAATCTGACAATTCTTACATAGACCAGTATCAGGTTTCTTCAAAGTAGGAATGCCTCTAACCTTCTTGAATTTTCTTATTTTTATCATGTTATCAAAATTCACATGACATAACCTTTTGTGCCATAGCCAACTTTATTCAATTTGAGCAATAAAGCATGAATATTCACTGAGATCAAGATAAAATAAGTTACCTTTTGTTTGTTTGCCTGATCCAATGAGTTTTCCTTTTTCATCCAACAGTCTTGCTTGACCATTCATGAATTCAACCTTGAAACCAGTGTTGATTAGCTGTGCTACACTTAGAAGATTATGTTTTAGTTCTTCAACCCAATAAGCATTATCACATATGAGTTCTTTGGTTAATGAGATTCTTCCCTTTCCTTTTATACAACAAGGTTCATTGTTTCCAAATCTTACATTGCCACTATCACAGTCTTCTAGATATTCAAATTTTGTCTTGTCACCAGTCATGTGGTGTGAACATCCACTATCTATTATCCATATATCATCTTTGCTTATATGAGAAATAAGTGCCATCTTATCTTCATCATCATCAGATTCATCTTTTATAGCAATAAAGACAATTTCTTCTTCACTATCATCAGAATCTTTAGCCATAAAACATGTTTTCTTGCCTTTATCCTTGAATGATTTGAAATTGTTTTTGCCATAGTACTTGTGACTTCTCTTCTCTTCCTTGACTTGCTTGTTTGGGCACCTAGCTGCAATATGTCCAATTTCTTCACATGAAAAATAGATTAAAGGAGTTTTACCTTTATATTTACCTTTCCCTTTAGAGTACTTCTTTGCAAGTAATGCTTCTACAATTTCAAGATCACTATCAAAACTTTCTTCTGATACTTCTTCACTTTCTGACTGAACTTCTTTAATTTTCTTGTTCTTCTTTAGTGAAACCTTGGCCTCAAATGCTGATTCAATATTTTTGGAATTTGGAACATAGTTGTCATAGTTGTCTAATTCAAAGGCTGTCAATCTTCCAACTAAAGCATCTAAAGTTATATTGTGGTTTGTTTCACATCTTCTTTCTTGAATAGCTGATACTCTTATTGCATAGATAGGGAGTAATGTTCTGAGTACCTTATAACAGTTTCATCTGAGATTGTTCCTCCAGAAGCTCTAATTGCACTTACACTTGCTTTGATTCTTTCAACATATTTTGCAATGTTTTCATCTTCCTTCATATTCATCTTGTCAAACTGTCCTCTTAGGCTTTTTGCTTTGGCTATTTTCACATTTGCATCACCACCATATATTTTCTTTAGTGTCATCCACATTTCATATGCAGTAGTGCATTCTTTAATATCATCAAATTCTTCATAGCTGAGAGCAGATGCAATGTCTATCATCATGGTGTTATGAGTCTTTTTCTCTGCAATGTCTTCAACAGTTAATGCGCCAGTAGGAACTGTGTATTCTTCATCAATGTATTTGCATCCTGAATCACCAATGGAAGCCAGATGAAGTCGCATGAGACCTTTCCATGCTGAAAAGTTATCTCTGTTGAGCTTTGGAATTTCCCTCTTATAAGACATCCTGATCTTTAGCTTAGGTCCTTGAAACCGTTCCTGCAAGCACCAAATGCTCTGATACCAATTGATGGAATATGGATAAAGTGACTGAGAGGGGGGGGGGGTGAATCAGTCAACCATAAAACACTTCACTATTATTTCTTTCCAGATCCCTTAGGATATCTTAAAGAATGTTATCTATTTTAGCACTCGGTAAATAGATTGCAGTAACTTTGAAGATGTAGAAAGTATTAGCAAAATTATCTTTAGATGTTCATCAGCACTTGTATATGATTAAGATAGCAATTAAGAACATAAGAGACATAAGATTTAATGTGGAAACCCAATATGGGAAAACCACCAATGTATCTAGATACTGATTTTCACTTTTCTGAAGTGATGCCCGGTTAGAAGCCAACCCGGTAAAAGGTTACAAAACACACTGTTAGGTGTGACCTTGTTAGAGGATTTAATCACCCTACTAGGAGTGGCCTGGTAAGAGGTCTTGAAAACAATTCAATGGAATTGTCACCTTGTTAGAGGATTTACAATATGGTTGTTAAACCAACTCGGTTAAGAGATTTAGAATTCACTGTTACAATGATAAGAAGGTAACAATGAAAATGACCTGTATAATAATGCAACTGCCTTGTTGATTACAGATCTCTGTTCTGCATAAGTGTGATCCTTCCTGATCGAATAAATCTCTGCTGCACCTTAAGGATATCTGAACATCCTTCACAAATTTGCACACACCTTTCCTGTCTTTCTTCTGTAAATCTTCTGCTATATATCTATTTTATTTTTCACATTTGACCTTTTATTTATATGATTTTAGATTTGTCAAATCGACATTATTTAGTATAACAGTCAGCTGAATTAAGAAAACTTTATTTGCAAAAATCCTTCAAGGGCCGACAGTGCTCGGTGACCATAACTTTCTACAATCTTTCGGAGACCGAGGGAACTCGGTAAACACCGACAATCCTTTACCTTCAATAACTGACTGAACTCAGTAAATGCTAACTTTTCTTTGACAACCGACTGAACTCGGTAAATGCTAACTTTTCTTTGACAACCAACTGAACTCGGTAAACACTGAATTTCCTTTGACGACCGACTGAACTCGGTAAATGGTGATTTTTCTTTGATGACCGAGTGGACTCGGTAGACACTGATTTTCTTTGATAACCGAGTGGACTCAGTAAGCACTAATTTTCTTGTCTGGAAGACCGACTGAGCTCGGTAGAAACTGATTACTGCGGACTATGACATTGTGTGACATCAAAGACAATACATAATTTGAGTAGCAATTTCCTTCAGACAATTGTTTCCAACACAATATGCTATATCTATCCTAGATCAGGTCATTGACCATAACATCAAATCTATGGAAAATTCTTTGGTTGGGCGTTTCATAGGGGTTAGACCTAATATTGAAGATGTCCACTCTTTTGTTAAGAGAAAATGGAATCTCAAAGGACAGGTTGATGTCATTGTTATGCATAAAGGCTCTCTATCTTTTCTCTTCTCTTATGAAGAAGACAAGAAGTAGGCTATAAGCTATGGTCCTTGGTGTATAGGAAGAAGCACTATGTATCTCCAGAAGTGGTATCCTAATATGGTCATTAATGAGGACTTCATTGTTCAAATTCCTATTTGGGTAAGACTTCCTGGCCTCCCCCTTGAATACTAGAATGAGGATGTCTTTGGTGGAATTGCTAGATCATTCAGAGAACTTCTCTCCATTGATCCTATCACTGTCTCAAGGAAAAGACTGATTCATGCTAAGATTTATGTGGGTATCACGTCGAAAGCTGATATGCTTGAGCAAATTGAAATGGAATCTAAGTTAGGGAAATGGGTTCAAAAACTTGAATATGAAATGATCCCCTTTGCGTGTTTTAAATGTAAGAAGGCTGGCCATTGGGCCAAACAATGCCCATATAACATCATTAAAAAAGTTTAGCAGAAGAAGGTATGGAAGCCTAAAGATAAAAATGGGGACTCAAAATTAGGACCTAAGACTAGTGACATATCTATAGATGACAAGGAGGATAAAGGGGAAAGTAACAATGAAGCTTTGAATCAGGAAAAGGAACAATGCCCCAATCCTAAAAACTCAGAGAGGGAAAAGGATAAATTAGATGAACCCTTGACCTCTCAAAGCAGGTTTGTTCAAGACACAATGGAAACTCAATAGGGTGACCACCCTCTGAGTCAAGAATCAAAAGAACTCATGTGACAAGAAAGTAGCACTCTAGGTAATAAGGATTTGGATTTGGGTCGAAGTGTTAGAACTCCTATCAAAGAAGAGGATCCTCCTTTTAATGACGCTCAACAAGATATTGTGCTTGGACTAGGATTATCAAACGTTTCTCAAATTACACCTCTATAAGCTTCACAAGAGGAAGGAGACAAGGATTGGGGGGATTCAGATGCTATAGATAAAGCGTTGGGAGAAGGTGCAAGTGAAAAAGGATTTACTAAAGTTGAGAGGAAAAAAGCTCAAAAACTGCAATCACAGAACAAACTCAAATCTTACTATCCAGATGTTGGAAAGATTCAACTGTCTCCCCCAAGAAGACCCTCAGCTATCATAACTAGAAAGTAGGAAACAACAAGGAATATTGCGGATGGTACTCAAATGACCATCCCATGGGTTAGTAAATCCAAAAAGAAATGAAGACCATAACCTGGAATATTAGGGGATTAAGTAATCCTCATAAGCAGGATCTTATTAGGAATATGGTTAGAGATAATAGGCTGGATATAGTTTTGATTCAAGAGACTAAAATGTCTAAGGAGAAAGTTGAAAGCCTCAAGTTCTTTAAAAATAATTATATTATTGGTGGTAGTTCTGAAGGTGCTGCGGGTGGTATAGAAACTTTTTGGAATGGTAATAGCATTGAGGGGGAAGTCATATCACAAGACAATAATATGACAAGTATTAGATTTCATCATCTTAAAGATAATACTTCCTCGGTTCTTACTAATATTTATGCTCCAAATACTAAAAATGAAAGGAGAAAATTTTGGTTGAAAATTGATCAAGCCAGGAGCCTTTTTGAGAAAGAAAGTTGGATTGTCTTGGGGGATTTCAACACTCCTCTAAAGGAAGAAGAGAAAACTAGAGGTAGCCAACCTAATTTGGATAGTAGACTTGATCTTATGAACTTCATAAGGAGACAAGATCTCATTGATAGTGATTTGCAAGGTATAAGCTATACCTGGTCTAATAGAAGAGAAGGTGAAGACTTAATTTAGGTTAGATTAGATAGAGCTCTTATAACTAATGACTGGTACCAAAATTACTTTTGTTCTCTAACTGCTTTTGTTAGGGCAGGTTCTGATCACTTTCCTCTCTCTTTTATTGTTGATCCTATTTCTAGGAAAAGAAATTTTCCCTTTAGATTTGAGAAAATGTGGACCTTGCACCCTGACCTTAATCAAAAAAAATTTGATTGGTGGAAGATTGATATTGATGGCACTGCTATGTACAAGTTGGCTAACAAGCTTAGGCGTGTGAAAGAGAAAATAAGAATCTGGAACAAGGAGTCCTTTGGGAACATTTTTTCTAATAAAGCTAAAACATTGTCTGACCTTAAAGAGATCCAAGATACTATTCAAATTTCTAGTTATGATTTAATTCCCAAGGATAAAGAAAGTGAAACTCTTATTAAGTACCATGATCTGGTTCATAAGGAAGAAGTTTTTTGGAAACAAAGATCTCACAATACTTGGCTTAGTGATGCAGGAGCATCCTGGGTGTAAGGGCAATCTTGCATCACCCAAAAAAAAAAAAAAATTATGTTTTTGTATTTAATAAGGGCTATTTTGTGCAGAGCTGCTATTTATGGAAAGTTACTATTTTTGGTAATTTTCGTATGTGCTCAAAATGATCTGATTTCTTTCTTGGAGGTTCATTTTGGTCATATAAGTCTGCCAGTAAAGTTTCATTGCCAGATCAAATGTATATTGGAAGATATTGAAGATTTTCGGTATTGGCAGTAGGGTACAGAAACTTTGAACTCAGTTTTGAAGGCTTTAGAGGCCCCGAATGAGGTTGAAAATTTGGGTGACGGGCGCTTGCGTGAGTCAAGCCTGTAGAGTGCTTCGTGGCATTTTTGAAATGGGGTTATAATAGCTGATTGGGTCAACTGGTGATGACTTATGGTCTTCGGAAGTTGGGCCACCTGAAATGGCAGAAAATAATTTTCTTCAAAAAAAATTTTCGGGTTTCAAAGGTTATCTTGAGCTGACTATGATGTAATAAAATGTAAAATAAAATAATTCTAAGTTTGGTCGGCCTTATTGGCTAAAATTCTGGAACCTTCCCAGGCGGTGGAAATTGCCTATATAAGGAAGGCTGTATTATTGTCTTAGGCAGTTCAGAATAGTTCTGGGTAGTAGATCTGGGTATTGATTTGAGGCTTTGTCCTATAGAATATTGTAAGGAATGCCCATGTGGCTTTGCATATTGTAATTCTGAAAGTTTGTAATTCCACATTTGTGGAGATAATAAGAAGCCAATTTTCTGTTCTTGCATATTATTGTTGTTGTTTCTCTATTTCTGTTATGTGTTTGTGGTATTAAGGGGAGCACCCTTCATCACTTAGAGAAGGAGATGAGAATTCTAAGTTTTTTCATCTTTCAGCTATCAAACATAAGGCAACTAATAGAATCTCTAAGCTCAAAGTTAACAACAATCTTCTTGACAAGGAGGAAGATATAGCAAAAGAAGCCAAGAACTATTTCTCTAATTTTCTCTCTCAAGATTTTGACTTGGATTAGAATGCTCAAAAGGATATCCTTGCTAATATCCCTAAAATTCTCTCTGAATAGGATAACATTTTCCTTAAAGCTATCCCTTATAATGAAGAAATCAAAAAGGCTATCTTTTCTTTTGAAGGAAGTAAATCCCCTAGTCCTGATGGCTTTCCCATGTTTTTCTTTCAAATGTATTGGTCGATTGTTGGCAAGGATGTTACTTATGTTGTTAAGGAATTATTTGGTGCTAAAAGAATCCTAAAGGAGCTCAATGGTACTTTTATTGCTCTTATTCCCAAAAAGGATGGAGCTGATTCTATGGATAGCTTTAGGCTGATCAGCTTGTGTAATTCATCCTATAAAATCATATCCAAACTTATTACTTCCTGCCTGCTGATCCTTCTTTCTAAGTTGAACTCACATCAACAAAATGGCTTTGTTTCGGGCAGACAGATTCTTGATTCTATTATCACAGTGCATGAGAATATTCACTCTTTAGTTTTGGCCAAGAAAGAGGATTTTATCTTAAAAATTGACTTATATAAAGCCTATGATAGATTTGATTGGGGTCTTCTTGAGAGAACTCTTCTTACTTTTGGTTTCAATAGATGTTGTACTAAGATCCTCTTGCAACTGGTGACTTCGGCCTCTTTTTCTATTTTGGTTAATGGCTCCCCCACTCCCTTCTTTAAATCCTCTAGGGGCCTGAGGCAAGGGGATCCTCTTTCCCCTATTTTATTTTTTATTATGGTAGAATGCTTGGGTAGATACATTGAGGCAGCTATCTTAAAAGGTGAGTTAAAAGGTTTGAGACCATCTTCTTCCAACTATGTTTGTTCTCACCAACAATTTGTGGATGATTCTATTTTCCTTGGAGAAGCCACTGTGGCCGAAGCTAAAAATCTAAAACTTTATCTCAATAATTATGGTAAAGCTTTTGGGCAACTCATTAACTAGAATAAAATCTCATTATACTTCATAAATGTCCCTAATATAAGGCAGAGGAAAATCAGTAGAATCATGGGCTGTCAAATTGGCTTGCTCCCTGCCACCTATTTGGGCTTGCCTCTTGGCCTTAATCCTCTGAATTGTTTTTGGAGCTCCATTGTGGACAAATTTCATAAAAAACTTTTTGGTTGGAAAGGTGCTATCCTCAGTCAGGTAGGTAAAGTTCAATTGTTAAAGGCCTCCCTTCAGAGCATCCCTATCTATGCTCTTAGTCTTTTCAAAATTCCTAATAAGTATGCTGAAGCTATTGAGAAAATTCAAAGACGCTTTCTCTGGACTGGTGTTGAGAAAAAAAGAAGAATGGCTCTAGTCTCCTAGGATAAGGTCTATCTTCCCAAACCTAAAGGTGGATTGGGAATTAGAAGAATTAGACAATTGAATGATTCTCTTTTGGCTAAGCTCTATTGGAGAAGTTATAACTCAGAAGGTGAATAGAACTCTATATGGCATAGTAAATATAAAAAAAGCCTTCCTAATATTTGTAACTATTTGGATTCTGATATTGAAATAATGGGCTCTAGTATATGGAAAAATGTTACTAAAATTAAGAGTATCATCCGAGAAGGAGTTAAATGGAAGATTGGTAAGGGGAACATTGTCAGTTTCTGGGAAGATCTTTGGACTGGGGACCTTACCTTATTTGAAATCCCTGAATGGAGTAAGTACATGGCTGAATGCAAAGATAAAATAGGCTCTAAAGTTGGTAATTATAGGATCAACAATAAGTGGATTGATTTATCTTTGATTAACATCAATCTTCAGACTCTTAACAACATGCTTAATGTTGTGGTCCTCTCTAAGAAAGAAGATACTATCATATGGAAGCATAATTCTAATGGGCAATTTTCTATTGGCTCGACCTATTCTTAGAATTTCAATACTAGTATCCCCCCATTCTGGGCTAAGGCCTGGGTTAGAGGGCTTACCCCCAGGATCAACATTTTCTACTGGATGATGTTACAAAATAAAATCCTGACTCTTGATAACATTAAGATGAGGGGAATGTATTTAACTAACATGTGTTGTCTATGCAGGGAAGATGAAGAATTTGTCAAACCATATTTTTATTCATTGCACTTACACTTAGGAACTTTGGGGCCTCTTCTTCAACACCTTCAGCTTTAATTGGGTGCTCCCTAAAGATATGGAGGGAATGTTCAATTCTTGGAACATAAATTCTAGAAACAAAGACATTAAAGGGATATGGAATTATACTCTGCCTCATATATGTTGGGTTGTATGGAAAGAGAGAAATGATAGAATCTTTAGAGAGATCGTTACCCCTCCCAAGATTTTGTTCAAGAAAACTAGAAGGTTGATTAGTGAAAACTACAAAATAATGAACTCGGAGGGCACCAATGTTGATGATGAGGATATCATAATCCTCAAAAAGTGGAGAATCCAAATTAATAATAAGAATCAGACTAATCCAAGGGATGATGTGAAATGGGATTTCCCGCCTCCTAGATGGATGAAGGTTAATTTTGATGGTGCATCTAAGGGGAATCCAGGCATTTTTGAATGTGGCATCATTATTCGGGATGAGAATGGTAATTGCAAAGCTATAAAAGCTATACCTATTGGTTCCCAGACTAATCACATGGTTGAGGCTTCTGCAGCTTATTAGGGAATCATCTTAGCTAAAGAATATAATTGTAATAAATTATGGCTTGAAGGAGATTCAAAAAATATCATTAACTGTCTCAATGAAAAATATAAACCTTCATGGACCATTGATAATATTATTAAAGCGGCAAGAGAGAAAATTAGTACTATGGCTGAGTGTATCATCACTCACATCTATCATGAAGGTAATGTGGCGGCTGACTAGGCTGCTAATTATGCTTGCAAAAAAGGGGAAGTCGCATCTTGGTAGGACAAGGACAGTTTTCCACTTGAGATCAAATCCATCATTCAGCATGAGAGATCTTACAGAAACCAGAGAAGTGAAAGACAACTTAAGTTGGATGGGGATAAAAACAAGGAAGGTAAAGATTAATTATTGCAGTATCATTTCCCAAAACTCCACTTCGGATGATGATGTATCCTCACACGATTGCTGGGCTCTAAAAAGATCAGATATTAATACTAATATCAGTAAGGGGATTGCTGTCATTTACATCATTGTGAGGTTCTTTTCTCAAACTACAAAGATGGGAGGTGGGAAGAAAAGATATGAACCAATGAATTGCAATGATTGGAGATAGAAAAGGGAGGCTTTCTCAAGAAGGGAAACTTTAGTGCCTACATGGAGAAAATAAAGGAAGGAAACTCGAGCATCACTCAGTACTTCCTTAAGAATTGGAAAAATGGTAAGATTCTATTTAATAACTACTGGATAGATATCAATGAAGATTATATAGCTAATGCAACAGGTATTCTTAAGGAAGGGATGAAATTTTATCGTGATAGGATTTTCTCTGATTCGGCGGTTGAGAAATTCCTAGAAAACAAGGAGGAAGAAGCTAGAATGGTTAAACAGGTTGGTGGGTTTATCAGTCCTACTCATATCAGTAGACCATGGTGCTTTGTACTTTATGCTGCTATTAGCTACCTCACGCTTGATGGGAGGTTTTCTAGAGCTTATGGTCACCATTTTATCATTTTGAATCATTTTAGGCATGATGAATTTATAAGCATGCCCTATTATTTGATGTGTTCCATGAACCATACTATCAAGAGCCTATAGGAAGAACCTAAAGGGGACCACGCATCCCATCAGGGTCTTATGGTTATTCTCTACAACCATATGAAAGATAAAAATGTGGCTAGACCTATCAGTAAGGGTAATAGCCCTAATAAGGAGTACTCAGACCAGGAGGGCTCGGATGGGATGTTTGAATTTGACACGGAAGATGATAGTAGGGATGATGGTAAGAAGGTGGGTAAGAGTAAAGGTAAAAATAGGGCTAGCATTATTAAAATAAAAATTGAGCTTTTGAATGAAGATATTCCCACCTCTGAGGATGAGCAACAGAATTAGAAAATAATGAAAAGAAATAGCCCAAAAATCAAAGCGAAAAAAGTGGAAAGTAATAGGAGTACTAAGAAAAAAGGCATTTTCGACTCTTCTGATGATGAGGAGAAAATGGAGTACAAAAAAGGGAAGGGTAAAAGGAATTATAGTAGTGTTGACAAAATTCAGGAGGAAGAGAATAGGACTGATTCCTGTGTTAACCACAAAGAGAAGGAGAAAGAGAAAGTTGTTGGAAAAGACCCTGACCAGGCTGGGACTAGTGACCCTCTAAGGAAGAATATTGATTACAACATTGATCCTTACCATAAGGATAGTATTATCTCCTTCGGGAAGTTTATGGGGTCTTTTGCCTACGATATCAAAACTATCAAAGAGGACATTCAAGACCAAAAAAAGACAATAAACATGATAAAAAGGGCTAATTTTGGGGATAAGCCAATGGCTAAGTGCCTTGAAGACTGGATGGAATCTATCAGGAAAGGGGAAGCCTTTGGTGAAATGGGGGGTAAAGTGATGGATTTAGACCAAGCTTTTGAGAAGCGTAAAAATGACAACAAGAGACAGGAGGAAAGAATCACTTTTCTGGAAGAAAAAATCCATAACTTAGACAAATCTATGAACAAAGAGAAGAGCACCCAAATCATTGAGATTCCTGATGATACTAAAGCTGTTGTGGAAAAATTAGAGCTTGACAAAGGAGAGGATAACAAGGACCTCAAGGATACTAGTATCAGTAATCGCACTAGAGCTGGGATGAAGAAAAAAGAAATGGAGCTGGTGGATCAGAATGCTAATATGGACCTTCTGGCTGTTCATGCCTCTGACTTGATGGAGATCAATTAGCTACTACTTTCTTTTGTTTGTGTTGTCTTTCTTTGTATCTTACTGCTTGGCAGTCTTTTTTTTATGTCTTTGGTTGGGCTGTGTGCCTTTGTTTTTGTTGTCTCTTTGTCTGGCTGTCTGATTAGTGTTGAATATCTTCTAATCTTTTGTACAAGATTTCGGGACCTTTCAAATCTTTTTTTTACTGAATCAAAACAAATACCCATGATATGTTTTAACTTTAAGGAATACTATGACAAGATTTGTCAAGATATGAAGTTGTAATTTAACAAAAAATGATGCTCAAACTATCGGCTCACTTTCTAAACCCATTTTTAAATTTTTACAACTCTAATATGGGAGGAAAACCTAAATAAATAGTTGTTCCACGTAAAGATCAAGTACATACTAAATCATTTATAGGAATATAATCATCAAAACCCCTTCTGTAATTGAATCCTTGATGTCAATTATTAATAGACACTTTTGTATATTGACAAGGAAATGTTAAATATAACCCAAGGTTGAGCTATATCAAAATTTTAATAAATTGTAAGCTATCATTGAAACCAAATATCCATTCAAATATTTTTTTATGATGTCCTAGTCAGGAAATACTAAACAAGTTCAAACAGTAACCATCATTAGGACCGAATTTCTTTGTTTTAGCATGCACTTATGCATCAAAATTTGAAGAAGACAAGGTAGCTCACAAATGGATACTGAATCTTTAAACTAGTCTTCTAAAACAATACTTACATGATTAAACTAGTCAAAATCCCTAAAATAGAGGGTTTCTAATCCTTTTGTAACCAAAGAGTCATGAAGACATAACAAGGAAACTAGGAAAATAGTGAATACAGTGAATTTTCTCTGTACTTTTGCAAGGGCCTACATATGTTTTATTCACTGCTCAAACTTTATGACTATTCATTGTCCTTGCAAATACCTTCAAACTCGCTTCTTTAACATATATATATATGACTATCTTGACCACTTTATCATCCATTTTCTTTTCATCATAATAGCAACCCAACTAAGATAATAAATGATGCTTTTCAATAATGATTTTATTTACATCTTTTGAATAATTTTATTGTAGGGTCATGATATTCTTATGGATACTATCTAAATGGTGTTTCTATTATGGATGGTGCATTGCTTTCGATTACAAGTAATAGGAGCTGTCCTTAGCCTCAAAATTTAGAGCACCTTGTTGTTGTAGAGGTAATGCATCTTCAACATATTATTATTCTATAGAACAAAATTAATCTGATCTAGGAGAGTGTAGCTAACAACCAGCATGAGGCAATTCAGAAATTTGTTTAGGTAAGTTGAAATTCATTATGTGCATTTTAAATATATTTAATCTGAATGCTAAATGCATTGATGATTGTTATCAATTGTTCTGATTAAGTAAAAATAGGATTTGAAAGGTCCTGAAACCTTTTACAAAAGGATCAAAAGATAAACATTACTGATCAACCCAAAGAGAGAAAAACACACAAACAGAACAGGGGCACACGGCCCTACAAAAGATAGCAGAAAAGGACTGCACAACAGTCACTAACAATGAAAGAACAACAAAAAATAGCAACATAGAGATATTGAGAAAGACAACAAATGAAGGCTAATTGATGTCCATAAGCTCTTTAGCCTAAATGACTAAGTGATCCATATTGCTCGTAGAAGCTTTCAGATCATCCAAATCCATTTCTTTTTTCTTGGTACTTGCCCTGGTCCTAATTCTAGTCCCCTTGTTGTCTTTAATTTCCTTGATCTCCTCACCTTTATTTGTTTCCAACTTCTCCACAAGAATCTTTCTATGGTCAACAGAGGCTTTCATAATCTAGAGGCTCTGCTCGCTTATCTTCTTAAGGGTCATTTCCATCTTTTGAAGTTTTTCTTCCAGGGAAGTGATCTTGTCTTCATACCTTCTATGGTCAATGTCTTTGCTAATATTGTTTAGGTTTTGTTCCAGCACCAACACTTTTGTGCCCAGCTCCCCAAAAGCTTCCCCCTTATGAATAGCTTACATCCAGTCCTCGAAGCAGGTAGCCAGAGGTTTGTCACCAAAGGTAGCACTTTTGATCATGTTGACCATTTTTCTCTATTCTTGGATATCCACCTTCATAACCTAATTTTCATGAACAATGGTACCCAGAAAATGACCAAAGGAGAGAATACTCTCCTTTTGATCCCGACTTAAGGTAATCCTTCCATCTTTGTTATCTAGTTCACTGGTGTCCTTTTTCTCGCTCAAGGGATTATCTCCAGGCACTTTTTCATTGGGCTTTTTCTCCTTCATTTTCTGCTTACCCTAGATGTGGACCCTAGCCTTCTATTTTTTAGTAGTTTTCTAAATTATAGTATTTTTACTCCTTTTCTCTAGGCTATCCATAAGATTCGCCTCATCATCAAAGGAGACAGAAAGCCCCTTTTTGTTTATACCCTTTCTGTTGACCAGATTCTTCTCCTTCAACTAAGGAGTCTTCCTTTTTTTCCTTTTAAGGTTAGAGTCCTCTTCCTTAGAATTAAAATCAACAGACTCTGAGTCAGAAATATCAATCTTTTTCTTAGAAATCCCTCATCTCTTTTTACCTTTTCCTTTACCTCTAGTATTATACCCCTCAACTCTAGAATCTTCCTCAGTATCTACTTCAAATTTCCCTCTCGAGTCCTCTTTCTCAGTATCCTCATCGCCAGAAGCCTTACCCTTGAGGAGGGGTCTTTCAATTTTGTTATCTTTTAGTAGATTGTAAATAATTACAATAAGGCCTTGATGGGCGACATGATCCCCTTTAGGGTCATCCTGCAAGTCTTTCATAGTATGGTTCATAGAGCTCATAAGATAATAAGGAATGCTTATTATCTCGTCATTCCTAAAATGGTTCAAAATAACAAAGTGATGCTTGTAGGCTCTAGAAAACCTACCGTCCAGGGTAAGGTAACTGATGGAAACATACAATATGAAACACCAAGGCCTACTGATATTATTGGGATATAAGAACCCCCCTACCTTTTTGACCAGTCTAGTCGCCTCTTCCTCACTATCAGGGAATCTTTTGTAAGCTCTGTCAAAGTAGCTTCTATCCTAGTGGAACTTCATTCCTTCCATTGGAAGCCCCATCACCTCAGCCACAAGATCTTCATTAACATCAAACCACTGGTTGTTGAAGAATATTTTCCCATTCTTCTAGTTCTTGATAAAGTACCAAGTGATAGCAAGGTTGCCACCATGGAGCTTCTCCATATAATCACTGAAATTACCTTTTTTTAGAATTTCCCAAACCTTCTCCTTTTGTCTCCATTCATTGCAGGTTGTCAGTTCGAACCTTTTCTTACTTCCTCACATTCTCTCTGTTTGATTAGTTTCCTGCACTATGTTTTTGGACGATCGGTTCTTTGAATTTTTGATATAAATTCCCTTCATTTTCAGAACCCAGAATCCATGTGAGATAGTATGATGACCCCAAGTGGCAACTGTGGAAATGACTTTGTAATAATTAATCCTTACACTTCTCATTTTTATCCCCATCATTTATCAGTTTCTTTTCACTTCTTTGGGTTCCGTAGATTCTCTCATTTAGTATGATAGATTTGATATCATATGGAATGCTTTCCTCATTCTCCCATGAGGTGATTTTACCATTTTCGCATGTGTAGTTATCTGCCCATTCAGTAGCACTGTTGGCTTCTCGATAAGTATGGCTGATAATACAATTTATCATAGTTTTTATGACTTCCTTAACAAATTTAATTATATTGTCAATTGACCATGAGGGGAAAGAATCCTTAGTAAGGAAATCAATTATGTTCTTGGAGTCCCCTTCTAACTGCAAGTTGTTTCAATTAAACTATTTAGCTAGAAGGATGCCACGATAAGTAGCCATTGCCTCAGGAACATGAATAGTCTGGGTACCAATCAAAATGGCTTTTATAGCTTTACAATTACCACTCTCATCACACATTAGAATGCCATAGCCCACAATACCAGGGTTCCCCTTAGAAGCACCATCAAAATTCACTTTCATCCATCCAGAAGGGGGGCATTCCCATTTAGCTTCCTCTCTAGGATCCTTTTGATCTTCATTTTTAATCTGAATTCTCCAATTCTTTAAGACAATAGTGTCCCCATAACCATCAAATAAAGCATTAGAGTCCATTATTCTATGGTTTTTAATTATCAAACTTCTGGTTTTTTCAAATAAAACTTTGGAGGGAGTCTTCATATCTCTAAAAATTATGTCATTCCTCTCTTTCCAAATAGCCTAGAAAACATGGGGCAAAGCAATTTGCCAGATTCTTTTTATAGCCCTATTTTTTATAGTAATATCCCAAGAGCTGAACATTCTCTAAATATCAAAAGGGAGCACCCAAACCAAATTGAAAGAATCCATAAGAAGAGACCACATTTCAAAGGAAAAAGAGCATTGAATGAAAAGATGATTAACAAATTCTTCTTCTTTCTTGCCCAAAGAACACATGTTAGGTAAACACAATCCCCTCATCTTGAGATTATCAAGAGTAAGGATTTTATTTTGTAGCATCATGCAGAAAAAAGTGTTAATTTTGGGAGTAAGGCCTCTGATCCAAGCTTTAGCCCAAAAAGGAGTTTCAAAGTTGACATAGTTAAGATTATAAGCCGAACCCACAGAGAAATTTCCAGAAGGGGTAAATTTCCAAATCAAAGAATCATCCTCTTCAGTAATCACAGTAGCATTTAGGGTTATATTTAAGGATTGGAGGTTAGGATCAATCAAAGAGAAATCAATCTAGTGGTTATTCACCCAATATTCAGCAACCTTGGAGCCAAATCTAATTTTACAATAATCAACATGGTGCCCCCAAATAGGATTCTCCAAGAAAGGATTCTCCCCCACCCAAATATCTTTCCAAAAATCAATTTTATCCCCTTTACCAACTTTCCACTTAGCCCCTCCCCGAATGACATTCTTAACCTTAACAAGATTCTTCCAAATACAAGAACCTAAAGTGTCCATATTAGAGTCCAGAAAGTTTTGAAGGTTAGGAATGTATATCTTGTATTTATTTTTTCATATAGTGCTCCATTCCCCCTTAGCCTTATAGCTCCTCCAACCAAGTGTGGAAAGAAGAGATTCATTTAGATTTCTAATCTTTCTAATACCAAGACCATCTTTCATCTTGGGCATGCAGACCTTGTCCCAAGAAATAAGAGAAAGTCTTTTATTCTTTTCAACTCCAAACCAGAGAAAAATTCTTTGAATCTTTTCAATGGCTTCAGCATATTTATTAGGTATCTGAAAGATACTAAGAGCATAAATAGGAATACTTTGGAGAGAGGATTTTAGCAATTAAATCTTACTAGCCTGACTAAGAAGGGCCCCTTTCCATCCAGCAAGTTTCTTGTGAAACTTGTCAACAATAGTGCTCCAAAAAGAATTAGGTGGATTAAGACCAAGAGGGAGACCCAAGTAGGTAGTAGGGAGCTGACCAATTTGACACTCCATAATTCTGCTGATTTTATTCTGTCTAAAATCTGAAGTATTGATGAAATACAAGGAACTTTTGTCCCAGTTAATATTTTGACCTGTAGCATTACTATAATTCTTGAGACAAGTTTTGAGATTTCTAGCTTCAGTAACAGTAGCTTCTCCCAGGAAAATAGAATCATCCTCAAATTATTGATGGGAAAAGACATAGTTCAAAGAAGAGGGTCTCATTCCTTTAAGGTCACCCTTGTGGACAGCATTATCAATATATCTGCCCAAACATTCAGCCATAATAACAAACAACACATGGGATAGAGGGTCCCCTTGCTTGAGCCCTCTAGAAGATTTGAAAAAGGGAGAAGGAGAACCATTGACTAAGATAGAAAAGGAAGCTGAAGTAACTAGCTGCATCAAAATCTTAGTATAGCTACTATTGAAACCAAAAGCAAGGAGAGTTTTTTGTAAGAAATCCCAATCAACTCTATCATATGCTTTTGAAAGACCAATTTTTAATATGAACCCTTCTTTCTTAGCCATAACCAAGGAGTGAATATTTTCATGGACTGTAATTATGGAATCCAGAATTTGTTTGCCCAGAACAAAACTAGTTTGTTGATGGGAAATGATCTTAGGAATGAGATTCAACAATTTGGAAGTAATAAGTTTTGATATTATCTTATAGGTCGACTTACACAAACTGGTAGGCCTAAAAAAATCCATAACATCAGCCCCTACCTTTTTAGGAATAAGAGCAATAAAAGTATCGTTAAGTTATTTGAGGATTCTTTTGGCTCCAAAAAATTCTTTAACGACATCAGTAACATCCTTACCTACAATTGGCCAATACATTTGGAAAAAGAACATAGGGAACCCATTAGGGCTAGGGGACTTGCTACCTTCGAAGGAAAAGACAACTTTCCTGATTTCTTCATTAGACGGAATAGCTTTAAGAAATAAATTATCCTGATCTGTAAGGATTTTAGGGATACTAGCCAAAATGTCATGTTGAGAGTTGTGATCCAGCTCGTTATTTTGGGTGAGCAAGTTCAAAAAATAATCCTTGGCTTCCTTAGCAATATCTTCCTCCTCCAAAAAACCATTATTCCCTCTGAGTTTTGATATTATGTTTGCGGCCTTATGCTTGATAGCCGATAAGTGGAAAAATTTGGAGTTTTTGACCCCTTCTCTAAGCCAAGTATTTCAAGATCTTTGTTTCCATAAAATTTCTTCCTTATGCACCATATCATGATACTTTGTAATAACTTCACTCTCTTTCTCCTTTGGGATGTTCATGTAACCAATTTTTTGAATAGAGTCTTGAATATCTTTAAGCTCTGTAATAATTTTAGCTTTGTTCATAAAGATGTTCCCAAAAGTATCTGTATTCCAAGTCTTGATATTATCTTTAACATGTATGAGCTTATTAGCCAATCTATACATAGAAGTGCCTTCAATTTTAATCTGCCACCAATAACTAACTTTCTAAGGCAGCTCCGGATGGAGATTCCACATTTTCTCAAATCTCAAAGTAAAATTCCTTTTTCTAGAGATAAGGTCGGCAATAAAAGACAGAGGGTAATGGTTTGACCCAACCCTAACAAAGGTAGTCAAAGAACAAATAATTTTGATACCAATCATTAGTAATAAGAGCTCTATCCAGTCTTACCTGAATCAACTCCTTTCCTTCTCTCATATTAGTCCACGTATAGCTAATCCCTTGCAAATTGGTATCAATAAGAGCTTGTCTAGTAATGAAGTTCATCAAATCAAGTATGTTGTCCAAGTTAGGTTGACTACCTCCAATTTTTTCATCTTCTTTAAGAGGAGTGTTAAAATCTCCCAGAATAATCCAGCTTCATTCTCAAAAAGATTCATAGCCTGATCAATTTTGACCCAAAAATTTTTCCTTTCATTCTTTGTATTAGGAGCATAGATGTTAGTAAGGATCCAGGAAGTATCATCCTTTATGTGGTGAAACCTGATGCAAGCCATGTTATTGTCTTGGATGATCACTTCACCTTTTATAGTATTACCATTCCAAAAAGTAGCAATACCTCCAGAGGCCCCATCCAAGCTGCCTCCACTAATAACATTATTTTTTAAAAACTTGAGGTTTTCAACCTTCTCCTTAGGCATTTTAGTCTCTTGAATCAAGACTATATCCGGTCTATTATCTCTAACCATATTTCTAATAAGATCCTGCTTATGAGGGTTATTAAGCCCTCGAATGTTCCAAGTGATAATCTTCATTTCTTCTTGGTCATTCTTGCCTGTGAGATAGTTCTCTGATTGTTATCAATTGTTATATCAGCATTTGTTAGTTTTTATGGTCCAATTATTCCCATACACCATTTAAATCTCTTGGATAAGTAAATTTGTTATAAGTATTGTAACATTATTTTAAATCTAACATGGAGAATAATCACATTGATCAATTACATAGAATCTTGAAACAACCTTGCCAAGTAACATTCTAGTGTAAAAAACTTGTTGCTCTGCCAAATTGTAAATGCAATTTCAATTTAATTTTTGATCCAGTCAAGGACTGAGGATCCTATTAAGGACCATCTAAACTTGCATCCAAACCACAACACAGTGGAATTCAACAACTTAAACACAAGATCTGATATAAAACTGGAATCTTTATTCATAAATTCACTGATTACATGCAATGTTCTGAGCTATAAGGCCTTCCTAGTTACGGCCAATTACAAAGCAAGTAACAGTCTACAAGATCTCGCAGGATCCAAATCTTTTCACAACTTAACCACTCAACTAGCCCATGTCTACAATACGACAGGACGTTGGTAGGGATCCCAAGAAAGATCTAAACTTGTACTCAAAACTTCCAAGCAATCTTCCTGTGCCTAAGCTCGCAAGCTACTAACTCCCACCTCCTTCTTCTTATGCCTAAACAACTACCCAAACATCCTATATATACTCATCCTCAGCCACAATTCGGCTAGATGAAACAATTAACTCCTACAAACAATTATTAAATGCCAAAACATCAATCGGCTTACAAAATAGCCTCACAATAAATAAATTCTCCAAGATGGCCCCAAACGGTCATCAGATCCGCATAGAAGAATGAAACACACTAGATCTAGGTCCTCACATGTCCAATGGTCAATCCATAAATCAAGGAACGCAACCCAAATTAAATGCACAGTCAGCCAAGCCGATTTATCCAAATAACCAAGTCGGTCTGCAAGAACACCGAGCGCCAGTGAACCGACCATGCCAAGCATGACTGAGCATGTAGTTATTGCCGAGTACTAGAAGCAATCGACGCCTTCAGTTACCGAGCATTCTTTAGAGACCGAGCACCCCGGTAACCACAGAAACCAAGCAAATACTTCACCAACTAAGATCAAAACTACTAATCTGCCTTTCAAAACAAACATATTTTTGGTTGATACAGGATTGCCAAGAATCCTAGGATGCTCCTGCATCAATTTCCCATATATTGTGTTTCCAATTCTAAATGTTCTAATTACGTAAATCAGGATAGGGTCTAAATCCTTATATAATAGCCTAACAGGAAAATGTTTTGGTTCTATTTTGAAGCCAAATGTTGATTCTACTCAATAAAGGAATTGTTTCTCTCATCCAACATTGGCACTAAAGTCAATAAATGTATACCCTCTACAATTATAACTAAAAAATAATGAAAAATTGAAGGTCTATGGAGCGAGCGGGAGGAAATTTGAATGAAGTGAGTGGGAAGGCACTTTGAGCGGGAGGTGGATTGTAGGCTGGAATCCTAGGTCAGGGAGTTGACTCTGGCATTGTGGTGGGGTCAGATGGAAATTTAGACGGAGAGAAATATTTGGACTCTTCTGATGATTCTTCAAAATGAGGTAAGGACAAGGAAGACAGGATGGAAAGTGCATCTATGACCCTGGGGGAAGAGGGGACCCCAATGGGGCCCCTAAGTTTTGTGGTGCATTGTCAGAAGGTTCAAATGATGTTGTTGACTGGTCATGGGCTGCATTGTTTGGGAAAAAACCCTCTGGTAAATCTTCTCTGCCAGAAGTGAACAATATCTCTGATCCTTCGAAGGGAGATTTTGGTATTTGTGTTCTTGATTTGGTCGTAGACAACTGTATTGCCTCTATGGATCTTACCTTGGTTGGAAAATTTGTTGGGCCAAGACCGAACATTGATATTGTTTGTTGTTTTGTTAGTAGAAGATGGTTCTTGAAGGGTCAAGTGGACATTGTGGTGATGCCTAAGGGGGCTCTTTCCTGTGTATTTACTAATAAATAAGACATGATGAAGGTGCTCTGTGGTGGTCCCTGGTTCTTTGGAAAATCCTCCTTGGCCTTACATAAATGGGGGCCAAATCTTGATTTAAACAGTTCTTTTATTGAATCGGTTCATGTCTGGATTAAACTCCTTGGTCTTCCTTTGGAATACTAGAATGAGGGACTCCTCAAGGGTATAGTGAGTGTGTTTGGTGACCTTTTGGCTATTGACCTAGCAACGTCATCCAAATCCAGGTTATTTTATGCTAGAATCTATATTAACATCAATCATACCACGGATTTACCGTTGAATATAGACATTGGCTTGAAGATGGGGAAGTGGCAACAAACTTTGGAATTTGAATCCCTCCCCTTTGTCTTTTTTGTGTGCAAAAAGTCTGGTCATTGGGAAAGAAAGTGTCTAATGAAACAAGTAAAGGAAAAAGAAGAGCAAAGTAAGAAAGTAGGTAGAAAGGAGTGGAGGCTAAAAGATAATCAAGATATATCCAATAGGGAAGATGCTCCAAAAAATAAGAATGGTCTAGAAGATAATGACCAGGTTATTGTTGAGAATATTGATGATAGGAACTCTGATCTGAAAGCTGAAGATAAGAATGATGTTGTCGAGGCTAATCTCAACTCATTGGGAAAGATCATGGATGATTCAAACATTAGCCTCTCTCATAATTCTGAGGTGTCGGTCAGTGAAAAAAATCAGCTATGCAATGGAGGTAATCCTTCCCTCTCTAAGGTTCCAATTCTTGAACAAATCTAGTTTCATTTGGATTGCTCTCCTGTTGGCTTGAAGATGAGGGAGTCTCCTGCTGGAATGTCTCAAAAGGATGATGTTTTGGAAGTGGGGAAGCATATAAATGATACCCAAGGGTGCAACATCTTGGGAATGCCTAAAGATGACTCCTCCATGGCCATCTAAAGAGTGTCAGATATCCCGAGGACTCCCCTTGGGAAGGGGATTTTCCATTTCTAAATCTTCAAAGTGTCTTTGACAAGGAAAAGAAATGTAATAAGGGAAGGGGAAGACCGCCTAAATAGATAAGCAGAGGTGTTGATGTATGTAGCATCGATTAGATAAAACTAATTATATACAATAAATTATGAGAAATGATTTACATACATACATACATACATACATACATACATACATACATACATACATACATACATACATACATACATACATATATATATATATATATATATATATATATATATATATATAATTGATATTATTTGTATTAATATATATAGATATATGTATATAATGTTAATCATTTAATTATTATTATAATTAATATATAGTTAATTATTAAATTAGATTAATGAATAGACATGTCCCATGAAGGGACATGTCCCTTCTCATCTTTATCATGTATATATTCAAGAGATCGATGCATTTGGAAAACACATACTTTTACTACAGTGCTATTACATTTGCAGTGATCTGAAATTTAACATGGTATCAGAGCCAGACTGCAAATGTGTAAGAATAGAAATGATATGGAGAAAAATTCATACAAAGGAGATAAAGATTAAATGGAGAATAGCCACGGTAGAAAATTTAGTGTATAACAAAAGTTGCTCGTGCACATGACAGGAAATAGATAAGAAATATCAGGGAAATCATGAAACAAATGGAAATGAAAATCCCCGTGGTGCGAGGATCTCTCCAGCTGAGAAAAGACTGAATTCTCTCACCCTGTGTAGCAAAGTCTCCCAAAACAGTCTAAATTCGAGCAGCCAAGCTCCGCAGACAGTCATATCGCATTTTCACAACTTTAGGGGGCTTAGTGCTGGGAATCGGATCGAATTCCTCGTCGAGCTCATCCTAATCAACTGTATCAGCCTGTGAAATTCAAATGTCCATGTGGGGAGACATTCTGAGCCAAAATCTGTAGTACCAAGAGCCGATTAAAATGCATAGAAGAAAATTGTGGGCACAATGAGTTCTGGGTACCAAACCAAAATGAAGAAGAGAAGATGCACGAGAACTGTAGTAACAGGGTTCTTCCATTGGCATATATCATCGACCCATTTGGCTATGTTTACCAGTCCGGACAGAACATTCATGATTCTAAACCAGTTGGCTTTAATCCTCCGCATGCTCCATACATTGGAGTCCATGTCCATTATGTACTGAACGACTTCCTGTCGAAGCGGAGGCTCTGAGCGAGACAATCTGAGTGCAACGATCTTCATCGTTGTTTTTCTCAGCATTTCCTACTACATAAGCCCCAATGGATGAAGATAATGCATTCTGGGGAGCAACGGCTGCGTGTAGACATGCAAAACATCGAGGAGCGACGAGCATGAGAATCGAACCACGAGCTTGATTTCCCCCATTTTTTTCAGCCCCGAGGGGAGAAAAACCATAAGTGGGTATGAATTCGTGTAGACTTTGTTGCTTTCCAGGGTGGATATTCAGATTCGAACCTTGCTGATCCTGTGATCTGGTTTCGTGACCTTGTTGTTCACCATGTTGAAAATATGCCAGTTGTCGAAGACCCCTATTGTGAAGAACAATGACTTGAGGCACCCATAGTTCAATACTGGTGATTACAAGTATTCACAAGAGTGTGTTCATTGGGGATGCATATAGAGTTTTTTGATTGGCGAAATGATCTTATTCTTGTCTCTTGTAAATTTAGATAGGCAATCCTTCTTTTGAAGAGTCAAAGGTATCTATTGTTGCCAACAAGATCTCTATGTGGATTTATCTTATTTGTGTCTTTTTTTGGGGGGGGGTGAAATAATGTTCTAATTTAGCACACCATGTATCATCCATCACGAATGATTTCATCCAATCATGTATCACTGGGACTTTGATTAGGCATTTTCATTCATCATAGGTTTGAACGTAGGGAATAATAGATGACTAATGTCGCTAGCCGAATTGCAAGTCTAAATGTAATGCGGATCCTAAATGAGCCAATCATTGCTGCCATAGCTTATTGCTTTGGTAGAGCTCAGGAAGATTATAAGAAACGCATTCTTGTGTTTGACCTTGGAGGAGGTACCTTCGATGTTTCTATTTTTGTTGTTCAGAGAGGCAAATTTGAGGTGAAAGCCATTGGGGGAGAGGCACATTTGGGTGGTGTAGATTTTGACAATAGGATGCTTGCCTACTGTGCCCAAATATTCAACAAGTACAAAACAAATTTATGTGTGAGTGTAAAAGTTCTTCGGCGACTGCGTTCAGAATGTGAGAGGGCAAAGAGAAATCTGTCTTCAGTCGTAGAGATTGTAATTGACATTGACGGTCAATTTTGATTTATTTGATAAGTGCATGGAAATTGTGAAGAAATGTGTGGAAGATGCCAAGTTGAGTAAGACCCAAATTGACGATATTGTATTGGTAGGTGGTTCCTCATGAATACCAAAAGTGCAGGAAATGGTTTGAGATTTCTTCGATGGGAAGGAGTTGTGCGGAGCTATAAATCCTGACGAGGCAGTAGCCCATGGTGCTGCGCTTCAGGCGGCAGCACTGAACAAGGAGGACGTTCACATTGTGATGGTGGATGTCATGCCTCTGAGTCTTGGAATTTCAGTTGAGGAAGGAATAATGTTGATAGTTGTTCTGCGAAATACTCCACTCCTAGCTCTAAAGGAGACATTTGTCACCATGTCTTTTGATGATCAGGCTTATGTATATATTTGAGTCTTCGAAGGGGAAAGGCATTTAGTTGTAGACAACTATCTACTTGGAAAATTTTTACTATCATGGATTTAAGCATTGTCCTAAGGTAGAAGTAATACATCTAAAATCAGGAAGAGTAAGCATATATTGGACAAATAATATATCGAAAGACATGAGGAGCCAAAACCCTCATAAGAATAATGTCTTCCTAAATATCACCACAGTTTAAAAGAAAAGAGACAAGATATACATATCTAATGGAATTATCATTTATACGCTTCATTTTGGAGGCCTTGGTTTAGGAGAGATTGTTCTAGTATAATTAAGATTGAAGACTTTGAAAATTGACATCACAAGGATGAACCGAGGGTCAAGCTAGTTGGATTTCTAGCCCTAAGGCAATTAACACTCGTATGTGTAGGAGGATGTTTGTTCTAATTCAATGATTGTGACATCATGTGGGTCTTTCATAACCGAGTTATATATAGACTTTCATTGGAGCAACTTGCATCAGGAAAGATGTTGATGAGCAATTGCCCAAAATAATGAGATAAGTATTTTTATTATATCTTGAGAACTACCTTTATTTACTTCTTGTAGTTAATCTCTTATTTGTATTTTTATACGTACTTTACTTGAGTTATATCACATTCAGAAGTTCTTTTTTAAAATTGATTTATCAATTCGGTAATTTGGATTCATTTGAAAGAACCATCAAATATTTGGTAAGAGTAAGAAAAAGAAGAATGATATAAGAGTGGGAATTTTACATTGTGAGGGGGAATAATATCCAATGTTACATTCCCATTTGAACCATCCTTAGTGGGGAAATGACTCAAGGGGAGATGTCTCTCAAATAATTTGAGAAGGCATTTTCTGATTTGATGTATATGGACAGTAAAAGATTGAGGTTCCTTCCTATGTATATGTCATAGTGTGTAGAAACTTTGGATATTCAAGACAGGTCATGTGAAAAATTCTAGTAATGCTCGAGAACAATGACATCATTTTGTAAATTTGCATGATATTGTCTATATGGGCTCACCTTACAAAATGAAATACTTAAGATAAGTATTCCATGTTTTATTCATGCTATACTATTGGACGAAAGCACAAGAAAATTGCATTCAAGGGAGAAAGAACTTAATGCTTGCAGTTATGGAACTGAGTTGAGAGTTGATATTAGATTCAAAGGGAGTCTGACAATCCATTATAGACAACCTTGGAAAAGGAGGTTAGGAGGTTGCTACACGATATTGAGCTTTAGAGGAAGAAACTAAAGGATCTGCATCTGTGGACATCCAAGAATCTTGATTCAGATGGAGCTGACCATGTCAAAATGGGCTCCTTAGTGATCAATAGTCAGAGGACTGTGATTCTTAAGATGGATTTTTAGCATCAATGATCCATTATTTATAGAGATTCCTTATCACTATGTAAAAGACATGGTAGGAAGGAATGTGATCCAGTTGGAGTATATTAATACAAGTGATCAAACAACAGATATTCTTACCAAACCTCTCCCCAAGGTGAAAGTTGATCACTTTAGGAAAGAATCTTGGTATGGTTGAAATATAAAATTTTGATTTGTATTGATAAATATGTTTAATGTGTAAACTTCTTTTGTCAGATGTGTGACTTTATGGGCCCACCCATCCTATGTACATTTCTAAAAGGTGATGACTTTTTAGAGAATGAACACTTGTATTAGATGTTACAAGGTGACGATCTTGTAATGGAGATTCGTTATGGTATACTTTTGATATGTCAGTGCACATTCCATAATAGGGTTATATGTAAGGGGAATGTAATGTTCTCAAATTACTATATCATTGTATCACGATCTGAAGTGATATGAAAATTAGTTATCATGATCTAAGGATTCCTCATATCACATGTTAGGTGATATGTAAAACTAGGTATCACATGTCAGGTGATTTCTCATATCACATGTTAGGTGATATGTAAAACTAGGTATCACATGTTAGATGATTCTCATATCACATGTTAGGTGATATGTAAAATTGGGTATCGCATGTCAGGTGATTCCTCATATCACATGTTAGGTGATATGTAAAACTAGGTATCACATGTTAGGTGATTCCTCATACCACATGTTAGGTGATATATAAAATGAGCATCACATGTTATGTGATATTTGCTTTCACGAGATATGTGAGATTTCTTATCACAAGAAATGTGATATATGATTTTATCTTCCCTAGCTAAGAGGGAGTGTTGATGTATGTAGCATCGGTCAGATAAAACTAATTATATAGAATAAATTATGAGAAATGATATATATATATATTTACCATGTATATATTCAAGAGATCGATGCATTTGGAAAACACATACTTTTACAGTAGTGCTATTACATTTGCAGCGATCTGGAATTTAACAAGAGGAAATGAAAGTTCATTAGATATCGTGAATGGAAAGCAGCATACCATCCCAGAGGCTTTCTCCCTAGGTAAGAAATGAAGATTTTTTCTTGGAATATTAGGGGCATGAATGCTCCCCATAAGCATGACATTATGAGGAACTTGGTTAGGGATCATAAACTCAATGTTCTACTAATTTGGGAAACTAAGATGAGTAAAGATTGGGTGGAAAAATTTAAGTTCTTCCATAATTTTTGTGTGAGCAGTAGTAGTTCGGAGGGTGCTTCTAGAGGGACTGTGATCTTTTGGAATAAGAGCATTATTAATGGAGAGGTTCTTTTTGAAGATGATAATATGATGTCTTTGAAAATGCATAAAATTAGAGATAATTTTGATTGGGTCATCACTAATGTGTATGTACCTAATACAAAGAATGGAAGAGCCAACTTTTGGCTTAAATTGGTTGATCGAAGACAATATTTTAAGGAGGAATGTTGGTTGATCATGGGGGATTTCAATAATCCCCTTAAGGAGTTAGAAAAGTTCGGTGGTATTTTCTCCTAGATGAAGGGAAGATTTGGTCTTATGAACTTCATCAATAGTCAAGCCCTTTCAAATATTGATCTCTGGGGTATTGATTACACTTGATCTAACAAAAGGGTTGGTAAAGGCTGTATTCAGGTCAGGCTGGATAGGGCTCTTCTCTCTCATGGGTGGTTGAGTAAGTTCCTTTGCTCTCTGTCTTCTTTTTCTAAGATTGGTTCAGACCATTATCCTATATCTTTGTTGGCTAAATATTTTACCTATAAAAGGAGGCATCCTTTCAGGTTTGAAAAGATGTGGTCTTTACACCTTGATCTTTCCTCTAGAATCAATAAGTGGTGGGATATTAAGGTCGAAGGTACTGCCATGTTTAGGGTGGCTAAGAAGTTAAAATTCATTAAGGCTAAGCTAAGGAATTGGAGTAGAACAATTTTTGGAGATATTTTTTGGCTCAAAGACTATGCTAAGAATAATCTCCAGCAGATTCAAAATCTTATCCAGCAGAATGTTTACTCGAAGGAGAGTAGAAAACAAGAGAATGAAGCTTTAGTTGAATACCATAATTTTATTTGCAGAGAAGAAATCTATTGGAGGCAGAGATCTAGTGTTACCTAGTTGAAAGAAGCAAATAGAAATACTAAATACTTCCACGTAACCACCATGAAGCATAGGGAAGCTAATCGGCTTGCCAAGATTACCAAGGAGAACTCTTTTTTTGACAAGGAAGAGGACATTAAGAAGGAGGTTGTGGACTTTTTCTCCTCCCTCTTTTCTGTTGATGTTCATTTAGATGAGAGAGAGTAGTTGAAGCTTTTAGAAGGCATCCCTCCCTTAGTCACAAGGGACCAAAATTGTTGGCTTTCTTCCATTCCTTCCTCTTTGGAAATTAGGAATGTTGTCTTTTCCTTTAAAGGGGACAAAGCTCCGAGTCTAGATGGTTTTTCCTATGTTCTTTTTCCAACAATATTGGCATATCTTGAGGGAATATATGTTGATGTTCATTTCTAAGGTGCTTACCCTGATATTGCTCAAGATTCTCCCTAGCATTATCGTCCCCCAACAGAATGGTTTTGTGCCTAGGAGACAAATCTTGGATTCTATCATTTCTGTCCAAGAGAATATTCACTCTCTGTCTTTAGCCAATAAGAATGGATTTCTTTTGAAGTTAGATCTGGTGAAGGCTTATGATAGGGTGGATTGGAAATTTCTGGTTAAGGTGCTGGAGAAGTTTGGGTTTGGGATTAAAGTCATCCAATTGATTGACCAACTTATTTATACTGCTTCTTTTGTTGTTCTGATTAATGGGTCTTCCTCTCATTTCTTCAGAAACTCTAGGGGATTAGGCCAAGGTGACCCTTTGTCTCCTATCATTTTTACCATTATCGCTGAGAGTTTGGGAAGATATCTTTTGAAGTTGATCAATGATGGCCTTCTCCAAGGGGTTAGACCATCCTCTACTAATTCAGTTTGTTCCTATGAATAGTTTTTTGATGACATGGTTACTATGGGCCTCTCAACTATTAAGGAGGAAAAAAACATGAAGGTTTCCCTTAACACTTACACTAGATCCACGAGGTTGAGTATTAATTGGAATAAGAGTTCCCTCTTTTTCATCAACACCCTAGGAGAAAGACAAAGGAAGATCTCTACCATTCTGGGGTGCAGGAATTCCTCTTTCCCAGCTTCCTACTTGGGTCTCCCTTTGGGAGGTAAACTTGCGGACTCTTTCTGGCTAGATATTATAGACAAATTTAACCAGAAGCTTGTTGGATGGAAATGGCTATTCTTGTCTCAAGTTGGTAAGATCACTTTGTTGAAATCTTCTTTGTAGAGCTTAGTCATTTACGCCCTCAGTTATTTAAGATTCCTTCTAAGTTTGCAGATAAGATGGAGGGGATTCAGAAAAAATTCTTTGGTTAGGTACTGAGGATAGAAAATGTATCCCTATGGTTGCTTGGGACAGTGTGTGCAAAGAAAAAAAATTGGGAGGCTTGGGTATTAGGACTACCAAGCAAATGAATAAAGCTCTCCTGGCTAAACATTTATGGAGACTCTTTGGAGAAGAGAAAGAGTGGAATACTATTTGGAAAAATAAGTATATCTCTAACCTCGCGCTTGATCAAATCCTCCAAACAGATTTCCATATTGTTGGCTCATAAATTTGGAATAGTGTCCTCAAAGACAGAGATGTTGTTGTTGCTAGGGGAAGATGAATGCTTGGCAATGGCAGAAAAATCAATTTTTGGGATGATCCTTGGATTATGGATAAACCATTGAGCTTGATCCCTGAGCTACTGGATATCAAGGATAGATGTTTGGATCTTTTTGGGGATTTTTTTGGGGACTATTGGAGAGATGATGGCTGGGTTAATATCTTAGGGGTGGATTTTTTAGATAAACTATTGATCTCTCATAGGGTTTCTATTGAGAAAGAAGATATTTTTATATGGGGACTCAACCCATCTGGATCATTTTCTATGGCTCCTGCGTGTAAGGCCCAAGTCCATTATTTTGATCCTCCTTTTTTGGCTATGGAATGGAATAACTTTCTTATCCCTAAAGGGGAAATCATTTTTTGGTTATTCCTCCAAAACAAAGTTTTAACTATGGATAATCTTGTTAGGAGGGGTTTCTATTTTCCCAATAGATGTTGCTTATGTTTTAATAATGAAGAATCCACTCCCCACTTATTACTCAAATGCTCTTATACTCATCAGTTGTGGGAGGTTTTATTTCAAAGATGGAATGTCTGTTGGGTGCTTCCGAACTCTCTCCAGGATTTCTTCCAGCAATGGTCCTACCCTAGCTCAGATCACATGGTTAGCATTGTGTGGAACATGGCTATTCTACATCTCATTTGGAATGTCTGGAAAGAAAGAAACAATAGGGTTTTTAGGGAACAACTCAAGTCCCCCATGATGCTTATTAATGTCATTTTCAGAGGCATCTAGGAGAATTACGATTCCAAATTCATCCACGGTACTGCTATGGAAATTGACTACTGCAATCTTAATGGTATTGAGGAGAAGAATAGTAAGTAGGAGAATTGTTCTTGGATGACTCCCCCTAAAGGATGGATTAAAGTTAATTTTGATGGTGCTTCTAAGGGGAATCCGAGAAGAGTTGGTTGTGGTGGTGTCTTAAGAGACTGCGGGGGAAACTTCCTAGCAGCAATTGTTGTTCCCATTGGGTTTCAAAATAATCACATGGCTGAAACGTTGGGGGCTTTTCATACTATTGCTTTGGCTAAAGATTTAAATACTAGGAATATTTGGATTGAGGGAGATTCTTTAAATACCATTAATTTCTTAAAGGGGAAGAATAAACTCTCCTGGTCCATAGCTAATTTCATTAATCTGATAAAATCTTTATGTGATTCTTTTGCTCTCCATTTCTCTCATGTGTATAGAGAATCAAATAAAGTGGCAAACTACTTTGCCAATTTAGGGGTTAATTTGGAGGCTCCCACTACTTTCAATGATCAAAAAGATTTAAAAGAGGATGTTATTAGTCTTATTTATTTTGACAAGACTAATAGTAGAGAAGTGCCAAGTATTATTAATGATGGCATGAAAAATAAAGAATGATGGCCACTCCAGGGGTGCTTACGGAGGGGTCCTTTTAATGAATCTTCATTTTTTCCTCCTCAGATCGCATGTTTTGTGGGTCCTTTTTCTCACATTTTATTGCTACATTTTGTACCACTAGTGCTGCTACAATTTGTTTCAGTTGTGGAGCTTCTCCGGTGTGGAGTGTAATTTTTCGGCTTCTACTATGATGGGAGGTGATTTGAAGAAGGTTGAGCCAAATGACTGTTCCAAGATTAAGGAGGATGTCCAAGTTTGGAAAAAACTCAAAAAGGGGAGGATGATGCCCTACATTGAGAAGCTGCATGGGTACGACAAGAGCATTATGCATAAGTTTATTGATGGATGGAGGAATGATTCTGTTAATATTGGGGGAAAGAAAATTGATCTCACGGTCGACCTCGTAGGCCAGGTTACAAATCTGTAGAATTCTAGTAAGAATTTTTATAGGGATAGGAAGGTTTCTAAGATGGCTGTTAAATAATTTCCTATTTCAGTGGATGAAAATAATGCTATGGTGAAGAATACGGATTTTTTTTGTTATTGAGCACTTTGATGAATTTTGGAAGAAAATCCTTCTGGTTATAATGGAATATTTTACTCTAGACAAAAGGTTCACGCGAGCACAATCTCACCATTTTGTGCTCCTAAACCATTTCCATCACAAAGATAGGATTTCTTTTCCTTTTTATTTGTATAGCTCGTTATATCATAGTCTAGTTGAGAACAAAGAAAATGCAGGGAAACCTGTGCTTCATGAGGGCCTCATTCTCCTCATTTATGAGCACATGAGAGATAATATTCCTAATCCCATTCACAAGAACCCTAAGGAGAAAAGGAAGAGCTCTGGTTCTATGGATGTGGGGGATATCATTACGTCTAGGTAAAAGGCTAAGACTGAGAAGACCTTGACCAAAGAGTCTGCTGGTGCTTCCGAGGTTACAAAAAATATAGTTGGTTACTCAAGCAGCTTGGAGGACATGGAAGATTCTGATTATGTTTCCAAGGAGGTTTCATCAGAAGAGGATGAGGACTATAACCCTTATTCTGAGAAGAAAGGCTAGAAGGTTGAGGGTTCATCCTCCATGTTGGCTATAGAGGAGTTTGTTGAGGGTGGTGGTGACTCAGAGAGGGTACAGAGTAATGATGAAGATAATAAGGGCATGGAGGACGGTAGAAGAATGGCTAAGGGGAAGACAAGGAACCCTGTCTATGAAGATTTTGTTGATGGAGAGCAACACGATGTTTATTTTTCTATTGAGGATTATGTGCCTGTGGAAGATGTTGAATCTCATGATCCTAAAAGTAGGGATTCGTCAGTTAGATTAACTCTGGAAGATTTTACCGATAATGATGAAATCACCATTGGCATGCTTCAATCTACTAAGGTTAAGGCCTTGTATACTTTTCAACTGGGCAATGGTGCTTCCATGAAATTAAGCACCTAAATCTCAAATACAGAGCGTTGGAGGCTAAGCACAACATCTTGGTAGAGAAAGTCAACAATTTGGACAGTACCCCTTCCTCGTCGAAGGTTATGTAGGATGATCATGGTACTGCTACTAGGATGGACAATATGGAAAGGTCCCTTTGCAACATTCTCAAGCAAAGCAAGGAAGGTATGCATTTTTCCATTAGTAATTTGAAGATCCTGGTTGACTTGCTGGATAAGGGCAATAATTTTGTGGAGGGGGATGTTGTGGATACTTCGAAGGGGAAAGGTAAAGGACCTGGCTCTAGAACCAGAGCTAAAAGTAAACAGAGCTCTTCTCCTAAGGAAATCATTGATCTAAGGGATACTCTACAGAGGATGTCAGTGTTGGATGGTCAGATGGAGACTACCATGAAGACCCTAGGGGTGGAACATACTGCTAGTTGATTTGCTGGTGTTGGTTCTATTTTTTGTTGCTACTGCATTGGGGTGTCTTTTTCCCCTTGGTTGTTAGTTTTTTATTGTTTCTAATTTTTTTTCTTTAAGGCTTTATCTATAATGTACTGATACTTTTGGGTTTCGAGTCCCTATAAAACCCATTTTTGCTTTAATTTCAAAACTGACAAACAGTGAAACTATGATCCATTTTCCTAATCCAAAGTCTTGAATATGAGGATCCATCCATTCTGGAACTAGTTCTACTTTATTCCCTCAAAAATTGTGCACTCAAGTAAAAAAAAAGTTGTTTGTGTTAGTGATAGAAACAGATAGCACACTGAGCTGTTTTAACATTCTATATCTTAGATAAGGGAAGTTCGTCAATGCCTCCAAGAATTCTTCTCACTTCATTTGACAACTCAATAACTTCATCATCTTTGTGCCATGCAGTATATTGTAATGCAACATGGGGAATTAGGTTTTATAGTGACCATGTGGAAATACCCTTATGGTAATGCATATGGAAGATTAAAGGTTGTACATTCAAGAATACTTACAAATCTCATACAAATCTTTTTCCAACTAGAAAAGATAATCACGATTGTTTCCACTTGGACCAAAAAAATTTGCAATTTGACTGCAAAAACATATATTAGTGACAACGATTAGTACCATCCAAATTCCAAATTAAGATACTTTAGTCCCTAAATATTACATTCCTTTCGATATTAAAACTACAAAATTCATGCTGAATATCATGAAAAAAAAAGCACAGCATCAATCTTCACTAGAAAAACTAGGTGCAACAAAAAAAATCTAAAAGAATAGTATCAAGTAGGCGTTTAGGATAGAAATTTTAATACACATTTACATTACTCCCAATGGAACTAGGCAAAGAAAGTACTTTTATTTTATATCTGGAGTTGAAGTAAATGTATGTACTACATTTAGTTCTAGAGATGCTTTTGCATCTCAAGAACTAAATATATTACCATTAATCAACACCAATTTCACCATGGATGCTATCAAAGAATTAAAAACACTAATATTAATGGAACCTAGTGGTTGGACTTGAGTAGTGAACTCTCGAATAAGATTGTGATACATGGTTCTTCAAATATTAAATTCTGAAACCTCACATAGCCATAATAACAAAGTTATAAACTTCCATCTTTGAAATTCTCATTGTCCCAAGTTGATGACATAGCATAAGAGTAAAATATCATATTCACCAATCAAGATAAAGAATGTCAAAAAATGATCAGGTTCATTACCTCCAACTGGATTCCACAATTTAGAAAAACTTTCATTAAGCTGATTAAGTTATTCCTCTAGAAGTAGGTGATGATTTGTAATATTTAAAAGATTGGAGAATAGAAAATTATGTGGTTATAAGAAATTTTAGGAACAGAGAATATGCAAATCAAGAATTACAATTTGGATAAATTCTTCAAGGATTTGAGAAGCTTTAATCTAGCATGTAGCATGGAAAAAGTAAGTGTATCTGAAACAAATGCACATTATTTGATTAACTAAGTTATAAACCTCCTCTAACACAGAAAGTTGTACCCAACTGAGGAAAACCATAAAAACAAGATCAAAAAATTTTAAAAATCAATGATATGGTAGACTCAAAAAAAGAAAAATTTGCAGAAATCTATTAATAATAAGACTATTTAAGCAAAATTTAAAAAAAATACGGTTAGCTCAATTTATCTACCATAAATTGTAATGCAAACAACTAGCCTAACTTATTCTCTCCCTTCAAGGAAAACAGTTAAAGGACTTTCATGGTTTATGCTTCAAAACAAACTAGCTAAAGTTTAAAATCATATTCTTGTATAGATTGTTTGTTTAGTTAAAAAAATGCACTTACATAATCTATTTGCTACATCCGTATGTCAATTTCTCTCTATTTCAAACAACTAAAAAAACTAGTGTTTATAGTTATACCCACTAGAACCAGAAAAAACACCTACACAGACTGCTTCATCCTTGGTTTCCATTGTGCAGGTTCGAGCCAGTAATTTTGGGGTCCCATGGTGATTAATGCAAGCTGAAAACAACATAAACATGTAACATAAACATACAAAAAAATGTACGGTATTAATGCATAGCTTTATGTACGGAAAGAGAGAAAAATTATACAATCTTGTCAGGTCTCAGCCTAACATGATTGTCAACATAGTTGCTAAGCAGTATTTTATGGAGCCATACAGGAAATCAAAATCTCATAAACTAATTCTAGTTTTTCTTTCTGCATGCATCAATCAAAAGATTCTATTTGATTAATTGTGCAATAGTAAAAACAGAGGAAGGCAATGAAAAATGCCCACTTTCATGAAAAGGTCTACTTCAGCCTCTAGTAAAATTCCAGCTTCTTTGTCCCTTCTACTCACTTCATTGAAATTAAAACTAAAAAAAGTAAAAGAAAAAAATAAATATTATGTAAACATAAGGCCAATCACAAGGCAGTTCGGGTCACATCAGAACTAACCAGGATCTAATTACCTACAACTACGCTTCTTTTCTCTGAACACGTACCATTTTAAAATATAAGTTCAAGATAATAGCTTTTTAATTTAAAGAGACAAACAAACAATTTATAGGCAAGAGTCAATACCACCACCTGATTAGCTGATTGCATACAGACAAGCCTTGGTGTTTGTCAAAAATAGAGATTGAGGTGACTGCAGAGTAAAAATGTAGTTTAAGGAGGTGATTGTAGAGTTGAAATAGAAACCAATCTGTATTTGGATTCACATAATTATCTAGGATGTTGATGCTCTAAAAATGATTTTGTTACAATTTGGTATCGGTTATGAAGCCTATCCTATTTTCCCATCACAAGGGTTTGCTACAAGTCTCGGGGTGCACTTTCCCTTTTTAGGATGGTGATATGCTTGTGACAGAACTCAGCTGGCATGATATTGTCAAGGAGTGTAGTTTGAAGAGCTCGTACATTGTGTTGGTTGGTTGATAACTTGATATTGTGGTTAAGGGGTGGTTGTTTAGGCAAAGGTGTGCGTAATTCGTGGGTGGAGGCTCTTAGTGGACATAGAGTTTAATAGTTTTATGTCATATATATTATTCATGTAACTTACAATTCAATTCTACATTCTATAGGTGAAGCAAAGAAAAACAAAGTCAGTCATTTGAGAAAGCCCTAAAAATCCACCATTGTGGCACATCATTTCTTGTCATCTCTGCATCATTTTTCTACCTTGAGAATCTAGCTGAGTATTGCATTAAATCTATTTATTTTAGAATTTGTTGTTTCCAATCCTTTCTTAGTCACCTAGGTTAATAGTTATATAATTATTTTATTATTTTTTAGTCTAGATATTCAATGTAAATGGTGTATTTACCTATTACTACACCCACATATACATATATATAAATACATGTGTTTATGTATATGTTATATTTTTTCTTGATCATAAATTTCAATTGTAACTCAAACTCACAATTGGGTTGGAAACAAACAACAAACTTGACTCTCTCCCTCAATTATTGCTTAATAGACGGAGTTACTCATAATATGTTAGGATAAAAGAGTGGGATTTACCCATAATATGTCACACACCTGGTAAACTCTTGGACAACTATAACATCCTTATTTAATGCAAACATTTGCCCATTCATATATGTTTCTCCATTACTACTTCTCTCTGAAGTATATGTTGCTCGCATTCAGATTTGCCCTTTTAACCCGCTGTCCAAACATGAAATCTGGACATTTTCCATGCATTCAACTACTTTTCTCTATTTAATTGTGCCTCTTTATTTCATGCATTGATCCTTATAAAACTCGTTGTCTCTTTGATGGAAATATGAGACTTTACAAAAAGATAAATGTTTCTTTCACTTGTTATAGCTCGATGTATAACTCATAGATCTGTTGTTACCATGCAAGAATTTGATGCTATCTCTTAAATTTTGCTCCTCCCTTATTGAAATATGTACCTTTCAATAAAAAATTGCTCTTTTCACACATGGGTTTGTTGTTAACTCTATTTGGTCGCCATTAAAGCACAAAGACAAGTTTGTTATGGCGTAGCTAGGTTTCATTGTTGTTGAGTCAAGTTCAAACTTGAGTTTAAATTAACTATCTTAGAATACTTTCAATATCAGTAAAGACATTTTTGGCCATAAAGGGAAAAAATGGATAAGAGTGATAAAGATTTGTTATTTTCCCCTTTTGCTAGGGTGGAAGAAATTTTTGAAGTAGGATTTAATTGAAAATGGAATGCAATGAGGAACATTATTTTGTGAATTACATTTCTACGCTAGTGACTAAATTTCTCATCATTGTAACTTTAGAGTATTTGGCATAATAGATGTTTCATGTTTGGAATTAAGGACAAGACAAATTACTTTGTAGACCCATTTCTTTTATAAACTTGAGAGTTGACAAAAACTATAGAAAAAATTGACAAATTTATCTAACAAAAAAAATTAAAAACATTTACCTCGAAAAAAATAAAAAGCAAAACATTGCAATATTATCACATTACAAAATTCTAGGTATATTTGGAAAAGTTTGAAATCATGTTTAATGGAAAGTACTAGTATACATGGTATGATTATTCTTTAAAGGGTACTAGCTCAATGAAAGAGCACCTGCTTTACATGTAAGAGGATGGTGGTTCGATTCCATCTTGCCCTAATATGACTAAATATATGACTAAATTAGGAATTGAATATATGACTAAATTAAGGACTACATATATGACTTTAGTAAAGATTAAATATTTGACTAAATATATGACTAAGGTAATGATTAAATAAATGACTAATTAATGACTAAATCAATGACTAAATAACGACTAAAATAGTTTAATCATAAATTTGGTCATGAAATAAATGACCGGCAATAAACTACTAATGATCGTGTGATCAAAATTTGTCATTTATCTACAATTTTTAGTAGTTTATTTAGTCATATATTGTTGTTTTTGTACTAGTAATTGCATCGTATTTTTTTAGATATTAAACCTCCCAATATGAACACACATGGTAGTATGTTGCCCAAAGTGAAGCACGTGTAATACAAAAAAAAAAAAAAAAAATCACTAATTTGTCAACTCGTATCAACATTCATATAAGTCATAAAATATTGAAATGTGTGTAGTAAGAAAATTTTAAAAGAAAATTGAAAGAATGAAACTACAAAAATTTAATTTTGACCTAAGAAAATCACCTATTGAGAATTTAATAGAAGTGGAAGAACTAGTTGAAAATAATTTGAAGTATATTTAAGACTTCTTCTACATTCATTGTGCATATTTTTGCATTTGACATTTTGATCTCACTCGATCAATTATCTAGAAGAGGATAAGGAAGACTTAAATTCCCAACACCATCTTAAAAGGAGGCAAGAGGAAGGGAGGAGGATTAGAGAATGAGATATATGAGGTGAGGAAAAGGGGATGAAGATAGAGGAGAAAAATAACTAAAAGAAAAAATATTATAAAGAGAGATTAGTTGCAAGAAAATAAAGTATAAAGAGAAAATTCATTAACTAACACTAAATATATTTAAGTAGAAACAAGTGAATGGTAGGATTGTAAAAGATTGAATTTAAATATTACAAAAGGAAAACTAATACAAGCAAATAAATTTGGGGTTATAGAAAAACATATATGATGGGATATATAACTCTACAAGATTTAATAGCGTTATGGTTTAATCAAAGATTATGTGTAAGAATAAGTATATGAATATAAATGAATAATGTACATAAGTATGAGAACAAAGAAATAAATACAGATGCATATATAAAATCATATGTCAAGGCTATGGATAGAGGAAATATATACAAAATTAAAAGTATGCATATGAAAAGATATATAAACAAATATGAACAATAAGAGAAATGTAAACATAAGAAAAATTAAAAGACTCTCTCTCTCTCTCTCTCTCTCTCTCTCTCTCTCTCTCTCTCTCTCTCTCTCACACACACACACACACACACACACACACACACCATTCTAAATATATAGAGTGATCATTGTGTATAATAATCACATCAATAATAATACATGGATGGGTAAGTCCATCCATAAAGCTTTTAACCTTGCTAATGATCGTTTTTGTCTTAAGTCTAACTACCCATCTACAATTCAATTGACCTCACTGAGAATAATATTTTTGTCATAATCCTAAAACTCTATGTCTTGAAATTCTCCACATTGCCACCCTCTCCATATATTGAGGGTTATTCTAATAAGATATAAAATATCCTTCATAAGAAAGGGATCTTTTGTGTTTTCAAGCTTCTTTGTACCACCAAAATGATCATCCCTTGTACCAAAGGCCGCTTGCATAAATTCCTCCATTCAAGGGTTTATAAGGTTGTTTTCTCTTGTGAAACCTTGTACATTAGGAAATACGCCAATCCAAAAAAATATAATCAAGGAACCTAGTGTTGACTTTGAGGCACAAACATATCATTAAATCATCCCTTGGAAAGCACTACCATTCCATCCAGGACCATATTTGTATCATGAATGACAAAATTCTAGTTGGGGAAAATATTTTTTCAAAGGGAAACTCCAAGAATCCATCCTTATCAAATGTCACCCTTCCAATCTCAATTGTAATTAAAGATAGTAGATAAGCCCAATTTGGCATCCTTATTGACCCCTCTAAATACACCTAACCTCATCTACCTTAATCTACCTCCTCTTATCATTTCTTCTTTATTTCCCCCTTCTCCCCCTAGACACTCCTTACACCCACCACCCCCTTTTTTCTCTCTCCTTTTATGTCTCTTCTATCCTCTCTCAACCTCTTTGTTATGCCCAAATTTTATGGGCAAGAGACAATAACAAAAAAAATTATTTTATTTTAAAAAAAACCCAAAGTTAACCTACTAACGTTATACGGTTGCAAGTTAAGGTTTTAAAGGGAATTAATCTAATTAATGTTACTGACATGAATGTTAGAGCATTTACTAAAAGTTTGTTCCAAAACGGTAAGACATGAACTGGTACCTAAGGGTAAGGGGAGTGATAGCAAAATCTAAAGATTGAGGGGAATCATGGCAAGCTGGAGTCGAATTTACCAACATCCCTTAATCGAGAACTTACAAAATGTTAGGGATCCAATGTTATATTGACTAGGTAAATTTAATTATTTATGACCACATTCCCCTAAGAATTAATTTATTTAACTAATCATATTCTCTAATTACCCTATCACTCAAAGTTGCACATTTAAAAGATTTTTATCACAATAATAAAAATATCTTTAAGGATCATAAATGTCCTTAATTTAATTTAAATTTGTCAATAAAATTTCCACTTTAAAACTTTTTGCGATTAATTATTAATTACACATTACCCTTGTTAATAATAATCTTTTTAATATTTACTTTATCAAATCATTTTAAAATAAAATATATTATCTTCACAATATCTATTACAAGATTTAAGTAAATTATACATTCATTAATTTAATAGGGAGATTTTTTTTCCTATCATAATCTTAATGGTTGCAAATTTAGTTCTTTATGAAAATCCAATAATATATCAAATTAAATAAATAAGCAATCTAGGATTTCAAATTAATAAGTTAAGGTTTTAAAAAAAATAGTTAAATGAAAAAGTGGAGGTAAATCTCACAAAATCTTCACATCCAAAAATAAATTAAAATAAATTAGCTTGCTAAGAAGTTTTAATAAGTTAAATGAAATTCCCATAAAGAAAGAAGAGGAAAAAGTGAAATTCAAAGAAAACAAAGGGGTTGACTTTTTGCCGAAATTAGGGTTAGGGTGAAATTTCAACACCCCAAAACATTTTTTTTTCTTTCATTTTCATTTCTCCTCTCTCTCTTCCTTTCCTACAAACCCTGGAAGATTTTTTATTTTTTTTTCATTCATGTTAAACTTGCAAGTTTTGAAGAGCAATCAAGAATGGAGTTTTTATAAGTTTCTTATTTACAAACATATATACAAATATATACATTTGAGTATATATGTGTATGTATATTTATAAATATACATGAATCTACATACACAGATGCCAAGATAAATCTGCCCTTTTTTTCCTTTGTTACTGTTTATTTATTTTGCTTATTTGTTCATTTTATTATTTTCTATATATGATGCTTTGCATTTATTTTATTTTTAAAAAATAGATTATAAAAAGTTTATTTTTATTTTTAGTAGTGGGGAGGCACAACCTGCGGCCACCGCCATTGTGGTGGTTCGCTAGTGTTGGCCGCTGGGTTGTGATAGTCTGCAACCCTTCCACAGCGGGGCCAAACCCCTACTCGTCTGTGCCTTCCTTCAAAGGATGGACGTAGGGTTGGGGGAGGGTTTTTAGCTCCCCTCCCAAACTCTATTTTTTAAAAATAAATATTTTTTTTTTGTTTTAATTTTAAAATAAGTTTCTTTATTTTGTTTATATATTTATAAGTTAATAAATTATTATTATATTATATATATATATATATATATATATATATATATATATATATATATATATATATATATATATATATATATATGTGTATGTAAAGAATAATAATTTATAAAACATATGTGTGTGTATGTAAAGAATAATAATTTATAAAACATATTTTATGTTATATATATATATATATATATATATATATATATATATATATATATATATATATATATATATTCTCAAAGAATCAAAAGCTTATATACAATATATCTTATTTTATTTTATTTTAAAAATATTGATAAGGAAGGAAACTGATTGGCTACAATATCATATTTTAGATACAAGTATTTCTTATTGTTTGTTATATTATTGCATATATTATCTTTATTTGGGTGAAAGGCAGATCTCCGTTTTATTTATTTATTTATTTTTTGGAATAAGAATGAAAGAGGAAAAAAAACACACATGCAAATCTTTTCTTTTTTTTTCTTTCAAAAATTAGTATCTTTACACATAACAGCAAACTAATTTTAAATAGTAACTTCAAATAACCAGAATTACATATATTGATTTTTTTTTTAAAAATTTTGAAAAGGAAAGATTCTTTACTACTATAAGCTTTATATATTTTTGGTATGATATACTCAAGATTCTTTCTTAAATGGAAATAAATTTACAGATCTATTTCTTTCACATGTAACTACAATTTTTTGTTAAATAAACATTCATTGTTTAAATAACATGTTTTATTTTTTTATGTTAGATTTCCTTACAAAAATGTAATACAAACTTAACCCATTACAATGAGAAAAATCTCTTGTTTATAAAACATAATAAGGAAATGACTATATTTTAAATGAGACACATTGCTTCAATCCAAACATCTATCCCTATCATTGCATGCACCTGCAAACAAAATGAGTATTTCTTGACCATGGAGGCTCACCTCCCAACCTAGGCCTTTACAAGGCCACCCCCGAGCTAGGAGAACCAATGTTAACTCACGTATGCAAGAAACCAAATAAAACACAACACAAACATAATACACACATAGATAATCCCTCCCATGGCTAACACAAGGAACTTGAAATAAAGCTTCCTAAGGGTGAAGGTGGACCAAATACCCAATGGGAGGCAAGGCTATAGATAACATACAAGCCTTTAACAAGGCAACACAACAAAACTTCTCATATCTTCCATACAAGAGCATCATATTTCTTCTTCACAACCCAAAACATATCAATCAAATATGGCCAAAAACCCTTATGACCCCCAAGCATATCAATGCTACTAGCCTACCATGGACCCCATAATCCATGGTGAATCCCTCTCTCCCAAGGAGAGTGACTCTACACCAAGAGGGTTGTCACAATCCCTTCACCCACAAGGCTACTCTTCCCTCCCAAGGGTGAGTATGGCCTTGAACAAAAATCCCTTAAACAACACACAAAGACAAGAAAAATACATGCAGATTTTTACTTCACATAACAACACTTCATTTTACAAAAACAAACATACTAGTAAGAACATACACTATGCAACTCAAACAAGAACAATTTTTCTTCATTCTTTCATGGAAGCCATAAGTAAGACACCATAAAAGAGAAGTGTAAAGCTTGAGAGCCACCAACATTGCAAATAGAAGTTATGGATCTAAATGTTGAGTTTGAGTCCTTCCCTTTTCTCTTTCCTTCCTTTTTTTCCCTAAATCTCTTAGTGGTCTCTAAAGTTAAGAGAGTGGGTGATTGAAAGAAATTATCTCCAATTTCCCCTCTAAATTCAAAATCCTCACATTCTCCAAGTCCTTGGAAGAAATGTGAGCTCCTATTGGTCACTCTTCCCCAACCCTTACACATTACTAAAAATGGGTTCCTAAAAAGGTGGCTGAAAAGTGGACAAGCTTTGCCCTCCCAATGGAAGGTAGTCTTCCCAAGAAGGTAGTCAACTTTTTGGAAGCCTCCCGTGGTCAAAATAAGGTGTCCTATGGTCAAAAACTCCCCTTACCCATAGGTATATGAAGTGGGCTAGTAAAAAATAGGTTAAACTCAACCCTAGGTGGCCATATAACCCCTCAAAAATTTCAGTTAAGATCACCTACGAATTTCAATGGATATGACTTCACTTTGGGCTCACAAACCAAGTGGTCCTTATGGGGAACAAAGCTAGGTACCTAGTGGGAAAGGTGGGTCCTCAAGCTTTCCAAGTGGACATGTCATGACACATCATTTTCACAACAAGTGTGCCAATTGGCACTACATAACACATCGCAACACACTTGGAAAGTCCACTTGTTAATCTCACAATTTAATGAATGCAAATGCAGATAAAATACACCATACACTATACGAAGGAAAATACATTACAACAAGGTTTTGTCTCTTCAATAGACGCAACCTTGGCTTTCAGAATTCACATAGGGGTTAGTCATGGTTCTCCGATAAAATTCCATGGCCATAATCCTGCACACTCAATTTAAACATCAGTAACTTCAAGAAGTATAGTCATCAAAATTCAAAATGCAGAATCAGGGTTACCATTAAAATTATCTAACACACGAAGTACATTCTTTTAGTCTCTATAATCCTTCATCATAATTTTAATCGTTACTTTAATCATTACTTTCAAATGAACATATGTAAATTGAATCAGAAGAACATAATCTCACTAGCTCACATGTCACACTAATCATTCCAGATCTATATAAATCATGTACTTTTATCTAATTTACATAAGAATTAATTTTGTCAATTCTAGAATCATTTATATGGCATAAAATCAAGTAACCAAATCATCAAGTAATTCTCATAATAATGTTCTAAAATTCATCAATTTATTTCATCACCTAACCTTTAACCTTCACAGAATTTCACATCTCAACAATAATTCAAATCGCAATTTATCATTTTCCTAAACAACTCATATCAACATATATATATCCAAATTGTGACAACTTAATATTCATCTAAATCAATCATCAAAATGACAGTCATAATGTATCGTAAGGTTAACATTGTGAGTATAGAAAGCATCATAAAATGTAATGTATTCTCATCTACTGTAATCAAATCTTTGTTAAAAGGGTAAAATCTTCTTAATTAATCAAAACATTAAGCCAATTACTAGATCTACCATAACGATAATGGAAAAGCTATGACGGGTCTAGGGTGAGGCCTCACACTCTTCCCTTCCTCCCTAAACCTTAGTCTAACACCTCCTTGGTCTATATTTTGTCTTTAGAGTTGGGTTTATATTTTATTAGTGAGTTTTCTCTCCTTGTTTTTATGCCTTCGTCTTTGATTTATTTTCTTGTGTGCTTTCACACACACACACACACACACACACACACACACACACACACACACATGTATTTATTGTTCCTTGGTAAAGTTATTCATTTTGCTCATCATTCGCTTTTTATGTCATCATTTCTTGTGCTCACACTTATTTTTTCATGTCTTCTCTTGTGTTCTTTATTCTCTTTCATGCTTTTATAATTGTTTTTATTTTGCTTCTTACTCCCTTATTCTTTCTCATGTTTATCTATTTTCTTATTTCTACCTATATCTTATTATTCCCTCACATATGTTCTACACACACACACATGCACATATGTTCCATGTGATTATAATATAAGTTATACACTTATATATATTCATGCTAATGTATTGTGTGTGTAGGTTATTTTGCTCACTCTCATGTTCACATTTCTCATCATTCATATTCGTTTTTAGAGATTTTCTATAGCCTTCAATTATATTCATCTTCATGCACTTAGTCATTCTTACACATAACACACAAAGCTATGCACGACTTTGTAGTCATATGTCCCATCATATATATTTTTATATAATTCTATACATATACTTGTTTTAATACCTATGATTGTTTATATACTATCATATCTATACTTAAAATATATGTATAATACACTGAGAGATATTTTTAGAAGAGTGAACTTTTTAAACTCAACTCTAATAAATGTGTTGTTTCAATTCTAACAATCAAATATAAACAGAAAATTTTAAAAATTTAAGAAATATAAATAACTATTAACATTTTATTAGATTTAAAATCTATCCTCATATGTTAAACTTATTTTTTACAAACTCTACACATTGTACATCATATTTATTCAGAATTTGCATTTATTAAGATCATTTAGATTGCGTATATATTTCATTTGGTCTAAAAGCTTAGAGACACTAATAATTGCATCCCCTACCCTTCCAATCTTTTAGCACCTAATCCAACTATAAAGACCATTGAATCACTTTGAACTATGCAAGGATCTCTTTGTTTTCATTTCATTCAAAACATTAACTCTAATGATATGATTAATAAATGGACACTTATTTTCATGTTTTCCAGCCATCAGAGTAAAGAACCAATTGAAGTTGTGTAGAGGGCATAGTTGCAAAAAGAACATTTCCATACGAGTTGCTACAATGGCACACTAAAAGATGGGACGGTCCAAATTTGTTTGAAGCTACACACATCTAACAATAGGGATAAAAAAATGATTACATTGATACAATCAAGCATATTAGTGTCTGGTGAAAAACCATCACTACTGAGGTATATCAGCTAATGAATTATGGGCAAATCCCAATAGAATTGTTTGCAATGAGGAGGAATATCATTATTTTGTACACACTTTCTTAGCAGTTACCGCGTTCTCTCCTTGATGTCTTAGTCATTCTAAATGTGCATTATGCATATGATGCTAATATAAAGGCTACTTTATATTAGGTTATAATTAAATATGGTGAATACCCATTTATCCCACAATGAGATCTAATGCAAAGATCCTTTGAATGGTGATATATACAATGAAAAAATCTAGTCCATACCATACAGGCAAGAGACGTTTCAGGAGTCAATAGTGTCCCTGCCACTTGAATGCTCAAGTATTGAGAAGTGAATATGTTGCAATACAGAATCACTATTATAGTCTACTTAGTGCAGAAAATAGTACATTCTAATACAAATAGGTTTCGGAGGACAGTTGGAATCAACTTTTGCAGATATAACCCTATTTATTCAAAACCTGAAACAGATGTACACCATTGTATACAAAAAAAAATGTGGCCCAAAAATCATGAATTGGGAAAATAAATACAAACCATGCATCAAGATTGACCTCTCGATACGGTGCCACTGGTCTATTTTTCCCTCTTGATTCTTGTGCCTCTCACTTATTCTCAGGGTCGGGTTTTCTAGCAAATTAATTTTCAAGATCGCTTTCGGTAGTCTTAAAATCTGAAGATGCCCACATCAAAGATAACTAATTTGTAAATGTAACCGCCCAATGAAGATAATTGATGCACACTCAATAAAAATTATTATTGTTGATGCCATGGTTGATCCTACTCGTGTCCAACATAGAAGGACTAATGGTATTCTAGATTAACATCCCCGAACATACCATGCAACGGTGTAGTGACATAGCCGACATTTACAGTTGCTAGCTTGGAGAGACCAAAATCTGAGACCTTGGCTTCATATGAAATTGTCATCTAGAAGAATGTTAGCAGACTAGATGTCATCTAGATGTCTCTGAAAGATTGGCGAGTCAAAGCAACAGAAAAGCCAAGGCCTGGGCGGTTTCTACGAAAATGTTTTAAGTGGGTTCCCCAGCTTAGCCCTCCTAGGCGCTTCCTTTTCTCTTCTGGTGATGAATGAATGGAAGAATGGAATGTGGCACAACATTAGCTACAAATCGACCATCTTTGAGGCAGCCCAATTGGAATGTGACGCTTTATATAGCCAACAATCCAATCCTTCATTATCATTTTTTGATGATAGATCATTGAATATGATCTGAAATATTAAATGAAAAAAATATACAATGAATCCAAAAGCAATTTTCTTTACTGTATGATCTGTGAAAAAATCATACCAACTAAAGACTTGAAACTGAAACAAACAAAAACTTGACAAATGTATCTAAAAAAACCCAACAAACGATAGATTACAACCAATTACCAAATTTCATAGATGTGGGCAAATGACACATTGCCAAAGCTATATATTACAATCCTCTAATTTCAAAGCAATTATCAGTAGACATGGGAATCCAGAACCAAGATTTGCTAAATTGAAAGAAATCAGTGAGGCAGAACCAAGATTTGCTAGTGAGGCGTGAATCTGTTGCAGTCGATTGAATATGATCTAAAACATCCACTGCAAAAAAATATACAATTATTCCAACAGCAATTTTCTACTGCTGTATGATCTGTGAAAAATTCATACCAGCTAACAATTCAAAACTGAAGCAAACAAAAATTTGACAAATGCATCTTAAAAAAACCCAACAAACTATAGATTCCAACCAATTACCAAATTTTATAGATCTGGGCAAATGACACATTGCCAAAGCTATATATTATAATCATCTAATTTCAAAGCAATTATCAGTAGGCATGGGAATCCAGAACCAAGATTTGCTAAATTGAAAGTAAACAGTGAGGCAGAACCAAGACTTGCTAGTGAGGCGTGAAACTGTTGTAGCCGATCAATAAATAGTTACAAAGATGATGATGCTTTACAATGTTAGGACTGAAAATTACAAAGAAGAAATGAGGAAATTAACAAATAGTTTTAAAAATGGCCCTGAGTTAGAAGGGCAATTGGGTGTTCAACAAAAATGTGAACTACTTACAAATCCGGCCGTATGAACAATGGTGTAAAATATCTGCAGCTATTGAGAAACAAAACTTCCAAGATTATGATGCCTTACAAGTAATTTCTTTTAATACCTAAATTCCAATCCACTCAAAGAACAACTAGTTTTGGAAATGGCCCTGAGTTAGAAGTCATTGGGTGTTCGACGAAAATGTGAACTAATTACAAATCTGGTCATATGAACAATCGAGTAAAATATCTGCAGCTTTTGAGAAACAAAACTTCCAAGGAAATTCTTGGCCCAGAAAATAATAGTGAAACGAACTGTTTCAACGCATTTTCATCAATGGCTTCAAAGAAGATTTCATCTTCGATTGGGGAAAACTGCCTCCTCTGCCCCTTCCACGTCGTTCTTCTGGAAGCTGCCCGGGATTTACCATAACCAGAATTGGATTCGCCACGGTGGTCTCTGTTTCTTGCAGGACGAATAATGGATTTGTTAAGGCAACCTCCATTTCTTGCAGAGTAGGTAACCCATGCATCTCTTGGGAAGGGGTGACAGGAATCATAGGCTGTCTAACCCTAGCCCTAACCCTAGCCCTAGGCTTAGGCTGTCTAGTTCTGGTGGTCTGAATAATCTGCAGGCACTCTGTGATATCCGTGACAGTTGCACAAGCAGGTAAAGGGCTCCTTATTTCTGCCCCTTTTATTGTAGGAAAATATGACACCATATTTTCCTTCTCCCTCGCCCTCAACAGAGCCCCTGCCAACATCATCTCAGGGTTCCTATTTTCCTTCTCCCTCGCCCTCAACGGAGCCCTTGCCAACATCTCAGGGTTCCTCCTTTCCGGCATCACTTCTCCAAATTCCCTCCTCAAAATGTTAATCTGCTGCATTGTTCATATAGCACCTTATGATTAAAATATACCCTAATCTTGAATCTTGTACAAATGTAAATAAAGGAGTGCTGTAAACCCTAAACATGAAGCTACTTAAAGAATGTAGAGGCATGAGAGAACCCTACCTCTGCTTCCCACTCTGAATATCCTCAGCTTTTCCTTGCCACCTCTGCTTCTCAATCTCGATCGGCTGCGGCTCCTCTGTATAATCACCCGCGTTCGGCAAACCCCGATCCTGCTTTTATATACACAGGTTTTCAAATTTTTGAATGGAGATATGCGCCCAAGAAAAAGGCGGGCCACATGGGATCAAGATTTTCCCGTTAAATGTGGGCCACACCAATTGTTATTACCACTTTTCCTCACAAATCGTTTGAATAATAAGAGATATTTTGTTTAAAGATAGAAAGCTTCTACAAGAAATGTAACTGATTTATTTCTGTCAAGAATTTTGTGTAAATTTTTAGCAACAACATTTCATATCATATTCTATGACTCATCATAGATAGTACGCTCTGAAAACAAATTTTGATCAAAATTCAATATGTTTTCAAGCAAAAATTTCTTGAAAAATGAGATTTTGTATGATTATGTACAAAAGTGTTATTTTTTTGGATTATAGCCATGTCTTTTTACACTAGCAATCGTGCACCAATATTGACTAGTTAGTGTAAATTCCTAGATTCATGAGCCCTTTTAAGGTTAAATATGTAGAAGTGATATTGTTTTATGGATTTTCTAGAGGAACTATTATGTTCTCATATTTTAAGAAGACTTCATTTAAAAGAAGTTATTTTGCTTTATTATTGTTTGTCAAAATGACATAGAACTAGATGCATTTATATCATCTCAAGTTTTCCTACAAGTTTTTAATTCTATTTGTACTTAATAATTTACTCATCTTAATATGACTCTAGATGTAACACCCCACCTTAGTGTATCTAATACAACCCCAAACCATTACATGATTTCCTTCAATAAATGGTTAGATAGATCAAGGAATGGTAAATGAGACTATTGTATGGAAATATTATTGGTATTATCTAGCAAACATGACAAAACATTGATAGAAAATAATATGAATTATTATTGAATGTGTTTTCTATGTCCAGAAAAGTAATAAGGACTATAGGGGAATACTTATTGTGAATTAGTTTCCTAGATATGAATGGGCAAAATTCAATATGTTTTCATTCATTTATTTGTATTTTTAGACCATTGTAGACGTTGATTATGAAGATTAGACTAGTGAAAATTTTGTGAAAATATGTAGCAATATACGAAAAAATGAGGTTTTGTATGATTGTATACGAAGGTGTTATTTTTTTGAAATATAGTCACGTCCTTTTACACTAGCCATCATGCACCAATATTGGCTAGTTAGTGTAAATTCCTAGATTCATGAGCCTTTGTTTTTATTAAGGTAAAAGTAGGTTTTGAAGGGGCCTCGAAACCCTGTACAGAATGGCCACAAAAGATATTCAAATAAGCCCAAAAAATAGAACGGATCAAGACCAAAGCAAGGGTTTTACAGTAGGCACCCACAACCTAGATGAGACAATGTATGAAACAACCTTCATACAAACCCAAACAAACTAAAAATCCAAATCTAAGATTAGACCACACTTGACAGTCCAATCAAAAACTAGGATTTTCCTTTGCCTCCCTTATTCTGGGAGCGGAGAGTCATATCAAAATGTAGAGAGGACTTTCTATTATGTTTACCTATTACTGGAGTCCACCCCTCCTCTACCAAAGAATCTTTCTCCTACCAGACAGAAGCATGAGAGGAACCAACCACAATAGAACCAACATGAGAAGTCTAGACAGAACCAACTACGACCTCTTTACATCCAATGCCAGACTTCTCAACATGAAAAGGACCTTCCGAAATAGAACTGGTTGGAAGGAAGCCAGCAGACCCAGCAGCCTCTGCAGACTTTCCAGCACCGGTACTACCAGCAGATGTAACAGTACACCCAGCAAAACCAGAAGCAACAAGAGGAACACTAGCAACAGAAGTATTACTTCCAGCAAGAACAATACCAGCAGAGATACCAGTAGACTCAGAGACCCCAGTCTTTGTTGATACACTAGTAAATTTTAGCTTGTTTTTCGACGAGGATTAGTTGATTATTAGATGCCCATTGGTTGGCTAATCGACTATAACGGTCATCGGAGTTTTTTAGTCGATATTACGACACATCAAGTGTCCGTCAAAATTGCGATGTCAAAAGTGGTTGAATTACTGGCGGAAATGACGTCGAAATCATTGCTTCAACCTGGAAGAATTGCCTGTTATATCGTTATAATGTTGGTCGAAAGTGCGACATACCGTCGTCGTAATAAATGTCGATTGTATAGCTTTCTCGTTGATTCGCCTATTCTTTGTTGGTCGAAAAAGTGACGGACAATTTAATTTTGTAAAAAAATATATAATTGATTATCAAATTAAGCACAACAATATTATGTCATTGTTGTTTACTGTTTGGGAAAGGCTTTCTCGGACTGTCACTCTCCACCACCCACCATTTCCACCTTAGCATTCCCATTTCTTGGGGATACTTCTCACCATGTATGACAAGGTAGAGCTCTTTTATAGACATAGGTTACTGAATCATTATCTCTGCACTGGTGCTCAATCTGGAAACCCTTACAGTATGTATATAGCCACTCTAGAAAATCTCCACATCTAGAAAATCTCCACAAAAATCCCTTCTAGCCTCCATTGCATATACGTCTTCTCAAAATCTAAAAACTTCGGCCCATCATTGATTCTCATCAATGTACCAATTTGGATAGTAAGTCTAATTTAATTTGTTTGTGGACTGAGACCTTAAATTATTGAGCTTCTCTTTGTTTCAAGAAGAGTATAACATTCTCTACTTAACAAGGCCAACCACGTGAAGGTGGAAGCTCATCTGGCCCCTCCTAGGAGCCTCTTATGACCCTTTACGACATTTTAAGACCTCTAAGATATATTCTTAGGGATCGTAAACGGTCGTAAAGGGTCATAAGGGGTCCTGGGACACAATAGCTGAGAAACATAATTGTAGGCATCGTGGTCATAATTTTTTGGAGACAATGTAATTGAGTTGTATACCCAAACGATGGAGAGCAACTCTTGCACCTCTAATTCCGAGTTGACTACATCTGTTGCTCATGAATACAAGGTCCTCCAACATATGTATTCAACTTGGAATCGGGGGTGCAGAAGTTGCTCTCCATCACTTGGGTACATGACTCAATTACATTGTCTCCAAAAGATTGTGACTATGATGCCTACAATTATGTTTCTCAGCTATTGTGAAATCTACATTTATGTTTCTCAGCTGTTGTGTTTATGTGCATTTTTTTCATGTGTTTTGGATAGTAAGTCTAATTTAATTTGTCCATGGACTAAGACCTTAAATCATGTAATGAGGAGGCTTAGAACACTAGTATATGCAAATTTCATTATTTATACCTTCTCTCATTTGCTGGTGTAATTCCTCTTTGAGTATCCCCTTTCTCCATTGCATCCAAAATGAACTCATTCCAATCCCTCACTGGAATAAAGGGAGGACGCTCAAACTTCAGCGAGACTTCATACCACGCAGCGTTTGTAGATTATGTTCAATGCGTTATTTACATTTGTAAATCAGCGTTGCGTACAAATCTACAGACGGTGTGTGGTGCAAAGCCTCGCTCAAGCTTGAAAATGATAGTCAATCCATATTCAAGGTCAAGGAACAAATGGAATAACCAAGAAAACACTATACATTAAATCATGTGATTGATAGTAGATTGGGGCTCACTTGAGCCATAAACATGAAGAATTATTCTAAAAAAAGATGTAAACCATATATATGCACACTTGAGGCAAAGAGAAGTTACATCATATCCATATTAAAATATTAGTTACAATATGAAAATACTAAACTAACTAATTCCTAAGTTCATCTCTGCATATGGTCGCAACAAAGATATGCGATTACAATACAGAGAAGGCACCGTAAAAATATAATTTTGGAATTTGCCCTAGCCTGACACGTTTTGCACTCAAATCCTTCATTGCGGATAAGTGGAGATGGGCGAATAGATGCATATGAGTTGTCATCAACCCAACTAAAGTATTCGCGGCCATTATTTCCCTGTGATGCCCAATCTACATTAGTTCTTATATTATAATGAATAGTATTTACATTAGAAACATTAAATATATACACACTAGCAACCTTTTTTCTATTTGGGCAGCACCAAAATGACCTTGTCCAGGGTTGTTCGGTGTCTGTGAAGTCTTCAACACACACTGCCCACCACCACATTGATAGTTTGGCACATTGACAAGAGTCATCGAGCCTATATCAATACAACACCGCACCATCGTTACTACATTTATTATTTTTATATGAAATACACCAAGGAGTACCATCAGAAATATTAACCATTTACAATAATAAAAAGTAAACCTAAATCAAATAGCTCATTTTTTTATCAGCATGTGTAGTCTCTGTGTATATGAAAAATGAAAGAAATATGACGTTGAAATAAAATAGTGAACAAAATAGTATTCCATATATAGAGTGATTGAAATATACCATCAAAAGAAGGTGACAAAATCCTATCACGAAGCACAGACATAGGAAATCAAAAAGGGACAAAAGACAAGAAATAAGAAAAATCATTACGACTATAGAAAAATCATTTATACTATAATCAAAAAAAGAAACACTCTTTGTCAATAATTTTCAATATCATTAGGACTATAGAAAAATAATTAAGACTATACAAAATCAAATTTTAGAAATGGACGGTTCTGATGCTATGCCATTACAACAATTGAGCATTCATCATTTGGTATTGTGTATTCCATTTAAGTATGTCAACAATGTTCAAAATCCTGTCACCAAGCACAGACAAGAAATAAGAAAAATCATTAGGACTATAGAAAAATCAAGTTCTAGAAATGGACGGTTCTGATATTGCTTTGCCATTACAACAATTGAGCATTCATCATTTGGTACTTCTTGGTGTATTCCATTTAATTTTTTCAGTTGTCGTGTTTATGTGCATGTTCTTTATGAGTTTGGTTTCTCTCCCTCGGAAGGGATACATCGATAGGTAATTGATTTGAAAGCATAATGATTTGACAATCTTTTTTCAGGATAGGCGTAATCATCCCGCCAACCTTAATTAGCAACATTTGTGATATATGTCAAGTACTTATAATCAGTATTCCCAACAAACAGAGACTTGGTAGTAAAAGCATGTCCTTTGGTTTACTATTTTACTTCTAATCAGTATGTCCTTTGGTTTACTAGTTTAATCTAGTTTAAGAATGGTTTGTTTCATGTTTGAATGTACCATTGAATGTACCATGTTCAGATGTGGATAGACAATTCCCCTAATAAGAATCACTTTACCTGAAGATTGTGCCATGTTCGTAATTTCTAAGTTGTGTCCATTTGATTAATTCTCCAAATTTTGGTTGCACTCCTTGCATTGGTTGACATTTTATTAATTATAGGGTTTGAATTTCACAACAGAAGGAAATCAATACTAAGATGAAATTTTGGTATGTAGGATCTGCATTGCCTATATACATATGTGACCAAAGATATGGACTGATGTACAGTGTCTCCAAAGCTTCTAATCAAAAAAATCTTCTCACCACTCGTGACTCTTCAAATTCTCTTGTTTCCTTAAAACCTCCAAACATGTGTACTATGAATTTCCCTCCAACAAATGGACTTGTGATGATTTTCACAATAGTACATGTGTTGGAGGAAATTTCACAGTACTGCTTAGGCAAATCTGAATGCTAAGTAAAAAATATAATATGTATGAGAAGGACAATTCATGATGGCTACTCTAATACATATATTGTTCACAACTTGGCAAAGAGAAATTTTAGTTAATATGGATGAGGTGTGTATCCTTGATACAACCTCTTCCTTGCTTGGAACGTATAGGCATGATCTGAAGAAATCAGCAAATAAAAACTAACATGCAAAATTTTAAATTGAATGACATTTTATTATAAAGATAAATGTGTTGTCTAGATTACCCCACTCTACATTTATGTTTTCATTATCTTGCATTCAAGGAACCATGAGAGGCTATGCATTTGGAAAAAGGGTTTTACCATCATGACTTCATGTTGTGTGCATCTAGAATGGATATTTAACTAACAATGCATGGTCTAATGATTTATTACTTCTCCCATCAATGATCTTGCATTCACTATGTTGAAACATATATTCACACTTTTGATAGAGGCATTAGTTGTTTAGTGTTATGCTTTTCTTTAAGATATTGCATCTGTTGTCTTCAAGGGATTATTCATGGTTTTGAGGTTCACAAGGAGATACATCTTTTATTTTGTGAAAATAAAATCTCTACTATTTTGAGGAGGGTTTCTAAGAGTTTTGAATTCTTAGATCTCTGGCAGTCATGGTAAGTGACAAAAGCACTCTTGTGAAGAACAATGACAGTCACTATAAAAGAGAAGAGCAGGCAATGATACTATGTAGAACACATGATCCACCACATTCAAAGTAACTTCCAAGAATGTATGTCAAATCAAAGATTAGACATAGATGATAAGGCATAGAATGGCATTGTCTACAAAAGTAGAGAGAAAAGGCCAAAATTCAAAGATTACTATTAGAGGAGACACTAGCTAAATGGGAGGGCATTCAACATGCATCAAAAGTAGTGGTATACACTGCAAATGGAAAAGACAATGTTGATGAAGTTGGAATGGCACTTTTAGAGTGTCATAGAGTTCCTCATGACAATGAGCACAAAAGATGATCAGTCATGTGAAGGAATAGTAAGAACGAAAGAAAAAAATGCATCCAAGAGTCTTGAGAAGTTACTATCAAAAGGATGTCAATAAATGATGATCAAATTTGTAAGCAAAGATTAGTCCCAATGACAAACAAAACTTTTGAGTTCTTAGTTATAGACAAGGTTGACTGTCAAACAGGCTTGATGAGGTGACGATAAGTGTAACAATTCATGATTTAAAAAGATGCCAAAACAATGTGGATAAGAAATGTTTAAAGAAAGTTCTTCTTCAATGCTTATCCACTGTCACAGTGGTATAAAGTGATAAAAAATAGTGATTCATATGGTTTATGATAAGTCAAAAATACACTCTTATAATAGTCATCAAGAGATAATAGAGGTCATGCATGCATGATTTCAAAGCACAATGAATAAAGAATAGGCACTGTTATGAAGGCTCATAGCCACAGTAAGGAATGATGTCATAAAAATCAAAAGAGGGATAGTTTCTAAAAGGCAGTGATATTCAAAGATTGAAACGAGGGTACTATATCATGACAAAGATGCAAGCATTAATAGATTTTCATGAATGTGAAGGTGTGGTGATCAACAATGCCATAAAGAGACTATTGTTAGTGTTTCTACAAAATAGAATGACAGTGTTGTGAAAGAAAAGATTCATGTTCAAGAAGAGTGCCTCAAAACAATGTTATTCAATGCTTGAGGGATGATATTAATTGTTGGAAATATAGATGTAGTAACTGAGATGGGGGTTGAATTAGTTAACCACAAAAATATTACCACTGATCCCTTAAATATCTTAACAAATTATTTACTGTGCCACTCGGTAAATATACAGAGAAATGCTAAAACTTGATCCTTGAAGTGTGTAATAATTAAACTGTTCTTAAGCATTCATCACTGATTAACTTACATGAATAAAGAAAATAACATGAACACAAGAGACACCAGATTTACCATGGAAACCCAATATGGGAAAAACCACCAATGTAATTAGTTACTATTTTTCACTCTTCTGAAGTGATGCCCAGTTAGAAGCCAACCCGATAAAAGGTTACAAAACACACTGTTAGGTGTGACCTTGTTAGAGGATTTAATCACCCTGCTAGGAGTGGCCTTGTAAGAGGTCTTGAAACAATTCAATAGAATTGTCACCTTGTTAGAGGATTTACAAAATGGTTGTTAAACCAACTCGGTTAAGAGATTTTGATATCACTGCTACAATTGTAAGAGAGTAACAATGAAATGACCTGCAACTGAATTGCTGAATATAGATCTCTGTTCTGCTTCACTAGATCCTTACTGATCAAATAAATCTTTGCTGCTCCTCAAGGATATCTAACCTTCGCACATACCTTTCTTCAAAATGATTTCTGCATGTTGTATCTTTTTTTTCTATTCACCACTTGACCTTCTATATATATATGCCATTCTAATTAACATTTAGATTGTCAAGTCGGCACTAATAATTATTATAACAGTCAGCTTGGATAAACAAACTGAAATAACAAAATCCTTTGAAAGGCCGACCATGCTCGATAAACATTAATCCTAAAAAGATTTCCTTCGATGACCGAGTGAACTCGGTAACCACAGCAAATTCTGCAACATCCTTCGGAGACCAAGAGAGCTCGGTAACCACTACTTTTCCTTCGATAACCAAGGAGGCTCGATTAACACTGTTACCCTGTCATGTTTCCTTTAGACACTCGAGAGATCTTGGTAGACACTAAAAACCACCTAGCTGACCGACTGCGCTTGATAGACACTGAGAACCGCTTAGCTGACCGACTGAACTCGGTAGACACTGAGAATGATAATTGATATGACATTTGTGTGACATCAAAGACAACACATAGCTAATCCAACAATTTCCTTCAGACAAGTGTATCCAACAATCTCCCTCTTTGGCATTGATGGCAACACAACATGTCATAGCACAATGAAATTTCACAGAGAAACCTAGAGTAAGAAACATATCCTTAGCTTCATTCTGATTCTTATCATCTTCAAACTTTTTTTTTTTGACTGAGAACTCTCCCTCTTAACTTCTCAAATTATTCTTCTTAGAAATTTCTTGAAATGACAGCAAACTCTCCCTCTTTGACAAAACATGCCAAAGACAACTTACACAGTTTCGGTAAATATCAATGTACCTTATGTACTGATTCATATGCAATGATTCCCTGATTATGCTGTATCAACTAATTGATCTTCAACATGTTCTGGTTGATGCATCACTAAAACTTTATTTAGTGAACCTCGGATAGGGGAGTGACCCCTAACTTGCCTCTAAGATACAAGAATGCATCCTTAGGTAGTGGCTTGGTGAAGATATCTGCAATTTGTTTTTTTGTATGAATATATTCCAATTTGATTTCCTTGTCCTGCACCAATTCTCTGACAAAGTGATATTTTATTGCAATGTGCTTGGTTTTGGAATGCATTACTGGATTCTTTGAAATATTTATTGCACTTGTATTATCACAAAACATAACAACTGGTTCTTTGATCTCAACCTTCATGCCTTCCAAAAGCTATTTAAACCATACAATATTAGAGCAGTTTACTGCTACAGCAACATATTCTACTTCTGTTGTGGATTGGGATGTGCAGTTTTGCTTTTTACTAGTCCAAGATACTAACCTTTTGCCAAGAAAGAATGCTCCACCACTTGTACTCTTTCTATCATCAATGTTTCCTGCCCAATCAGCATCAGTAAACACTTTTAAATCCAGATTGCCTCCAAATTTATACCACAAGCCATAATTTTCAGTTCCCCTTAAGTACCTCAAGATTCTTTTGATTGCCATCATGTGATTTTCTCTAGGTTTAGTCGAGAATCTTGCCACTATACCAACTGCTAAGGCAATATCAGGCCTTGTGTGTACTACATACTGTAATTTTACAATCATTGATCTGTATAAGGTCTGATCTACTTCTTTTGAATCATCATATTTGGTAAGCTTCAGTCTAGTACACATGGGTGTACCAACTGGTTTTGAATCTTCCATACCAAATTTCTTAAGTATTTCCCTGATATATTTAGACTGAGTAATGTAGATACCATTTTTGTTCTGCTGAATCTGAAGTCCAACAAAAAATTTTATCTGACCAAACATAGACATTTCAAATTCTTTGTTCATATGCTCTGAAAATTCTTTGCACTGATCATCATTTCCTGTAAACACAGTATCATCCACAAATATTTCTGCCAAAACAATTTTGTTATCTGATCCTTCTTTGATGTATAAATTATTGTTGTCATTAGCTCTTTTGAAATCAATCTAAGTAAGATAGTTATGTAATCTTTCATACCATGCTCTAGGAGCTTGTTTCAGACCATACAATGCTTTGTGTAATTTGCAGACCATATCCCTTTTGTCTGGATCAATAAAACCTTTAGGTTGCTCAATGTAGACTTCTTCCTCAAGAATACCATTGAGAAATGCAGATTTTATATCCATCTAATATACCTTAAATCCTTTATGTGCTACATATGCAAGTAAAGTCCTCACACCTTCTAATCTTGCAACAAGAGCAAAAGTCTCTCCATAATCTATTCCTTCTTCTTGAGAATATCCTTTACATACCAATCTTTCTTTGTTTCTTGATACTTGACTATCTTCATTCAACTTATTTCTGAATACCCATTTTGTCCCAATTACATTTTTATCTTTAGGCTTAGGTACAAGAGTCCATGTCTTATTTTTCTCTATTTTCTCTATTTCTTCATTCATAGCCTTAATCCAACTTTCATTTTCTAATGCATCTTTGACATTTTTAGGTTCAAAATTAGCAAATAAACATGTACCTTTTAGTTTACTTCTTGTCATAGTACCATCTGATTTATTTCCAATAATCTGATCTGGTTTATGATGATTTCTAATGTACTTGGCCAATACAAGTTCCTTGCTTCCTGAATGAGTTACATTGTCATCTTCTTCATCTTCAGGTTCAGGTTGCTCGGGCTCAGTAGATACTTGCTCGGTAGCTTTAGACTGAGACTTGGTACTTTGTGACTCGGTCTGAACTTCTTCTTGTGACTCGGTTACTGTACTGGGCTCGATAGATGTAGTTTCCTTATTGACAGATGTGTGTGGCAATGTATCAAGTTTGATGTAAACAAATTTTCTGTAATCCTCTGGTTCCTTTTTGCTTTCTTCTTCAGTCTTTTCTGCAAACTCATCAATTCTCACATGTGCATTTTCTATGATTTTGTGAGTAGACAAATGTAGACATCTATATGCCTTGCTTTTGCAAGAATATCCCAAAAAATATTCCTTCATCACTTTTTACATCAAATTTTCCTTTTCTAGATTCTTTTAAGATATAAAATTTACTACCAAATACTTTTAGGTAACTTACATTTGGTTTGTAGCCATACCATAGCTCATACAGAGTCTTGAATGTGTCTTTTCTTAGCTGTACTCAGTTCAAGGTATGAACTGCAGTGTTGATAGCTTCCTTCCAGTATTTCATAGCAATGTTCTTTTCAATCATTAGAGTCCTTGCACAGTCCATGATAGATCTATTCCTTCTTTTGGCTATTCCATTCTACTTAGGAGTTCTTGGGGCTGATACCTATCTTTTGATTCCTCTTTCAATGCAAAAATTATTGAATTCATGGGAGATGAATTCACCACCTCTGTCTGATCTCAAGCATTTTATTCTTTTTCCTGTTTCCTTTTCTACTCTTGCTAAATACCATTTGAACTTCTCAAATGCTTCTGACTTTTCTCTTAAATACATAACAGTCATCATTCTAGAGTAATCATCAAGATCAAGATAAAACAGGTTACCTTTGGTTTGTTTGCCTGATCCTATCAGCTTTCCTTTGTCATCCAACAGTCTTGCTTTTCCATTCATGAATTCAACCTTGAATCCAATGTTAATTAGTTGTGCTACACTTAGAAGATTATGCTTTAGTCCTTCAACCCAATATGCATTATCACATATAAGTTCTTTGGTTAATGAAATTCATCCCTTTCCTTTTATACAACAAGGTTCATTGTTTCCAAACCTTACATTACCACCATCAAAGTTTTCAAAGTGTTCAAACTTGGTCCTGTCACCAGTCATATGATGTGAACATCCACTGTCTATAATCCATGTATCATTCTTGCTTATATGAGAGATAAGTGCCATCTCATCTTCATCATTATCAAATTCATCTTTTACAGCAATGAAAATAATTTCTTCTTCACTATCATTCGAATCTTTAGCTAAAAAACATGTTTTCTTACCTTTATCCTTGAATGATTTGAAATTTTTCTTGCCATTGTACTTGTAACTTTTCTTCTCATCTTTGCTTTGCTTGTTTGGACACCTAGCTGCAATATGACCAATTTCTTCACATGAAAAAAAGATTAAGGGAGTTTTACCTTTGTATTTTCCTCTGCCTCTTGAATACTTCTTTGCAAGTAATGCTTCAATAACTTCAAGATCACTATCAGAACTTTCCTCTGATTCTTCTTCACTTTCTGATTGGATTTTCTTCCCTTTCTTGAGTGAAAGTTTGGCCTCAAAAGCTGATTCAATATTTTTAGAAGTTGGAACATAGTTGTCATAGTTATCCAGTTCAAAAGTTGTCAATCTTCCAACTAGGGCATCCAAAGTTATATTGTGATTTTCTTCACATCTTCTTTCTTGAATAGCAGAAACTCTTATTGCATAAATAGGAAGTAATGTTCTAAGAACCTTACTTATAACAGTTTCATCATCAATTTTTCCTCCAGAAGCTCTGATTGCACTAACACTTGTCTTGATCCTTTCAACATATTTTGCAATGTTTTCTTCTTCTCTCATTTTCATATGATCAAACTGTCCTCTTAGGCTCTCTGCTTTGGCTCTCTTCACATTGTCATCACTGCCATAGATTTTCTTCAGCTTGTTCCACATTTCATGAGCAGTTGTGTAGTCTTTGATTTCATCAAATTCTTCATAGCTAAGAGCTGATGCAATGTCTATCATCATAGTGTTATGGTTCTTCTTCTCTGCAATGTCTTCAATAGTTAATGTGCCAGTAGGAATTGTATATTCTTGATCAATATATTTGCATCCTGAATCACCAATGGAAGCTAGATGAAGTCTCATGAGACCTTGCCATGCTGAAAAGTTATTTTTGTTAAGCCTTGGAATTTCTCTTTTGTAAGACATCCTGATCTTTAGCTTAGGTCCTTGAAACCCTTCCTGCAAGCACCAAAAGCTCTGATACCAATTGTTGGAAATATAGATGTAGTAACTGAGAGGGGGGGTGAATCAGTTAACCACAAAAATATTACCACTGATCCCTTAAATATCTTAACAAATTATTTACTGTGCCACTCGGTAAATATACAAAGAAATGCTAAAACTTGATCCTTGAAGTGTGTAATAATTAAACTGTTCTTAAGCATTCATCACTGATTAACTTACATGAATAAAGAAAATAACATGAACACAAGAGACACCAGATTTATTGTAGAAACCCAATATGGGAAAAACCACCAATGTAACTAGTTACTATTTTTCACTCTTCTGAAGTGATGCCCGGTTAGAAGCCAACCCGGTAAAAGGTTACAAAACACACTGTTAGGTGTGACCTTGTTAGAGGATTTAATCACCCTGCTAGGAGTGGCCTTGTAAGAGGTCTTGAAACAATTCAATAGAATTGTCACCTTGTTAGAGGATTTACAAAATGGTTGTTAAACCAACTCGGTTAAGAGATTTTGATATCACTGCTACAATTGTAAGAGAGTAACAATGAAATGACCTGCAACTGAATTGCTGAATATAGATTTCTGTTCTACTTCACTAGATCCTTACTGATCAAATAAATCTTTGCTGCTCCTTAAGGATATCTAACCTTCGCACATACCTTTCTTCAAAATGATTTTTGCATGCTGTATCTTTTTTTTCTATTCACCACTTGACCTTCTATATATATATGCCATTCTAATTAACATTTAGATTGTCAAGTCGACACTAATAATTATTATAACAATCGGCTTGGATAAACAAACTGAAATAAAAAAATCCTTTGAAAGGCCGACCATGCTTGGTAAACATTAATCCTGAAAAGATTTCCTTTGGTGACCGAGTGAACTCGGTAGCCATAGCGAATTCTGCAACATCCTTTGGAGACCGAGAGAGCTCGGTAACCACTACTTTTCCTTCGATAACCGAGGCTCAGTTAACACTGTTACCCTGTCATGTTTCCTTTAGACACCCGAGAGATCTCGGTAGACACTAAAAACTGCCTAGCTGACCGACTGAGCTCGGTAGACACTGAGAACTGCTTAGCTGACCGACTGAACTCGGTAGACACTGAGAATGATAATTGATATGACATTTGTGTGACATCAAAGACAACACATAGCTAATCCAACAATGTCCTTCAGACAATTGTATCCAACAATTTACTACTTTCATAATGACTACATGATGAAAAGATAGTCAGATTAAAAGATGTAAATCTTACCCACTGATATGATAGTCAACTACAGGGCCACAATGTATGTAATGAGAGGTGTCATATTGTCTTTCAAAGAGCAGAGTAAAAGTTGGCAGTAGCATCAAGAGGTGCATGTTTTGTACAAAGTTTTAGACCATGGAATGAAGAGCATGAGACTATCATCACATCAATCCTTATGAGTTGTGAGATAAAAAAAGATTGAAGGCATTAGATCTTACAAGGAAGCAATGTCCAGTGTAATGAAAGAAATGGAAAACCATACCAAGCATGAGGAATCATGGTGACTGTGTATAAAGGAGTAGCAGTGGTAAAGGGAACAATTAGAGCAGCAATTTAATGGTCAATATAAGATATAGAGATGTTTTCAAGAGGAGAGGCAATGATATGTATTTTGTTTCTAATGATGTGTTCACTACCACAAGACAATTTTGCAATCATGGATAATAGAACTCTGGTGCAATATACACCAACAGTCTTGTAGGGAAGATATAAGTTATGAAAGGACCTCACTATGATGGATAAGAGAATAGGACAACATTGTGATTGAGTCTCAGTGAAAGAGATCATCCAATAGCTAGTAGCAGTAGTCAAGATGTGCTCAAGATGTGAAATCGGTAACTATGAGGAAAGGCAATGTTATATCCACTATTATAAAGTACGAGTAAGGCTTAGAAATAATGATTTTAGACTCCAGAAAATATTACATTTTGAACTATAAAAATATAGACAAAATCCTTAGAAATCCCTTAAGGGAACATTACTGAAGTACCTGAGCATTGAAATTTGATAACTATATTACATAGTCCTAACACGGGACATTAAAAAAACCCTTTAATTCAGTCATTGCCAGTATAGAACACAATGTATGGATTCTTCATGCATACAATCATTGACCCAGAGACCAAAACAGGGCTTGGAGATATGGATGTCAATGTAGTACAAAGAGATGAATAAAATACATTTGATATTTTCATATGATTTCCCTCTGTGACTATTTGGTTTTTCTGAATGTTTCCATTCACTGATTTGCAATTTATTTTGTTTAGACTTGTTTGTTTGTTATTACAATCTACTACCCAAATGGTTTTCAAGAACAAGCACGTTCTTTAATATGCGAACGGTGGTGGAACTCGATAGTTATTTCTTGGCTTTGATTATTTGATGATAGAATACCTTCAGTGAAATGGGGTTAATAGATGTATCGGGTTCTTAATTTTTAACATAGAATATATCTTGTTTATGTGTTCAGGTTTGCCTAGTCTTGATTGGAAAATGGTGACAATCGTATTCAAAGGAGACCAAGTTGGAACACTGGCAGAACCATTCAGAATGGTCTCCAAATGACAGTGTATGTTGTTGTTGGCATTTGGAGGTAGGAAGAGGTGACTATCACATATATGTCTATTCGTATAGCATCAGAAGACCCGCGTCATGTATCAACAGTGATGTTGAAAGAAAATTGAGAAGGGGATGTTTGTGTTTACAAATTCAAGTGATATCGAAGACTCTTATGACTGTACTTAGCCTTTGAAAATAGAAACGAGGAAGGCATAATAAATGTGTGTACACAATGACAGTCTTGTAAGTTGAAAGAATTTGAACCAGGTCCAGGAAGACCCACAAGGTACGAACAAATAGTGACTACAAATTTTTGAACCCTAGAAATGTTACAAATTGAATGCAAAAAAATATAAATACAGCACAAGAACTTTTTCAAAGATTAAAAAACCAAAGATGAGTGTATTTGTTACAGATGAAGAGTGGTTCTTACAGGTGGAGTGGTTCTTACATATGAAGAGTGGTTCTTACAGGAGGAATATCACATATATGTTTGTTCATATAGTGTCAACAGACCCACGTCATGTATCAATAGTGATGTTGAAAGAAAATTGAGAAGGGGCTGTTTGTGTTTACAGATTCAGGTGATATTGAAGACTCTTATAACTGTACTCGGCCTTTGAAAATAGAAATGGGGAAAGGCATAATAAATGTGTGTACACAACAATAGTCCTGCAAGTTGAAAGAATTCAAACCAGGTCCAGGAAGACCTGCAAGGCATGAACAAACAATGAATACAATTTTTTGAATCCTAGAAATGCTACAAATTGAATGCAAAAAAATATAAATGCAGCACAAGAACTTTTTCAAAGATTAAAAAACCAGAGATGAGTGTATTTGTTACAAATGAAGAGTGGTTCTTACAAGTGGAGTGGTTCTTACAGATGAAGAGTGGTTCTTATAGGAGGACTATCACATATATGTTTGTTTGTATAGCATCAACAGACCCACGTCATGTATCAACAGTGATGTTGAAAGAAAACTGAGAAGGGGCTGTTTGTGTTTACATATTCAGGTGATATCGAAGACTCTTATGATTGTACTCGACCTTTGAAAATAAAAACAGAGAAAGGCATAATAAATGTGTGTACACAGTGACAATCCTGCAAGTTGAAAGAATTCAAACCGGGTCCAGGAAGACCCACAAGGCACGAACAAACAGTGACTACAAATTTTTGAACCCTAGAAATGCTACAAATTGAATGCAAAAAAATATAAATGCAGCACAAGAAATTTTTCAAAGATTAAAAAACCAGAGATGGGTGTATTTGTTATAGATGAAGAGTGGTTCTCACAGGTGGAGTCAAGGCTAGGTGATGCATAGGTGGTGGAGCAACATAAAATCCCTTTTCTTTCACCTCTGCTTTGCCGCACGTGGAATATAAAATGAAATCCCTATGTTTTTTTTTTAGGTTATATTCCCATTTTGGTCGGAACTTTGACAACCTGTCATGGTTGTCAAAATTTTGACCAACACGGGAATGGATTAAAAAAAAATCAAAATTTTCCTTCTATAAACCAACTAAGGAAAACCATTTTAATGCTTGGTCGGAAATGTTGGTCTAATGTACTAATGATAACATCAAAAGTTCTAATTTTTTTTTCTTAATTTGGGGTTTAATTCAAGCTTATTGATATAATATATTGAGATTTTTCATTTTTTAGGAGTGCTTTATTTTTGCTAATATATTATTTTCAACACTTTTTCATCTCTTTACTTTTCATATTGAATGTTCACTTAAATGTATCCATATCCCATCCTCTTTCTCTACATGATTTTGATGAAATAGATCTCCCTAATAATGACAACTTAACTAAAAGAGATTTTGACCCTAATCAACATTGTAACATGTGTTTAGACTATGAGTTAGCTCTTAAAATATTTGTTCAAACAAATATTTGTAAAAGAATCATAAATGTATAAGTGAAAATGAGTTCTTCAAATAAGACTAACCATAAACTATTTAATTCTCACAATTTTGTTATTTTTTCATCTTAAAATAAATCATTATGAATACTTATTTTTATTTTTGAAAGTCCAACTTACCATCAAGCATTCAATTTTATACTTGTATGCCAAATATTACATAACTTTGTTTAAAGTTGTAATATCTAAATGATTTAAAGATAGCATGGAAGAAAAATGTTTAAACCATTTTCATAATACTCTACTTTTCTCTCACATTTTAAGCAATATTTCTTTGAAAGATGTCAATTTCTTATCTGTTAATTTTTATATGCTTAGAAAGTTGAATACATAAGACTCGATAGATGTTTTGTGCTTAACAAAATAAGCCAACTAAAAAAACAATTTTACACTACTTGTATAGCATCATTGCTAGCTATTTAGTATTATATTTTGATCAAATTCGTAACCATTTACTAATAGCATCAAGGGTTTGATCCAAGCCCTTTTAAGGTTAAATATGTATAAGTGATATCATTTTATGGATTTTCTTGAGGAACTATTATGTTCTCATATTTTAAGAAGACTTCATTTAAAAGAAGTTATTTTGCTTTATTATTGTTTGTCAAAATGACATAGAACTAGATGCATTTGTCATCTCAATCTTTCCTACAAGTTTTTAATTCTATTTGTACTTAATAATTTACTCATCTTGATATGACTCTAAATGAAATTGATGATATTATTGTTATAAAATATGTTATATTGTAAAATTTGTTTCATCTTTACAACAATGAATAATGCAAATTTGTAACAACTACAATTAGCATTTGTGCATTCTTTCAGAGATGATTAATGTAAATGTAACATCCAAAATTAGAATATGTGTTTCTTTTAAAGTTGCAAAGTGTATATACCCATATTAATGGGGTTAGAAAGGATGATCTTTTTGTAATCCCCAAGAGAACATGAAGTGGGAGAAGGAAAAAATTAGGTGGGTCAAAGTGAACTTTGATGGAGCCTCAAGGGGAAACCCAAGTCCAAGTGGATTTGGGTGCATTAAAAGAAACCAAGAAGGCAAATTCATAAAATAAATTTTGGAACATTTAGGGATGATCGTGAATAATGAAACTGAGATAAGATTAGTGATACTAAGCCTAAAATGTGGCCTAGTGATTGGGGCTTAGAATCTTCACTTGGAAGGAAACTCTCTTATGACTATTGATGCTATAAGATAACACTATACCCCAAATTTGGAACTAGGTAGATGGTTGAGGACTATTAGAGAAATCATGAATAATTTTGACAATGTTAAGGTCTCACATATTTATCAAGAAGAAAATTGGGAGGCACACAACATTTGAAATGGAAGATGAGGGTGACATGAATAAAGGTGATAAATGGGTGTAAAGCCATGTATTGGGTGAGGGTTGTGACATGTATTTGCACTATGGGGTATGATGTAATCCTTGTCTTTGTGGGCTTTAATAATTTTACTTCCCAAGTATGATTGAAGTGACTTTTATTAATTCAACATGAATTCATGATATTATTTTATGCTTCCGAAGTAATTATTAGGTATCATGACTACACAAGGGTTGAGGTGGAAAGAGATAAGGATTCTAGTAAGGTAGATGGTACCTTTTATCTGCTTCATTTATGTGAATTAGTTTCTCATAGATTTCTTAGAGATTGCTTGACCCTAAATGGTACCTGGTCGATGAAGGTTGAATGATTATGTATGGTGGGATGGTAGAATTTATTGAGATTCTATGATGCCTTCCTCATTTGGGCATTTATGATTTTTAGCTTTGGTGTACTTCATGTGTGGATACTCTTATGAGACTGAGGTGTAGGAAGAAAAAAATATCCTTCTTGAGTAAGGTAACAAAAAAGAGGTTGAAGAGGGTTTATTTTGTTAGGCGTACACTAGTAGTGCATGTGGTCCAAAGAGTGCAATACCGGGTGGGGAGTTTTTGAAATCAAAGCTCATATATTACATAAATATTGATATTACAACCATGTTTGTGGTTTTCAGTTGGGCACTAGGGAGAAAAAGGAAATTGTGGCTACTCTTTACAAAAAATCAATGAGGAAGTGTTCCCTTGGGTAACTAGAGGATGTTCTAAAAAAATGTGGATGATTAGGAAAATATCCCTCACTTTTTCTTGTGAAAATAGGGTAAGAAGGTGCTAGAATTTCCTCTCATCAATTATAAGGATGGTGTAAGGGTTTCTCAAAGACACGTGATTATTGAGAGGAATCATGTGTTCCTAAAGAAGATGGTGTACCCATCTAACAAAGGTGGTTCGGGGCGGTTGTAGAGTTATCTAGTTGCAAAGGGTTTGTGTTGGCAAGTTGACTATACTGTTGTATATGACCAGATATAGTGTTGTCATTATGGCAAAAAATTCATATAGTGTTTTGGAGTTAGTGCACCTCATTAGAAGATCAGAAAGTGGCTAAGTACAAAAGACTGGACAGTTAATAGAGCACCAGTAGTTCAGAGCATCAGCGCACATGTGTATTACCAAGTTATGATATGTGCCCTAGAAGATAAGTTGGTAAGAGTGTATTCATGCTTAGTCTATGAGCGCATAATCAAATATGCAAGTATGATGAAGTTACAGAAAGTTGAAGTTACACAGCCAATAAATGCCAGAACAGAGTATGCAGCCAACTAATGATAATTTGATTAGTGACTATGTTATTATTTTGTAAAGGCTATGCACCTATTGTAATTAGGTTATAGACATGTAATTAACTTTGTTTGTAAACGTGCTTGAGCCAATTCACTTGGAAGCATTATATGTAATCGGTTAAAGGGCAAACCTAGTTAATTGTTTTGTATGTGCATATAAATATTAGATGCACCCTTGTAATTAGTCATGGAAGTTGTTATAGAATTGAAATAAGTAGAGAAGAAGTATGCAAAGATTTGTTGAGATGTATTAGAGCTTTGCAAGAGGTCAAAGCATCAATGCATCAAAGGAACTGATCAAACAAGCAGTGTCACAGTGCCAGTTCATCCAGCAGATATAGTATGTATCTGAGATCTGAAGGTTGTAGCCTTCACCACTTGAGCAGTGAGCTCTAGGAAAGTGTGTCCAAACCCCTAACAAGGTTATTATAAAAGACTCCTAACAGGGTTTGACCCTTGACCAGGTCACTGTACTAAATGTAATGTAAAGACAACTCCTAATAGGGTTAAGGATCTTCTAACAAGGATCATAAAACACTAGTACAAAATATTAGTGGGTGTTAATTCCCACCGGGGTTTTTACCTATTTGGGTTTCCCCATAATCATATTGGTGTTATGTGTTGAGTTCATGTTTTCTATTTATGTTAATATTTAGTTCAATACTTAATCATTCAAGATTGATTAAAGAGTAAAAGAAAAAGATTGAATATAGTGAACACTGATTCACCCCCCCCCCCCCCTCTTAGTGTTCCCATTCCTAACAATTGGTATTAGAGCTCTTGTCCTCAGCAAAGAAGTTTAACCACTTGAGAAGATCATGGAAAAGACATAAATGAAACATTTGAAAAGAAGTCTTGAAGTTGCTCTTGAAGACCTGGACAAATCTGAAAAGGAAATTGAAGAATTAAAAGAAAAAGTTAGTGATGCTCAAACAGTCATCAAAAGACTCAAAAAAGATTTGAAAGAATGTTCTACCAGTGATTTAGGGATCATGGTAAAAAAATCCAAATGAAAAGAACACATCTCTGAAAGATCAGATTGAAGAATTAGATGACAAGCTAACTAACAATTAGGAAGTCTATGATGAACAGATCAAAGAGAACCTTCAACTAAATGAAGAATTGAGGCAAGAAAACATGGAAATCTTGGAGCTAAAAAACAACAAAGAAAGCTTGGAATCTGAATTGAAAGAGGCTAAGAATCACATTGATAAATTACACACAAGTAAGGATCTGATTGAATCTCAATTATATGCTCGGAAGCTTAAAGGAGACACTAGCGACATTGGATTCAATGAAGCACAAAATTAGATTGACAACATGCGAGCAAGAATGAAAGCACCGGAAGACACCATAGATGCTAAGGAGATTGGAAGTCAAACTAAAGATCATGTTGAACCATCCAAGAATGAGCACAAGCCAATAGATTGAACTTGTTATGCATGTAAAAAGCATGTACATATAGCAAGGAACTGTACAGAGGTAAGACCTTTCAATGGTTACTGTTATTCATGCAATAAATTTGGTCATAGAGCTATGAATTGTAAGACAAGTCAGAAGAACAAGACTCAGCATAATCAAAGAAATTAGAATCAGCCAAATGTAAGAAGTTCTCAAAATGTTACATGTCAGATATGTAACTATAAGAGTCACTTAGCTAGACAGTGTAAAATGGTAACCCATGTCAATGCGCCGAGGAATATAAGACCTGTAGTTATTTGTCACTCATGTAACAAGGCTGGACACATCTCAAAGTTTTGTAGATCAAGAATGCAAAGTCAGGAAAGCCCTAAAAATCTAGAAGAATCAATACTGGATACCAAAGGAGAAGTCAAGTTTGTGAAAGCTTTAGACGATGTGAGCTTGATTTGGTCAGAGGAAAAGAAGGATAAGGTTGATGAGAATGTATTGGATGTATCCATAGTGGATGCACCCTTTACATCTAGATGAATGTCCCTCAAGGTCATAGGGGGAGCTAATTTAGCTCTAAACCCCTACGTGGCTGGTATACTTGTGTGTGTGAAAATTGTACCTGATCTGTAGACACAACACTCAGTAAAATATTAGAGGTTAGCTATAATCAAAATCGTGCAAAATTGAAAGCTATCTAACCAAGTGATTTATTGCCTTCTACTAGGTGCGAGATTAATGTTCTCAGATTGTAATCGAGATCAGTGACCTAGATGACACCTAAATGAAAGATTTGAATGCAATTGATCTAGATATGAGATTGAATGCAATTAAGCTATATTTTTGATATTTTCTATGCAATAATAATTGTGAAAACTGATATGAAATCTATACTAACATGGAAATTGATATGCAATATGAATCTAAATAAATGCAAAAATAAGATTGATCTCACAAAGATGTCGATTCACAAGAGCTTTGATTCTTCAATTCCAATTCTCCAGCGTGATTGTGCAAAAATATGAGATGAGATATGAAGAGCTGAGCCTTTAATTTATAGAAATCCAGGGCTTTGGAGGTGCATGGATAAAAGCCATAAATCACTCAAATTAACTCATCTTGATTTTTGAGTTATCTGATCATGAAAGATAGTTAATTCTCAAATCATGCAAAAATAGCTTTTTAACTCAAATTAGAGTTTAGATCAGCTTTTTGAACTCCAAAAGGATGTTGAGTTCCAAAAAGTTAATAACTTGCATTGATTTTCTGATTTGGAGTTTAACTGTTTCTTTTGAATATGCATAATAATTAAGAATTAAATAAATAAATAAAGTGATTTATCCTCAACTCAACTGATTTTTGAAATAAAATAATTAATTTATGGGTTAATTAACTATTTTACCAAACTTTTATTAAAAATTATATTATTAAATAATGACAACATGCTTTAATTAATTAAATAAGAATTTAATCAATTAAAGATAGGAATTTTGATCTATTGTCAAAATTAAATAATATAATTAATAATAGATAGAATTAAATTTAATTACATAATTAAGTGGCAAATATTAAATCTAATTAATTAAATATGAAAATATTCAATTAATCAAACTTAGGATAAATGTGATTTATTGCCAAATAATCATTAAATTAAAGATAATTAAGATAATTAAGAATATTGCTAGGAATATTCCCCGATGCAAAATTTAAGATAATCAATTATGATTCGATGATGTTTAGATGTGCCTTAGGTTAGGACTTTGATGTCGATTTCGTTCGAATTGAAGATGTAGGAGGTTAATGAACTTATAGCCCATTTTTGGGGTATTACATTTTGCCCCTCTTTGAATTACTGTGCGAAGCGCAGTGGTTCAAAGACAGTCTGTGTTTGATAAAGATATGAAACTGATTCAAAAGATAAACCGATCTCAAGATAGAAACCGATTGAAAGATATTAAGATAGGAGGTCCTGAATGACCAGAGATAATGTTTACTATAGCAGCAATGAACTTATGATTGCGAAAAAGTGTCAAAATACCTGATTTTGAACCTTAGGATTGATAAGAAGTGAGTGACCCGTTCTAGACTCGATTGTCTTAGCAGAACTAGCAAGTATCACATCCGAATCCTTCAGTTGCTGAAGAACCAAGGAAAGAACACTATGATCCGATGGTTGCAAAAACTAATACAGTTTACAAGATTAGGAGAATACCAGATTGATATGGATCGATGAATTTGATATGCCCCAAGTGATGATAGATTTGCCCCGAGCGATGAGGACTTTTGATGAATCAGTAACTAGACGTGATTGTTGTCTTGATCACTGATGAAAGATATTGATAGATTTGATTGATAGAATTTGATTTACAGACTTTGAATGATGTGCAATACCATGCCCCCTTCGGAATTAAAATTGAAATCTGACAAGAAAAAGTTAGCGTTGATAGTTCAGAAGCATGTTAATTGATTTGAGAAGTGGTTATACACGTCTGAGAACGCATTCTGCATCGTTTGGAGGTCTTGGAGACTGAATTTGACTAGGTTTGACCATGAGTTGACCATGGTTGACCAAGTTGAAATTTTGATAGTTTGATGTTAGATAATCAGTTAAGTTGAATACTAGATTTCTGCAAAGATTGAAGGTTGATTATGCAAGCAGTAGACCGTCCTGGTTTCAAAAATTTTAATTCACAATTTTGACATAATAAATGATCTCAGATTTCAATTTTGATCCCGAAAATGGATTCAGAACATCGAAATTAGCCAGGGGTGCAATTTTCATAGAAAATGGAGCACTTTTAAAAATTAGGTCAAAAGCTATATAAAGGCTGGAAGGGTCATTTTCAATTCATTTCAACCCTTTGACTTTAGAGATTCTGTGGAGCCCTCTGAGTGAGAAAAATGGTAGACCAGCGAGAACTGAAGGTACCTGTGAGTTCACACCATTTTGAGCGCAGCCGGAGACATGACAGACCTCGATAGTATGGACATCCGGTAGGTGGACCTCTGTTCCCCTCTGAAAATGCATGTTTTTGATGATTTATAGCATTTTTAATTTTTTTCATACGCGTTTTTAGTTTTTGATTTTCACATCTGTAGAAACTCGTACGAGTCTCAGTCCAGACTCGTATGATATTTCATTTCAATTTAGATTGTCGTTTCATCCATGCCCAAGTGTCGTATAATAGGGACCCTTTTGTCGTACGACATTTCGTCGGGTCCCTTGAAACTCGTATGAATCTGGGTGAAATGTCGTACGACTATGAATTGTCATTTGGTATGTTGTGGGATGTCGTACGACACTTCATGCTAGTCTGGAATGTCGTTTGAAAAATAGCGTGTGAAAAACTCATTTTTAGGTCAAAAATCAAACTTTTCTGATCTTTTTGCCTAATTGCGGATACTTTGCCCTACCTTCTGAAACTTCAAAAACTGTGTTATTTTGATATTTTGGCCTGATTTCGAACTGAATTTCTGACAAAACACCCTATTTCTTTATGATTTAGGTCACATATCCTGACGTACATGTTCGCCATTCTTATCTGGCCACCCAGAGATTGTGTGTCACCTTGCCAGACCCGATGAGGGTTCATCTCGCTGCCTGTGGATTTGAGCACCTGATTCATTTACCCGATATTAGGGTAAATCATGGTTTATTGACTGCCCTGATTGAGAGGTTCCATTCTGAGACCCAGACTTTCCACCTTCTGACTGGGGAGATCACTGTGACCCCCGAGGATGTGTATAGGATTCTTCGCATTCCTTTTCATGCTCCACGGCGTCCCGAGTATGTTAGCGGAGGATCCACTGGTCTGCATGCTTTCAGATGACTGTTCGGTGATGATACCCAGTTGACTGGGTCTATATCCTGGGAGACACTTGTGCAGAGATATGGTCAGACACATTGTCTAGAATGTATCATTGCGGGGATGATCAGAGAGTTGATTATGCCTAGCCGTCAGCAGAACAGCTTTTTGATGGGATGGTCACCGATGGTAGCATTGTTGATGGCTACGCCTACCGAGCTTGCCTGGGGTCAGTGTCTGTTGGCACACTTGTATTCTGAGATGCACGAGGTCGTGTATCAGGATTGCAAGAGCTTTGCTTCTGGAGCTCTTGTTTTATAGATATGGGCATGGGAGCACATCCCAGTTTTGAGACCAGTTTTTCAGAGTCAGCGACAGGCACAAGAGCTGATCATATATACGTATGCTGGTTACATTACGCAGGTTTGCATGGGTCATACCGAGTATTTCTGCCGATGCTTGGATGACATGACCTTCATGATCTGGAGGCCATATTTACAGATAGAGGCCTGGCCTACTGTGAGAGAGCAGTTTTCATTCTTTTTCTAGAGCAGGATATTGATAGGATGAACCTCCACTGTCTTGGAGAGATTTTTGATTACCAGAGTCTGGTGTCAGTATGGACGCATTCAAGATGTCCCTCAGGATTATACTGCTTATGCCTGCATTGTGCGTGAGATAGGGCTCGGATGGGCACCACAGCTTAGTTATACTATATGTGCTGAGGAGTATAGCTGGATTATTGGTAGGGATTGGGACTACCTTCCACAGGTGGTTGATGCAGGTGTGATAGATGCATGTGTGGCATGGCTTGCTGATCACCGAATTCACCGATTTTCTAATCCGACAGAGCTGATACCCTCCATGGAGGAGGCTATGGATGTTACCGGGGCTCCTATGAGAGCAAGACTGAGACCACAGGTGGTACACCCTACTCCTCTGAGACAGAGAGCCATGGCTCCTTTACAGAGAGCACCAGGACATGGGAGGCCTCCACATCCTTCTACATCTACAGTGGGCACATCTTCCGGCACACAGAGGCGGAGCAGAGGTGAGAGTGGCACACTGGGCGGAGTAGGATCTGCAGATGATGTTCTAGGAGCTGAGCAGTTTCTAGGTGGGACCAGTGTGGATGACACATTTGATTTGGGTGCTAAGGTCAGATGCTGTAAGGTGCACAGGGTGAGCATTCCTTCACATGCAGATCAGCCAGCACAGCCAGCACAGGACACAGATATGTCAGCAGTTGATGTAGAGCCTGCAGTTCCTCTTACTTCAGCCGAGATTATCAGACGGTTTAGAGTCCAGGTCCGGGACCTGAAGATAGAGCAAGCCAGATTAGAGGAAAGGCATCGAGAGGCATATAGATAGCATATAGAGCAGCGCATAGAGATACAGAGATTACAGGAAGAGGTGATTCATCAGACTGCGCGGGCCTCATATTATGTATCTGCGTACTATATAGTAGTCCCTGTGGCACAGAGAGTGCCTACCTATTCTTAGTATATGGCAGCATCAGAGGGAGCTAGGGCACTGAGAGCGGAGCAGATAGCAGATGCACCACCTCCTCCTCCACCGGATGTAGAGGAGCATGCTGATAGTTGATTTCTCTTGATCTTCTATTACCTTTTCATTGATACATTGTTGTGTCTGATAGCTCTACGGAGCTCATTCATTTGTACCCTGTGCCAGTAGTGCACCCCTGAGTATTTGAGATTTTTGATATATAGATGAGATCGATATTTTTGGTTGTGACATCATGTGTACTTGTCATTTTTGTTATGTATGATGATATCATGTGATGTTAATGCTATGAGTAGTGTAGAATGTATGTATGGATCAATCGAATGCAATGATTTCTTTCATATGTGTGAATGTTATGCAGATGTAATGATTATGGAAATATGTATGTTTATGCAATGGATGTAAATGTAATGCAATAAATGTTTATGATATGATATGTAAATGCAATGATACACATGATATGTTTTGTAGGTTGATGAAGACAAGTACTCAGTCTTATGTCAAAAGGATGGTTAACCCAGGAGGATCATTGCTTGCAATTCTGTGAAGAGACCTTCGAGTTAGGTTCAGCTCTTGTTAGATTTGAAGATGTGATTGAAGAATCATTTAAGCTATGAAGTTCATTTAATCATTGTGAGATCATGCAACATGCAAAATGCAAAGAGACATGCAATATGAAATGCAACCTAAGACCCAGGACCTAGTCACTAATCATATGTCGATTTGTTATCATCATTGAACGTTTAGGTAATTGGATAAATCAATACAATGCCCACTAGCCATGAAACCATAGACAAATGAATATCGATTTGTATGTGCAAGAATCAATACAACACCCATTGGTCAACAACCATGGATATATGAATATTGATTTTGTTTTTGAAATGTCGGATTAGATATAAGCACCAAGGCACAAGCGCCAGGATGACCTGAATATCATGTCCATTTTGATATAGAAATTTGTACAAGCATCAAAACATAAATGTTGTGATGACCTGAGTACGCCTTGCATTGCAAACACATCAAACAGTCAAGAGATCATTCTAAATCCAATGTGAATTACCCGTAGTAACCCTTTATTGTTCACATCCTTAGGCAAGATTGCGTTCCACAGTAGGAGAAAGAACTGACTCAAAAAGACAATAGTTAGATCAAACTTCTTTGAATTGTCTGGGTATCAATGGTCAAGGTACGCATGGCCATCCAATTCGAGATAGAGGCTCTTACAGTCAGACACCATTTCAATCCAGAATTTCCAAAGTTATTAGATTTCACATACGAGCAGAAAACAAAGAAAAGATTATGCCCCCAGTCATCACTCTCTAAATCCTATAAAGGACATCATCGAAGAGCTCGAAGGGACACAATATGCAAAAATCTCAATGCGAATCAGTAAGCATACAAGGAGATAAAAGAATGAAGCACAAATTATTTTCAGTTTGTTTTTTGATGTTTGATTGTCGTGTTGTAGATGCAAAATCCTTTCTGGAGACAAGACAGACTGACTGACCCACATGAAGCTTCAAAGGACTCTGACTAGACATGATATGTCTAAGATACATGGGAGACCATAGGATATGATATTGATTGCCCCCAAGTGTTAAACATTGATAGGATACAGACGCTTGAGCTGATTTGTGTACAGACCAACTTATTGAAAACTGGAAATGCTGAAACAAACCGGGAGATATGTACAAACTAAAGCAAGACTGAAAGCTGGCAAAGACCAAGATTGCATTGATAGATGGAGCATTTTGGAACAAGTGGCACCTGTTTGCCAGGTTTTCACCAAGGCACTTTTTCTTCTTTTTCATTTTTTTTTTGTAGTTTTCATTTTTTCAATTTTTTTGAATTTTTTGAATTTTTTTATTTTTTTTGTGAATCATCAAGGCGCCTATTGCTAGGTTTTCACCAAGATGTTCATTTTTTCAGGACTTTTTCTGATTTTTAAGATTTTTTCAGGACATTTTACCAAGCACTGAATGCCTTAGGCATAAAATTTCTTCAGATGGAGAACGTTGATTGGTTCTCGAAGCTGTTCTCCTTCAGTCGTTGAGAGTTGATAAGCACCAGAGCCAAAAGTAGCAGTGATTACAAAGGGACCCAGCCAATTGGGTTCGAACTTCCCCTTGCGTTCTCGATGTGATTGATTTTTAGGATTTTCTCTCAACACTAGATCGCCAACCTGAAATTCTCTATGTCTGACTTTCTTGTTGTAGCCTCTAGACATTCTTTTCTGATATACTCTGAGATGATTATACGCTGCTTGCCTGCGCTCATCTAGTAATTCTAGTTCTTGTAACCTAGACACTCTGTAGTCTTCATCAATGACAAGTCCATGCATTCTGATTCTGAGTGATGGGATTTCAACCTCAATAGGTAGTACCACTTTAGACCCATAAACTAAAGCGAAAGGTGTAGCCCCTGTAGGTGTTCTGATACTAGATCTATAGGCCCAGAGAGCTGGATTGATCATGAGATGCCAATCTCTTCCTATTTTATTCACTATTCTGTGCAAGATTTTCAAGAGATTTTTGTTTGAAGCTTTAGCTTGTCCATTCCCTTGAGGATAGTAGATAGAAGACCAATGTTGAGTAATCTTGAACTTAGCACATAAGTCATCTAGGTCCTTATTTTTGAATTGTCCCCCATTATCTGTGATTATAGAGTGAGGGATCCCATATCTGCAAATGATGTAGTTCAGGATGAACATAGAGATCTGTTTCCCTGTTGCTTGTGTTAGAGGAACTGCTTCTACCCATTTTGTAAAATAATCTGTAGCTATGATTATATGGGTATGTCCATTAGAAAAGTGCGGATGGATAGCACCTATGAGATCAAATGCCCATTATTGAAAAGGTCATTGTGTAGTAAAGGGAATCAGATCTCTCCCTGGAGCATGAATCAAGTTGCCATGTACTTGACACTGTTGACAATTTTTAGCAAATTTAATAGCTTCTTTTTCCATTTCAGGCCAATAATACCCAGCCCTAATAAGTTTTCAAGCTAACGTTAAACCATTCGAGTGTGACCCACATATACCCTCATGGACTTCCTCTAATGCACGTTGAGACTCTTCTCATTCTAAACATCTAAGCAGTGTACAATCTAGACCTTGTTTGTACAGATCATTACCAATGATGACATATCAAGATGCGGATCGGATAAGGTTTCATTTCTCAAAATGGTTAAAGGACTCAGGGATGATTTGGTCGTGGAGATAGGAGAATAGATTTTTGTAGCGAGATGAGTCATAACCTACAATAGTGCAGATCATGCAGGTTTCAGGGGAGTCATATGCAGGATAGGATAGGGCTTCCACCAGGAACTCATAGCGTAGTTCATGTTTAGGCTGCTGTAAAAGAGTAGATAATGTCGCCATTGCATCGGCAGCCTTATTCTACGTTCTGGGTATTTGCTCAAATGTGATAGAGATGAAGTATTTCTTTAAATCATCTACCATTCTCTTGTAAGGAATGAGCTTTTCATCTTTGGTTTGGTACACATCATTGACCTGGTGGATGACCAATTGTGAGTCTCCATGGATGTGCATCTCTGTAACTCTCCACTGTATTGCCATTTTCATACCATTGAGAAGTGCCTCATATTCAGCAATATTGTTTGTGCAAGGAAACTTTAATCTGAATGCTTTGGGTATCGAGTATCCTTGAGGAGTGATGAACAATATGCCTACTCCCAATCCATTCTATGTGTAGGAGCCATCAAAGAATAACCTCCATGCTCTAGAAGAGAGGTGCATGATAGAAGAATCGGGAAATTCCATTTGCATGGGTGTATCATCAAACAGTGGTGCTTCAACTAATTGATCAGCAATGACCTGTCCTTTGATAGCTTTTCTTTCAACATATTCAATGTCAAATTCGCTCAAGAGCATGACCCATTTAGCTAGTCTACCTGTGAGGGCAGCCTTGCTTAGGAGATATTTCAGTGGATCAATTTTAGCTACCAAATGAGTGGTATGAGCTAACATGTAGTGTCTCAATTTCTGTGATGCAAAGATCACAGCTAGACATGCCTTCTCTATCATTGAGTAGTTCTTCTCATAGGCCACTAAAGTTTGGCTGATATAGTAGATGGATCTTTCTTTCTTGTTCTCATCATGCTGTGCTAGCAATGCCCCCAGTGATGTATCTGTTGCGGAGACATATAATATTAATGGCTTCCCATGAATAGGAGGCATCAATATAGGCAAATTTGATAGATACTTCTTGATATGTTTAAAGTTGTTCTCGCATTCTTCATTCCATGCAAAGGTCACACCTTTATGTAATGTTTTTGTAAAAGGCTGTGAGATGTTCGCTAGCTGTGGTATGAATCTTCTGATAGATTGAACTCTGCCTTGCAATGTCCTCATTTGACTGATATTTGTGGGAGGTTACATCTCTATTATAGCCTTGACCTTAGCTGGATCAACTTCAATGCCTTTCTTGGAGACGATGTATCCTAGGAGCTTTCCAGAAGTGACTCCAAAAGCACACTTTTTAGGATTTAGTCAAAGACTAAATTTTTCCATTCTATCGAGGATCATGCTCAAGTCTGTTAGATGTTCAGTTCTAATCATGGATTTTGCCAAGGTATCATCTACGTAATCCTCCATTGTTCTATGCATCATATCATGAAAAATAGATGTCATTGCTCTTTGATATGTAGCTCCAGCATTTTTGAGTCTGAATGACATAACATTCCAACAGAAAGTTCCCAACGCACATGTGAAAGCTGTTTTCTCTTGATCTTCTGGAGCAATTTTGATTTGGTTGTATCCAGAAAAGCCATCCATTAAGGAATACATTTCATAGCCCGCAATCATGTCCACTATCATATCAATGTTAGGTAGTGGAAAGTCATCCTTAGGGCATGCTCTGTTCACATCTCTAAAGTCCGTCCACACTCTGATTGAACCATCTAGTTTGGAAATAGGTACAATGTTGGAAATCCACTTAGCATAGTCTATGACACGGATGAATCCAGCTTTTAGGAGTTTTTCTAGTTCTGCTTTGACTAAGAGTGTAACATGAGGATGCATCTTTCTCAATTTTTGTTTGATTGGTTTTACTCCAGGAGCAATGGATAGATGGTGCATAATGAGATTGGGATCCAATCTTGGCATATCTGAATATTTCCATGCAAAGTTGATCTTTTTCTCTAATAAGAAGGTAGTGAAGTTCTGTTTCTCTTCGTCTGATAGAGATTGTGCTACATGTACCAATTGTGGTTCCTCTGTTGTACCCAAATTGATGGATTGAGTTGGCTCAATCAGAACTAGAGATCTATCCTGTAAATGACTCGGAAGGACATCAAATATCTCATCCTTAGGCACCTCAGAGAGGTTTTCACCTTCAGATACATCTTTTCTTTTTACTTTTGTCGGTTCTGAGACTGCCACAAAGTGGTTTTCACCCTCAGAACTCTTTTTCTTTTTCTTTTTACTCTTGTTTTTTTGACTAAGATATTTGATGTCTGACTCAGTCATGCTGACGCTCGGTTCACTGATGGAAGTACTCATAGGCTCAACTGCATTGAGGTAGCAGGCAAGGGCATAGTCATTTGGGAAGGTATACATACCATGGTTTGGGTTTGTGGAAGTTTGGTCGATAAGATCAGGGCGTTGGATAGTCAAAGCGGAAAAGGCTTGGGATATGGTGTTCACGGATGTGGATATGTCATCATTGGTCCTAACCCGACACTCAAGTTCAAAGGTGATATTACAGCTCAAAATGTTCAATTCGTGAATAGGCTCAACATCATCATGGGAGTCCTCTTCAGCCATAGGTGGGTCAGACACATTAAGTTCATTGTTTCTCTCTAGACCTACGTCGGGTTGAGATACATATTGGTGAATAACATCTATATATTTCTCCGTTATAAGCTCATCTTCTTTTGGAATGACACCCCATTCATAGTCATTTGACTCAGCTTCTGATTCAGGATCTCTAGGAAATCTTAAAAAATGTGAGAAATCAGGATGAATACCCCAAGAAGGATTACCCTCAGTCTCTGACTTGAATTCATATTCATGGGAATCAGTGTTAGAATAACTACCCCCTTCTTCTTGTTCAGTTTGATTGCCTTCGAGATTAGCTGGTTCTTGTGGTGAAACCATCTCTTGCGCTACAGTAGGTTCTTGTGTTTCTACTACATCAATTCTTTTGATAGGATCATTTGTATCATCAAGAAGATCTTTGATCTCTTTAGGCAATTTTTCATAGGGGATAAGCTCAGAGCTATCTGAATCATCATCAGAGGGTTCTGTTTCTTCTTTCTTAAGAAGGGGTTCTCCTGGTGCAATTTGTTCTATGACATGAGAATGACCACCTCTGAGATGATAGGGTTTCTTCTTAAACCCTATGCCACCAGTATCTTTTTTGTCTCTACCAATATGTGAAATGGGTGTCACAAGACCCTTTCCCGTGATTCCTAGAGGTCCTTGACCAGAATATCCCATCTTGGCCATCAATTTGTTTCCTGGACCATATGAATTAGAAGGGATTGTAGGTGCTATAGATTCACTAGGTTGAACAATTTTGGATTCAGAATCATCTTTGTATAGCCATGCAAGCACAACTTCATCTTCTTCAAATTCTTGTTTGGATACTTGCTCCGCCACAAAATTTCTTTTGTATGCTTCCATAGGTTCCTTAGGTTCTGATTTAGATTGCTTCAAAGATTGTCCATATGACTTGGGCGAGATAGGGAGAGATGTCAGAGACAAGACTGGCTCTATAGTGTATTCTCCGATCCCATTTTCTTTGATGTTGATCTCTTTAGCAATGTCGTCCATCTTAGATGTGGAAGCAACATTTAGCTGCTTGATGGAAGATTCTCTGTTATTGGGAACAAGCTTATCGACACTTTCCTTCAATGTATTGCAAGTTGTACTCAGATCTGCTAGGATAGTAACCTCCACTCCTTCATAGGGAAATTTCAAGCATTGATGGTACGTAGAAGGAATAGCTTGCATTTCATGTATCCAGGGTCTCCCTAGAAGGATATTGTAAGCCAATGGTAGATCAAGCACCTGACATGTGGTATCTTTGATGACCGGACCCACTCGGATGGGTAAGACAATAGTGCCTTTAGAAGCTCTTTCTTGTTCATCATAGGCTTTTATGGTGATCTTCTTTCAAGGATCAATAGCCATCTCTGAGAATCCCAACTGTGTGATTAAGTTGTAAGAACAAATGTTGAGGCCTGCGCCCCCATCTATCAACACACGTTTGACTCGATGGTTCTGGATCAAGACTTCTATGCACAAGGGTTGATTATGTGGGTGACTTAGGGAGTTGTCATCCTCTTCTGAAAAGGAGATATATTGTGGAGACATTAGATGACCAACCATAGTCTGGAACCTGTCTAGATCTAGATCATCAGGAACATTAGAGCCGAGCAAAGCTTTGTCTAGGATATCTCTGTGAGTTGGAGATATTCGAAGTAACTCAAACATGGAGATTTTGGCATTGGTATGCTGGAGTTGTTGGATGATGCTATAAGATGTAGGTCTTGTATCCTTTGGATTGGAAGATTTCAAGGCAACCTTCTATCTAGAAGTAGATGTGAGATTGAAAGGTATCTTAGGGACATTAGATGAACTTGGTGTTTGTCCTTTCAGATGAGTCTGAGCTTGTGATCTGGTAACTGCATTAGTTGAGGAATGATTTCTATCCCTTCATACAATTATGATGACATTGCAACTCTCAGAGATACATGGTTCAACCATATTGATGACAGCATCGTTTCCAGGGTAGACATAGTTGACTTTTCCCCCATGTTAGGCTGGGAAGTGGAAACTCCTTTGCCATGTTGTGAAAATGGTTCTGTAAATGCTGTGTGATCATTATTGCTAGTAGGATTATCGATCGTGATATCCCCTTGATCTATCAAGTCTTGAATGGTATGCCTCAAGTGAAAGCATCCATTAGTTTTGTGGCCTTTAGTCCGATGGAAAGCACAGAATTCATTATCTTTCCACCAATATGGTTTTGGATCCGGATCAGGTTTTTGGATTGGTGGTAAAGAGATCATGTTATCAGCTATTAGGGTTCTCAAGGAAGATTTCAAAGATTCTCCCAGGGGAGTAAACTTTCATTTATTATCCCATCATTTGAATGGCTTCTTTGGAGATGGTTCAGCAGATTTTTGCTCTGAAGCTTCAATGGCTTTGGTGGCAAGGGTGAGATTGTAGGCCGGTGCCTTTGATGGGGCACGGATAGTGTCAACAACACCATCAGAGACGATACCTTTGTTTCTATTCTAGGTCTTGTTTTTATCTTTTGAGCTAGATCCAGATTCAGACTTGTCCTTTTGAAGTGTGATTTCTCCTTTCTTGACAAGTACTTTCTCAATCTTGATTGCATTATCCACCATTTTATCAAAAGATACATGATCTTGCATTTGTAATGGATAGTTGAGCTCTGGAACAAGGTTATTGATAAAGATTTCAAGTTTCTCCATTTCAAGAATTGGTCTAGCATATAGAGAAAACTTCTTTCGCCACCTCTTGAGAAAAGTTAGGAATGATTCCCCTGGATATTGCTTGAGGTTACAGATATCGATCATGGTAATTGGATGTTGAATATTGTAGGAATATTGTTGATAAAATAATTTAATCAATTCCTCAAAAGTTTTGATCGTAGAAGGTAATCTTGAAAACCACTGAATGGATGCTCCTCCCAAGGATCTAGGAAAAAGATGCATTAGATAAGTCGGTTCATGCATGAATTCCATGGATTGCGTACAGAACTCTCTGACATGATCTTGAGGATTAGAGTGTCCGTCATATTTGTCATACTTTGGTATCTCCACTCTTTTTGGGAATGGAGGCATATACAAGTCTTTGTCAAAAGGGAAAGGACAAAGGGCCTCCATGGAGAATTCTTTGGGTTCCTTCTCTTTCTCAATTTTATTCATTTTGACCTGCATAGTGTGAAACTGGTTCATTATGGCCATCATCAGAGTTTCTTCCTCATGCGTGATGATATCTTCAACATTGAAGTGAGGAGGAAGTTTAGCTTCTTCCTAGGATAATTGCAAAAAGTATGCCTCTCTATCCATTTTCAAGAAATGCCTCATCATTCTTTTGAATTCATCATCATTTTGACACCGATGGATTTCAGAGGGTGTAGGGTCTTGGTCAGCATTATGTTGAGAATGGTGTCCCTGGGATCCTCCTCCTAGAGAACTATGGTTTGTCCCTGCTTGAGACATGGTAGGAGTTTTTGGGCTCCCTGGAATAGATTGAGGAGGAGTTTGTTGATTACCTCTGTGAGTTGATAGAGGAGGTATGTAACCAGTTTTCAATCGAAAGTTACCGAGACCGTCATCTTCGTAGATACCTGACTTGATGAGTTGTTCAAGAGTTGGACTTGGGGTATTGGTCAAAAGTAAGTTCTGAGATGTTTCTTTTGATTTCTTGTGTGAAGAAGCTCTAGTCTCCACCATTAACTTTGAATGAAACAGAAGAAAAGGATGAAGACAACTGAAGAACAATTTGATTCAAGAAAATTGGATGACACAACCTTGTCAAGATTATGATAGTTTTGAAGATCTGATGAGATGTGGGTGAAGGAAACTATGCCCTGGATGTATGGGATAGATCGCCCAAAAGATAGCGGACACGAGTTCTCAACACTTAGTCTATTTTTGAAGATTGATGAAGATTGATAGTTATGACAAAGTTTTGACATGAGATAAAAAGGACTCAAATTGATCAAACAGAAGACTAGATCGGATTCAAAAGATCAAACTCAAAAAATGGTAGAATGCTCAATAGCTACTACTCTATTCCTGACACAATGATATTTTTGACAGATTCTAGAACTAGGCTGGAAACATTGGATATCTTGCAATTTGACAATTTCTGACAACTCTCTCAAATTTTTCCAAACAACACTCTGCAGACTCGTACGATACTGGGTAGTCTATGAAATGACAGTTGTGAAACTCGTACGACAGTTGGGTAGCAATGAAATGACAGTTGACAAAACTCGTACGACAGTTGCTAACAGGTTTTTTTGACTTCCTTGGATTTGCTGGTTTGAAAACTCGTACGACTCTGGGTTCTTAATCATATGACATATGGGCGATACTGAAACAACATTTGACAAAAAGTCGTATGACTTTTGACTTCTTGAAATGACTTTTGACTCCAGAAAGAACTTTACGTCAATTTTTGCAAAATTTAAGGTTTTCAGTTCTGGATTGTTTGCAAATTGTACTGTCCAGATTTTGAAGGTTATACCAGATTTGATCATTTTTAATAGCCAAGTAGATAAACAAGCACGCAGAACAGCAAGCCAGTGATTCCAAGCACGTCTAAAAACAATGAACAAGGGAAAAAGCAACCTTGCGCATGAACAATCAAGTGACCAAATTGTGCTAATCCCTGAGAGTACTAATTGTGTATGGTCTGAAAAGTTTTGCAATAACACACATATACCTGAAAGTGAAAAATTGGCCTCTCTAGGGTTTTTAGTAATGGTTTGACTTTGCAACTTTTATGATTCAAAGGGGTGAACTCCAATCCCAGCACACTAGGGTTTTGACACAGTCTGAGAACTTAATCTTCAAGAGCTGCTAGGGAGATCTGACAACCCAACAATGAACCATACCTGTGGAGATTTCTTCCACAAGGACATTTATATAGCGGCTGTCACTACCACGGTGAAAATGGCTATGACCGCTTGAGGTTCTGTCAACGCAGTTTTCCCTGTGAAGGGATTGTCTGCTACGGTTAACCCTCTCTAAAGATGACTCATAGATTTATACCACAAGGGGACTTGGCTCCAGATTCAAGGTTTTGACACCTCTTCACTTTTAACCCAAACAAAGCAAGCAGATTAATCCGACACGCTAAGACAAAGTTTTGTTCCACCAAGGTCTATGATATCAACTCCATGTGATCTATCAACCTCTTCAGGGAGAGAATGTATCAATCAATAAGAGAAGACACACTAACCAATTTTGATTCACCAAAGCTCGTGATATCAACCCTACGTGATCTATCAACCTCTTTGGAGAGAGAATGTGTCGATCAATAAGAGAAGATGCACTAACCAAGTTGAATGTGAAATGCACTAAGTATCCTCCCTACCTACAAGGATTCTATCGTCAAGAAATATTTCGCTAGGAATCCAATCTCTCAAGAATCTCGAATAGTGTTCATAGGGCCTAATTACTATGTGAGCATAGATATATGTTCTAAAAGTAAATCTACCAAAAGCATCCAAAAAGTAGAAAGAGGAACACTTAACGCTTAAAGCAAATATAAGATGAGTCCACAAGGTGGAACACTTAACACCTCACACAAGCTAAAAATGAGTCCACAACTTAGAAAACAAGTGAGTTCCTAAAAGCACAAAAGGTTTGCCAAGTGGAACATTTAACGCTTCTGTCCTGTTGACCCCTCCCCTTTATGGCGTTGAGATTGCAACCACGGGGTGGAAATGAGGGGCTGGCGGATTAGCGAGTCCAATAACCCAAGATAGCAATCAAGATCAATCACAAGTATTCTACAACTACTTAATGAATTCTTATGGGATTACAACCTAGTATCAAATTATGCAAGTGTGTAAAATGAAAGCATGAGAAGACGTACACAAGCTAGACACATGAGAGATTTATTTTAAGCCCAAATCAAAATGTTATTAGATGAAGGAGAATACCTAGTGATCCTCGCAATGCGCTTAGTAGATTTTACCTAATTTTTAGCAATTCTTGCACTTTTCCCAATCAAAACCAGCAGAGAGCAATCAAAAATAGAGAATTTCAATTTTCAAAATTAGCAGTTAGCCGAAATATAAAAATCAAATCTGATACTCTGGTGTGAAAAATGAAATGACAATCAAAAATTGGTACGAAAACTCATACGACAGTGGGTATGCTCTCAGACGATAGTCCAGAAACTCGTATGACACTGGGTATGCTACCATACGACAGATTAGCTCTCAAATGACAGTGGGTATGTAATGAAATGAGTCACGATCTGATAGACTATCGTACGACAGTGGGTCCAGTATCATACGATGGTGGGTATGCTCTCATACGACATTTGTTAGAGACTCGTACGATAGATGTACGAACAAAAATTAAAAATCGTAGCTTTGCACAGATCCCGAGGAGAAAAAGATAGAAATTGATAGAATTGAATTGGAAACCCGTTTTAGGGCCCCACGGTGGGCGCTAGAAATGTGTGTGTGAAAATTGTACCTGATCTGTAGACACAACACTCACTAAAACATTAGAGGTTAGCTATAATCAAAATCGTGCAAAATTGAAAGCTATCTAACCAAGTGATTTACTGCCTTCTAGTAGGTGCGAGATTAATGTTCTCAGATTGTAATCGAGATCAGTGACCTAGACGACACCTAAATGAAGGATTTGAATGCAATTGATCTAGATATGAGATTGAATGCAATTAATCTATATTTTTGATATTTTCTATGCAATAATAATTGTGAAAACTGATATGAAATCTATACTAATATGGAAATTGATATGCAATATGAATCTAAATAAATGCAAAAATAAGATTGATCTCACAAAGATGTCAATTCGCAAGAGCTTTGATTCTTCAATTCCAATTCTCCAGCATGATTGTGCAAAAATATGAGATGAGATATGAAGAGTTGAGCCTTTAATTTATAGAAATCCAGGGCTTTGGAGGTGCATGGATAAAAGCCATAAATCACTCAAATTAACTCATCTTAATTTTTGAGTTATCTGATCATGAAAGATAGTTAATTCTCAAAATCATGCAAAAACATGCAAAAATAGCTTTTTAACTCAAATTAGAGTTTAGATCAGCTTTTTGAACTCCAAAAGGATGTTGAGTTCCAAAAAGTTAATAACTTGCATTGATTTTCTAATTTGGAGTTTAACTGTTTCTTTTGAATATGCATAATAATTAAGAATTAAATAAATAAATAAAGTGATTTATCCTCAACTCAACTGATTTTTGAAATAAAATAATTAATTTATGGGTTAATTAACTATTTTACCAAATTTTTATTAAAAATTATATTATTAAATAATGACAACATGCTTTAATTAATTAAATAAGAATTTAATCAATTAAAGATAGGAATTTTGATCTATTGTCAAAATTAAATAATACAATTAATAATAGATAGAATTAAATTTAATTACACAATTAAGTGGCAAATATTAAATCTAATTAATTAAATATGAAAATATTCAATTAATCAAACTTAGGATAAATGTGATTTATTGCCAAATAATCATTAAATTAAAGATAATTAAGATAATTAAGAATATTGCTAGGAATATTCCCCGATGCAAAATTTAAGATAATCAATTATGATTCGATGATGTTTAGATGTGCCTTAGGTTAAGACTTTGATGTTGATTTCGTTTGAATTGAAGATGTAGGAGGTTAATGAACTTATAGCCCATTTTTGGGGTATTACAATACTCACCCTCAGAGTATGCACCTTTGAACTTAACCTTTTGGAGACTAGTAGAACCTATGTGCAAGAGTGCACTAGCTGATTGATAACAGAATGAAAGTTGGAGATTTTCAATGAAAGTCTAGCTTACACGGCAAGCATTAATGGTGGAATTTTCACTTCAAAGTACACATAAGTATGTAGATCACTCATTGCATTCGAGTTTAGAGTGATTGAAGAGCAAAAAAGCCCTAGTAGTTGATTGTGAAGGATTGTAGATTGATTCACCAATGAAGTAGTGTGTTTGATCAGTTACGAAAGACCTAATCCATCGCATCGATTCAGAAGTTCTCAGAAACCATTAAGAAAGTGATATACAAGTAAGTGATGGCTACTCCTATTATATTTGATTTTGCAGAGAAGAAAAGATATGTATTTAAGAGGCACCCATTCAAATCCACTTTGGATGACCTAGAAGGGCCATTCTCCCGCATGCCTATGGGTGTTATGCATGTCAAAGACATCTGTGCATACATATATTGTAAGAAGGAGCCAGTAGGACTTGAAAGGATAAGAGCGCATTTAGAAACTATGATGAAACTAGATAAAACCTTCCTATATGAGTATGCACAGTTTGAAAACCACTCGATAATTGAATATGCGATTGCATATGAGTTCTATGAGTCCAAATGGATAAAGATTATACTTAGTAGGATTCATGATGACCTATTCTGGATACATGAATTTACAGTAAGGATCACAAGAGACCTAATTCATGATATGACAGGTCTCTCTAAGAAAGGCGTTGTTCTTCTAGTAGGCAAGGACGTGAGAAAACTTGTTGAGAAAACATGCAAATCAAGAAGTGATAGGCATGTAATGACTATAGAGCCTATAGAGGAAAATGACAACAAATTGATGTCTATGATACTAGGGTATAGGTTTCAACACACCAGCAGAGTGAACAGTGTGTTAGTAACCATAATTCTTGCAGCAATAAGACTTGTGAGAGAAAAGGAGAGTTTAATTTGTGCAAGATCCTATGTGCACAACTAATAGACAACATCAAGGCCATTAAACATGATAAGACCAAAATATTCAGATTTGGGTCTTTAATCATATACATGTACTTCCACATAGTTGGAAAGGTCTCAGACTTGTATTTGGATAAAAGTTTACCCACAATGCCACAAATATCCTTCAAGGCATCTACTAAGAGCATACTAAAGGACTACATGACACTGGAATTGAAAACATTTAGGGCCAAAATGCAGATGAGATACATGATTCCAGAAAGCATTGTTGAAAAGTACAAAGATAGCATTTTCTTTATGGTAGAGACTGATACAACATGTATGGAAGCAGTTGAACCAAGGACAAAGTGGATTCAGCCACTTGGATATGAGGTTGAGGAGCCAATCCTAGAGGCATATGCTAAAGTACTATTATCAATGATGAGTCTAATTATTGACTCAATTTTTTTATGAGCTTTATGTTTTGTTGATACTCTGACAAACATTTCCAAGACATTTTATTACTTATAATTATGTGAACCTATGCCAAGTATAGCCAAAGCCACAAAATATAAGGGTAGCCTAAATGATATGTTTTTCTAACTATTATAAATATAATGTAGTATTTCATATAATTATTTCAAGCTGTGTTCTAACATCTAAGTAGGAGTTAAAATGTTGACTTGCATATGTGTACCGAATGTACTAACCTTTCAGGTAAACATAGAGTGGTGTGAAGAGTGGCACATCTGCATTGAAGAAGGGAGTTAGAAGACCAACCATGGTGAGAGAATTCAACATGATTCTGATGGTGGTGCCGAGCTTTGAAGGGGCTATTGTTCCAGAAAATATAGGGAATTAGTCTTGCTACATTTCCTCAGAACTGTTATTCTGTTGACAACAGTAATTGTATCATGTTATGGTTGTTTTATCTCCTCCGTATGTGGTGAGATTTAATGAGACTTTTCTATTATGTTTTCAATAAGTGTCGATCCTTGATATAAAAGGATTTTGACTGATTTAGTAGAAAAGGGAGAAAGATAGAATGATGTATTGAGTACAATAGAAGTTACTCTATTTTTGCTCTTCATGAGTTATTTGGTTATGTAACCAGTTAAGAAGGTTTTAATGGAAGAGTGATTTTGGATTATCTCTTGTGTTGAGTAGTTAGAGAAGCCAACCAAGGGGGCCCACTTGGGAGGTGGATTAGATTAAGGTAGAATAGATTTTCTTTCTATACTTTTCCTATTTTCAAATAGAGCTACTGTTTACTCCTACAACATTATATCTGTGGTTGTTCCTGCAGCATTTGCAGAGACAAGTATAGTGAATGTTTTGAGTCTTAGACAGACTTAGATTCATTTCATAAGTTTTCTATAGTAATTCCATTCAATAGTCAAGTGTGTTTACTTTCCTGCAATAATAGCATAGATTCCTTTCATGCATTTTATCTTCCTGCAACATAAGTATTTTGACTCCTAAAGGAACTTAGTGCACAAACTGTGTTGTCCCATTTCAAGTCTACATCCCTGGGTTGACAATCTAAATGCATTTCATGATGGGGATAGGTAATCTATAGCATAGATATATTACCCTTGAGAGAGAGACAATGGCATGATTATCTCTACCTATTGTGAGACTGTTCATTTTTGGCACCGCTACTGGGGATGGTGTCAAACTAGGAACCTCAAAAGAGTCATTTATTTTTTAGATTAGTTTCCTATTTTTAATTAATACCAAGAAGTTGTGAGCTTGCTTCACAAGTCATCAACTTACTTGCATGCATCGAAGAAGGCAAGCTGCTCATGGAAAATTTCTTCCAAAGGAGCATGTTAAAATGAAAGAAGAATTTGAAGAGCTTGAATTACCATTTCTTGATGTGAGTCTTGAGTTTGTTGTATCATCTTCAATAGAAGAAGAAGAAACCCAAGAAACATTTGACCTCCATCCTTTTGCATAAATATTGACCAATTTTCATAATAATAATCCTACTCTAGGATCACCTGTTGCTCAAAACCCTCCAGTCAACAATACTTTCCCACCACAGTTTCAATATCCAACACCTCCAGTAATGGTAGCTCCTACATTTCCATTTCCAATTCCAAGCCTTATTAGAAATCCAAACCTCAAGAACATACTTCCCACAACACTTCCAAAGTTCTATGGACTTGTTACGGAAGATCCTAACACCTTTTTGTTCAAGTTTGACATACTGTGTCAAATTTTTGACTACAATATTGATAGTCATAAGCTTAAGTTGTTCCCAGAAACACTAAAGGAGTCAGCCCTCAGATGGTTCATGGGCTTAGGAGTGAATGTAATAGCTGATTGTGATGGAATGAAAGATTTGTTTCTAAGGAAGTATAAAGACTACTACAAGGGAAGTTATTCAAAAGGAGATGACATCTTCTGAATGTCACAAAGGGAAGAAGAGACATTATAAGACTACATATCATGCTTCTTATTTAGTCTACAAAAGAACCCACAACATGCATTGCAGGAGGATTCACAGAAGATGATTTTTCTAAGAGGAGTGAATGAAAATTTTCTCAAAGCTCTGGACCTCATGGCCAGAGGTGATAAATCTCAATCCTCCTGGGATGACCTTAAGGAGATTTTTATGAACTATTCTAGAGCAGTGGTCAAGAAAGGAAGAGGATTTCACTTAGCACTAACAAAAGGGAGTGGCTCTGGTATTTCAAAGATGGAGATTTCAAACCTATTGTTAGACTTCAAGAAAGACATCACAAATGATGTTTCTACACACCTGGACACTATGACCACCAAGAAGAATCATGCAGACGTAGAGGCACAACTGGTAGAATACTATCCTCATTTTTGCAAACAAAAGAAGGATTGTCAGTGCAAATTGGTCGCAAACCTGGAGAACCAACATCTTCCAACTGAGTACTTGAAGATAGAAGGAGAGGATGAGCAAGTATTCTTTGTTTCTCAATGTCGACCATGGGCCATGAGACAAGGTATGCCTCAAGACCCATTACAAACTTCAAGTCCATATAATAGTCAGTGGCAAAACTAAAATGTCCAAAGTCCTCCATAGTATAATCAACCCACTTGGAATAATGCTTGACCAAATAATCAAAAAAATCAATGGTATCCTCCACAGCAACCCCAATGGTCACAATTTCCAAACCAATAGCAACAACCACAAGGAAATTGGCAGCCCACTAACCAGTGGAGAGGACCTCAGCAATGGCCTAACCCAAATCCTGGATATCCACCTCTACCACCTCCAACAAATATGCTTGCAATAATGCCACCACCTCCAAATGTAGGACCCCAAAAGTAGACGTAATTACCTTCTCAACCTCAACCAAATCCAAACAGTCAATAGCCACAATAGAAAATGTATGCTATTGATGCTCAGTAGTACCCTACCTATGCACTTGATATAGATGATATACACCTAAGATCAGGTACTACCTTGCCAACACCTGAACCACCCCTTATCACTAAAGTGCCAGACCTTCCTGTAGCAGTAGTACCAATGCTAGAAAATGATTTGCCAAATACTGTTGCATCAAAAAATGTTTCCAACTCAACTAATGTTCAAACATCAGTTAAACCACCTTTTACTCAAAGGCTCAACATGGAGAAACCCATACCAAAAGAAGAAGATCAACCATTTGATATCATTGACCAGCTTAAGAACATGCATGTCTAGATTCCCCTATTTCAAGCAATAAAAGATGTTCCAATTTATGGAAAAGCAATAAAAGAAGCTTGTCTTAAAAAGCTTGGGAGAAAGAAAAAGGATCCTACAACAGTTCATGTTATAGGACAATTAGCTGATATCGTGCTAGGAAAACTGGTGATACCAAAATATTCAAATCCAGGGAGTCCAGTTGTGAATATAATCATTAATGGCCAGTCTGTCAAAAATGCATTAATGGACTTAGGTGTTTCCATTAATGTAATGACTAAGGATACTATGAATAAGCTGAGTATTGAAGGGTTGAGAGCTACTCCAACAATATTACAATTAGCAGATAGCTCTACTGTTACTTCTGATGGAATGATATAAGATATAATAGTTGCCTTAGATTCTTGGGAGTACCTTGCTGATTTCATGATCCTTTCACCAAAAGTCAACCTTGATGGTTACCCTGTTATTCTAGGATGTCCATGGTTAGCAACAACTAATGCAAACACAAGTTTTAGATTAGGGAACATGACAATTTCAGATGGGCAAGCCACTAAGAAATTAGCATTGTATCCTCTAGCTCAACCACAGCCAAATTTGAGTACACCTATATGGCCAGACTTAGGAGATGGGGAAGAAGAACTAAATTTTGTGGTTCAGCTCATGATGTTACATAGGCAATCCTTTCTAAAGTTGTAAGAGGAGGATGAAGTCATTCAAAGAATTCTTAACAATGACTATGTTGTAATCAAAGATGTGTCTAAGAGTTCTATCTTAGAGTTAAGTACATATGAAGATAATCCTGCAGATTGTGTATTACCTTCAGAACCCAATATTATCCACCAATTGCTACCTAGTGAAGTCAACACAAGTCCTATACCTGAAGTATCCATGCTTGACCTTACAACCACTATTGAGCTTTCTAAAGGTCATAATCTCCATGTGAATAACAAGTTACCTCCACAAAAAATGAAACAACTCACTAAACTGCTGCAAACACATGAGAAAGCCTTTGCATGGGATTATGGGGACATGAAGGGATTAAGCCCAACATTATGTACTCATAGGATATATATCAATGAAGGAAGCCTACCCCTTCATCAACCTCAAAGAAGAATTAATCCAACATTAAGGGAGATAGTTAAAATAGAATTGCAAAAGTTATTAGATGTTGGCTTTATATATCCTATATCTGATAGTAAGTGGGTATCACCTTTGGTTATAGTACCTAAAAAGGGAGGAAAATGGAGGATTTGTGTGGATTATAGGGAGTTAAATAAAGCTACCAAGAAAGATCACTTCCCACTACCATTCATTGACCAAGTACTTGATACTTTGGCCGGTAAGAAGTATTTTTCCTTTCTTGATGGATATAGTAGCTATAATCAGATAACTATTGCTCTAGAGGACTAGGAGAAGACTACATTCACATGTCCATGGGGGACATATGCATATTTAGTTCTACCTTTTGGATTGTGTAATGCTCTAGCAACATTTCAAAGAGCTGTAATTAGTATTTTTGCTATCATATCACATGACTGTATGGAGATATATATGGATGACTTTACAACATTTGGGGTAACATTTGTTGAAGCTTTGAAGAATTTTGAAAAGGTACTAAACAGGTGTAAAGAACATAATCTATCCCTTAATAGTGAGAAATATTTTATGATGATGCAGGAAGGAGTGGTACTTGGGCATTTCATTTTAGCAACAGGAATTCAAGCGGACCTAGCTAAAGTAGAGGTAATACTTACACTACCTACCCCTACTAAACAAAAAGATGTAAGATCTTTTCTAGGACATGCTGGATACTATAGATGCTTTATTCAAAATTTCAGTCAAATTGCTAGCCCTCTGTATACACTGCTTACTAAAGAAGCTAAATTTAAGTGGACACAAGCATGTGATGAGTCCTTCCTATAGCTAAAGAAACTCCTAACCACTACACCAGTCCTCAAAGGATCAGATTGGTCTATTCCATTCGACATCCATACAGATGCATCTAATTATGCCATAGGTTTTGTGTTGGGACAAAAGTCTACTAACCTTGAGAATGCAATTTACTATATCAGTAAAAGCCTCCATGGCCCTGAATTGAACTACACAGTTACTGAAAAGGAACTCCTAGCTGTAGTTTATGCATTGAATAAATTCTGACATTATGTCACAGGATATCCTATTTTTGTTCACACTGATCACTCTGCAGTAAAATATTTGATGAACAAACTTGCTATAACAGGCATGTTGGCAAGATGGCTCTTACTATTGCAGGAATTTGATATAACAATTGTTGATAAGCCAGGGAAGGCCAATGTAGTTGCTGACTACTTTTCTAGACTACAAAATGCTGATGAAGACACTGCTTAGGTTGAAGATACATTTCGAGATGAACACATATTCCATATAGCAATCAAGAACCCATGGTATGCAGACATAGCCAATTATCTAGCAACAAATAAGATGCCCCCACATTTTTCTTAGAAAGACAAGAAAGAGCTTACAGAGAAAATTTTTCAATTTTCATGGATAGATAAAAATCTATTTTACACTGGTCCATATTAGATTATAAGATGTGTGAGAGAAGATGAAGTGTATGATATACTCCATGCTTTCCATGATGAGCCTTGTGGAGGTCACTTTGTAGCAAAGTGGACAGTCCTAAAAATCTTAACCACATGATATTATTGGCCTCAATTACACAAAGATGCAGCCAGTTATACAAAAAAATGTGATAAATGTCAGAGGATAGGCCGACCAATGAAATCAGATGAGATGCCACTCAATCCACAAGTAGTAATAACACCTTTTGACAAGTGGGGTATGGACTTCATTGGCCCAATTGACCCACCATCAAATGGAAAATCCTACATCTTGGTTTGTACAGACTACCTAACAAAGTGGGTAGAAGTGAAAGCTATGCGGAATGCAAGGGATGAAAAAGTAGCTAAATTTCTATATGAAGAAATATTTACCAGATATGGAGTACCCAGAGAGCTTGTCATGGACCAAGGAGCACAGTTCACATCAAACTTGATCACAGAGCTAATGAAGGAATATAACATAAGGCATCAGAAGTCTAGTCCTTATCATCCACAAGCCAACATATAGGCAGAGGTGACAAATAGAGAAATAGAGGCCATACTAACAAAGATAGTACAGTTGCATCGCAAGGATTGGAGTAGCCAATTACCAGAAGTAGTCTGGGCTTATTGTACCACATGGAAGACAACAACAGGGTTCACACCATTTGAATTGATGTATGGGAAAGCAACAATGTTGCCCATAGAATTTGAACACAAAACATTGCGCACAACACTAGAGCTAAACATCAATCTTCCTGCAAAACAAGTAGAATGTCTCCTCCATCTTAACTCCTTGGATGAAATGCGCAAGTCAGCGTTAGAGAGAATAGAAATAATACATAACCAAAGGAAAAGATGGCATGATTCACATATCAAGAATAAGAAATTCCAAGTAGGAGATTGGGCTTTATTATATGATTCTAGATACAAGGAGAACCCAGGAAAGCTGTAAACCAGATGGCTCGAACCCTATGAAATTCAACATGTCTTTGATAATGGAGCAATTTAGCTAACCACACTTGATCCAGTACAATTTAAGCTGCTAATCGATGGACACCGCTTGCACCTGTATCATAAGCCTCAAACCAAAGAAGAATTCTTATAGCAGTTCAACATGCCCAGTTTAACAGACTCTCAGGAAATAGTTCCCGTGGTACAAGGTGAAAGCCTTCCTCCTACAACTGCACCATGACATGCTTTCTCTAAGAATTCATAATAAAACTTCATTTAATGAGGTATATTCATTCATTCATTTTTCTATATTATTCTCACTAACTCATCTCATTTCTATATCTACCACCCACCCAACTTCCATGTCACCCATAATTTCTCTTTTCAAATGCTTTTAATAAAATGCCATGTCAGCAATCTTAAGCGGCCGCCGGAATCAACACTCTCATCAACTCACATTCATGTATGATAATTCATTGCCAGGTACAACTTTCTAACTCTTTACTTATTTTTAGTGCACAGGTTTAATTAATTATATCTAGTATTGCATTAAATATATAATATACGCACTAAGCCAGTTTCCCAACCTCGTGCCAAATTTAACAAGTGAGGACACTTGTTCAACTTTCATAGGGGGTAGGGGAAGTGTACTAACTTCCAAGTGTCATTCTTAGACTATCCTTGTCATACCCCTATCACATCATTGTTGTACTTAGGCTACGTTTCATTGATTTTTAAATCCTTTGCACATTTCCCCATACTTTCAAATTCTGATTTCCTGAACTTGGCATGACTTCAAAAGGATCATAATTAATCTATGAGGTAACTCGCACTAAAGGTATTGATGTCTTCTAAAATCAATGACATTATTATAGTTCGTGTCAAGTGAAACAAAGGTAATGCAAGCGAAAATATCAACATTTTTCAAGAATCGCATTTGCATTTCAAAAGAGGGAATTTGTAGAAGAACTAAAAGTTTAGCAATGGGTTGGATAGATGAGAAGTTAGAAATTGGGCACTATTAAGATGGGCAGACATTTGCAGAGACATGAACTAGTCATCCATGGTATTTTGCTGGTGGATGTTGAGGTAGTCCGTAGGTTCAATGCATGCGGCTAGCTTGGTTATTTTCTGTAGCTGATAGAGTTTAATGAGGAGGTTACTGTGGAATTCATGGGTACATTTGAAGAAGTGCAAGCAATAGTATGGGGATTGATAGTTGTGGCCACTAAAGAGAGAATTGTAAAAGTTACAGGATTACCAGTTGTGGGTGAACATTATCTAAATGAGCATGATGCTAGGTCATCTTGTGCTCAGTTTTCCAGGCCAAGTGATCCTCTGCTTGAAATTACTAAGCAGGGGTGCAGTAGATTGTCCCTTCCTTAGCCATTTCTAGGATTGGATACGCACATCATCAGGTATTTAACCTGTGAGGGGACATTTTCAAATTACATGCTCACCATTTTAAGCTGCTTAGTTGTATTAGGCATAATCTTCAGGTTAATATTCCCAATTTTCTTTATAATATGCTAAGTATTGGTGTTGAGGAAACTCAAAGGGGAAATGAAAACTCTATTAGTCACCATGCCCTAATCAAGATTTTATTAGAAAAATCTCTTAGGGATGTTTCCCCAATGTCATGGGCAGAATTTGTCCAAACTAAAACTTTGCAACCTCAAGCAAATCCTATGGCGCAACCTCTAAATGATATAGTAGAATCTTTCAACCCTACTGAAGAAGTAGTTGTGAAAGAAAAAGAACCAGAATTACTGCTAGAAAACCAACCCCTTGAACCTACTCCAGAGAGTAGTGTACCCACTTCTTCCTCAAGAAAAGGAAAGCAGAAAGTTAGGAAAGAAATCCCTAACTTAGAAGGAGAAATTTCAAACCTTGCAATCCAAATTAATAAAAGGAAATGGTTGAGTCCTGCAGTAACTACTCCTATAGGATCTATTCCTACAACACATAAAGAAAAAAGGTCTCGCTAGCCTATTGAAGAGGCAACTGTGCATAGAAGCCCTCGAATGAGAGGACAAGTGACCCCAACTTCTCCTCAAAAACTAGATGTTCCATCACCAACACCGACTAAAGAGCCCTCTATTGAAGTTATTCCTGATGACTCTCCTTCACAAGCAGAATCCCAACACATGGAGGAAACTCCTAATGAGAAAGAACCTAGCAGTAGCATGCCTCAGAATTATGAAGGAGTGCCTAAGCCGAACCCTAAAGTAATACCAGAAAACATTCCTGAGAATGTTTAATCTACATCTTAGCATCCTATGTATTCTAATGTGTCCATTATACCTTACCAATCATCATGGTTCACTAATTTATTCCACCAGACTGTTAAGGAGAAGAAAAAGAAAGCCCAAATGCAAGAGTACCCTCCATCAACGATTCAGTCTGTCCTCTTTCATCTGTATAATCATTTTACCTTTTAGAAAACATGGTGGAAGCAAGAAAGGAATCAAATGCAAAGGGAAATGTTTGAGAAGGATGAGGAAATTGAATCTCTCAAAGAATGGTTAAAGAAACAGAAAGAGAAAATGAACAAGGCCTTGAAACTAGCTAACCAGGTGATAGCTTGTAGACCACCACCTAGAATATATGCTATTTTCTTAAAGGAGCAATTTCTTTTGTTCCAACTTATGATGATAATGAAGGACATTTATTGTGAGCTTAAAACAGCCCAAGAATTCTATGGTTTGTATCAGACTTTGCCAACATGGAAACAAAATCTGTTATGTGAGTTTTATCTGCACAATTTTGTTATCCCGCATGAAACAGAGTGGAATCCCCTTCTCTATATAGGGGACATTCACCTAAGGGCCTTAATGTCATGGATGCATAATGAGACAAATTATGATAGACAATTGAACACCTATAGGGAACTAGAGAAATTTGAGCCTCTGCCATTAAGGGCTGAGTCACATAAACCAGATGTTCTTTTGAGGGATTGGCCCAATTTGACATATGGGAGAGAAAAGCTAGAAATTAGGGAGAAAGTGTTTGCATTAAGGGATAAAGTTTACAAAGACTATCAGACACTACCCAATTTTACAGCTCAAAGATCTCTTTCAAGGGTCAAAAATAGGTGGAACAGGATGTTAGATGCTTTTAGAAAAGTAGAGCCACATAGCCCCATTAATTATGAAGCAGTTGTCAGCAGAGTGGCTAATTACATGAAGTTGGGACAACAACGCAGAAGGGAGTTATGGACACCCTTATCATTCTAGCCACCTACACTCTTTTGGCCATTATATGACATCAATACTTCTAGGTTGGATCCACTGGTTGAGGAACATCAAGGAAATCACTTGGAGTGCACAAGGGGGTTCTACTACACTTTCAAAAATGGAAAGAAGGGAAAGACTACTGTTGGAGATTTCAGGACAATTGCAAGGAGATACAATGCTTGAGGACAAGCATTCTGTTAGTAGGGGGCAGATGATGAGTCTAATTATTGACTCAATTTTGTTATGATCTTTATGTTTTATTGATACTATGACAAACATTTCCAAGACATTTTATTACTTATACTTATGTGAACCTATGCCAAGTATAGCCAAAGCCACAAAATCTAAGGGTAGCCTGAATGATATGTTTTGCTAACTATTATAAATATAATGCAGTATTTCATATAATTATTTCAAGCTGTGTTCTAACATCTAAGTAGGAGTTGAAATGTTTACTTGCATATGTGTACCAAATGTACTAACCTTTCAGGTAAACACATAGTGGTATGAAGAGTGGCACATCTGCATTGAAGAAGGGAGTTAGAAGACCAACCATGGTGAGAGAATTCAGCATGATTCTAATGGTGGTGCCGAGCTTTGAAGGAGTTTCTATTCCAAAAAATATAGGGAATTAGTCTTGCTACATTTCCTTAGAACTATTATTCTATTGATAGCAGTAATTGTATCATGTTATGGTTGTTTTATCTCCTCCGTATGTGGTGAGATTTAATGAGACTTTTTTGTTATGTTTTCAATAAGTGTCGATCCTTGATATAAATCAATTTTGATTGATTTAGTAGAAAAGGGAGAAAGATAGAATGATGTATTGAGTACAATAGAAGTTACTCTATTTTTGCTCTTCATGAGTTATTCAGTTATGTAACTAGTTAAGAAGGTTTTAATGGAAGAGTGATTTTGGATTATCTCTTGTGTTGAGTAGTTAGCAGAAGCCAACCAAGGGGGCCCACTTGGGAGGTGGATTATATTAAGGTAGAATAGATTTTCTTTCTATACTTTTCCTATTTTCAAATAGAGCTACTATTTACTCTTGCAACATTATATCTGTGGTTGTTCCTGCAGCATTTGCAGAGACAAGTATAGTGAATGTTTTGAGTGTTAGACAGACTTAGATTCATTTCATAAGTTTTCTACAGTAATTCCATTCAATAGTCAAGTGTGTTTACTTTCCTAAAGCAATAGCATAGATTCCTTTCATGCATTTTATCTTCCTACAACCTAAGTATTTTGACTCCTAAAGGAACTTAGTGCACAAACTATGCTGTCCCATTTCAAGTCTACGTCCCTGGGTTGACAATCTAAATGCATTTCATGATGGGGATAGGTAATCCGTAGCATAGATATATTACCCTTGAGAGAGAGACAATGGCATGATTATCTCTGCCTATTGTGAGACTATTCAATCAGCACCTAAGGACCCTAATGAGCCAAGATGGGGGACTTATGAAGAGAAAACTAGAGAAGTTGATGTTGTTCTAAACAATGCATCAACTAAAAGAAAAGTAGCTAAGGTTACTTCCAAGACATTGAAAATTCATGGAGTAACTCAAGCAGACTTGGACAAAGCAAGACAAGAAAATATTTCTTTGGGAATTGAGAGCGCATCAGTAGTAGAAGCAAAGGAAGATGATCCTAAATTGAAGAAGGTAAAAGTGGAGAAGTTTGATAATCCAAAGGGTAAAATAGATGTTGCCCCTCCTACGCCCACATCAACAACTGAACTTACTGCTCCTCCAGAGGATAAGAAAATGGAAAAGAGGAAGAAAGAGATAGGAACTAGTCATCCATCCTCGTGCACTACAAGAAGCCAAAGAAAGAGTACTCAAGCACCACCACAAGTAATTTTTAGACCTAGTCTAAAAGTGCTAAGTTCAAGGATAATTGATGAAGGAAGGATTGATCAAATAGGAAAATTTTATGATAAGTACAGTGAAATAGATAATTCAAAGATTCATGGCATGATTATCAAGAACATGCTTAAGTTTAAGAAGACAGTGCTAGAATTGAAGACTATGATTCTAGACAATGTTTGGAACATTTTAGACTTCTTGAAGAGACAAGCAATGGAGGAAGATCTGAGAATAAGAGAGATCTTAGATGAGAGTTTACCAGTATGTTCTCTAGAGGAGAAGACCTTACTGTTAGATCTACTAAAGCCACATCTTAGAACCAAGTCAAGAAATTTTCATATAATGGACAAGAATTATGAACTAGTTTCAAAGGAAATAGAAATAGCCTTTGAGATAGTTTTCATGAACAGACACATGTATCTAGCTATTGCGCCCACAACTCAAGTACCCAAAAAGGTAGCCAAGGAGTTAGAGATCATAAATGTATAGAATATAGGTCCTCAGGATTTAACACCCACAATTGTAGCACCCACAGAGGTAGAGAAGCCTATGCCTATGGCAGAAACACATAAGGATGATACAATTTTTATTGACAATGTTGAGATTGTAATGGCGGCCTCAGATCTTGATTTAGATAAGTTTGAAGAAGCATTTGTAAGCACTCAAAAGGCTGAGAATCTATGTGGTAACACTCCTCCTAATCAACATGAAGTATTGATTGAGGATATGACAGAAGTTGAAAGAGAAAAAGAAATAGAAAAAGAGAGAAAAAGAAGAAAAAGAAAAGGAATCAGAAAAAGAGAAAGGAGAAGTAGAGATGAAAGAAAATGAACCAATAGATAAGTCATCTATTGAAATGACAATAAGAGTCAAACAAGAAGCAATGGATAGCACTCCTATCACTCCTTCTATATCAGTGTTGTCAAGATTGACACCAGACACCACTAGTCTGGATTCTTGGGGAGAAGAAGACTTGATCAAGATCACTGTCTTAGCTATGGAGAAGGCCAAAGAGAAATAGGTAATGAGGAACCCATTGTTTTTTGAATTAGACAACATATTGAATAGTTACTACCTTTAGACAAGAAAGTGTCTAAGGTGCATTCAGTTGATGATGTTAGAAACATCCTCACAACCTTCAAAACTAATTTTTCTACCTTGGAAGAGTCTGCATCTCAAGTTGTAGAAGAAAAGTATAGCAAGAAGAGACTAAGTGAACTAGTCAGTAACTTTTCACTTAACCTAAGTTCCCTAAAAATTGGTCAAGCATCTTTGAAGGATTTTGCAACAAATGGCAAGAAGATCATTGTAGATTGTATGGACCAAGATAAGCTAATTGATGATCATTTCAAGAAGATACAAGAGATAGAAATAATGATAGAATAATTAAGGAAATTAGTCGAAGACCCCTCCACTAATGTAAATATGTGTAATAATGTATATCAAGGGCATATTGACAAGATATAAAGAGTAGAGAAGGAGATGTACAAGATAAGGGAAAGGCAAACACTTCTCAAGAATGCTCTTGCGCCCTCCCTAGATGTGATCAATTAGAATATCAAGGATATCGATGACCATGGTGACATATGATCAAGGTCCTACCTTAGATTTGGAGAAGATGGAGAAGCTAAATTATGCATTATGTGCCCATCTCCAAACAGTCAATGCACTAATTGCATTTTGGAAGCAAGAGATCTACAAGCTACAGATAGCATATCTGGATGTACTTTCCCTGTAAATACTTGTAGAGATTTAGTTTTTAGCACCTTTTTCATTAATTTCAAAAGGGGGAGTATGTATAGAATATGGAGTTATAGATATGTAAAGAAGATGTATAGTAAATAATATAAGGGAAACATAAGATAGAGTATGTCAAAAGTTTTTTTGTATAAGAGAACAATTAGTAACTGTGCCATATTCCTTTGTTGCCATCAATGACAAAGGGGGAGATTGTTGGCAAGTTGACTATAATATTGTATATGACTAGATATAGTGTTTTCATTATGGAAACAAAGTCATATAGTGTTTTGGAGTTAGTGCACCTCATCAGAAGATCAGAAAGTGGCTAAGTACAGAAGACTGGACAGTTAATAGAGCATCATTAGTTTAGAGCATCAACACACATGCGTATTACTAAGTTATGGTATGCACCCTAGAAGATAAGTTGGTAAGAGTGTATTCATGCTTAGTTTATGAGCGCATAATTAGATATGCAAGTATGATGAAGTTATAGACATTTGAAGTTACACAACCAGTAAATGCCAGAATAGAATAGAGTATGTAGCTGACTGATGATAATTTGATTAGCGACCATGTTATTATTTTGTAAAGGCTATGCACCTATTGTAATTATATTATAGACATGTAATTAACTTTGTTTGTAAACACACTTGAGCCAATTAACTTGGAAGTGTTATATGTAATCGGTTAAAGGGATGACCTAGTTAATTATTTTATATGCGCATATAAATATTAGATGCACCCTTGTAATTTTTCATGGAAGTTGTTATAGAGTTGAAATAAGAAGAGAAGAAGTATGCAAAGAGTTTTTGAGATGTATTAGAGCTTTGTAAGAGGTCAAAGCATCAACGCATCAAAGGAACTGATCAGATAAGCAGTGTCACAGTGCCAGTTCATCTAGCATATACAATGTGTATCTGAGATTTGAAGGTTGTAGCCTTCACCACTTGAGTAGTGAGCTCTAGCAAAGTGTGTCCACACCCCTAACAAGGTTATTGTAAAGGAATCCTAACAGGGTTTGACCCTTGACCAGGTCACTGTACTAAATGTAATGTAAAGACAACTCCTAACATGGTTAAGGATCTTCTAACAAGGATCATAAAATGCTAGTATAGAATTAGTGGGTGTCAATTCCCACCGGGGTTTTTACCTATTTGGGTTTCCCCATAATCATATTGGTGTTATGTGTTGAGTTCATGTTTTCTGTTTATGTTAATATTCAGTTCATTACTTAAGCATTCAAATGTGATTAAAGAGTAAAAGAAAAAGATTGAATATAGTGGACACTGATTCACCCCCCCCTCTGAGTGTTCCCATTCCTAATAGTTTGTTCATTGAAGTGGAGGAGGTTGTAGGGGAGGTATTGTCAAATCCAGTACCTAAGGGGATGTACTTTATTTCTCTGTCCAACCACAACCAATGTCCTTACAACCCAGACTGTCTATGAGTAGCCTATGTTTCCATGGGAAAGAGATCTTGGTGTTAGTCCATATGATTTTTATGTTTATCCTGAGCTATATGGTACTTGGTGTAGTTAGATTAATAAGTTAATAGTTTCTTATCTAGGAGTATGTCTTTCTTTTAGTGGGTGTATGGTAGTCTATGGTAGTTAGATAGTATATAGTTTATGATAATATATGGTAGTTGGATAGGTCTGAGCCCCTTAGTAGGGAGATCTTAATTTTTCTATGTCTATGTAATATTGGTAAAGGATATTCTAAGAATGTAAACCTTTTTTGAAGTTGATACGAGGATGTAGCCCCATAAAGGTGTATTTTAATGAAAAAAATAGGTGTGAAGGGTATACATTTTCAAAGTAATGACAATTATTCTTTAATATAGGTTGGAATGTATCTCTCTTTTGGATGAAAGTAATTTTTGTTTCTATATTTACATAAATTTAAGATGAAAAAGGTGCTTTCCCATTTTTTCTTATTTACCAATAATCCATCTAAGAAAGAGTTGTAGGTTTTGTGTTCAATTATCAAGAATATAATTAGAGAGGTAATAAAAAAAATTCTTCATATGCATAAAAATTAAATGTCTCTACAAATTTCTAAGATATATCAAGTTATAATTGACATAATATTCATAAGTGGATTCTCTGTGTTTCTTTCAAACATGTTAAGAAAATAAAGCTTGAAGGTTGTTCTAATTCCCTTCAAGTTATGTGACACAATTAAAATTTTATTTAATTAAAAGATCTTGTGAAATATTTTTAGGTAAGACTCGATTGATAATTAATGATATACCTTATATTATCTAATAGTGTGATTTTTGAGTTATTATCCATTTCCTGTCTTACATGGATTAACTGTAATGTATAAAGATATAGACATGAATACTAAGAAAAATACTGATGAGAATATTTAATGACTCTTCTGTTATATCTTTTATGCTTCTAGATGTTCTTTTAGGAGGTTCCAAGATAGTGATATGTTTTATGTTGGATTTCTAGATAACTCCCTATAGATGGTATAATATTTATAAACTCGTCCTCTATTTACATTTTGGTTGAATGATGAACCTAGTATATGACTCATGTTGCTATGTGAAATATTCATACATGAGTATAAAGTAGTCGCTAGAGACCTTGTAACAAGGAGGTTCTAACAAGACAGATGGTTGAAGACAAAGTCCATCTTGAAGAAGTCAAAAACCATTCTCAAGAAGGCCATAAAGCGTATAATGGAACCTTAATTATTAGCTTTGAAGTAGAGTATATTTAACATTAGATTTTCTCTGTAACGAAAATATATTTGACTATTTTTCTCTCGAAGTATAACTCCATGTTTTATACTATAATAAATTAGTGTCCTCCTATTAGCATGGGAGTGGAATTTTTGATAGATAGGTTTAGTTAGAGTTTCCTTTCTCTAAATAAGGTTCAAGTGCTCTTTCTCAAGAGTTAGAATCATAGCTATTATAACTTTTAGTTTTTAGTTTATAGAAAAGTAGTTTTCAACCATTAGTATGTAACAACACTTTGAATCATTAATATGATATTTGAGTTTGAAATCACATAGTTTAGTTTTGAGAAGACTTGCTAAGGGGGCCTACTTAGTGAGTATTCCATTTGTAGAACTTAGTAGTTATTTTTCATGAAATAGTTAGTTGTTGTCCTAAAAATTGAGTATTCTTGTAGCAATAGGAAATCCCTTCCTGTGTTTGTTCATGTAGCCAAAGAAGACAAAGTAGTTCCTATTTGTTTGTTAATTTATTTCATTTCTATTATTTAATTGGATTCAAGTTAGATGATAGTTTTTATTGAGTTCTTCATTTATTTTATCTTCATGTACTTTGTTTCTAGTATTGTTTCCTTTTCCAACTGTAGAAAGCATGGCTACAAAATGAGTTCCTAGTACATATATTTTTCCGGCCCGTTTCAAGTAATATGTCCTTGGGTTGACAAGAAATTAATCTTTATGATAATCAAATAAATACTTAGCATGGATAATCAATCCATAAGTTAAGGTAATACAACCTAGCTATGGAATCCATTAAAGGATACTAACATTTTTTAGCATTGTTACCAAGCATGACGTCAAACTAGGGAGTCTTTTGCAGTCATTGTTGGAATATAGTTGAGTCCTTTTACACTAGCCATCATGCACCAATATTGGATAGTTAGTGTAAATTCCTATATTCATGAGCCTTTGTTGATAACATAAGGGGTTCTAGTTATTTTTCTTGATTTGGGGTTTAATTCAAGCTTATTGATATAATATATCGAGATTTTTCATTTTTCAGGAATGTTTTATTTTTGCTATCTTTACTTTCATAAATGGGGTAATATGTTATTTTCAACATTTAATCATCTCCTTGTCTTTACTTTTCATACTAAATGTTCACTTAAATGTATCCATATCCTTTCCTCTTTCTCTACATAATTTTGATGAAATGGATCTCCCTAATCATGATAACTTAACTAAAAGAGATTTTGACCCTAATTAATATTCTAACATGTGTTTAGACTATGATTTATCGACTGTAGCTATTTTGATGTAAAAATTACATGGTAACCATGTCTTACCTATATGATACATGTTATAATAACCAAGAGGGGGGGTGAATCAGTTAGATCAGTTATCCTATAGTTCCAAAACAATAAGATGTATCTCACAAAACAATTTCAACAATTTATGCAACCCTATTAAAGGTTACAATACACACTATTAGGTGTGACTTGGTTAGAGGATTTATCACTAATAGTTAAATTTTGACCAACATTCACTATGGGGTCAACAAGATAACACTTTACATTCAACGAATGTCATAGGGCAGAACATAAGACTATTAAGTCCACTCAATTAAGAGATTTTTTGAATCAATGGTTAAACTGATACAATACTGATCTGATTCAAATACAACTCAATTACAAATATCTAGATCTATATTATGCTCATAAAAATACTCTGATCACTAATCAATTCACTTCCTCAATAATTCTCAACATACTTTCACTTGGTAAATAGTTCTCTGACGCTCAGTAATGTCTGCAGCTCAGTTCTTTCTGTAACCAGTTTGATCAAGTATGCATGAATATAATCTTCATGTGAAATCTCTGTAGTTTCCTTCTTCCCGGCATGTTTCAACAATGAAACTCATATCTCTTATATAGACAAGTAAACCATTTTCATAATAGCCATCAAATTTTGCCTCTTAATCTCCTTCATCCATTTTTTCTCTTAAACCTTCCTCGGTAGATGTGTCTTTAACACATTTCAATCTCATCCTTTAGATCTTCCTTGAATTTTGTTAGTCGTGGATCTCATAACTAACTTTTATCTTTAACCTCAAAATTATAACACTTTCTAGTTCATTAATTTTAGCTGGCTATTCTAGCATTTAATATTTTCATCCATACTCAATTAACATAGAAATGCATCAGTGAATACTAGCTCGTTTATTACTGTCACTTGGTATACACTGCACTGGCTCAGTGTATACAAAAGTCTTCATTTACTGATCACATTGACTTCTAAATTTCAAATCTCTTCTTCATAGTAGATTAATGTAACATGCTCAAGTCAACAATATGAAGCCATAGACTCATCAATAAATTACCCAATGTTTACCTTATCCTTATTTGTCATATACATCTTTTCCTTATGTAGATATCTCAGTTCTTCATCTTTGCTTCCCTCAACAGATGTTTAGATGTTTGTAACTATGATGATAAGTACTATCAAAACTAGTTGACATCAATGACAATACATTGACTAATTTAATCATCTTACATATCACTTCAGTAGCTCGGTGATCTCTAATCACTATTCTTTAGTTCATCCAAATATTCAATCAGTTGTAGTTAATCAATCTCTCACTTTGGCATTGATGGCAACACAAGTAATATGAAATATGCCATACACATACCAAACATGTATTCTACAACTATGTAAGTAAATGTTGTAGCTCGGTAATCTCTCCTTAGCTTGATTTTTAATATGTTTAATCACTACAAAACAAAACAACATTACATCCAGAGACTCCCCGTGGATTTGATCTTTTTAGTTCTACCCATGTTCTCAACAATAATTATGATTTCTCTCCCTTTCTTCTGTCTCTCTCTTCAGATAGATATTTCATAGAAATCTCTCTTTCTGTGTTCTTACTAACTGATTTTCATATGCATTTTCTCTCCATTTGACAACAATGCCAAAGAAAATATAAACAAATAGCTCTTCAGCAGTTAAGTAATTCTCTGTTGTTTGGTCCAGATTAAGTACCTTCATGTACTAATAAACAAATTTATGTTTAGCTCCTCCAATCTTTCACAACCTTAGAAAAACTAAAGTGTGAGCAATGTGCATCAACATGAATGATCTTCTGATAAGTGTAGGTTGATGCAACCTTTTGATCACCTTAGTGACCAATAGACAGGGGACGGACCCCAAGTCTAGTCCTCAAATATTCAAATGTGTCCTTTGGTAAGGGTTTGGTAAAAATATCAGCTAGTTGCTCCTTTGATGTTACAAATTCTAGTTTTACCTACTTCTCTTCTACTTGTTCCATCAAGTAGTGATATTTAATAGATATATGCTTTGTCTTTGAATGCATCACAAGATTCTTTGAAATATATATAGCATTGGTGTTTTCACAATATATAATCATCGGGTCAGTGATTACCTCATTCATTCCTTCCAAAACTTGTTTAATCCAAGCAATATTTGAACAATTTGTAGCAGCAACAACATACTCTACTTCAATAATAGACTAAGAAATACATGTTTTTTTCTTGCTGATCCAAGTCACAAGCCTTTCTTTTGAAAAGAATGCTCCACCGATTGTGCTCTTCCGGTCACCTATGTTTCCAGCCCAATCTACATCTATATAAACTCTAAGTTCAAATTTACCTTCCTTTGTGTACCATAAACCATAGTCTTTAGTCTTCTTCAAGTATCTCAAAATCCTTTTAACTGCAACCATATGTGAATCTTTAGGATTGGCAGAAAACCTTACCACAATCCCCACTACATGTGTAATATCAGGCCTACTGTGTACTACATACATCAGTTTTCCAATCATAGATCGGTAAAATGTTTTATTTACCTCTGTAGACTCATCATCCTTTGTCAATTTACATCTAGTCACTATCAATGTTCCTACTGGTTTTGTATCTTCCATGCCAAATGTTCTTAGTACTTCCTTAATGTATTTTGACCAAGTAATGAAAATGCCATCATCTTGTTGTATAATCTGCAAACCTAGAAAGAATTTAATCTCTCCAAACATTGACATCTCAAATTCCTTTCTCATTTCATCAGCAAAAGATTTGTAAATGTTGTCATTACCTCCAAATATGATATCATCAACAAATATCTCAGTAATCAAAATGTTATCATCAGATTCTCCTTTCATATATAGATTATTGTTTTCACTAGTCCTTACAAAACCAATACTGATAAGATAAGCATGCAGTCTTTCATACCATGCCCTCAGTGCTTGCTTCAGTCCATACAAAGCTTTGTTTAGTCTACATACCATGTATTTTTGATTTGGATCAACAAATCCTTTCAGTTGTTCTATGTAGACCTCCTCCTCAAGAATTCCATTCAGAAAATCTTATTTCACATACATTTGATATACTTTGTATCCCTTATGTGCAGCATATGCGAGTAGTATACAGACTCCTTCAATTCTAGAAACTGGTGCAAATATTTCACCGTAATCTATCCCTTCTTCTTGTGCATATCCCTTGCAAACAAGTCTTTCCTTATTCCTAGTGACCTCTCCATTTTCATTTAACTTATTCTTGAAAATCCACTTAGGACCAATTACATTTTTATTGTTCGATCTGGGTACTAATGTCCATGTCTTATTCTTCTCAATTTGTTCAATTTCCTCATTCATAGCCTTTATCCTTTCATCATTTTCAAGTGCAACTCTAACATTCTTAGATTCAAACTCACAAACTAAGCATGTGTTTTGTCTTAAATTACTTCAGGTCACTATGCCATCTTTCTTATCTCCAATGATTTGATTTTGTGGATGGTGTCTTCTAAAAAATCTTGCTACCACTTGTTCTCTTCTCTGTTCATCATTTTGTTCAGGTTCATTTTCCTACTCGGTAGCTTCTTCCTGATGCTTGGTTTGAAGTTGCTGATCATGGGTAGAATTTTCCTGATGCTCGGTAGACTCAGCCTATGGCTTCGGTAGATAAGATGGATCTTCAACTTATGTAAACCTACCATAGTCTTCTGGTTCCTTCATGTTTTCTTCATCATTCTTTTCAGCAAACTCATCAACCTTTACATTAGCACTTTCAATTATCTTATTTGTAGCCTTGTTCAAACATTTATAAGCTTTACTATTAGTAGAATATCCTAATAATATTCCTTCATCACCTTTAGAGTCAAATTTTCCATTCCTATCATCTTTCAGAATATAACACCTACTACCAAAGATTCTAAAATAACTTACACTCCGTGTATATCCAAACCATAACTCATAAGGTGTCTTGTTTGTGTCTTTCTTCAATTGAACTCAGTTCCAGGTGTAAATCATAGTGCTAACTACCTCTCTCCAGTACATCTGTGCAACATTTTTCTCAATCATCAATGTTCTTGCACAATCAACAATAGATATGTTTCTCCTTTCGGCAATTCCATTCTAATGTGGTGTCCTAGGTGCAGAAACTTGTCTTTTGATTCTAGGCTCATTACAAAAGTTAGTGAATTCATTAGAAATAAACTCACCTCCTCTATCAGACCTTAAGCATTTCAATTCTATACTGGTTTATTTTTCAACTTTAGCCTTATACCATTTAAACAATTTGAATGCCTCAGATTTTTATTTTAAGAACATGACTGCCATAATTCTAGAATAGTCATCAAAAAATAGAATAAAATATTTATCTCCATAGTAGCTTTGAGTTCTCATGGGACCACATAAGTTGGTATGAACCAACTCCAAAATTACTTTAGATGAATAGTTTTTACTTTTAAAGCTAGATTTGGTCATCTTTCCTTTTTGACATTGATTGCACATAACATGATTAGTTTTAGTTAGGCTCGGTAATCCTCTAACTTTTCTCTTTCTACTGATCTTAATCATGTTATCAAAATTTACATGACATAAAATTTTATGCCACAACCATGCATCTTCATTCTTAGCTAGCAAACAAGAAGTCTTAGCATTTTTAAGATAAAATAAAATACCTTTTGATTGTCCTCCAGTACCAACAAGCTTTCCATTATCATTATAGATTTTCACCTTCTTTCTTTCAAATTCCACTTGGTGTCCTGAGTTATTCAGCTGTACTACACTTAACAAATTTTAGTTAAGTCCTTTTACCCAGTATGCATTATCACATCTAATTCTATCATTTAATAATATAGACCCTTTTCCTTTCACCTGATAGGGTGTATCATTTCCCATTTTCACTAATCCTCCATTATAGTTCTCAAGATGATCAAACTTATCTTCATCACCAGTCATGTGATGTGTATAGCCACTATCAATGATCCAAGTATCATTATTACTAACTTTATAAATAAGGGTTGTTTCTACATACCTTTCTTCCTCTTCTAAATCATCTTTCATTGCAACAAATACTACTTCTATTTCATCATTAGTGTCGGTATAGGTGTCATCTTCTTCAACAAGATAACATGCCTTTTTCCCATTGTCTTTGTAATCTCAATTGTCTTTGTTGTAGCGTTGGTTTTCTCTATTGTCTCTTCTTCCACCGGATCTATCTTTGTCTTTATCTTCTTCTTTCCTATTCAGACATCTAGCAACAATATGGCCAATTTCTTTACAATAAAAACAAGCTAAAGGTAACTTTCCCTTATACCTTCCTTTACCTTTCTGAAGTCTCTGGGCCATAAGTGCTTCAAGTTCATCAAGCTCATCTTCACTATTGCTATCACTTTCATTCTTTATATTATGCTTACTACTTGATTTACCAATCTTAAGAGATGACATAAAAGTAGACTCTACTCTCGATACAATACTATTATCATAATTGTTCAACTCAAAAGTGGTTAACTTTCCAATCAGACTATCAAGAGTAAGAGTGCTATTAGGTGCATACCTCATTTCATGAATAGAAGATATTATGATTGCATAGATAGGCAATAGTGCTCTCAATATTTTTCTTACCACATTATCTTTAGAAATAACACCTCCCGCTCCTCGGATAGCATTGACTATCTCTTTGATTCGGTTTGAGTACTGTGTGATGTTTTCTCCTTCCTTCATCTTCATGTCATCAAATCTACCTCTCAAGCTTTCAGCTATGGCTCTCATCACATTCACATCACCACCATAAACTAGAGCAAGTTTATCCCATATTTGCTTTGTTTTAGTGCAATCCTTAACATCCTCAAATTTAGCATCAGATAGAGTATCAACAATCTCTATCATAGTAATATTATGTTCATGTCGGTCTCTCGACTGATCAAGTGTCAAAGGTCCAACATTAGGTTGTAAGTATCCATTGTCAAGTAAAGGTATAGCAAATTCACCGATTCCAGATATGTGAAGTCTCACCTGGCTCTGCCATGTGGTGAAGTTATCTTTATTTAGCTTCTGTACTTCCCTCTTATACATCTTTGTGATCTTTCTACTCAAGTCCTTGAAACTTTCTTTGAGCAACTAATATAGCTCTGATACCAATTGTTAGAATAAATGAGAGGGGGGGTGAATTGGTTAGATCAGTTATCCTACAGTCCCAAAACAATAAGATGTATCTCACAAAACAATTTCAACAATTTATGCAGCTCGGTAACATATCATATCAATCTGTCTATTCACTTTACCCATTACCAATAATTATCCAACTGTGATCACCGCCTAAATCAACTATGCGGTACGTAAAGTATGATAACAAAATAATCATAAAAAATAACACATAATACAATGATTTAACATGGAAACCCTATTAAGGGAAAAACCACATGGGACCGGTAACCCAAAATAATTCACTCTTCTGAAGTGAGCTCAGTGAAGAGTCAACCCTATTAAAGGTTACAATACACACTGTTAGGTGTGACCTAGTTAGAGGATTTATCACTAACAGTTAACTTTTGACCAACATTCACTATGGGGTCAACAAGATAACACTTTACATTCAATGAATGTCATAGGGCAAAACATAAGACTGTTAAGTCCACTCGGTTAAGAGATTTTCTAAATCAATGGTTAAACTGATACAATACTGATCTGATTCAAATACAAATTAATTACAAATATTTAGATCTATGCTATGCTCATAAAAATCCTCTGATCACTAATCAATTCACTTCCTCAATAATTCTCAACATACTTTCACTTGGTAAATAGTTCTCTGACACTCAGTAATGTTTGCAGCTTGGTTCTTTTTGTAACCATTTTGATTAGGCATGCATGAATATAATCTTCACATGAAATCTTTGTAGTCTCCTTCTTCCAGACATGTTTCAACAATGAAACTCATATCTCTTATATAGACAAGCAAACCATTTTCATAATAGCCATCAAATTTTGCCTCTTAATCTCCTTTGTCCATTTTTCCACTTAAACCTTCCTCGACAGATGTGTCTTTAACATGTTTCAATCTCATCCTTTAGATCTTCCTTGAATTTTGTCAATTGTGGATCTCATAACTAACTTTTATCTTTAACCTCAAAATTATAACACTTTCCTATTCATCAATTTCAATCGGCTGTTCTAGCATTTAATATTTTCATCCATACTCAGTTAACATAGAAATGTGTTGGTGAATACTAGCTCAGTTATTACTATCGCTCGGTATACATTGCACTGGCTCAGTGTATACAAAAGTCTTCATTTATCGACCACATTGACTTGTAGATTTCAAATCTCTTCTTCATAGTAGATTAATGTAACATGCTCAAGTCAACAATATGAAGCCATAGACTCATCAATAAGTTACCCAATGTTTACCTTATCCTTATCTGTCATATTCATCTTTTCCATATGTAGATATCTCAGTTCTTCATCTTTGCTTCCTTCAACATATGTTTAGATGTTTGTAACTATCATGATAAGTATTGTCAAAACTAGTTGACATCAATGATAATACATTGACTGATTTAGTCATCTTATATATCACTTCAGTAGCTTAGTGATTTCTAATCACCATTCTTCAGTTCATCCAGATATTTAATCAATTGTAGTTCATCAATACATCTATGCCCATGGCATGTGGAAATGGACTCCCAAAAAAGGACAACAAACGGACTTGACATAAGTGGACACAATAGAAACTGAACTGATGGTACTGTACCACATGACAAAAATGGAATAGACAACACCGTATGACATGGAGGGAGTTTGAAAAAAAATTACCCTATCCAAATATTTAAAAATATTTTAAATATGAAAAAATTGAATGCATTATCATTTGTGATGGAGGTGGAACCATGAATGAATGGAGAGGGAAAAATTAGGAAGGGCATACAATAGTTGAATACAAAGACACAGTTGTATTTTCATCACCTGAATGCTTCATATTTAAGTATGTTTCATAAATCTTTATTTTCCATGCTATTGTTGATACATATTATGAATAATTATAGATCTAATCAAATATGGGATATTTTTGGAGACTAGATTTAGATTCATGGATGGGAATGAAGCATCTGTGGGGGGAAAATGGAGTGTATTGGGAGGGAAAATGAAGGCACCATTCTCCTTTTGTATCATTTCTTTATCATCCAAAAGAACACTCTACTAAAAATATCACAATCCACAACTAGTTTCGTAATAGTACATATAGATTTTTCTTTATTTTGATGACTTAACAAAGTGTAATGTGTAAGGCCTAAATCTTAATCCTAGATTTATGGATGCATCATTTTGGTGTTACCCTTTTTTCTATATGGTGGCTTAAATTTAGCATTAACAGGGGCAATTTGGAGAGGCTAAGCAACAAAGAACAATGCGTAGGATATGAGATGATGTTTTATTTAATGGGGTTGGAGTAGATTTTTCTCTAAGATATAAATCTTGTTAAGGTTTTAATACATGTAGCTCAATAGTGTATTGTGGATTGGAGTTCTTTATTTGGGCCACTTTTTGAAGCTCTGTATTTTGAAATGCATAACTTGTCCTTTGTTAATGTGTAGTCTTTGGCCTATAGCTCATTGGTATTTTAAGTATTGCTTAATTTTGCTAGTTGTAGACATGTAAAAATGGTCTATTTATCTAATGCGATGAAATTACTAACATTCCTCCTAAATTGTTAAATAATCTTTATTATTTAAACAATATGCGTCATTCTACCATATTCTAAGATCAAAATCATCATTGCTCCCTAATTCCATAATTAAGTGATTTTAATTAATTATTTTAATTATTGAACATCTAAACAATTATTTCATCACCTATTCGTCTATAATATAATTAAATAAATAATATTATTCAATTATACCCTACCTTATATTATAATTAATTAAATAATCAAATTTAATTAATGTTCACATTTCTGTAATAATTAAATCAGATTCTATCTCATGATTAAATGAATTATATTTATTTAATTAAACTAATTATTCCCCTCTTGTAATTAATTACATTATATTTATTTAATCATAAACTAATAAATTCCTCTAATAAATAAATAATATTTTATTTATTTAAATCATAATTATCCTCCTAAATCCTAACTCACACTCATTTTGAGTTAGCTTTTCAATCACAACTCTTCACTCCACAATTCCCTCTCCTAGCTATTCAATCCACATTGTTAGTTCCTCCCTCAGCAATCAGTTAAGTCTTCCATCAATTCAATCTTCTAATCCATGTAATCAGTTGAATCATCCATACAATTAGTTAACTTAATAGTCTATTTTGTTATCTTACAAGTCCATTCAAGTCATCTCTCCAATCTATTTTTTGATAAATTAATCAATCCCCCAATCAAGGCAGTCATGAAAAATTGAACTCTCACTCACTTTGAGTTCAACTCCTCAATCACAATCAATCAACCCTTCATTCACTTATTCTTGGTTGAAACCCCTAAAATCTTCTAAATAGAGAGCCAAACCTTTGATTTTGGTAACCACAATTTCTTTGAATTCTTATGCTGGCATAATCTTGAGCTCAATTTCTAAGAGCCCACATTGCATGTGAAGGAGAACACCAAAGGAGGATTTCATATGGTTTGCATATTCATGTTCTTAAATTGATTTTGTTATGTATGAAGTTTATGCTTATTGTTTATCTTGCATTCTTTCTCGATGATTGGGAATACTAATTGCATTAACTATATCTTTGTGGTTGATATTTTCTATGTTATTACATGTTTCTATTGATCCTATTATTACCCAATTACACCAGTCATCTGTGAGCCCTTGGTTATGACATTTTATTTAATACGTCTAGCTCATATCTTGTCGTAAAATCCAAATCATTTTGTTCTAAGAACTCCTATAGTGTCCCCAAAAGGGAAGGGGTGAGGGAATAAACTCTTCACTCGGGAGTGTTGTCACTCTCAAAGGCTATGGCTCATTGGTCACCTTAGTGTAGCATATTCAGATTCACACCAAAGCATAAATATTGAATGAAATTTTCTCAATCGGTTTTCTATTATTATGAATAAGGATAATAGCTAAATAGTTTTTAGAAAATATAAAGGGCCTCTATGTACAACCATTGGAGTTGTAAATTAGGGAACAAATGTTTCCTTGATATAAATTTGTAAAAATATTTATATTTGCATTTGGGTGGCATTCTTCCTCCCATCTACTTCATTTGTTCCCAAAATTTTGTCTAAGTTAATTTTTATTTATATGTATATACTAAAATAATATGTGAAGCTCTAGAACATGTGAAGTTTTTAGAATACTATGCAAACAAACATGAATAGATGGCGCACCAAATGAGCAGTATAGAGTGGCTTTCATTGTGTAACATATGCTTTGTAAAATGAATTAATAGATGGGGATGAATAGTTGTCAATTAATCATTGGAATTAATAGTTTTAGCATCATGCAATCTTCTGTTATAAATATTTGTGGTTGCATTATATGTTGCAATAGTATTATTCAGCCATGTCCTTTTTTGTCCCTTAGTATGTTGCTGAGGCACTTCTCATAGTGTAGAGTAAGTTAACGCATTATTACAGCTTGCAAAGAATTTTGTGGAGAGGGAAATTTCTCATTTTCTTCAGCTTTGGCTATTGTATTTGAATCTACACAAAATATTGCAGCCTCTTCACTTGATAGCATTGTTAGTAATTTGAACTTGGAAATAAACAATTGTGCTCTATTGTTAATAATTATTGTTCTCAGTGTGTGTCTATATATAACTCTTCTTTTCAATGTTGTTTAAGTAATAGTTCAATCTCTTGAAAACATGTTATTTTGATGGCGGGGAATGCACTAAAGGAACCATCAAGAAGGGAACATTAGTTTCAAAAATTAAAAAAATAAATAAATTATTAATTTAGAATAAAAATAGTTAAAAAGAATGAGAATATTAATTACAAAAATATCTAAGTTCATTATAAAAGTATTCCACATATACATGTTTTTAGCACAAGTCCTTTATTAAATTATTATATATTGAATTGACTATAAAAAAGAAAACAAAATAAATATAATAACCACATTTTCCTTTTGATTAAGTCATATATCATTACATTTGGAGCACAAGTCTTTTGTCCAATTTTTACATATTGAATAAATTACCAAAAGAAACTTGAAACAAATGATTTATTCTTATTATGCACTCTTTGCTAAACACCGTTGGGCTATTAATAGTCTAATATACCTCATCAAATAGTCAAATGTTAATCAAATAGTTGTTTTAAGATTTCATTACTACTAACAAATAGAAATTAGAAATTTGCAATTGTGAAAGCACTATGACCATGCATGACACTACAATATTTTATCATAAATATAAATGAAAGCATAGTTTTACATTTATCGTGCAGTGAATAGAAATGACATATGCTTCAATTTATTATTATTTTCCACCCTAATGAAATCCTTAAATAATGTTTGACTATTGTTTCAATTTCATCAATAGAATGTAAACAAAATATCCTTAGAAGCACATGCAGTAGCATATTTGTTCTAGCTGAAAGAAGTTATCATATTATGATACAATGGATTATATAGAAGTACATTCTTACTACACCACTAATCTGAGAGTGAATCATTGTATTGTAGAAATAAGGATCTAGTGGTAGAAATATTTTTATTAAACTCTATGTTATTGTAGATTTGAAAAAAATAGTTGCATGTTGGGAGTTCTTTAAATTTTAGAATAAATATTAACAATCACTTAGATATAATTCTATAAACAATTATTGATTAACAAATACATAACAAAGATTTGATAGAGAAAATAGAAAAGAATCTTAATTATCAATTTTAAAAGATTAAATAAAGAATCTATTTTTAAAAAATTTTAAAACATAAAAAAATATTGTAAATTGAAAAAATCAAATTCATATGCATACATAAATGATCTTTAGTTTTCAATTTAGAAAGTATATAAATGATCTTCAGTTTTCAATTTAGAAAGAGACAAAAATAAATTATGTTTGTGAACTCTAAAAATTCAAAATATCAAATTCACATGCATATATAAAAATGAAATAAATAATGTTTGTAAATTTTAAAAATATAAATATAAATTTCTAAATTCAAAAAATTAAAATGATATGTTTACACAAGTATTTTTAAAATAGTATATATTTTTTAATATAAAAATATTTACACCACGCGATGTCTATACAATTGCATCAGAGGCCTAGACACCAACACAAGAACATGACAATATGTCATGTAAGGAAAAAAGAAATGTCATCAATTACATGCACAAATTAATTTTTAAAACAATATTAAATTCTAAAATGCGAAATGATATTCCAAATAATTTTAAAACTAAAATAAAATAGTCAATGCCAAATGCCATTGAAAAAAATAGAAAAATCCCAACCATAATGTCATAAAAGGATGAAAAAAATAGCCATCCACTTGGTCGTTTTAAAAAAAAAGACAAAAAAAAAATTAACTTCCCCCAACGTGGGGAGTGGGGGCCTTGTCGGCAGGATCTGCCATGGGAACCCACCATTGGGGAGTTCCCCATGTCGACGGGGTAGCCCTTGGGGGCCCCGCGGTGGTGGCCGATAGCGTACATTGCACGACAGACAATGTAGCTACCAACGCCACATGCCATGTGACAGGGGACGGGGGGTGGTGGCCCCGCCCCTCAATCAAATATTTATTTCCTTTTCTTTTAAATAATACAAAACACCCTTATGGGCATTTAATTTTTTTTTTGGTTTGCATGCCCACTTACGTGCTTTTTTAGTTTTTTTTAGATTTAGATTCAATTTGATTTAGTAGTTTGATTGTATATATATTTAGTACTTTGATTTAAATATTAGATTTAAATTTTTTATTTAAATAGTTTGATTTAATATAGGTATATTAATGTTTTAAATAAATTATTTGAATATGGAGGGCAATGCCACCATATTGGTTTAGATTTAATTTTTTTTATATATTAGATTTAAATAGAATGATTTAATCAAACTATACTAATCTTTTGAATTATTTAAATATGGAGGGAAATGTCGCCATATTATTCAACATTTGAATATATTAATCTTAAATATTTTTAATATTATTTTTCCCAAAGTTTGATTTAAATATTACATTTAGTGTTAAATATTAGATTTAGTTTGTATTTTAATAGTCTGATTTAAATATTAGATTTAAATAGTTTGATTTAATATAGGTATAGTAATCATTTAAATTATTTAAATATGGAGGGCAATGTTGTCATATTGATTTAGGTCTAATTTATTTTATCTTTTTTTAAATAATTTTTTTATATGTATGGCAATGCCGCCATATTATTCAACATTTGAATATATTAATCTTAAGTATTTTTTATATTATTTTTTCTAAAGTTTGATTTACATATTAGATTTAAATAGTTTGATTTAATATAGATATAACAATCTTTGAAATTATTTAAATATGGAAGGCAATGCTGCCATATTGATTTATATTTAAATTATTTGATCATTATTTAAATAATTTTTTTATATGGATGGTAATGCCATCATATTATTAAACTTAATAATTTTTTGTTTTATTTGGAATAATAAAGTTATTTTAATGATTTATAGTGATTTAAATAGTTTCTTAGATTGATGATTAAAATAGTTTTAAATATTTTAGGTATGATTAATGTTTAAAATAATTTTTAAAATATGGAGGGCAATGCCGCCATGTTAATGAGCATTTGAATATTTTTGGTGTACTAATGTTTAAAATACTTTTTTTAATATGGAGGGCAATGTCACCAATTAGATAGTTTGGTTTTTGTGTAATCATACATAAAGCATAAAAATGGAGAACATAATGGGCATGAAGGTTGAAGTATGAACTGATGAGGAGGGTTTTCAAGGTGCTTGGTTTGAAGGTATAGTGGTCGATATTGTAGAAAATAGTGAAAAACCAAAATATTATGTACAATATGATCACTTCATCACTGATGAATGGAGTCGACAACCCCTTATAGAGGATTTTTTTAAAGAATAGATCAAACCCACTCCACCACTGCTTACATTGCCTCACTCTATACCACTTGGATTTTCTGTTGATGCACTGGATAGTGACTATTGGTGAAGGGGTGTGACAGTCAATAGACTTATTTCACCTCTCAGTCATGAAGAAATTTTTGAAATATACTTCCTTGAGACTCATACTCTTAAATGGTATTCACAGTCCAAATTATGTCTAGAGAAAGAATGGATAAGAGGTGAATGTAGAACAACACGTTGGGATTGAGTATTTGTGTATTGCTTTTTATTTTGAGATCCACTACCTCCCAGAGGGGGATCACATATTTTTGGGTATCATTGGTTTTTATTGTAAATGAGAGATTAATACTTTTTTGTTTTTTTTCTCAAAATGGCCTTTTAGACAATATCATAAAACTAAATTGATTCATTGTGTCTATGTAACCATTATTTTTATAAAATATTCATTTTCATGTTACAATATTTTGGATCTCATTGTCTCCATACATTTCTATAATTCTTATATCTCTAAAGCAATGCAACCATTTATACTTTTTATGGAATATATATATATATATATATATATATATATATATATATATATATATATATATATATATATATATATATATATATATATATATATATATATATATATATATATATATATATATATATATATATATATATATATATATATATATATATATATATATACAACTTTTCAATATATTTAAATTCTTATGTTGAAGACAATACCAATACATGTATATATACAATTATACAAATTAATATTGAACACTCATTCTTTTTAAAGAATACAATATTGTTAGATATTAAATGTATGAACTCGATTTACATTTCTAACTTTATTGTTATTTCATAGAAGCTATGGTGAGACCAAGGTTGAAATTTGAATTAGAGGAGAAGAGAAGACAATATCAAAGAGAATATAATAGACAATATCAAAGAGAGTACCATAGATGTCAACAAGGACAAATGATAGAAAGTCAAAGAGAAGAACAAAGAATAAGATGCAATGAAGTTGATAGACAAAGGCCTGATAGAAGAAGGGTAGAAGTACCGGTGCAAGAATTGGAAATTCAAAATAGAGATGAAACAAATGTACAGAGAAAAAATCACCAGTGAATTTTTCAACAACTCCCTCCTCTTCAAAGTGAAGAAAGACATGAAGGACAACAAGGTGATCCCAAACCAAGTGAGAGATATAAACATCCACCCAATAAAAACATTTAATTAAATGATGAAAATGAAAACTCAACATCCATAGAAATTGTGCCAGAAACACCACAACATGTGATCCAATTACAAATGAATGTAGATGTGGAAGGTACTATATGAAACATGCCAAACTCAAATGGCCTTCTTTAGTCTGAATTTAGGAGATTCCAAATGTAGTATAGAATTTAGTTAGATAGTTTGAAGACTCCACATATGTGTTATGTTTGTCAAGAATCTTATCTTGGAATGAAACTATATCACAAATTTGAAGGTCCTATATGCAACATGCATCAACAAGAGAGATGAAATTATAGGTTTTCATCTCCAAACAATATGGATCATGGCCCTCAACCACAAGATCTTGCAAATTTGACTCAAGTTGAAGAGATGTTGATTGCACATGTTAGTCTTATACTGTGAGTTACACATGCAACTAGTGGTCAATACAAGTACAAAGGACACTCTATAAGTTTTCCACAACATGTATAACAAGTATCAAAAAAATTTCCACATACAATTGAGCATTTTCCAATCATTATTGTTTGTAGAAGGGATCAATGTGGCACATGTTAGAACTTTACTGTAAATAGGGATCGTGTGTACAAAGCATTGAAATAAAAAGTAGAGCATGAAAAGTTTTACGTAGATGTTAGAATTGATGAAACTTCTCTCAATGATTTGCCAATAAATTCTGATGAGAATGTTTTTAATAGATTGAAGATAGTTGTAATGTCCCTGCTAGGGAACCCATAAGGAATCAAGTCTTTTAACCTAAAATTACAACTAACAAATTTTTTTCTAACAGTCTAACATCTCATTAATAACATTCACTAGTTCATTCCTTAAGGTTCCCTTAATGAATCCATTTAACAATATCAAGCATCACATTTCATTATTTAATCAAATAAATCCTATTTCCTTTTTTCTTTTACTTTTGCATTTTAGATTTTAAGAGAAAGAGTAAGAAGGTAATATTTCATTCCTAACTACATCTTTTACTTCTTGATTCATTTTCATTCCTTTTTCCTACACATTGAATAAATTTCTTTTCAATTTACATTTAGCCCTTCACATAGGAAATATTTCTTATCTTTTCAACATAGAAGAGATAGAAAAGATAATACAATATTGCACTTTTCATTTCAACTTTAGAACCTTCAAATACATCCCTTGAAAACCCCTAGAACTATCCCTCCCTGATTACATTTCTTTGTTATTTCAATACAATTACAATAATAATTACATGAATGGCCTGAAGGCTTACAATGAGATCTTTACATCTTTCTTTTCATTAATACATGATACAAAGTTGAGAGATCTTTATCGCTGCATGAAATCTGAACATATCCAAGTCACAAACCATGAACAATACCTCGAAAGATATTTTCCACCCAACCATGTGAAACTAATGAAGTTCCACCCCCATGCTAGGAGATAGAACCAAGATACTCATAAGGCCTAAAGAAACCTAGGGATCCACAAAACAATAACTTGAAAATAATTGCAAGACATAACGAGATATCACTTTACTATACACATAGGTTAGGTTTTGAGTATACCCTCTAGGTGAGTGTCATCACATATCCTGTATATTGGGATCCTTCCTGGAAACCATGTAACCCTAGTCCCCCCTTTATGAATAGGGATCCATCCTAGCAGTTATCCATAGTTTCGGTACTCCAACATGACTATGTGGACTTTATTATGTGTCTTTCATTATCTTTTGAATCTCCCCTTTTCTAAGTTTGTTATTAGGTTATCACTTTTTACTAACCACCCATAGGATCATCTAGAAACCACTTTAGGGTTCTGACACCTATGGTGAGCCATTCACCTAGGGTACCTAGTCCCCTATCCACATACACAAGACAAGAAACCATAAATTACTTCAAAAAGATTCACCTTGCATGTCTAGGGAACCCTCTTGTGCACTCAAGCCACCAGAATGAGTCCTAGCCTCATAATATGAATTCAAGTATAAGAAAAGTACTAAAATAACATAATTAAGACCTTATAATGCCAAAAAAACCATATATGGACATTCATAAGTGATAGTAATGGCAGCCCAATCATAAGGAACAAGTTATAGAGGTCACAAGCCCTAAAACTGTCAACTTTGAGACCCTAAAACCTACTAACACCCCCCAAAAAATTGTATAGAAACTCACAGGACAATCTAGGCATGCCCATACAAAATTTGACCAAGTTTTGTATGGGTACTAGTACAAACTCATACAACATTCTAGGATGCTCATACGAGACTGTACCCAAACTCTCCCAGAATTGCCTGAAACTGAGATTTTTGGGTATGGAGAGTGCCTGGGAAAGGTTCCCTATGGTATAAATAATTGAGTTACCTCTAAAAAACTTATAGAATATATCCTCAACACTACCCACCTCCTAGAACAATATTATCCAATCAAAATATCAAATTCACAAAGAAATCCTTCAAAAAGCAAGGAAAGGGGAAAATTATCTGTAACCTTTCCTAATCCATCCTAAACCTTCCCTAACATTCCTAAACCATATTAAATCAATCCAATAAACCTTCATACACGTTCACAAGAAATCACAAAACTTCCAAGAAGATTCTACAATAAATTATTGCAAAAACATTCAATAAACTTCCCGGATACAAAACTTGCAATATATGAAAAACAATCATATAAACCTACTTATCAATTCATAGTTTCTACATAATATAAATAATTATACATATAAAAAAATACATAGGAACACAGGGAAGAATAGAGATTCATCCTGGTTCCAGACCCTACCTAGGGTCCTGCAGAGAATCCTCTTGGAATGGTTGGAGCACACTTCGACAAATCTCCAAGCTCTGAGTTGTTAGTCTCCTGGATAGATTTCCTCTAGAAACCAATCTTCCCTCAAAAAATCCACACACACACTTTCCCTCATAGACCATACAAGAATTTCAAGCACTCAGAAAAATCTCAAAACTCACTTCCATAAAAATACTTGTAGAAATCTCCAAAATATCCCAAAACCTCTAATCTCCAAATCTTCCAAAAACCCAATAATTTAACCTCCAAATATATGGTTGGAGGAGTTTCTTTATGGGAAGCAACTTCTCCAACTTCCATAGTTGGTTGGAAAAATTAAACAAACATTCCCGTAACCACATAATAAAGCTTCTTAATAATTTTAATCAAAATAGCTTCTAAGGAAACCTATTACAAGAAAAACAAACATAAAACTCTCAAGTAAAACATGTAGCACAATTTGAATCAAACTAGCCTAACTTCTAGGAGGTCTTGAGTTCAAATCCCCTAGATAGCTAGTTTTACCAAAAGAGCTTCTTTTTATTATCTCTTATTATTATTTTTACTTTTTATTTAATACATTTTATTTTAAACATTAAAGAAGCCATTGTATAAACAAATAAAATTGCATTATAATAAAATGTATAGATGCATGGGTATATGTGTGTGCACCCACATATATGTATTCATATATAATGTACATTCATATATAATACACATTCATATATAATACACACAGACACACACACACAAGGATAAATCTAACTTACAACATTAATCTCAAAACAACATCAAATCATAAACCACATGACAATATCATAAAATTGTATTCAAATTCCCCCCAACTAGGGTAACTTCCTAACAAGAATCTAAGTCCATGGGTAACCTTGAGAGTAGCTTGGTAAAATCTCTACACAATAAGAGTTTGAGGATTTTGAAGGCACACTTAGACTTGTGTAGCCAGGTGGAGTCGATGCTTGGTACTTGCATCCTGCATCACCATCCAACATGTATACACACACATATATATAAGAAGACAATGGAAAAAAAGGAGGGAGAGTGTGGCATCATGTGGATGTCCCGTAGGAGTAACTATGACTACCTCTCCTCATCCTACACTCACATCAATCATTATAATCATCAAAACATAATGGGATTAGTAGGGTTAGATCCATTATAAACATGAATATATAAACCAAGTATGAATCATTTCACAATAATTCATTCCAACACATTCATTATTTTATTTCAAATCATTTAATATCTCCATAATAAATTATATTAACCAAATAAATATGATATCAAATGTCCAATCATGAAAATGAAATAGTCCAAATATATAATCCAAAGTACCAGGTAATAGTCCTGTCATTCTAACATATGAAGATGCTAGGGTGGGCATTACATCCTCTCCCCCTAGGGTTAGGCTTACTTTTGGAAGCCTACAAATAAGTATGTTTAAGTAGATCTGAGTTTGCTAGCATCCTCCCAAGTGGTGTAGGTCTCATCACTAGGGTCCTATAGGACCCTTACCTACTCTATGATGCAACCCCTGAGGGTCAAAGTCCACTGTTGGAGTATACACATTGGCTCCAAAGCCAACTACCCTTCCTCTACATGTAAAGTGTTCTAATCCAAAACATGAGTCAAATCAGGAATATACTCTCTAAGAATGGATACGTGAAACACATCATGCACACGTGCCAGGCTGGGTGGTAGGGCGAGTCGGTAAGAAACTGATCCTATCCTCTCTAGGATCCTAGATGACCTACAACTAATTTTATAATCTTGATGAATTGAAGGAACAATGATTAGAGATCACCGAGATCTAAAGTGAGATGTAAGATGATCAAATCAATCAATATGTTGTCATTGATGTCACCTAATCTTGACTATACTTATCATGATAGTTGCAAACATCTACATATCTGTATAAGGAGGAAATGGTGAAGAAATGAGATATCTACATGAAGCAAAGATGGATATGATAGATAAGGTTAAGGGACACATTGGGTAACTTATTGATGAGTCTATGGCTTTATATTGTTGACTTGAGCATGTTACATTAATCTTTTTTGAAGAAGAGATTTGAATTCTACAAGTTAATGTGGTTGGTAAATTAAGACTTCTATATACACTGAGTTGGTCCTATATACACTGAGTGACAGTAATTACCGAATTGGTATTCATTGACGCACTCTATATTAACCAAGTATGGATGCAAATATTAAATGCTAAGAACAACCGACTGAAATTGATGAGCTATAAATTGTTATGATTTCGAGGTTACAGATGAAGTTAGTTATGAGATACACGACTAACAAAATTCAAGGAAGATCTAAAGGATGAGATTGAAATGTGTTATGGACACAACTGCCTATGAAGGTTTAAGCAACAAAATGGATGAAGGAGATTAAGAGGCAAAATCTGATGGATGATATGAAAATGCTTTACTTGTTTATTTAAGAGACATGGAAACTCATTGTTGAGTATGCCAAAGATATTGAAACTGCAGAAGATTTTGCGTGAAGATTATTTTTTCATGCATTCCTAATCATATTGGTTACAGACAACTGAGCAAGACTGCAGACATAATCAAGCGTCAAAGAACTATACACCAAGTAAAGTAAGTTGGAAAATATTGAGGAATTAAATTGATTATTGATTAGAGGATTTTTATGAGCATAGCATAGATCTGAATATCTACAATTGAGTTGTATTTGAATCAGATTATAACTATATCAGTTTAACCATTGATTCAGAAAATATCTTAATCGAGTGGACCTAACAGTATTTTATTCTACCCTATGACATTCAATGAATGTAAAGTGTTATCTTGTTGACCCCATAGTGAATACTGGTCAAAAGTTAACTATTAGTGATAAATTCTCTAACCTGGTCACACCTAGCAGTGTGTATTATAATCTTTAATAGGGTTGGCTCCTAACTGAGCTCACTTCAGAAGAGTGAAATTATTTTGGGTTACCGGTCCCAGGTGGTTTTTCTCTTAGCAGGGTTTCCACGTTAAATCATTATGTTATGTGTTATTTGTGATGATTGTTTTGTTATCATACTTTACATACTACATAGTTGATTTAATAGGTAATCATAGTTTGGATTATTTACTAGTATTTGGTATAGTGAATAGATAGATTGATATTTTATGTTACCGAGCTGGATAAATTATTGAAAGAGTTGTGAAAAGTACATCTGATTGTTTGGGACTGTAGGATAACTGATCTAACTGATTCCACCCCTCTCTCAATTATTCTAACAATTGGTATCAGAGCTATATTGGTTTCTTGGAGAAAATTTTAAAGGACTTAAGCAAAAAGATCACAAGATGTATAAGAGGGAAGTGCCGAAGCTAAACAAAGATAACTTTACAACATGACAAAGCAGGATGAGGCTTCACATATCTGGAATTGGAGAATCTGCTATACATCTACTAGACCATGGCTGCATACAACTGACTATAAGACCTTTGATAGTTGATCAGATGAGAGACCGACATGAACATAATATTACTATGATAGAGATTGTTTCTACTCTATCTGATGCTGAATTTGAAGATATCAAAGCTTGTGATACAACGAAGAAAATGTGGGAAAAACTTGCACTAGTTCATAGTGGCGATGCAAATGTAATGAGAGACAGAGTTGAAAGTTTGAGAGGTAGATTTGATGACATGAAAATGAAGGAAGGTGAGAACATCACATAGTACTCAAACCGAATCAAAGAGGTAATCAATGCTATCAGAGGAGCAGGAGGTGTTATTTCTAAAGACACTGTGGTATGTAAAATACTAAAAACCTTGTTGCCTATCCATGTAATCAAAATATCTTCTATTCATGAAATGATCTCTACACCTGGTAGTACTCTTACTCTTGATAGTCTAATTGAGAAGTTAACTACTTTTGAGTTGAACAATTATGATAATAGTGTTGCATTGACTGTAGAGTTTGATTTTATGTCTTCTTTGAATATTACAATAAGCATAATAGTAAGAATGAAAGTAATGGTGACAACACAGATGAGCTTGATGAACTTGAAGCACTCATGGCCCAGAGACTTCAGAAAGGTAAAGGAAGGCATAAGGGAAAGTTACCTTTAGCTTGTTTTAACTGTAAAGAGATTGGCCATATTGCTACTAGATGTCCTAATAGGAAAGAAGAAGATAAAGACAAAGACAGATCTGGTGATGGAAAGTTTGACAAAAGAGATAACAGAGGAAAATGACACTATGAAAGAAGAAACTACAGAGACAAAGGAAAGAAGGCACGTTATGTTGTTGGAGAAAATGAGGATGACACCGACACTGACAATGATGATGAAATTGAGGTAGTATTTGTTGTAATGAAGGATGACTCAAAAGAAGAAGAAAGGTATGTAGAAAAAACACTCATATCTAAAGTTAGTAAAAATGATACATAGATCATTGATAGTGGCTGTACACATCACATGATTGGTGATGAAGATAAATTTGAATATCTTGACCATTACAATGGAGGATCAGTCAAAATGGGAAATGATACACCTTGTTAAGTAAAAAGGGTCTATCTTATTGAATGATAGGATTAGATGTGATAATGAATCCTGGGTAAAAGGACTTAATTAAAATTTGTTGAGTGTAGCATAGTTAAATAACTCAGGTCACCGAGTGGCATTTGAAAGCAAGAAGGTAAAAATCTATGATGGAACTGGAAAACTGGTTGGTACTAGAGGACAATCAAAAGGTAATTTATTCTATCTTGACAATGCTCAGACTTCTTATTTGTTGGCTAAGAATGAAGATGCATGGTTGGGGCATAAAAGGTTATGTCATGTGAATTTTGATAACATGATTAAGATCAGTAAGAAGAACAGAGTTAGAGGGTTACCGAGTCTAACCAAACCTGATCATGTTATGTGAAATCAATGTCAGAAGGGAAAGATGACCAAATGTAGTTTTAAAAGTAAAGACTATTCATCTAAAGACATTTTGGAGTTGGTTCATACCAACTTATGTGGTCCCATGAGAACTCAAAGCTACTATGGAGACAAATATTTTATTCTATTTTTTGATGACTATTCTAGGATGATGATGGTCACATTCTTAAAAGATATATCTCAGGCATTCAAATAGTTTAAATGGTATAAGGATAAAGTTGAAAAATAAATCGGTAAAGACTTAAAATGCTTAAGATCTGATAGAGGAGGTGAGTTTATTTTTGATGAACTCACTAACTTTTGTAACGAGCATGAAATCAAAAGCTAGGTTTCTGCACCAAGGACACCATGACAGAATGGAATTGCTGAAAGGAGGAATAGATCTATTGTTGATTGTGCTAGAACACTAATGATTGAAAAAGATGTTGCACAAATGTACTAGAGAGAAGTAGTTAGCACTATAGTATACACCTTGAATCGAGTTCAACTAAAGAAGGAAAAAAACAAGACACCTTATAAATTATGGTTTGGCTATAAACCCAATGTAAGTTATTTCAAAATTTTTGGAAGTAGATGTTACATTTTGAAATATGATAGAAAAGGGAAATTTGATTCTAAAGGTGATGAAGGAATATTTTTAGGATATTCTACTAAGAGTAAAGCTTATAAATGTTTGAACAAGGCTACTAATAAGATGATTGAAAGTGATAATGTAAAGGTTGACGAGTTTGCTAAAAAGAATGATGAAGAAAGTGGAAAGGCACTGAAAGAATATGGTAGATTTACATATGTTGAACATCCATAATTTTTACTAAAGCCATAGGTTGAGTCTATCGAGCATTAGGAAAATGCTACTGAGATTCAACAAATGCAAATCGAGAACTAGGAAGAAGCTACCGATGAAGAAAATGAACCTGAATAGAATGATGGGCAAAGAAGAGAACAAGTGCTGGCAAGATTTGTAAGGAGACACCATCTAGAGAACCAAATCATTGGAGATAAGAAAGTTGATATGATGACCCAAAGTAAGTTAAGACAAAACACATGTTTAGTTTGTGAATTTGAGCCTAAGAATGTTAAAGTTGTACTTAAAAATGAAGAATGGATTAAGGCTATGAATGAGGAAATTGAGAAGATTGAGAAGAATAAGACATGGACATTAGTACCTAGACCAAAAGATAAGAATGTAATTGGTACTAAGTGGATTTTCAAAAACAAGTTAAATAAAAATGGTGAGGTCACTAGGAATAAGGCAAGACTTGTATGGAAGGGATATGCACAAGAGGAAGGTATAGACTATGGTGAAACTTTTGCACCAGTAGTAAGACTTGAAGGAGTTCGTATATTACTTGCATATGCTACACATAAGAGATTCAAAGTATATTAGATGGATGTGAAATCAACATTTCTAAATGGAATTCTTGAGGATGAGGTCTACATTGAACAACTTGAAGGCTTTGCTAATCCAAATAAGACAAACATGGTATGTAGACTGCATAAATCTTTGTATAGATTGAAGCAAGCACCGAGAGCATGGTATGAAAGACTTCATGGTTATCTTATAAGTATTGGCTTTGTAAGGACAAGTGAAAACAATAATATGTACATGAAAGGAGAATTTGATGATAACATTTTAATTGCTGAAATATTTGTAAATGATATCATATTTGGAGGTAATGACAACATTTAAAAATATTTTTCTGATGAAATGAGAAAGAAATTTGAGATGTCAATATTTGGAGAGATTAAATTCTTTCTAGGTTTGCAAATCATAAAATAGAATGATGAAATTTTCATTACTCAATCAAAATATATTAAGGAAGTGTTAAGGACTTTTGGCATGGAAGATTCAAAATCGGTAGGAACACCGATGGTAACATGATGTAAATTGACAAAGGACAATGAATCAACCGAGGTTAATCAAACATTGAATAGATCAATGATTGGAAAATTTATGTATGTGGTACACAGTAGGCCTGATATAGCACATGCAGTTGGGATTGTGGTAAGATTTTCTACTAATCCTAAGGAATCACACATGGTTGCAGTTAAGAGGATTCTGAGATACTTGAAGAATAATGAAGACTATGGTTTATGGTACACTAAAGAAGGAAAATTTGAACTTAGAGTTTACAATGATATAGATTAGGCTGGAAACATAGATGACCAAAAGAGTATAACCAGTGGAGAATTTTTCTTTGGAGAAAGGCTTGTGACTTGGGTAAGCAAGAAAAAAGCATGCATTTCTTAGTCTACTGCTAAAGCATAGTATGTTGTTGCTGCTACTAATTGTTCAAATATTGCTTGGATAAAACAATTTTTGTAAGGAATGAATGAGGTAATCACAAAACTAGTGATTATATATTGTGATAACACCAGTGCTATAAACATTCCAAAAAATCATGTAATGCATTCAAAGACAAAGAATATATCTATTAAGTACCACTATTTGAGGGAATAAGTACAAGAGAAGCAAGTGAAACTAGAATTTGTGAAATCTAAGGAGAAACTAGCTGATATATTTACCAAGCCCTTACCGAAGGATACATTTGAGTACTTGAGGACTAGAATTGGGGTCCGTCCTCTATCTATCAGTCACTAAGGTGATCAGGAGGTTGCATCAACCTATACTTTATCAGAAGATCATTCATGTTGATGTACATAGCTCACACTTTAGTTTTTTCTAAGGTTGTGAAAGATTGGAGGAGCTGAACAGAGATTTGTTTATCAGTATTTGAAGATACTTGATTTGCACCGAAAAAAAGAGATTTAATTTGGCTATTGAAGAGTTGTTTACAATTTCTTTGGCATTGTTATCAAATGGAGAGAGATTTCTATGAAATATCTGGTAAAATCAGAAAGGGAGAGAGACAAAAGAAAAGGAGAAAGATACTATTTGTTGCTGAGATCATTGGTTGAGAGCTGAAAAGATCAAATCCACAGGGAGAGTCTGCATGTAATGTTGTTTGTAGTGATTAAACATACTAAAGATCAAGCTAGGGAGAGCTTATTGAGTTACAACATTTATCCATATAGTTGTAGAATTGATGTTTGGTATGGTATGGCATATTTCATATTATGTGTTGCCATCAATGCCAAAGTGAGAGATTGATGACCTACAACTGATTGAATAATCTTGATGAATTGAAGGAACAATGATTAGAGATCACCGAGAGCTAAAGTGAGATGTAAGATGATTAAATTAGTCAATATGTTGTCATTGATGTCAACTAATCTTGTCTATACTTATCATGATAGTTACAAACATCTACATATCTATATAAGGAGGAAATGGTGAAGAAATGAGATATCTACATGAAGTAAAGATGGATATGATAGATAATGTTAAGGAACACATTGGGTAACTTATTGATGAGTCTATGGCTTTACATTGTTGACTTGAGCATGTTACATTAATCTGTTTTGAAGAAGGGATTTGAATTCTACAAGTTAATGTGGTTGGTAAATGAAGACTTCTATATACACCGAGTTGGTCCTGTATACAACGAGTGATAATAATTACCGAACTGGTATTCACCGATGTATTCTATATTAACTGAGTATGGATGCAAATATTAAATGCTAAGAACAACCAACTAAAATTGATGAGCTGAAAATTGTTATGATTTTGAGGTTACAAATGAATTTAGTTATGAGATCCATGACTGACAAAATTCAAGGAAGATCTAAAGGATGAGATTGAAACATGTTATGGACACAACTACCTATGAAATTTTAAGTGGCAAAATGGATGAAGGAGATCAAGAGGCAAAATCTAATGGATGATATGAAAATGCTTTACTTGTCTATTTAAGAGACATGGAAACTCATTGTTGAGTATACCAGAGGTATTGAAACTGCAAAATATTTTGCATGAAGATTGTTTTTTCATGCATTCATGATCATATTGGTTACATACATAACTGATCAAGACTGCAAACATAACCGAGTGTCAGAGAACTATACACCAAGAAAAGTAAGTTGGAAAATATTGAGGGAGTGAATTGATTATTGATAAGAGAATTTTTATGAGCATAGCATAGATATGAATATATGCAATTGAGTTTTATTTGAATCAGATCATAATTATATTAGTTTAACCATTGATTCAAAAAATATCTTAACCAAGTAGACCTAACAATCTTTTATTCTACCCTATGACATTCAATGAATGTAAAGTGTTATCTTGTTGACCCCATAGTGAATGCTAGTCAAAAGTTAACTATTAGTGATAAATCCTCTAACTAGGTCAGACCTAGCAGCGTGTATTGTAAATTTTAATAGGGTTGGCTCCTAACCGAGCTCACTTCAGAAGAGTGAAATTATTTTGGGTTACCAGTCCTAGTTGGTTTTTCCCTTAGCAGGGTTTCCAGGTTAAATCATTGTGTTATGTATTATTTGTGATGATTGTTTTGTTATCATACTTTACATACTACATAGTTGATTTAATCGGTATTCATAGTTTGGATTATTTACGGGTATTCAGTATAGTGAATAGATAGATTGATATTTTATGTTACCGAGCTGGATAAATTGTTGAAAGAGTTGTGAAAAGTACATCTGATTGTTTGGGACTATAGGATAACTGATCTAACTAATTCACCCCCCTCTTAGTTATTCTAACAAAATGGACCTACAAATATTTGTGCCAACTTAGAACCTTTTCTATAAAAAATAGGGCTCTTATGCAGGCAGACTCTCAAGAGCACCTTATCTCCAACAGAAAACTACCTATCAATCTTGTGAGCATCAACATACTTCTTCTGCCTATCTTGAGCTATCACAAGATGCTCTCTAATCCTGTGAACCTTTTGCTCCATATCATGTAACATCTCAGGTCCAAGTAGTACTTTGTCCTCTAAGTGATCCCAACTTAGAGAGGTATGAAAAGGATGACCATAAAGAGCCTGAAATGGTGACATCCCTATAGAAATGTGATAGCCGTTGTTGTATGCAAACTCCACTAGGTACAAATAATCTTTCCAATGGGTCTATCTTTCTATCACATATATTCTAAGCATGTCTTCAAGAACCTGATTAACTCGATCTATCTGACCATTAGTCTCTAGATGATATGCCAAACTGATATTTAGCTGAGTCCCTAAGGCATGTTGCAATGAGGTCTAGAACTCTGAAGTGAACACTGGATCTTTATCAAAGATAACCTTTCTAGGAACACCATGCAATTTGACTATGTCCTTCATGAAGACTCTAGCTACTGAGGTATTAGTGTAGGATGACTATATAGGAGAAAAATGTGCTACCTTGGTTAACTTATCCACTATGACCATGATAGCATCATGTCTCTGATAAGTGAATGGGATTCCTATAATAAAATCCATAGATATCATATCCCATTTCCATTCAGGAATCAAATGTGGTTTAAGGGTGATGATGTTTGGCCTTAACCATCTGACATTCCAGACACCTAGCCACAAAATATGTTATATCATTCCAGACCAAAAGTATAATTATCGTAGGTCTGAATACATCTTCTTAACTCTTGGATGAGCTAAATAGGGAGCACAATGCACTTCCACCAGGATAATTTTTTGAAGATTGCCTAAAATAAGTACATATATTCTACCTTTATGTCTTAATACTCCATCTAAATCTAAAGAATAACCTAAGAACCTTCCTTCTAAAGCCCTTCCTGACTCAATCTCAACCTTAACTTCTTGATACAAGGTATCTAAAGGAAGTATCTACAAAATCTAACTTCTCAAATCAATAGAAAGGGAGAGCATGGATAACTCATGTATCCTTCTTCTCAAAGAATCTTCTACCACATTCTCCTTACCTTGGATATATCTAACCTCAAAATCATATTCGCAAAGGAATTCCATCCATCAAGGCTGCCTAGCATTGAGATTAGGTTGTGTAAATATGTATTGAAGGCTTTAGTGATCGGTGTGTAACTCAAACTAATGCCCCAATAAGAAGTGTCTCCAACAATTCAAGGCATGAACTACAACTGCTAACTCCAAATCATGCGTGGGATAGTTAAGCTCATGGTCTTTAAGCTTTCTAGACTCATAAGAAATAACTCTTCCTTCTTGCATCAATACTACCCCTATGCCTTCCAGGAAGGCATCAGTGCAAACCAAAAATGTTTTAGCGAGGTCAGGTACCACCAAAATATAAGCACTGGTTAGTTTATCCTTAAGGATTTGAAAAGCTTCTAAACATTTCTTAGTCCAAATGAACTTCTTCCCTTTCCTTTGCAAGGAAGTGATGGGATAAGCTATTTTGGAGAATCATTGGACAAAACACCTATAGTATCTGACTAAACCCATGAAACTATGAACCTCTAAGACATTTGTGGGTGTTAGCCATTTAACTATAGCTTGAATCTTTGTGGGATCAACTTCTTTACCTTCTCCTAAGATAATGTGACCAAGATACTTAACTTCTATTTGGAAGAACTCACATTTTTGTAAGTTTTCATATAATTGATTCTTGCAAAGGCACTATAACACTTGTCAAATATGTTTCTCATGTTCTTCCACTAACTTAGAGTACACCAAAATATCATCCATAAAAATTATAACAAATTTGTCCAAGAAGGTTCTGAATATCCCATTCATGAGACTCATGAACACTGAGGGTGCATTTGTGCAATTGAAAGGTACTATTGTAAGTTCATAGTGCCCATACCGAGTATGAAAAGTTGTTTGATGAATGTTGGCTTTGTGAATCATTAACTAATGATAGCATGAATTCAGATCTATCTTGGAAAATAATTTGGCTCCTTTCATCTGTTATGGTTCTGGGGTTGTTGAAACTTCCCATTACCTTGGTTGTTATTCTAAAATTTATTTTTATGGAAGTTCTATCCTCCTTTGAAAGATGATTGTTGATTCTTGGAATTGGAATTCCCTTACTCAAAGTTCCCTTTAGAACCCAACCCAACATTGAATGTTTGACCACTAGAATAGCCATATTTTCCTTTAACCTTTCTTTCTGCTAGGTATGCCTTAGTGATAGCATCCTAGAGATTCTTGGGTTCTAAGATTTCCAAATCTCTTGAAATATGGTCATTCAAACCTCTAATGAAATGTTGGACAAGAATAGGTATGTCATCTCTATAGTCTGAGAAAGGCTTAAGTTCATAGAATTTACTTTCATATTCTTCCACTATCATGTTGGCTTGCTTGAGGTGGAAAAATTATTCTACCCTTCCTTGCCTCCAGTAATTGGACATGAATCGATCCTTAAAGCTCTCTAGGAACAATTCCCAAAAAACAATGTTAATGGTGCCTTGAAATTTGTCCTCTTCCATGCGCCACTAGGTACATGCAAATTTTATTAGATTCATAATAGCGCATCTAGCCTTGACATTACTACTAAAAGGGTTGAATAGAGAAACACCTCTCAAGGTCAAACAACCAAGTTTACACTACAGATCCCCCTTCGTTGCCATAGAAAAGGGGTACCTTAACCTTGAGTAAGTCCCTCATGTGAGCGGTATCCCTATCCTCATATTTTTGTATATCTTTCCTTCTCCTAGGGCTTCTATCCCTTTCCCTACCTTGGTGATGAGCGTGGTTTGCTTCTTTGAAATTGACTCTATTTTCAAGGTTGTCAAGTCTATGCAAAAGTTGTTGCATAATTTATCTAAGTTGGGATCCTTTTGAGTCATTACTTTGACTCTCATTTCTATGATTGTGTTAATTACATTCTCCCTCATATTCCTCATGGGAACTCTCTGGGTGAGATCTCAAGGAATAGTCTTGAACTCTATCCTTATCTCTTTCAAGGGTAATGGGAGACATCTTGAAAGAGTGGTGCAACAAAGTTTTAGGTACTAGTTTCAAGTGAGAATTCAATGTGTTTAAAGTTTAAGTTTTAGACATAAGTAGACCCTGAGCTCCTAGTGTAGCAACCAGGGTTTTGATACCAAATGTAATGTCCCCACCAGGGAACCCATAAGAAATAAAGTCTTTTAACCTAAAATTACAACTAACAATTTTTTTTCTAACATTATAACATCTCATTAATAACATTCACTACTAAATTCCTTAAGGTTCCCTAAATGAATTCATTTACCAATATCAAGTATTGCATTTCATTACTTAATCAAATAAATTCCATTTCCTTTTTTCTTTTTTTTTTGCATTTCAAATTTTAAGAGAAAGAGTAAGAAGGTAATATTTCATTCCTAACTACATCTTTTACTTCTTAATTAATTTTCATTCCTTTTTCCTACACATTGAATAACTTTCTTTTCAATTTACATTTAAACCTTCACATAGGAAACATTTCTTTTCTTTTCAACATAGAAGAGATAGAAGAGCTAATATAATATTACTCTTTTCATTTCAACTTTAGAAACCTCAAATACATCCCTTGAAAACCCCTAGAACTATCCCTCCCTAATTACATTGCTTTTTTCTTTCAATACAATTACAATAATAATTACATGAGTGGCTTGAAGGCTTACAAGGAGATCTTTACATCTTTCTTTTCATTAATACATGATATAAAGTTGAGAGATCTTTATCACTACATGAAATCTGAACATATCCAAGTCACGAACCATGAATAGTACCTCAAAAGATATTTTCCACCCAACCATGTGAAACTAATGAAGTTCCACCTGCTGTGGTAGGAGATAGAACCAAGATATTCAAAAGTCCTAAAGAAACCTAGGGCTCCATAAAATAATAACTTGAAAACAAATGCAAGACATAACAAGATATCACTTTACTATACACATAGGTTAGGTTTCTAGTATACCCTCTAGGTGAGTGTCATCACATATCCTGTATATTGGGATCCTTCTTGGAAACTATGTAACCCCGGTCCCCCCTTTATGAATAAGGATCCATCTTGGTAGTTACCCATGGTCCTAGTACTCCAACAGGACTATGTGGAATTTATTATGTGTCTTTCATTATCTTTTGAATCCCCCCTTTCCCAAGTTCATTATTAGGTTATCACTTTTTACTAAACCACCCATAGGATCATCTAGAAACCACTTTAGGGTTCCAAAACATATGGTGAGCCACTCACCTAGGGTACCTAGTCCCCTACTCACATACACAAGACAAGAAACCATAAAGTACTTCAAAAAGATTCATCTTGCATGTCTAGGGAACCCTCCTATGCACTCAGGCCACCAGAATGAGTCTTGGCCTCATAATATGAATTCAAGTATAAGAAAAGTACTAAATAACATAAGTAACACCTTATAATTCCAAAAAAACCATATATGGACTTTCATAAGTGATAATAATGGAAGCCTAATCATAAGGAACAAGTTATAGAGGTCACAAGCCCTAAAACTGTCAAATTTGAGCCCCTAAAACCTACTAAAACCCCAAATGACATTGTATAGAAAACCATACAACAATACAAACATTTTTTGGAATTAGGAGAGATAGGTACTGAGAGGGGAGGGGTGAATTAGTGCCTTCAAAAACTTTACTTGTAAACCTTTCATATCTATGACTGTAACCAGTGATAACCTTGCAAAATAACTTGTATCTAATTGCATATATCAATCATCCATTTGACTTGAGAAAGTAAACAACATGAAATCAAATAGCAATCACATAACACAAGTATTTTGGTAATGAAAAAACCCTTGTTAGAAGGTAAAAACTATGGTGGGGATGACACCCACAAATTTTTACTACTACAAATAGAAAAGGTTTGCCTATTAGGGCTACATGTTTTGATCACTTTTGGTGATCTTACCCTGTTAGGAGTAACATATTAGATCAGCTAGATCTACCTAGTTATAGGATTTTAACAAGACTAATGAAGTGTGCACTCAGTTAAGAGATTTACATAAGACTATTAAGTCTACTCTGTTAAGAGATTTTATCCAAAACTCTATTACAATTGTTAGAAAGCAATAGGCAATTATCTGCTAATTGACAACTCTATTGTCTGATACAAATCTATAAAGTACTAAATGTATTTCACCTTTACTGTGATGAATCTCTACTCTAAACTACTCGGTAGCCTTTTATGATTCTACTTAATCTGATATACTTTGTAATCTACTCTATTAACTGATAGACTTGAAGCTAGGCAAGTGCTTCAAGTGCTCCTTAATTCATATATCTGTTCTCACATCAGTTCACACCAAAAATGATGTAAACATATATTTATATAGCGATCAGCTTTTTCTGCTTTAACAAAATTAGGTTACACAAAATAATCATAACCCTAAGATCTACATAGTACAAAAATGACCTAGATCAGACTATTACAAAAGATATACATTGCATTTAATGAGTATCATAACATTAAATATTCCTTGATCTTGGTAAAACATTTTCTGATCCATTGTAACCATTTGCATAGAAGAATGTGCCATTTCAGATTACTATGCCATTTACTATGATCCTCAATAAACACTGTATAAATTGCTCGGTGTATACTATGACGCTCGGTGTTTACTGTTTGTCGGTGTCAGTGATTTTGTGGCTCGGTAAAGTGTTTGATGCTCGGTGTGTAAACTTTACTGACTAGTCTGTCTTGCTTCTAGTTACCAATTTTCTCATTGTAAGTGACCAACCGATATCTTTGATAACCTTTGATACTAATGACAACCTTGAATGCTCAATAGAGATAACAATCTCCCCCTTTGGCATTAGTATCAAAACTCAAATGTATATAGACAAAATTTTCTATATATACCTTATATCTCCGCCATATACATATACTTAACAAAATTTCTAAAGTACTTCCCCTTGGTGCATGCTCTCAGTAATTATGTAGTATACATAGCATCTATGTACATATTTGACATATTGACATATACATTACTTTCCCCCTTTTTGATAGTAATGCCAAATACAAAAATTAAGAATTATACTCACATCTTGTCAAAAATATGCTGGTGGGTTTTCTTGACTGACTCCAAGAGGTTTTCCCATTCCTCTTTCAAGTTGGTGAGAACAATATGCTCAAGACTGACTTGTGCATGCATGTCAAATATGTTCTCTAACACCAAAATCTCGGGTGTTGCAACAAATTGTTCTTCTTTGACAATGTGTGCCTCAAAAATTTTCAGGTATGGCAGGAGTTCTTTCTATAATTCAGTAACCTGATCTATTATGTGCTCTTCTTGTTTCTTTAAATTTTCTATCAATCACCGAAGTTCTTGAACTAGGTGAATATGCTTTGAGAAAGCATTCAGCTTGGTTATAGCTATAGTTGTACTGACTTTGATATCTGCTTCCAATCCTTTTATCTTTTCATTGACTTCAACAATGAAGGTGTCTATAGTACAAAGCTTTAGTAATAAATTAAAAATTAACTGGGTGATAGAGTTTATCTTGGTGATTACCTCAGATAATTTGACCTTGTTTATTTCCACTTCTTGGCTTATTTTCTCTACTAGTTTATTATGTATCCTTGACTCTGCCCTTTCTTCAATCCATTTTTCTGCATCAATATCTGGGGCATTGATCTTCTCTGTCAATGTAGCAAGTTGATCTATGATCAGAGTATCTTCATCAATGTTCACCTTAGGTACTACCTGTTGTAAGATATCCCTCACATCTGTTAAGATTTCTTTTCATTTTATTTCTTGCTTTAGGTTTTCTTGTGCTTCCTTTCTTTGACATAGTTCCCCATATTTACTTAGTTCCTCGAGGCTCAGGGTCCTCGGGTCACACTCAGGAATAATTATCACTTCATCTAGGGTGACTGGACCTTTTCCTTTCTTTTTCTTCCTCTTCTTTGATGCTAATGGTGATTTCTTTTTAGTAATGACAAGAGTCTTGTCGCTAGTCCTCAGAGTATCCTTCTCGGTTGACACACTTTCTTCCTTCTTCTACTCCTCGGTAGCCATTGTCTCGGTTGATAGAGTTGGAGCCTCGGGTGTGGTGTTAGATGGGATTGCTTTGGTTTCCTTTGTGTCATCTGTTACCTTTGTCTTGGTGGAAGGTGCCTCTATTTGGTTAGGCTCATCTGTCTCTACAGGTTTCTTAGTGTCTTGTTCCCCTATGATGTCTTTGTATTGCTCGGGGTTTGAGCCATCAGGTTGTTCCTGTGAAATGATTTCTACTACTTTTGCAAGTACAGGAAGCTCACTTGGTAGTGATGTAAATGCAAATTCTTTGACTTGTTCTTCATCATGAGTGTTTAGGGGTGCAATAATTACATCCTCATCATCCTTGTCATCAGGATCACCATTTGTGATGTCCTTAATGAGTACATCATCATCGGTTTTCTTCTTCAGTTGAATTTCAACTTGATCCGGTGCATCCTGTGAGATTTTTATTTCTTCCTTTTGCTTGATGATATCAATTACCTTGATAACTGATATAATGAAATCCTTTTCCTTCTTAGCTGTAGTATCATCAATGTATATACCTTTTCCTTTGGAATTTTGTCTCTTTTTAGACAAGTTTAAGTATGCTTTTTGCTCAGCTTGTTCTTTTGCTTTAATGATTGCTCTCCATAGGGAATCACCAATCTCCTCTACATCTACCACGTTCTCATCCAATATCATCATAGCTCAGTTCTTTATAGAAAATCTTGGTTGATGAGTAGCCTTGAGTTCATCAAGTTCTACTAGGCTTAGATGTGGACCAGCTCAAACTAGAGATCTTTCTCTCTTTCTTTTCTCGGTTTCAAGTGCATAAGACCATTTATATTGATCCTGTCATCCAACTCCTTTGGTAATGAACAACAAAATTCTAATGGAACTTTCTTGAATTTTATCATCATTTGGATGATAGCCTCTTCCATCTTTGTTTGATCCTTAGTTGACATCTTGTCAAATCTGCCTATTTCCGGATCAGTAAGGTCTCTGTTCTCAATTATTTCTTCAATGACTTCATCTATTGTCCTTACCTTGTTGCTGACCACCTTGAATTTATTTGTGTCATCTTCAGTTTCAGTATCCTCAAGGTCTTCCTTACCTCTTATCAGTTTTCTTCTTTTCTTCGGTGCCTCAGCTGCAACCTTAGATCCTTTCTTCGCATAAGTCTTAGTTGGTGTAGCTACCTTTCATTTTAATACCTTTTCTACTTCTTTCTTCTCAGGTGGTGAAGTTGTAGTTGATTATCTTTTCCTCATACCTTCTTGTATTGGTAACTGCTTCTTCTTAGGAACTTGAGGTGGAGGAATCGGTGTGGGATCTTTTCCTTCATCAGACTCGGTTTACTCACTATCATATGGCTTGTCAGATAACATTAGATGACCTTTGGTTTCCTATTCAACCGATGTCTCCTCAGGTGTTTCAAACACATCTCCATATCTACCAGTAAGATCTTTTCTCATCTTCTTTTCCTTTCTACACATTTTGCCAATCTCTATGCTTGTAGTGATTCTAGATTTGGCCTCTTCATATGTTCCAAACCTAGTGGCAATGGGGTCTTTAGGTAATGCAAGTAGTGCATTAATAGATTTCAATGTGAAATCATGGTTCATTTCATAACCCATAGGTGCCAACCATTTTACTCTAGGTTCAACTACTTTTATCATTGAATGATCTGTGTCTACTACAAGACAAACACCCATCTCAAATTTTTCAACTAATTCCCTTGGAATTCTACTTCTTTGATGCATTTCAGTCTAAAATTCTTTGAAGTATGCATCAAACACAATATTTAGTTGATTTCCTAACTTATTTATCATCTCGGTAATCTATGCAGAAATAGGTTTATTTGTTGACTAGTTCACTTTACCAACACTAGGTAAAAACTTTTGTATAAAGAAAAATATACACACAAGTAGTGATCCAAACTTACATGTGTTCGACTTCTTTAACCTTATTGTCTTCATGTTTTCCTGTAGTTGATGTAATAGTACCTCAACAAGATGAACCTGGTGACCTTTCTCCATAATTTTATACGCAATGTCTACTATGCTGTAGGGTACGCTATTGAGTCTACTCGATTGAAATATCTTATACCCGATTACATGTGCTACAAACTTAACTGCTGGGTCCTTGATTGTTGAAATATTTAGTGCCCGACTGTCCCATTGTGCTCCAGTGTTCTTTTCAACATCTAGTTGTGACGAACTTCAGAAGGCTTTTGCCTTGTCAATTGTAGGTAGCCCAGTAACCCTACTAATCATTTTCTTAGTGACCTCTATTGGTTTATCCAGCTAGAATTTACCATCATGATATGTTAAAAATGATAAAGAATAACAATGGAAATGCAGGAAATTATTTAATCTAAGAGTGAGGAGTTAGGAAAATACCATGAATTAGTGCAAAATCTAGGAGCATACACCAACAAAGAAAAGAGGAGACAAGAAGTTTTGAAGGGGGAAAAGCGTAAAAAAACCCCTGTGAATTATGAATGGGAAAAATAGCCAAAAAGAGAGAGAGAGAGAGAGAGAGAGAGAGAGAGAGAGCTTTAGCTCATACAATATTTTGAAGAATGAAAAAGAGAATAAAGAAGAAGTGTTGTAAGAAGAGAGGAGAAATATCTCTATATGTAGAGATAAGAGGAGTTCAAAATGTAACTCCCATGAGAATGAATGCCACCATTCATAAGTGTGTGAGGCCAAGTGTGAGATTCCTCATACAAAAGAATAAACTAAATTAAAAATTACAATAAATATTTGTCCTCACATATTCTACTAGAGGACAAAATAGAATGTAGGAGAAAGAAGACAAAAAGAAATATATTAGGATACCTTGGCTTATATCCTAATATATTAGAACAAGAAAAGAAAAAAGTATAACCTTGGTTTATAAATACACCAAGGAAAGATTACAACTTCTAACACCCCCCTCTAATCTTTACTTGGGGTTATAACATGAAGGGATATTAATCCCAAATTTTTACAATGCAATTCAAATTTCTCTCTAGAAAGAGGCTTTGTCAAAATATTAGCAACTTGATCTTCTCCTTTACAATGAATGAGAGAAATTCTATTTTTTGCAATGTGTTCTCTAATGAAGTGGTGGTGGAGAGAAATGTGCTTTGACTTTGCATGGTAAATTGGATTCTTTGCCAATGCTATTGCACTTTGATTATCACAATACACGGGAGTTGGTTCTTGTTGAGGTAGGCCCAAATCTTCAAGTATTCTTCTAAGTCATAGGGCTTCTTTAGAGGCATGAGTACAACTTTTATATTTTGCTTCAGTAGAACATAAAGACATAGATTGTTCTTTCTTACTTTTCCAAGAGATAGAACCTAAACCAAGAGAAAAACAATATCCAAAAGTAGATTTCCCATCATTGGGATCTCCACCTAGATCTGAATCAGTAAAACCTTTTAAAGAGAAATTAGAATTAGCATCATAAAATAGACCTAAGTTAAGACTACCTTTAATATAACGTAATATTCTTTTAGCAATTTTAAAATGAGTTTGTTGAGGTTTTGACATAAATTTGGAAACTAAACCAACACTAAAAGATAAATCAGGTCTAGTGAGAGTTAAATAAATCAGACTACCTACTAGTTCTCTATAGGGAGTAGCATCAATATAAGGAGATTCCATATCTATCATTAATTTAGTTCCTAAGTCACATGGAATTGAAACTGGATTAGCATCATTCATATGAAATCTATCTAACAGATCTTTAGCATATTTACTTTGAGATATAAAAATACCATTAGAAGTTTGCCAAATTTGCATTCCTAAGAAATAATGTAATAATCCTAAGTCTGTCATTTGAAATTTCTGATTGAGTTGAAATTTAACATCAGAAATTAAATGGTTAGAGCTGGAAGTAAGAATTAAATCATCAACATACAAAATGATAATAATAATGTTATCTTCACTATGTTTGATATATAAATTAGGATCATTTTTACTTCTTTCAAAACCTTGGGAAATAAAGAAGGCATTAATTTTAGCATACCATTCTCTACGAGATTGTTTTAAACCATAAATAGACTTTTTTAATTTGCAGACTAAATGTTCATTACCTTCTTGAATAAAACTAGGAGGTTGAGACATATAGATTTCTTCATGCAGATCACCATTTAAAAAAGCACTTTTAACATCCATTTGATGAATAGGCCAATTCATTTTAGCAACTAAAGCAATAACAACTTTAATGGTAGGCATTTTAGCAACAAGAGCAAATGTTTCATTGTAATCTATTCCTTCAATTTGAGAAAACCCTCTAGCAACTAGTCTAGCTTTAAATTTACTAATTTCATTATTAGAGTTTAATTTAGTTTTATATAACCATTTACAAGAAACTAAATTCTTACCAGGAGTTAAAGGAAGTAAATCTCAAGTATTATTAGAAATTAAAGAATCATATTCTTCTTGCATAGCAGTTTGCCAATGAGGTTGATTTTTAGCTTGAGCAAATGTTTGAGGATCATTAGAATTAGATAAAGAAGACATAAGAGCATAATTGCAGTAATTTATCCTTCTAGGTTTAAGTCCATCCATTCTAGCAATGTAATCATCACCTTCATTAAGTAAATCTTTAAACCATTTAGGATTTCTTCTAGAATTAATAGAAATATTACTAGGAGGAGTAAATGAATCATTACCATCATCATCATCATCATCATCACTACTACTACTACTACTAGAAACAAAAGGATTAGGAGGAGTTTCATTACTATCTTTATGCTCATTATTACTATCCTGATTGTGAGAAATAGAAACAGAAGGAATAGAAACATTAGGAGCAGAAACTTTAGGAATAGGGTTGAGAGATGGAGGTTGGTCCTCCACAAGAACAATATTGCTGTGATCAAAATCAGAATCTAAAATTTGAGAGCAATCATGAACATTTTTAGAAATGCAAACATCTCTAGCTATTTTAACTTTATTAGTAAGAGGATCATAAACTCTATAACCTTTAGTGGTTTCAGAATATCCAACAAAAATGTGAGGTGTGGATTTAGGATCTAACTTTTTCCTTTTCTGTTTAGGTGTGTGAACATAAGCAATGGATCCAAAAATACGTAAATGAGACAGATTTGGTTTTTTATCAGACCAAACTTCTTCAGGAGTTTTATTTGGAAGGCCTTTAGTAGGAGTTCTATTAATAATATAAGTGGCACATGCCATGGCTTCAACCCAAAATTTATAATCCATATTCTTAGCATGCAAAAAACATCTAGCCATTTCTACTATTGTTCTATGCTTACGTTCTGCCACACCATTCTATTCTGGTGTATAAGGAACAGTAAGCTCATGTTTGATACCAAAAGATCTTAAATAATTATGAAAAACATGATTAACATATTCAGTACCATTATCAGTCCTAAGAACCTGAATTTTATAGTCACTTTGTCTTTCTACAAAAACATGAAATTCAACAAAAATATCAAGAACTTGATCTTTACTATGTAAGAAATAAATCCATGTTCTATGAGAGTAATCATCAACAAATGTTAGAGCATATTTAGATCCTAAAAGTGAAGTATTTTCCATAGGACCTAGAAGATCACTATGGATGAGGGCTAACTTATTATTAGCTCTCCAAGATGATTTATGAGGAAAAGATTCTCTATGCATTTTACCACTCATACATCCATTGCAATCTAATTTAAAGGTAGTAAACTTAGGTAGTCCTTCTACCATATTTTCCCTTTGCATTAATGAAATATATTCAGAATTTAAATGTCCTAGCCTCTCATGCCAAATATGAAAATCAACAGTAGTAAGGAAAGAGTATCTAGGAGAGGAAAATTGGTGAAACTTAAAAAGATTATCATCATCTAACTTAGCATCAGCAACTATTTTATCAGTGTTAGGATCAATTATATGACAATTATTTGTATGAAATTCAATCTTATAATCTTGACATAATTGAGGAACAGAAAGAAGATTAGCTTTTAAATCAGGAACATACAAAACATCATGTAATTTACCATTAGGGACAAAGACATTACCAGTTCCTTCAACTTTATAGCAGTGATTATTAGCTAAAGAAACAGGAATATTCAAAGAATCAGGTTGCAGAGAATCAAAAACTTCTTTATGAGAAGTAACATGTTGAGATGCACCACTATCAACAATCCATTCAAGTGGTTTAGAAGCATTAAAGCTAACAGTAAAAGTAGAATGAGATTGGTTATTAGAATAATTCTGAGAATTATGTTGATCATCTTTCTATTTCTTAAAACAATTATGAACTAAATGACCATTTTTGCCACAATAAGTGCAATAAGGCCTATTTGAAGGATTGTTATTATTATTATTATTATTATTATTATTATGATTAGGTCTTTGATAATTATTATTAGTAGTGTTAATATTGTTAGATCTTTGTTGATTTTGATTGCAGTTGGAATTGTTTGATCTTTGATTATTTTGATAGTTATTTGAATTATTACTAGCTCTATTATTATGAGATTGAGAAACATAAGCATGTTCATGAGATTTCAATATACCAAATTGGATTAGTTTAGCCTCCTCTTGACGCAACATAGTTTGAAAAATAGCATAAGTTAATCGAGTTGCTAAAGAAGGAATAGCTAACTGAAAATAGATATTAGTAATAAATTGCTGAAACTGCCTAGGTAAACATTTATGAATTATAATATGAATTATCCTTAAATCAGAAAGAGGAACTTGTAACCCATTTAATAAAACTCTAATAGAATCAAATTTAAGTAAAAAATCATCAACATAATTAAAATCTGTATACCTGAGATCTTTAAGCTGGTCTTGAAGTTGGATTTTACCGGTCTCATCTGCACTGTCATAGGTGTTTTTTAGGATGTCCCAACCCTGATGGGCTTCTGTACAGGAGGAAATAAGGACATACAGTTTGGGACTTAAGGATATGCCAATTAAACCAAGGGCTTCATCATTCTTAGCTTGCCAAGCATCTTGGTCAGCTTGAGAAGCAGTGGTAGCAGGTTTGATGCTGGCATTGGTGGCAACGTCTAACAGATGGCAAAATCTGAATATCTAGGTCATGTGGGTTTTCTAGGCATGATAGTTGGTACTGGTTAATTTTATCTTAGGCATTAGGGTAGACATGATGGATGCAGGAATAAAGCAGAATGGACAGGGAAGCTAGAAAGGAAAAAACTTGAACAGAACAAAAAGCTAGAATGAACTAGAATTAAAAAATTTAATGCGAGCAGATCTCGGTTAATCTATTATGAGTGAACATATAACAATGAGAACGCATTGCTATTAAAAAAAAACTAAGCTAACAGACAAGTTAATTTAATAAACTAATATTAAAACTTAAGCTGAAAAGAATCAAATTAAAAAATTGCAAATTTGAACAAAGCAATGTTATTAACAGTTATATCCAGTAAAGAACCAGAAAAGGTTATTAATGAGGCTGCAAATAGTAAGAGTTACATGCAATGAATAAGATCTAATAAAAAATTGAATTAAATATTTTTAAAGGAACTTTAGCGAATGAAAATATTATGCAAGTGTTGAATACCTTACATGCAAAGAACTTGCATGTAGGTAAAACAACATGCTAAGAAGAAGTTCCTGCAAAAAAAATGTTAGAAAAAAAATAACCAGGTAAAGAACTAGAGGAAAAACACTAACTAAAACCCTTAAAGAAAGCACCACGACCAATTTTGATTTTATATTTAAAAAAACTTTAATAAAGGTATATACTTTAACTTTTATTTATATCTATAATTAAAAAAATTTAAACTTAATAAAAAGAACCCCTTTAAGTATAAAATAATCTAACTATTACAAAAAATGGAAATTATATAAAAAATTTAACTATTTAAAATGGAAAAAGTAGATCTAAACTATTATTTTGATTTAAAAGAAACTAAGAAACTAGATTGATAAAAGAAAGAGGTAACAATAAAATGAACCAAGATACTTTAGAAAAAAAACTCTTATCTATTAAACATAAGCACTAAACTAGAATTTGTTAATCTTTTAATCAAAAATTTGTTTAACTTAAAAGGTTTAAGTTATATGAAACAAATGTGAATAAATAGTTAAGAATCTAAAGATAAACCGTTTAACTCTCTGGACGCGAAGTCACGGCTCATAGGTTACAGTTGTAATATTGCTGAGGCAACGTTCAAACCAAAATCTAGTATCCACAAGGAGGTTAACGACATAAATATTTAATAATAATATTTGAAAGTGCATGCAAGATTTAGAAATATTTGGGAGTTCTTTGCATGCAAGATAAAGTTTAGAAATCCCACAAATGAAAAAGATGGAGATCACTTCAAAAGCTATGTAGCACAAATGAGGAAACGTCCCAACACGCTGAATACAGAAACCACTATCTACTCATTAACATGCAGCAAACGAATGCAAAGAAGTTAAGAAGCATGGGAGGAATAAACATGCAGCAAGCGAATGTAGAGAAGTTAAGAAGTTTATTATATACAGTAATGATTTTGTTTAAAAAAACTACAAAAAACCAAAAAAAATGTTAGCAAAATTTTCTACTGCAAACACTATTTAAACTTCTATTGTATATTCTTGCTTATACTATGCTGAACGCCTAATAATGTAGAAGCAGAGACAAAACGAATGCGATATGCAACAGATGAATGAAATAAAATGCAACTAACAGAAACTTCAACGCCGAATGCAAAATGAAACGTTATGAAGGGAAAAGAAACTTTTGAATGTTGCTAAAAAAAAATGCAAAAGATACTATATTTGGCACCGTCAGTTAACCGCCTCAAGATTATGCAGTGACTAAAATAATGATAAGGTTAAATGATAATGATAACACTAAAAATGGATGCAAATTATAGCTAATGATATCAAAAATAGTTTGTCAGTTGTCAGACAACAATTATGAACAATAAGTAAAAGATTTATTGTGGCATATGTAGTAACAACACCAGTAAGTAATCAAAGCTATAAGAACCCGGCAAGAACAATTTCTTTTAAAATAATATAATAATTTAAAAAAAACTACTATTTAAGAATCAATATAATAAAATATTTTTTAAAAAATAATTTAGAGACCAAATTGGAAACCAAACAAACTAAAATTTAATCTAAATTATATACAAATTAAAATCTAGGAGCAATAAAAAAGATTATAATTTTTTTTTAAAAACTAAAGCTAAATAGAATTTTTTTATAAACTCTTTGGCGGCACACCTTCCAAAGAGGGTACAAAATGAACTAAAAAAACTCTCTCAAATTAAAAAATGAGTCTCCGAATTGGAGTGCTTCAAGATATGATAATCGCTTAAACCTATGAACTCAAAAATGGATTAAACCTGCTTTGATACCATGTTAAAATGGAAAATAAATTCGAGCTAGGAACAAATTAATCCAATTGAGTAAGGAAAAAGGAAGATTATCATGAATCAAGCTAATCCTTAGAGCATACACCAAAAATGAAACAACACAGGAGACAAGAAGTTTTGAAGGGGGAAAAGCGTAAAAAAACCCCTGTGAATTATGAATGGGCAAAATAGCCAAAAAGAGAGAGAGAGAGCTTTAGCTCATACAATATTTTGAAGAATGAAAGAGAGAATAGAGAAGAAGTGTTGTAAGAAGAGAGGAGAAATATCTCTATATGTAGAGATAAGAGGAGTTCAAAATGTAACTCCCATGAGAATGAATGCCACCATTCATAAGTGTGTGAGGCCAAGTGTGGGATTCCTCATACGAAGGAATAAACTAAATTAAAAATTACAATAAATATTTGTCCTCACATATTCTACTGGAGGACAAAATAGAATGTAGGAGAAAGAAGACAAAAAGAAATATATTAGGATACCTTGGCTTATATCCTAATATATTAGAACAAGAAAAGAAAAAAGTCTAACCTTGGTTTATAAATACACCAAGGAAAGATTACAACTACTAACATGATACCTACTCAATATGATTCTGATCCAATCAGTCTTAAATGATTGTGGATAGTATGTGATACATGATAACCCTAATTTCGTAATCTTCTTGTATTCTGGTTTCAATTTTCCATCAGTGCTATAGAGTAGTGAATGTGTTGCAACAGTTTCAAAATCTCCTACTTCACCAATTTTGCAATGAATATACAATCTTACATCTTCTTTCAATAAAACCCTATCTGGTATGCTTGAGAAAGCGCCCATTGAATCTATTTGTGTTGTGACCTTGGGATGTGGCTTGAAGTTAGGTTCATCAAAATTTTCCCTTACAATTATATTAACTTCTTCCTCAACAGTTTGTGATTTGCTAGCGGATGATGTAGATGACATAAATCAATTTAGGGTTTCAACTAGCAGTGGGTAAATAAAGTGTTTGGTAGAAAATAAACTTACTCAAAATTGTCGAAGGGTGTTTTCAGTTCAATCTACAGTAGCCTTGAATCCTTCTGAAAATCTTTTAGCTCGAACTCTTCTCTGTGAAGTCTCCGCTCTTTGAAATCACAATGTAAAAATGAACTCTGTTTCTCGTGTATTTATAGATTTTTTGATATTCCCACTCAAACTTTCTTGCATTAAATACTTGACCTAACTTTTGGTATGAAACAACTATCAGCTCGATGACAACTAAAAATTTTATTCGCTTGGTTAACATAGGATTTTCATTGTCAGTTTGTACTGTTGTCCGGTTAACCTTGTGTAGTGATTACCGACAGGTAACCAACTCTCAGTCTCTCTTTTACCGACTATATAACATTGTTAGCTCATAACATATAAACCATAGTGCATCTTTATTTATGCTGATTTGGTATTTGTACATCATGTATAAGGAACTGTATGTAAAATATGATCATTATAAATATCAGTCCCAACATACCTTTGTTGCCTTAAGTGGAGGTACTGATGTCACCCAATCCAGTGGATGAGGTTTCATCGATAGTATTACTTGACTCAACATTCTCATTAGATGCTTTTCTCCACATTGTGTTCCTTATCTTCATGATATCTGCAATAGTGTGTCCACTTTCAAATACATGATTTTCATCTGGTGCTCGGTCTCTACAGTCCTTGCTCAAATGAATGACTCTATGGTAGTGCATACATGCCATTCCAGTGCCTGACCAGTTTCTTGATTGTCCAATCCGACTCTTTCTGTAACAATTTGCTTTAATGTATCCATATCTACCACAAGCAGTACAGTTAGCCCAAGTGTTATAATCCCAAACATAAGAATTACCTTGTCTCTTTGGTTGATAAGGCTTTTGCTGTGTTTTCTACTTAGGAGTCCATACTTTCTTCATCTTAGCCTTACATTCTCGTGCAGTGTGTCCATATTTATTACAAGTATAACATACCTTCTCCATAGTGGTATTGTTAGCAATATCATTTTGTTTAGCTCTACACTCATAAGCTGGATGTCCAAACTTACCACAGTAATAACAATATCCATTAAACTTAGGAGTGACAGGAGGTTTACCTTGTGCTTTGCTTCTGCACACATTAGATGTATGTCCCAGTTTTCCACAATGATAACATGCCAATGCTTTAGGTCTTTGATTTTGATTGTTGTTGACTTTTTTAGCTTGTGATGATTCTCCTTCACCGGTGTAGCCTAGACCAGCTTTACTCCCAAATCTTCTTTGATTAGTTAGAAAGTCATCAATCTTCTTTGAGCTATCCTTAGCCAATTTCATCGTTTCATTATGTTGCTATTGATTTTTCACTTCATTCCTCAATTTCTCATTCTCCTTTATGAGTCTAGCAACATCTTCTAGTCTTCTTGACAATTCTCCATTCACTCAGTTGACTTCTTGATTCACAGTCATCATTTGATTAGATACTTGGAAGTGATGATCAGCGAGTCTCTATATTTCATTCTCTTTAGCTTGCAGTTGTTTAGTCATCTATCTTTGGTCATCAATAGGTAGATTCCTTTCTTGCTCGACTTTTCTAGCATTGTTCATTGTTTCTACCATTCTCACCATCTGATATTCTTGACCGATTTGTAGTGCTTTCACTTGATCAGTTAAATGTTGATTCTTTTTAGATAAATTAGTGATTATACTTTTAGATCCATCAGAGATGCTTTGAAAACTAGATCCAATATGCTAGAACATTTCTTCAATAGGTTCTTCATGGTAACCGATCTAATTTTGCAGAATAACTAGGTTCTTTCTTTCAACCAGTAGTTTCTTCAGTCCTTCTCTAGCTTGCTTATAATGTTCAACAAACATCTGCATCTATATCTTCTGATTATCAATAGTCTTATCAAGATTATATCTCTCCATGACTTAGATCTTTACCCTTCAGTGGTTAAACTGTTCAACAAGAGAATTGTGCTCTGATACCAATTGTTAGAATTAGGAGAGATAGGTACTGAGAGGGGAGGGGTAAATCAGTGCCTTCAAAAACTTTACTTGTAAACCTTTCAGATCTATGACTGTAACCAATGATAACCTTACAAAATAACTTGTATGTAATTATGTATGAGTGAATGTGACCTCAATTCAACACACACACAACATGATCATTACTCACATGATCGGATTATAGAAAAGAATATGAGTTATTCAATTCAAAATCCATAGTGAAGCAATCTGTTGCCTCTTATGTAGACGGGGTGTTTTCAAGATTGCTCTTAGATCGAAAGCCAACAACCATAAGACTGAACTACAATGGAGGATTTTAAAGAAAAGCATATGCATGAAAAAAATTTGCAAGTAATCTAGAATGAATGCATGTTAATCTAGAAATGAGAATGCAAGTTCTTTTTGGTATTTTCAAATAAGAATGCAACTAGATTAAGAACAAGATAAGAAAATTAATTAAATAAGAAATGCAATGTTATACTAAAATGAACTAACTAAAATGATAACAATCAAAAGCTATGAATCACAAAGAGTGTAGTAGAATTTTGGCATAATCTATATGCTCTCAAAAAGTTCCTCAAAAAAATGTAGTAGAATTCCACTATAATTTTATGCTCTCAAAAAGTCCATTTGAATGAGAAAAGCAAGCTCTTAAATAGAAAAGGAGGGGAATCTTGCATGTAACTCCTTTTTCCATATGTGGGGTGTGACTCTTCACTTCCCATTAAGGCTCTTCACTTTTTTGACAAATAAACATGGAATTATTTAATCAAAGAGTGGAATTTATGCCACATGTGAGGTGTGACTAGTTTGAATAATTTGAATAATTAAGTTCAAATAGAAAGATGTCCACTCAAATAATTAAATAATGATATTAATTCCTTTTTTGATGTGTAATTAGCTAAAGGGGTAGATTTAATTTAATTTAAAGCACTTAGGACTTTAGAATTAAATTAATTTATCATAGGGATAATTTAGCTAATATAAGTCAAAGACTTTTAGGAATTAATTTAGCATTTGATTATTGCAATTTAGGGTCTTTGCAACTGACATCAAGTCAAATAGAGTCAAGTAGGAGAGAGAAAATTACCTAGTGAGATAGGACTTTGATGACATAGAATTGAAGAAATACACCAAAATTGCCTGAAATAAATAGGTGCCAATTTTGGGGTATTACATTTGCCCCTCTTTGAATTGATGTGCGAACAATGCATTGATTCAAAGAATAGTTTGAAGTGACAAATGATGAGAATTTATGAAGTCCAAGTTAGATTGCAAAGATAATGGTCTTAGAAGAGAACTGGAATCAGGGTTAGATTGCCCCAATACCAATGATGAAGATGCAGATTTAGGACTATCTCCAGAATCAGGGTTAGATTGCCCCAATATGCAGCTTAGCCCTTCGAGACCTGGGTTAGATTGCCTAGATAATGGTCTAAGAGAGATTTTGAGAGCCATCTCTAGAATGGAGCTTGACTCCCAAGAATTAGGGTTAGATTGCCCCAATACCCAAAAGATTTCAAGAATCCCCTCCAAAATGAAACTTGATTCTCGAGGATCTGAGTTAGATTGCTTAGATACCTAAAAGATAGATGATGAGATAAGCAGATGTGAGACACCAAGATGCCCCAAGAAATGAAAATTGATGATTCAGATTAGACTAATTTAAGAATTGATTCGACAAGATTCAATGATGCAATCATCCTGCCCCCTCGGGAGCGAAATTGAAAGATGACACGTCAGAAGATGATTGACAACAAGAGATTACAGATAAAGATAAGATCAAAGATCCAAAAGATAAAGTAGATCAGAAGCAGTTTGAAGCAATCCAAAGGTCCTATTGACCAAGTTTGACCATGGTTGACCAAATTTGACTAGAGTTGACTTTGATGAAAAGAGAAAAGATCTCAAGAACATGATGCAAAGATGAGGATCTAGCAGGAAAATGATGCCAAAAAGCTGACTGCACAAGCATCCGATCCCAAAGGGTCTCAGAATTTAAAATCCGATTTCGAGCTATCTAGAGATGTCAAATTTTGATTTTGATCCTGAAAACTTGTGCAATCATGATGAACCCGGGATGAAAGATGAGAACCTTTGATGAAGACAATCAAGAGAGCACTAAACACTATCTCAAATGCAAGCCTAAAAATGAACATGCAAGCCTAGAAAATGCAAGCCTAAGCTAAAGATGCAAGCCTAGAATGAAAATGCAAACCCTAGGACTTGGTTGTTGGACTCACCATATTTGTCATCATAGAGCCTTTTAAGTTTGGACAAACGCAAGATGCCACACAACCCTCACTAATATCACTATCATGAGAATAGGAATATGACATAAGTCTTAGATTTTTCAGAATGAGGTGTAAGCATTAAGGCATAAGAAGCCAGAAGGACCTGAACACCTATTCCTTTTGATCTAGCAAGTTAACATAAGCATCAACGCACATTTGCTAGAATGACCTGAATGTTGCTTGCGACAAACACACCAAACATGCAGGAGTTCCTTCTTTTTCCAAAGAGTGCTCGCAGTGACCCTTACGTTCACTTAGCAGGACGAGTGTTTACAATTTCACCAGTAGCAGAAAGAAGTCACTCAAAAGAAAAGGAGAAGAACCAACCTCACCAAAGCATCCATATAAAAGGAGTCAAGGTACGCATGGCCATCCAATACAAGATGGAGGCTCTTACAGATGGACACCCCTCTTATATGAATTCTTTGGATCATTGGAACTAAACCAACAAATAGAAAGCAAAGAAAAAGCAAAGCAAACAAACAAGCACTCAAAGAAAACAAAGCTCAACATGCCTCAGAGAAACACATATTTAGTTTAGTTTTAGTTTAAGTTCATGTTCAAGTGGATTGAAATCAATTCAAAAACATACAACATTTGAAGTCTCAACAAGATAGTGATAGTAGGCAAACAACTAAATGAAGTATCGACAGGAAGACGTAGTAAGAATCATTGGTGACCGATATGAGAGAGATCCTCAAGGCAAGAGATCTCATAGATACTAGCGAAACATCAGAAGGCAGACGCAATGAGAACCACTGGTGACTGATGTAAGGGATGGATCTTGAAAAGAGATCAAATGAGAGTTAGGTATCAGTAGGCAGGCACATTGGGAATCACCAGCGACCGATATGAGAGATCCTCAAAGAGAGAGATCTCAAAAAGTAGCTAGGCATCAGCAGGCAAACACAATGAGAACCACTGGTGACTGATGCACAAAAAGAGTTTTTGAAAGTGATAGGACAATGCCCCCTAGACTAGGTAGGTGCCCCTAAGCATGAACCAAATTCAATCTATGAAGAGTCGAGCAAAAAAACTTGAAGACACTGAAAGCAAAGGCATGAGCTAGCAAACTAAAGCAGTAAACAAAGGAAGTAAACTAAAGCTGGAAAGCAAACTAAAGCAAGAAACTAAGAGCCAAGCAATGCTGAGAGAAGATGTTACCTTAGGAAAACAAGAGGCACCTATTTACCAGGTTTTCACCATCTTGGTAGAGATTCTATTTTTGCTACCATGACGCCTGTTTACCAGGTTTTCATCAATGGCACATTTTTTTCCTTTTCAATTTTTTTGTATTTTTCTCTTTTTTGCTTTTTTTTGTATTTTTTGAATATCTCATTTTTTTGTATTTTTTATTTTTTCATTTTTTATTTTATTTTATTTTATTTTTCAAATTTTCTATTTTTTTTTAGTATTATCAAGGTGCCTGTTTGCCAGGTTTTCACTAAGATGATCATTTTTTCAGGACATTTTGCAATTTTTAGAATTTTTTGCAATATATCAATTTTTAGGATTTTTTCAGGACCAATAAATATGTACATGAGCACATAGAGAATGTCAGCTATAGAAATTCTTCAAATGAAGAGTGTTGATTGGCTCTTTGAGTTTCTCTCCTTCAGTAGTGATCTCTGAGAGCACAGTATTTTGTAGTAGTAGCCAACTGAAAAGTTGCAAAATTAGAACCAGATGTTGTAGCAGTAATAGGAGATCCAACCAGTAGTGTCCAACCATCAAGAGATCCATAGTCAAGGAAAGATCACTTAAGTGAGACCCAAAAATATCCTCATAGACACACCTTAACTCTTTGTCAGATTTCCCATGCTCTAAATGCTTAGGAAGAGTACGTTCTAGATTTTCCTTAGTCATGTCATTAGTAATAAGGAGATACTGATATGCACTTTGGGAAAAGGCAAGATGGAGTGAAGAGGGTAAAGTATGAGAGGCAAGGGTGATGGAATGGAGGGAAGTATGAGAATTTTGGAAGCTTGAATGGAAACTTTAATTTTTCCTTTCTTTGGAATCCACATAGCTTTCAAATTTTTTCTTCTTTATTTTGAGGTGCTTTTGATGACAATGCTTGTAGAATGGATTTCGAGACCCATTTTTTATTTTATTTTCTAGCTTTTGATTGTCTTCTTTTTGAGGACCTTTGCGGTCTTTTGAACACCTATGTTGCTTTCCTTTCTTTGTAGTCACATGTAAATTAGATGGGACATGGTGACCTTGAGATATAAGTGGATTCTTATTATTTTTGTTTTTATGTTGCACATCCAAGTTACTTCCAAAAGACTCAGGAATGGTGGATGAAAGAGGCTTATATGACTAGTTCAGGTGGAGAGATGGAAATGGAAGTGGACAAGCCACTTTTCTAGGAGATGAAGGGGGAAGAGAAGTTGATGGGATGGGCTCAAGTGAAAATATATCAGTATCATCCTCATCATTCATGAATGCATTAGATAGATCAAGAAAGTAATCTTCCATAGAGCGTTGTCGATTGTGAGTCATCTTAGAAGAGTCAGACAAGTTTGGAGGAATATTATGTGAGCCTAACCAAGATGGTCTATTCCAAGAGTTAGGTCCCCTTTCAGGTGGTAAGAGTGCATGAACATGAACCATTTCAATTCTGGATTTACCAATATTCCATGAAGCTATAACAAAATGGGGTCTTACATACCCATGATTTATTGGAGTAGTAGGAGTATAGCTTGGAGTAGATGGCCTAGGAGCCATAGGAATGATCTCCATAGGAGGGTGGAAAGGATCATCATCAATAGCTTGATCTAGAGGATCATAACTTTCTCCTCTTTCTGAGTTGTTAAGACTAGCATATAGGTGCATAGCATCAACTGGTATTTCCATAGTAGCATCTAATATAGAGTCCCATTTAACTAGAGACATAGTCAGAGGTAGACTTTATTCATTGTTGTCATCTAACATAGGAAGTGTTTCTTTAACAGTAGGATCTTGTTCAGTAGTAGAAGTAGCAGAGTAATCTGGAATAGGCATACCTTGAGGCATACCCAAGATAAGGGAAGTGTCCCGCTGTTGCTCCCAGTCATTATGTGTATCATTGGAGTCAACGGTAGTAGGAGTTTGCTTAGTAGCAGAAGTGGTGGAACAATCTAGAATAGGCATACCTTGAGGCATACCCAAGATAAGGGAAGCATCCAACACTTGCTCCCAATCAAGATGTGTGCCATGAGAGTTAGAAGTAGTAGAAGTATGTTCTGTAAAGTGGATAAAATCCTCCTGGTGAGGACCAGGATCATGTTCTTGAGGCACTTGAGAAGGTAGATAGGACTCTTCTTGATAGTCTAAATCAAGATTTTGAATATTCAAACATCTCTCATGTGTCATAGGCTGAATATGTGCTTCTTCATTATCTGAATCCTTGCATGAATGAAAGTTGTAGCTAGGTTGGTCAAACTCATGGCCCTGATAGCCAATACCAAATCTATCTTCAAAGGGTTCTTCATAGGAATGCAGAGATGGAGGAAGAGCTGTTAGTGTCAACATGGACTCAAAATGATAGTCCGCCATGCCAATATCTTTGATCTTCAAGGTCTTTTCTATTTCTTTTAGCTTAGCATCATAGAACTCAGTGGACTCTCTATTGACGGGAACAAAGTTGTCTATCATTTGGGTAAGCAGCTTAGCAGAGCAAGTATTTAGGCTAGCATTATTGTCAATGAGGACACGACGGACACGCTTGGGACCTTCCATAACTTCAATGTGTAGGGGAGCATTATGCGGGTGGCTTGGAGAATGATCATCTTCTTTAGAGAAGGAAAAACAATGAGGCAAGGTCAAATGACCCACCATAGATTGAAACTAGTTGAGATTGAGATCTTTGGGGACATTTGCCTTGGTGAGGCCTTTATCCATAGATAGTTTTGGTCCAAAAGTTGAAGGCTCGGGACCTTTGAGAACAATCTTCACACAAGATTGAGGGATAGTATTCACACAAGCTAGAGATAGTATAGAGTTGCAGGAGGGAAACGTAGGGCCTCGTAAGACAAAGGGAGTTTTTGGTTTAGGAGCATCCTCATTCCTCAGAGCAATGATCATGTCACAATACTCAACATCAACAGGTTCAATCTCATTGATGACAATGTCGCTAGTATCATACATATAGTTGACCACATTGTTGGTATCTTTAGACTTGGGTGATTCACCTTTCCCATGAGGAGGGAAGGGGTCTTTGAATTTTTGATGATTTGAATTCTTGTTATGGTTCTGCACCAAAGTCCTATAAACCACATCAAGAGGTTCTCCCAAGGAAGTGGAGTTATGCTTGGGTTGAGAGATCCAAGGTTTGTTTCTAGTGAATCTTGAAGGTGGTTGAGCTTTTGTTGCAGCCTTCTCGGCGACTTTGACCATTTTTATGCTAGAGATGAGATTAAAGATGGACTTTGAGGGTTTTGGTGTCACATTTTCAACAACCTTGTCATTCACAACATCTATGTTTTTGTTGACAATCTTATCCTTATCCATGTTTGAGGGAGAAGGTCCTTGCTTGTTGTCTTTGTTCAAAGTCAATCCTCCCTTCTTGACCATAAACACTTCTATCCTCACAGCCCACCTAATCATATTGTCAAAAGTGAGGGGACCTTGTAATCGTACTTGGTATCCAAAATTTGGGACAAGATTGTCCAAGAAGATATCAAGCTTTTTAGACTCGGGTAATTAATGCAGATACTTTGTGTATAGTTGTCTCCATCTCTAGAGAAATGTTAGGAGAGGCTCCCCTTGTCATTGTTTCAAATTGAAAAGGTCCTGGATGTTGATCGAATATTGAATATTGTGGGATTGATCATAACTCTTGTCATTTCAAGACTGACCATGACCTTGGTCATTTGGGGATTGCTCATGAATTTTGTTGAATTTGCCTCCCCTTGGGAAGTGGAATGGATCTCCCATCTTGTTGGTAGTATTATGAGAGATCATGAAAGAGTCGATAGGTTTGAAAGGATCAATAGGTTCAATTTTAGAAAGTGACCCTTCAGAGTCTTGCTGGTCTTCAAACAATGGGTTATAATATTCTTGAAATAATAAGTCAGACTGTATCTGAAACAATGGATTGTAATACTCTTGGAATGACAAAGAATTTGAGGATTCCTCATGAAGTTCAGATTTTGCAATGGATTCGAAATGATCTATGTCTTGATTACAAGGTTTGCTTCTATCTTGATCAGTATTCTAAACGGGATAAGTCTTGCCACTTCGAGTTGTGACAGTCATAGACGAAGATGTAACAAGAGAAGATTCGGGATAAAGCTAGACTTTGTGTCAAAGATAACAAAAGGAGATGAATGGCTAGAATAGCCAAGATGCAAGATGAACCTGGTACGAGTCATCAAAAGAGATGGCTAGAACAACCAAGATAAGACTATTGCAACATGAGGTACAAAAGGCATAAAGAGATAAGATGAATAGATGAGAGACAACATGAGTCAAAGCAAAGATCGATCGATTCCTAACTCAAGACAACAGTTTTTGATGGTGAACGATAGGAAAATAGAAAAATAGATCATAGACAAAAAGAAAGATTAGATTTATGTCATTGATCAAGCACATAAGATAGCAATCAAGGAGTTCAAGCAAACAGTCTTCAAGCAATGGACAAGGGACAAAGCAACCTTGTGCATGAACAAGAATAGTGACTTAGTATTTCTACTCCCTAAGGACTCTACTTGTGTATGTTCTTGAGAATGTTTTAGCAGGCACTTAGAACACAACAAAATCCTAGCAAGTTGTCTACAAGGATATACATAGATTTTCTAAAAGGAGTCCTCGATATATGTAAGGTACGTGAGGCACAAATCCATAGATGAGAAGAATCCAATATCACACAGCCGAGGGGAGACAGTAACCCAAATCTCCTCCTTCACTTCTCAAAGGTATAAAGTTCTTTGAGGCTTAGACAAGAGTGAAATCTAACTCATTTCCAAGAGAGGTGTCTTTGGATTCACCTCTTGATATTTATACTCTGCTGGAACACGAGAGTTAAGGTCATCCCTTGAGGTGATGAAATCCCCAAGCAGGCCTTCTAGAAATGAAAAAGTAAGTAATTCACTATCAAAAGTATTGGAAAGCACTAAGGGTGGTGCATTTAAACCTTCAAGTAAATGTGATGCGAGTCCACAAAGTGGTGCATTTAACTCCTCACACAAACTCAAAGTGAGTCCACACCCTAGAAAACTAGTGAGTTCTAAAAAGCACAAAATGGTTGCCTAGTGGAACAATTAACACTTCTTTCTATGTAGACCCCTCCCCTTTAATGTGGTGCTGACCTTGCAACCATGGGGTGGAATGAGGGGCCGATAGATGAGTGAGTCCAATAACCCAAGATACCAATCTAGATCAATCACAAGTAATCTAAGACTACTAATCAATACTACTCATAAGTGCAAGAGGGTTTGAATCATGGAATATTTAACTTTCCAAGTAAACATGAAGTGAGTCCACAAAGTGGTGCATTTAACTCTTCATGTAAACTAGGAATGAATCCATGCCCTAGATTACTCAATGAGATGTTTTTATATTTGAAACCAAGAATTACTTAATGTTTAAACACAAGCATTCACGTACACAAACTTGTATGAAAGCAAATCTATGCTCGTTCATTTACCATTAAGAGCATCAATTGAAAAATGTTCTATGAAAGCATGTAACACTCAAGCCAAACACATGAGAGATTAATTTTATGCCCAAACCAAGTGTTATAGAGATTTTAAGAACTCACCTTAGGTCCAAAGATCTGCAATCCAGCATTTAGCACACATCTGAAAGTACAGAATCAAGACAAATCAATGGCAAACCGTAAGATATGTAACATTGTTGTCTTCAAGACAGTCTTTAAAGATTGATTTATTTGACCCATGAAATCAAAATATTAAATTTTTTGGAAACAATGAAGTTTTTATCCAACATCAAGAACTATCATTTCCCAAAATTATAAGGTCTTATGATTCAATTTGGTTCCTCAACCAATAACCTTTTCAGACTGCCATTTTTCTATCATAAACCAGATTTAAAACACCAGGCCCTACTTAGGGAGTCACATATCTTTCTTAGAAAGAATTCAAATGAAACCAAACTAATTTCATAGTAACTATTAATAAATCTAGTTTCCAAATATGTAAGCCATTTATTTTTCCCATTCATAAATAATTTTCTAAGAATAAATCATTGCCTATAACTCCAATACAGATTGTTAAAAACTAGTTTTCACTCAAATGCCCACAACTTTCACAAATCTGCATAAAAATGACTAAAATAAAAAGGAAATGAAATATAATTCATGTATCTTTCTAATGAATATTATTAGAGATCTTGATTCTTCACAATTTGTCCGTACCAGATGTTTCAATCTTACTATATTCAGAGAATCTCAAATCTGCAAATACCCACTTTCACCAAAATGATCATAACTTATTCATTTCTTTATAAAAATGAACCAAAAAAAAATCATGAGAAAGAGGATTCATCATTCTATCCATCCATTACTATATAAGAGGTTTAAAAGATGTACATGGCCGTACAAGGCCTGGAACCAACACTAAAACTGAAAAACCAATCAAGAATGAGGCTAGAAATTGATCTTTTCTACCCCACAATGGGTGCCAAAATATGTATGAGTGAATGTAAACTCAAATTAAACACATGAACAACATGATCATTACTCACATGATCAGATTACAGAAAAGAATATGAGTTATTCAATCTGAAATCCATAGTGAAGCAATCTGTTGCCTCCTATGTAGACGGGGTGTTTTCAAGATTGCTTTCAGATAGAAAGCCAACAACCATAGGACCGAACTACAATGGAGGATTTTAAAGAAAAGCATATGCATGAAAAAAAATTGCAAGTAATCTAGAATGAATGCATGTTAATCTAGAAATGAGAATGCAAGTTCTTTTTGGTATTTTCAAATAAGAATGCAACTAGATTAAGAACAAGATATGCAAATTAATTAAATAAGAAATGCAATGTTATACTAAAATGAACTAACTAAAATGATAAAAATCAAAAGCTATGAATCACAAAGAGTGTAGTAGAATTTTGGCATAATCTATATGCTCTCAAAAAGTTCCTCAAAAAAATGTAGTAGAATTCCACTATAATTTTATGCTCTCAAAAAGTCCATTTGAATGAGAAAAGCAAGCTCTTAAATAGAAAAGGAGGGGAATCTTGCATGTAAATCATTTTTCCATATGTGGGGTGTGACTCTTCACTTCCCATTAAGGCTCTTCACTTTTTTGATAAATAAACATGGAATTATTTAATCAAAGAGTGGAATTTATGCCACATGTGAGGTGTGACTAGTTTGAATAATTTGAATAATTAAGTTCAAATAGAAAGATGTCCACTCAAATAATTAAATAATGATATTAATTCCTTTTTTGATGTGTAATTAGCTAAAGGGGTAGATTTAATTTAATTTAAAGCACTTAGGACTTTAGAATTAAATTAATTTATCATAGGGATAATTTAGCTAATATAAGTCAAAGACTTTTAGGAATTAATTTAGCATTTGATTATTGCAATTTAGGGTCTTTGCAACTGACATCAAGTCAAATAGAGTCAAGTAGGAGAGAGAAAATTACCTAGTGAGATAGGACTTTGATGACATAGAATTGAAGAAATACACCAAAATTGCCTAAAATAAATAGGTGCCAATTTTGGGGTATTACACTAATTGCATATATCAATCATCCATTTGACTTGAGAAAGTAAACAACATGAAATCAAATAGAAATCACATAACACAACTATTTTGGTAATGTAGAAACCCTTGTTAGAAGGTAAAAAATGCGGTGGGGATGACACCAAAAAATTCTTTACTACTACAGATAGAAAAGGTTTTCCTGTTAGGGGTACAAGTTTTGATCACTTCTGGTGATCTTACCCTATTAGGAGTAACATATTAGATCGGCTAGATCTACCTAGTTATAGGATTTTAACAAGACTAATGAAGTGTGCACTCAGTTAAGAGATTTACATAAGACTATTAAGACTACTTTGTTAAGAGATTTTATCTAAAAATCTATTACAATTGTTAGAAAGCAATAGGCAATTATCTACTAATTGACAACTCTATTGTCTGATACAAATCTATAAAGTACTAAATGTATTTCACCTTTACTGTGATGAATCTCTACTCTGAACTGCTTGGTAGCCTTTTTTGATTCTACTTAATCTGATATACTCTGCAATCTTCTCTGTTAACTGATAGACTTGAAGTGAGGCAAGTGCTTCAAGTGCTCCTTAATTCATATATCTATTCTTGCATCAGTTCACACCAAAAATGATGTAAACATATATTTATATAGCGATCAGCTTTTGCCGCTTTAACTAAATTAGGTTACACAAAATAATCATAACCCTAAGATCTACGGTGTACAAAAATGACCTAGATCAGACTATTACAAAAGATATACATTGCATTTAATGAGTATCATAATATTAAATATTCCTTGATCTTGGTAAAACATTTTCTGATCCGTTGTAACCGTTTGCATAGAAGAATGCACCATTTCATATTACTATGCCGTTTACTGTGAGCCTCGATAAACATTGTATAAACTACTTGGTGTATACTATGATGCTCAGTGTTTATTATCTATCAGTGTCGGTGATGTTGTGGCTCGGTAAACTATCTGATGCTCGGTGTGTAAGCTTTACCGACTAGTCTGTCTTGCTTCTAGTTACCAATTTGCTCATTGTAAGTGACCAACCGATATCTTTGATAACCTTTGATAATAATGACAACCTTGAATTATCAATAGAGATAACAACATTCCCATATGACCTTTGACCAAATTTTGTATGGGTAATAGTACAAACTCGTATGACATTCTAGGATTCTCATACAAGACTATACCCAAACTCTCCCAGAATTGCCCGAAATTGAGTTTTTTGGGCGTGGAGAGTGCCTGGGAAAGGTTCCCTAAGGTTTACCTAATTAAGGTACCTCAATACCACTTCCAGAACACATCCTTACCACTACCCAACTCCCAGAAAAATATTATCCAATCAAAATACCAAATTTACAGAGAAAGCCCGCAAAAAGAAGGGAAAGGGGAAAACTATCTGCAAACTTTCCTAATCCATACTAATCTTTCCTAAACCTTCCTAAATCTTCCTAAAACATATGAAATCAATCCAATACACCTTCATACATGTTCACAGGCAATCACAAAACTTCTAGGAAGATTCTACAAGAAAGTATTGCAAAAACGTTCAATAAACTTCTTGGATACAAAACTTGCAATTTATGAAAAACAATCATATAAACCTACTTATCAATTCATAGTTTCTACATAATATGAATTAATTATACATAGAAAAAAGTACATAGACACATAGGGAAGAATAGAGATTCATCCCATTTCCAAACCCTACCTGGGGTCCTGCGGAGAATCCTCTTCAAATGGCTGGAGCACACTTCGAAAAATCTCAAAGCTCTGAGTTGGTGGCCTCCTAGATAGATTTCCTCTGACAACCATTCTTCCCTCAAAAAATTCACAAACACAATTTCCCTTAGAGAATAGAGATGAATTTCAAGAACTCAGAAAAACCTCAAAAGTCACTTTTGGAAAAATACTTACAGAAATCTCCAAAATCTCCCAAAACCTCTAATCTCCAAATCTTCCAAAAACCCAATAATTTAACCTCCAATTATATGGTTGGAGGAGTTACTTTACGGGAAGCAACTTCTCCAACTTCCATAGTTGGTTGGAAGAGTTAAACAAACATTCTCGTAACCATATAATAAAGATTTTTAATAATTTTAATCAAAATAGCCTCCAAGGAAACCTATTACAAGAAAAACTCTCAAGTAAAACATATAGCACAATTGGAATCAAACTAGACCAACTTCTAGGAGGTCTTGAGTTCGAATCCCCTAGATAGCTAGTTTTACCAAAAGAGCTTCCTTTTATAGTCTCTTATTATTATTTTTAATTTTTATTTAATACATTTTATTTTAAACATTAAAGAAGCCGTTGTATAAAAAATTAAAATCGCATAATAATTATATGTATATATGTATGGGTATATGTGTGTGCACCTACACACACACACACACGCACATATATATATAGACAATGATAAATCTAACTTACAAAATTAGTCTCAAAGCAACATCAAATCATAAACCACAAGACAACATCACAAAACTGTATTCAAATTCCCCCAACTAGGGTAACCTCCTAACAAGAATCTAAGTCCACAGGTAACCTTGAGAGTAGCTTGGTAAAATATCCACACAATAATAGCTCAAGGATTTTGAAGGCATGCTCAGACCTATGTATCCATGTGGAGTTGATGACTGGTACCTGCATCCTGCATCACCATCTGACATGTATATACACATATATATAAGAAGATTGTGGCAAACAAGGATGGAGAGTGCAACATCATGTGGATCTCCCGTAGGATTAACTACAACTGCCTCTCCTCATCCTACACTCACATCAATCAATGTAATCATCAAAACATAATGGGATTAGTAGGGTTAGATCCATTATAAACATGAATATATAAACCATGTATGAATCATTTCATAATAGTTCATTCCTACACATTCATTATTTTATTTTAAATCATTTAATATCTCCATAATAAATTCTATTAACAAAATAAATATGAAATCAAATGTCCCATCATGAAATGAAATAGTCCAAACACATAATCCAAAGTACCAAGTAATAGTCTTGTCAGTCTAACATATGAAGATGCTAGGGTGGGCATTACAATAGTGCACATGGAATTTGATTTTGATGCAAATGAAGTCATATTTGTGGGTCTAGTCATGGAGATAGATGAAGGTAATATAATTGAGCACACAATATCTATGGATTCAAGACCACCTAATGCTCAAATAGAAATGGAATTAATCCATGCATGGGTTAATAAACTTGATACAATTCCATCTACAATAATTGAATGGCCAGCTATAGGTGCATCACCTATTAATGGATATGTGATATTAGGATTTTTGGATATGGCATTTCCAACATTATTTCCTGATGGAAGATGTGAATTGTTAGAGCCAAGAATGAGATGATTTCATCTATATGGATTTGTGAATAATTTTTTGTAGTAAAGGGATCATCGCTTTGGTAAACATCCAAAGTTTAGATATATCATGATGAACATGATAATGAGACATCGTGCACAAAATTCATCAACTATATTTCTAAAAATAAGTTTTTAGGACATGTCAATTACCATCAATGAGCTACGTGAACATTTATAAAATATGTGATGCAGTGGCATTCTTGGGTATTTAGAAATTCTACATGGTGGTGTGTTGAAATGGTTATGTGTTACTCAGTTGTAGCTTTAACTGATGATCTTGGTTATTAAGAGGCTCGGTCACTCAAGAAACTTGGTAAAACCTCTAGCACTTGATGGAATAGGTGCTTGATGATTCTTGTGGTGCTCGGTCGACGTGCTTTCTTGATGATGCCTAGTCTGCCCAGTTGTTTTACTGGTGCTCGGTAGTTTTGGTTTACCGAATGTAGTTCTTAGAGTTTTGGTTGGTTGACTTGGTGTATTTAATGTTGGTAGCTTGTGTTGTATTCTCCTATGTGGATTTTGAGGCTGACATGGAGAATTAATTATTTGTAAGGCTATTTGAGAGCCGACTGTTGTCGCATTTAATATTTGTTTGTAGTAGAAGCTGACTTGGCTTAGGAGTTAATTGTTTCTTCCAACCAACTTGTGGTTGAGGAAATATATTTAAGGAGTGTTTGGGTAGTTTTTTAGGTAGTAAGTACAGTTAGTTAGGAAAGTAGATTGACAAGGATAATAATTGGATCCGAGATCTTGTAGATCAGATTGATTATCTGGTAATTGTAATAGTAGGGCTAGTGTTTTGCATGCTTGGAGACAAGGAGATTTCTTGGTGGCTTGTGAGATCAAGTTTAGATCTGCCTTAGTGTTTCCATCAGTTGCCGATATGCTTTAGAGATGGACTAGCTAGGAGATTGTAGAAATACTTTTGTAAGTGATTTTATTTGGCCCTTTGGCCCTAACCCAGAAGGCCTTACATCTAGGAATGTTGAATGAAATTCTATTTGAAGTATTATATTGTTGTATTCTAATGTGGTTGTTGTTGTTGTTGTTATTACTGGTGTATACTTGGACTATCCATTCTTGGATTATCCAGGCCTACCCTATTTCAATATGCCACATAATAATTTGGTGGATATGTTAATGCAGTTTAGAATATCTCTGAGAGGAATGAGATTATATTGGAATAAATGAAAAGAAAAATTAACAGACCTTCTTCACCAAATTGGCACTCATATAATTTTCTTCACATTAAGTGCAAAAAATATGTAGAGGCATGATTTGTATGCGCTAATGCCAGGAATGCCACAAACTAATCCACAAGAGGCTCAAAAGTGGAGAAGACAAAATATAATTGACTATCCTCATATAGTTGCACATTACATGCATTTAAGGTATACAATGTTCAGAAAGGAAATAATTCAAAAAGAAATGAAAGTCAAAGACTTTTGGTTTAGATATAAGTGGACACATAGGGTTTCACCTCATGTGCATGGCTTCATATGGCTTGAAGGAGCACCAAACATGAAAACTATTGACTAGTCAAATGAGGAGGAATGAAAAAGTGTTGAGAGATATTTTCATTACATTATTCATGCATGGAATCCTCAACATGATCCTCAACAAAGAAATAAGTAGGTATGTTTAAAGTAATTTGATCATAAATATATCAGTATTAGATAAAAGTTTACAATATGTACATTATCATGAATTTAATATAATTGTAGACACCTAAAAATCCTTTAGAAAATAAACGTATTTTTATTTTTCTAAAAAACCCTGATGACATCATCATTTACTAATTAATTAATTAATTACTTAATTAATTAATATATTTTTATGCCATTAATTCCCTTTATTTTAATTAAACATCTTTAATTGAAAGATCCCTCCCCAAAACACTTAAATCACATTTAAATGATAAACCCTTTCAAAAAAAATGTTTAAATCTAATTTAAACATCACCCCTCCTATTTATTAAAATCATTTAATAAATGAAATACTCAACCCAAAAGCCTTTGAAATAAATAAATATTTATTTATTTCCTAAACTCCTAAATATCCTAGAAAGCCTTAGACTCTTCTAGAAAGTCTTCAATCCTTATCCTAAGCCTTGGTCCATTCAAACCCTTTGAAAGTCAATCCTTATCCTTGACTCAAACCCTACCTCTAACCATAACTCATCCTCCTAACCCAAGACCTTAGGAAACCCTATAAATAATCCTCCTTCCAAGAGCAAAGTATTAGTTAGCTTTTATTCTCATGCATTTTTATCATGCTAATTTAGTTCTAGCCTTAGCATAATCATTTCTAATTGTTAGATTCCATTGTTTTCTTCAAGCTTTATACCACATCATAGCTTAGAAATAATGGATTAACCTAGTTTATTTAATTTTTTTTCATATAATAGCATCATATCACATCTCTATTTGGTTAAAAACAATCTTAGCATAAGCATCATGTAGCTTAATCTGCATCTTAGCTCCATTTTGGCTCCTTGGGCTCTAGGGGCAAATCAGGTCTTCTATACCTAATTTTGTGCCATTATAGAGTATCCATGGTCCTTGAATGATCAAAATCCCCCCTAATCATCATTAGGTACATGCTCCATGCGAATAGAGAGCACACCCACATCCCTAAAGCGAGAGAAAATCAAACGGCCACAGGGTGCTCCCGTTTAAGCTCTATCTGAGTGTCTTTGCAAATAGTTTTCTTTGTATGTTAGGTATATGCCGTTTAGCTAATGTTTGACATGTTTAATCCTTTCAAGATAGATTAGGTTTGCATTGATCACATTTTGGCACGCCCGACGGGACTCCACAAGCCTCAAAATTGCATTTTTTTTAGGGTTTTTTTTGGCCAAAAAACTCATTTTTCACGCCTCCCGGATGGATTTGTTTGCAGTGTCATATGGGTTTTGAACTTTTTGATTAATTTTCATATGGTAACCTCCAAAAACTTGTATGAAATGATGTATAAAGTTGTATGGGCTGTGTGTGTGAATTTTGTACCTGATCTGTAGACACAACACTTTAGTAAAACATTAGAGGTTAGCTATAATCAAAATCGTGCAAATTTGAAATCTAATTTAATCAAGCGATTTACTGCCTTCTAGTAGGTGCAAGATTAATGTTCTCAGATTGTTATTGAGATCAGTGACCTAGACGACACCTAAATGAAGGATTTGAATGCAATTGATCTAGATATGAATTGAATGCAATTAAGCTATTTTTTTGGATTTCTATGCAATAAGAATGATAAAAACTGATATGAATCTATGCTAATATGGAAATTGATATGCTAAAATGATCTAACAATGATATGAAAAAGAATCTAAATGAATTTAAAAAAAACAAATTGATCTCACAATAGCCTTGATTCGCAATAAGCTTTGATTCTCCCAATTCCAATTCTCCAACGTGATTGTGCAAAAATATGAGATTCTGTAGATGCAAATTTGAGAGATGATTGAGAGATGATTGAGAGATGAGTTATGAAGAGATGAGCCTTGTTTTTATAGAAATCCAAGGCTTTGGAGGTGCATGAGAAAAAGCCATAAATCACTCAAATAACTCAGGTTGATTTTTGAGTTATTTTTAAATAAAGATAATTAAGTCACAAAAATCATGCAAAAGCACAGTTCAACTCGAATTAGAAGTTTAGATCAACTTTAAAACTCAAAAAGATGTTGAGTTTCAAAAAGCTAACAACTTGCATTGATTTTCCAATTTTGAGTTTAACTGGTCCTTGAATGTGCACATGGATAATTATGATTTAATAAATAAATAAAGTGATTTATGCTCAACTTAACTGATTTTTGAAATAAAATAATTAATTTATGGGTTAATCAATTATTTAATCAAACTTTTATTAAAAACTATATTATTAAATAATGACAACTTGCTTTAATTAATTAAATAAGAATTTAATCAATTATTCATAGGATATTGGATTTATTGTCAAAATTAAATAATACAATTAATAATAGATAGAATTAAATTTAATTACACAATTAAGTGGCAAGATATTAAATCTAATTAATTAAATATGAAAATATTCAATTAATAAAACTTAGGATAAATGTGATTTATTGCCAAATAATCATTAAATTAAAGATAATTAAGATAATTAGGAATATTGCTAGGAATATTCCCCGATGCAGAATTTAAGATAATTAATTAAGATTCAATGATGTTTAGATGTGCCTTAGGTTAGGACTTTGATGTCAATTTCATTCGATTTGATGATGTAGGAGATTAATGAACTTATAGCCCATTTTTGGGGTATTACATTTTGCCCCTCTTTGAATTACTGTGTGAAGCGCAGTGGTTCAAAGATAGTTTGTGTTTGATAAAGATATGAAACTGATTCAAAATTGATAATTGATATGAGACAGAAGCTGATTGAAAATTGATTTGATATGAAGATAATAGGTCCTGAATGACCAAAGATAATGTTCACTGTAGCAGTGAATGAACCTATGATTGCAAAAAAAAGTGTCAAAACACCTGATTCCAAACCGTAGGATTGCAAAGAAGTGAGTGACCCGTTCTAGACTCGATTGTCTTAGCAGAACTAGCAGGTATCACATCCAAACCCTTCAGTTGCCGAAGAACCAAGGAAAGAACACTTTGATCTGATGGTTGCAAAAAATGATACAGTTTACAAGATTAGGAGAATACCAGATTGATATGGATCTTGATGAATCTGATATGCCCCAAGTGATGACAGATTTGCCCCGAGCAATGAGGACTTTTTTGGTGAATCAGTAACTAGACGTGATTGTTTGTCTTGATCACTGATGAAAGATATTGATAGAAAAAAAGATATGATTTCAAATTTGATTATAGACTTTGAATGATATGCAATACCATGCCCCCTTTGGGATTAAAATTGAAATCTAACAAGAAAAGTCAGCGTTGAGAGTTTAGAAGCATGTTAATTGATTTGAGAAGTGGTTAAACACGTCCGGTGAATGCATTTTGCATCGTTTAGAGGTCCTGGAGACTAAGTTTGACTAGGTTTGACCATGAGTTGACCATGGTTGACCAAGTTGAAATTTTGATAGTTTGATGTTAGATAATCAGTTAAGTTGAATACTAAATTTTTGTGATGATTGAAGGTCGAATATGCAAGTAGTTAATAATATGAATGATCTCAGATTTGAATTTTGATCCCGAAAAAGGATTCTACTTGCTGTTTCATTGGAGGAACCTTCGTGTGAGATTCAGCTCTTGTTAGACTTGAAGATGTGATTTGAAGAATCATTTAAGCATTGAAGTTCGTTTAATCATTGTGAGATCATGCAAAGATGAAAAATGAAAAGAAGCATGCAATATGAAATGCAACCTAAGACCTAGGACCTAGTCACTGATCATATGTCGATTTGTTATCATCATTGAACTTTTAGGTAATGGGATAAATCAATACAATGTCCACTAGCCATGAAACCATAGACATATGAATATTGATTTGTATGCGCAAGAATCAATACAACCCCCACTGGTCAAACAACCATGGATATATGAATATTGATTTTATTTTCAGAATGTCGGATTAGATATAAGCACCAAGGCATAAATGCCAGGATGACTTGAATATCATGTCCATCTTGATATAGAAATTTGTACAAGCATCAAAACATAAATCAAACAGTCAAGAGTTCATTCTAAATCCAGTGTGAATTACCCGTAGTGACCCTTTATCGTTCACCTCCTTAGGTAAGATCGCGTTTCACAGTAGGAGAAAGAATTCACTCAAAAAGACAATAGTTAGATCAAACCTCCTTGAATTTTCTGGGTATCAATGGTCGAGGTATGCATGGCCATCCAATTTGAGATAGAAGCTCTTACAGTCGGACACCATTTCAATTCAAAATTTTCAAAGTTGTTAGATTTTCACATACAAGCAGAAGACAAAGAAAAGATTATGACCCCAATCATCACTCTCTAAATCCTATAAAGGACATCATCGAAGAGCTCAAAGGGACATAATATGCAAAAATCTCAATGCGAATCAGTAAGCATACAAGGAGATAAAAGTATGAAAAGCACAGATTGTTTTCAGTTGAGTTTTGATGTTTGATTGCGTTGTTGTAGATGCAAAATCCTTTCTGGAGATAAGACTGACTGACTGACTCACATGAAGCTTCAAAGGACTCTGACTAGATATGATCCATATAAGATACATGGGAGACCATAGGATATGACATTGATTGCCCCCAAGTGTTAAACATTGATAGGATACAGACGCTTGAGCTGGTTGGTGTACAGACCGACTTATTGAAAACTGGAAATGTTGAAACAAACCGGGAGATATGTACAAACTAAAGCAAGATTGAAAGCTGGGAAAGACAAAGATTGTGCTGATAGATGGAGCATTTTGAACAAGTGGCACCCGTTTGCCGGGTTTTCACCATCTTGGCAGAGATTCTATTTTTGCTACCAAGGCGCCTATTTCCAGGTTTTCACCAAGGCACTTTTTCTTTTCTTTTTTTTTGTATTTTTCATTTTTCAATTTTTTTTTTACTTTTGATATTTTTTGATTTTTTTGTGAATCATCAAGGTGCCTATTGCTAGGTTTTCACCAAGATGTTCATTTTTTTCAGGACTTTTTCTAATTTTTAAGGATTTTTTAGGACATTTTCTGATTTTTTTAGGATTTTTTTTTAGGAAATTTTTTGATTTTTTAGGATTTTTTTCAAGACATTTTACCATAGACTGAATGCCTTAGGTGTAGAATTTCTTCAGATGGAGAATGTTTATTGGTTCTCAGAGCTTTTCTCCTTCAGTCATTGAGAGTTGATAGGCACCAGAGCCAAAAGTAGCAGTGATGACAAAGGGACCCAGCTAGTTGGGTTTGAACTTCCCCTTGCGTTCTCATTGGGATTGATTTTTAGGATTTTCTCTCAAGACTAGATCACCAACCTGAAATTCTCTATGTCTGACTTTCTTGTTGTAGCCTCTAGAAATTCTCTTTTGATATACTCTGAGATGATCATACGCTGCTTGTCTATGCTCATCTAGTAGTTCCAGCTCTTGCAACCTAGACACTCTGTAGTCATCATCAGTTACTAGACCATGCATTCTGATTCTGAGTGATGGGATTTCAACTTCAATAGGCAGTACCACTTCAGACCCATAAACTAAAGTGAAAGGTGTAGCCCCAGTAGGTGTTCTGATACTTGTTCTATAGGCCCATAGAGCTGGATTAATCATGAGATGCCAGTCCCTGCCAGTTTTGTTTACTATCCTGTACAAAGATCTTCAATAGATTTTTGTTAGAAGCCTCTGCTTGTCCATTCCCTTGTGGATAGTAGATAGAAGACCAATGTTGGGTGATCTTAAATTTGGCACATAGATCATCGAGGTCTTTATTCTTGAATTGCCCACCATTATCTATGATTATGGAATGAGGGATCCCATATCTGCATATGATATAGTTCAAGATGAACATCAATATCTTCTTTCCAGTTGCTTATGTCAAAGGGACCGCTTCTACCCATTTTGTAAAATAATCTGTGGCTGTGATTATATGAGTATGTCCATTAGAAGAATTAGGAAGAATCATCCCGATAAGATCAAATGCCCATTGATGGAAAGGCCATTGTGTTGTAAAGGGGATTAGATCCCTCCTTGGAGCATGAATTAGGTTGCCATGTACTTGACACTTTTGACAATTCTTAGCAAATGTGATAGCCTCTTTCTCCATTTCAGGCCAATAATACCCAACCCTAATAAGTTTTCAAGCTAGTGTTAAACCATTCAAGTGTGACCCACAAATACCATCATGGACTTCCTCTAATGCACATTGAGACTCTTCCCGTTCTAAACATCTAAGTAGCGTACCATCTAGACCTCATTTGTATAGATCATTACCAATGATGACATATCGGGAGGCATTACGGATAAGGTATCTCTTTTCATGATGATTGAAGGTATCAGGAATGATTTGGTCATGGAGATAGGAAAATAGGTTTTTATATCAGGATGAATCATGACCTACAACAGTGCAAATCATGTGAGTTTTAGGGGAGTCATATACAGGATAAGAGAGTGCTTCCATCGAGAACTCATAGCGTAGCTCATGTTTAGGTTGCTATAATAAAGTAGATAGTGTTGCCATTGCATCGGCAACCTTGTTCTCTGTTCTTGGAATTTGCTCAAATGTGATAGAGATGAAATATTTCTTAAGATCATCGACCATTCTTTTGTAAGGAATGAGTTTTTCATCTTTAGTTTGGTACACATCATTGACTTGATGAATAACAAGTTGAGAGTCTCCATGAATGTGTAGCTCTGTTACTCTCCATTCAATTGCTATTTTCATACCATTCAAAAGGGCTTCATATCCTACAATATTGTTTGTGCAAGGAAACTTTAATCAGAATGCTTTGGGGATTGAGTATCCTTGGGGAGTTAGGAACAATATGCCTACTCCAGATCCATTCTGTTTATAGGAGCCATCAAAGAATAATTGCCATTCTCTAGAAGATAGGTGCATAATAGATGAGTCTGGAAATTCCATTTGCATTGGTGTGTCATCAAACATGGGTGCATCTGCTAGTTGATCAACAATAACTTGACCTTTTATAGCTTTTCTTTCAACATATTCAATGTCAAATTCTCTTAGAAGCATGACCCATTTAGCCAGTCTACCGGTGAGGGCAACCTTGCTTAGTAGGTATTTCAGTGGATCAATTTTTGCTACTAGATGCGTGGTATGAGATAACATATAGTGTCTCAATTTCTATGATGCAAAGATCACAATGAGACAAGCTTTCTCAATCATAGAATAGTTCTTTTTATACACCACCAATGTTCTGCTTATATAATAAATGGCTCTTTCCTTTTTGTCTTCATCATGTTATGCTAGCAATGCCCCCAGTGATGTGGCTGTTGCAAAGACATACAAGATCAATGGCTTCCTATGAATAGGAGGCATCAAGATAGGTGGATTTGATAGATACTTCTTGATATGGTTAAAGTTGTTCTTGCATTCTTCATTCCATGCAAAGGTCACACCTTTATGTAATGTTTTTGTAAAAGGCTGTGATATGTCCGCTAGCTGTGATATGAATCTTCTGATAGATTGAACTCTACCTTGCAACATCCTCATTTGACTGATATTTGTGGGAGGTTGCATCTCTATTATAGCCTTGACTTTAGCTGGATCAACTTCAATGCCTTTCTTTGAAACTATGTATCCTAAGAGCTTTCCAGAAGTGACACCAAAAGCACACTTCTTAGGATTTAGTCGGAGACTAAACTTTTCCATTCTGTCTAGGATCATGCTCAAGTCAATTAGATGTTCAGTTCTGATAATTAATTTTGCCAAGGTATCATCAACATAGTCCTCCATTGTTCTATGCATCATATCATGAAAAATAGATGTCATTGCTCTTTGATATGTAGCTCTAGCATTTTTGAGTTTGAATGGCATAACATTCCAACAAAAGGTTCCCCATGCACATGTGAAAGTAGTTTTCTCTTGGTCTTCTAGAGCAATTTTGATTTGGTTGTATCCAGAAAAGCCATCCATTAAGGAATACATCTCATAGCCCGTAGTCATGTCCACTATCATATCAATGTTAGGTAGTGGAAAATCATCCTTAGGGCATGCTCTGTTCACATCTCTAAAGTTTGTGCACACTCTGATTGAACCATCTGGTTTAGAAATAGGTACAATGTTGGAGATCCACTCAGCATAGTCTATGACGTGGATGAATCCAGATTTTAGGAGTTTCTCTAATTCAGCTTTGACTAAAAGTGCAACATGAGGATGCATCTTTCTCAATTTTTGCTTGACCGGTTTTACTCCAGGAGCAATGGATAGATGGTGCATGATAAGATTTGGATCCAACCCTAGCATATCTGAATACTTCCATGCAAAGTTGATCTTTTTTTCTATCAAGAATGTAGTAAACTTCTGTTTCTCTTCTTCTGATAAGGATTGTGCTACATGTACCAATTGTGGTTCCTTTGTTGTACTCAAATTGATGGATTAGGTGGGCTCAATTAGAATTGGAGACCTATCCTATAAATGACTCAGAAGGACATCAAATATCTCATCCTTAGGTGCCTCAAAGAGGTTTTCACCTTTGGATACATCTTTTATTTTTACTTTTGTCAGTTTTGAGACTGCCACAAAGTGGTTTTCACCCTTAGAACTCTTTTTCTTTTTTTTTTTACTCTTGTTTTTCTGACTAAGATATTTGATGTCCAACTCGGTTATGCTGATGCTCAGTTCACTGATGGAAGTACTCATAGGCTCAACTGCATTGAGGTAGCAGGCAAGGGCATAGTCATTCGGGAAGGTATAAATACCATGGTTTGGGTTTGTGGAAGTTTGGTCGATAAGATCAGGGCATTGGATAGTCAAAGCAGGAAAGGCTTGGGATATGGTGTTTACAGATATTGATCTATCATCATTGATCCTAACCTGACACGTGAGTTCAAAGGTGATACTACAACTTAAGACATCCAATTCATGAATAGGCTCAATGTCATCATGGAAGTCCAATTCAGCCATAGGTGGATCAGACTCGATAGGTTCATCATTTTGCTCTAGACTTACGTTGGGTTGAGGTTAATATTGGTGAATAACATCAACATGTTTCTTTGTGATAAGCTCATCTAGTTCTGGAATGGCTCCCCATTCATAGTCATTTGATTCAGCTTCTGATTCAGGATCTCTAGGAAATCTTAGAACATGAGTAAAGTCAGGATGAATACCCCAAGAAGGGTTACCCTTGGATTTTGATTTGAATTCATACTCATGGGAATCTATCTTAGAATCACTACCACTTCCCTCTTCTTGATTTTTTTCAAGATTAGCTGGTTCTTGTGGTGCAACTATCTCTTGATTGATAGTAGGTTCTTGTGTTTCTACTACATTAATTCTTTTGATAGGATCATCTTTATCATCAAGAAGGTCTTTGATCTCTTTAGGAAATTTTTCATAGGGGATGAGTTCTGAACTATCTGAATCACTGTCGGATGGTTCTATTTCTTCTTTCTTAAGAAGAGGTTCCCCTGGTGTGATCTTCTCTATGACATGTGAGCAATTACTTTTGAGGTGATAGGGTTTCTTCTTAAATCCTAAGCCAATTTTATTTTTATTTTCTCTACCAGTATGTGGGAGAGGTGCTTCAAGACCTTTTCCTCTGATTCCTAGAGGTCCTTGACCTGAGTATCCCATCTTAGCTATTAATTTACCTCCTGGACCATATGACTTGGAAGGGAGTTTGGGTACTGTAGAGTTACCAGTTTGAACAACTTGAGATTCAGGTTCATCTTTGTACAGCCATGATAGCATAGCTTCATCCTCTTCAAATTCTTGCTTGGATACTTGTTCTACTACAAAATTCCTTTTATATGCCTCAAGAGGTTCCTGAGGTTTGGGCTTGGATTGTTTCAAAGATTGCCCATAAGACTTAGGCGAGATAGGGAGAGATGTCAAAGATAAGACTGGCTTGATAGTGTATTCTCCCATACTATTTTCTTTGATATTAACCTCTTTGGCAAGATCTTCCATTTTAGATGTGGATGCTTCTTTAGTTGGCTCTATGGGAGATTCTCTGTTATTAGGTACAAGCTTATCGACACTTTCCTTCAAGGTGTTGCAAGTTGTATTCAAATCTGCTAGGATAGTAACCTCAACTCCTTCATAAGGAAACTTCAAACATTGATGGTATGTAGAAGGAATGGCTTGCATTTCATGTATCCACGGTCTCCCTAGAAGGACGTTGTAGGCCAAAGGTAGATCAAGCACTTGACAGATGGTATCTTTGATAACTAGACCCACTTTGATAGGTAAGATAATGGTGCCTTTAGAAGATATTTCTTGTTCATCATAGGCCTTGATAGTTATTTTCTTTCTAGGATCAATAGCCAATTCTGAAAATCCCAATTGTGTGATCAAGCTGTAAGAACAAATGTTTAGGCCCGCGCCCCCATCTATCAACACACGTTTGAATCTACAGTTCTAGATCAAGACTTCTATATGCAAAGGCTGATTATGTGGGTGACTCAAGGAGTTGTCATCTTCCTCTGAAAAGGAGATATATTGCAAACATGTAAGATGTCCAACCATAGTCTGGAACCTGTCTAAATCAAGGTCATCAGGAACATTGGAACCGAGCAAAGCTTTATCAAGAATGGCTCTATGAGCTGGAGATATTCGAAGCAACTCAAACATGGATATTTTCACATTAGTGTGCTGGAGTTATTGAACAATGCTATAAGACATAGGCCTTGTATACTTTGGATTGGGAGGTTTGGAAGTAGCCTTCTATTTAGAAGCAGATGAAAGATTGAAGGGCACCTTCAGGACATTTGATGAATCTGGGATTTGTGCTTTCAGATGCATTTGAGCTTGTGATCGAGTAACTGCGTTAGCTAAGGAATGATTTCTATCTCTTCGTATGATTGTGATGACATTGAAACTTTCAGAGAGACATGGTTCAACCATATTGATGACAGTGTTATTTCCAGGGTAAGCATAGTTGACTTTTGCCCCCATATTAGGCTGAGAAGTTGAAACCTTTTGACCATGTTTCGGAAATGGTTCTGTGAATGATGTATGATCATTATTTCTCATGGGATTATCAATTGTGATGTCTCCACTATCAATCAGATCTTGAAAGGTATGCTTCAAGTGGTAGCAACTACTAGTTTTGTGACCTTTACTCTGATGGAAATCACAGAATTCATTATCCTTCCACCATATCAGTTTGGGGTCCTGATAATTCGGTCGGATTGGTGGTAAAGAGATAATGTTATCAGCTAGTAGAGTTTTCATAGCCGATTCTAAAGACTCTCCTAGAGGAGTAAATTTTTGATGTTTATCCCATTTTTTGAATTCTGGTTTCCTTTGAGATGGTTGAGAACACTTTTGCTCGGAAGCTTTAATGGCTTGAGTGCCAAGAGTGAGATTATAGGCTGGTGCCTTTGATGGGGCATGAATAGTGTCAACAATGCCATCTGCGATGATGCCTTTGTTCTTGTTCCAATTTTTGTTCTTGTCTTTGGAACTAGATCCAGATTCGTACTTGTCTTTTTGGAGTGTGATTTCCCCTTTTTTTACAAGCACTTTTTCAATTTTGATAGCATTATCCACCATTTTGTCAAAAGATGTATGATCTTGCATTTGTAAGGGATAATTGAGCTCTGGAACAAGGTTATTGATAAAGATTTCAAGTTTCTCCATTTCGGGAATTGGTCTAGCATATAGAGAGAACTTCTTTCGCCACCTTTTGAGGAAAGTTAGGAATGATTCTCCTGGATATTGCTTGAGATTACAAATATCAATCATGGTGATCGAATGCTGAATATTGTAGGAATATTGTTGATAAAACAATTTAATCAATTCTTCAAACATTTTGATCATAGGAGGAAATTTTGAAAACCACTGAATGGATGTTTCGCCTAGAGATCTAGGAAAAAGATGCATCAGATAGGTCGATTCATGCATGAATTCCATGGATTGCATATAGAACTCTCTGACATGATCTTGAGGATCAGAGTGTCCATCATACTTATCATACTTTGGCATCTCCACTCCTTTTGGAAATGGTGGCATATACAAGTTTTTGTCAAAGGGAAAAGGGCATAGAGCTTCCATGGAGAACTCTTTGTGTTCCTTTTCTTTCTCAAGATTATTAAATTTGACTTGTAAAGAATGTATCTATTTTTTCATAGCTATGAGTGGAGTTTCTTCCTCATGCGTAATGATATCTTCAACTTTAAAGTTGGGAGGAAGTTTAGCTCCTTGATGAGCTAGTTGTAAAAAGTAGGCTTCTCTATTTTCTTTCAAGAAATGTCTCATCATCTTGTTAAATTCATCGTCATTTTGGTAGCGAGAAATTTTTTCAGGTGTGGGTTCCTGATCTGCACCATGTTGAGATTGAGCTCTTTGAGAGCCAAAATTTTTCCCTTCTTGAGACATGGTAGGAGTTTGTGGACTCCCTGGATTAGATTGATGAGGGATATGTTGAGTACCTCCATGAGTTGATGGAGGGGGTATGTAACCAAATTTCAATCGATAGTTGCCAAGACCATCGTCCTCGTAAAGACTAGAATTGATGAGTTGCTCAAGAGTCAGAGTTTGGGTAGTGGGGATAGATTTCTTGTGAGAGGAAGCTCTAGTCTCCACCATCAACTTTGAGTGAAACAAAAGAATAAGATTCAGATAACTGAAGAATGAATTGAATCAAGATGATCAGATGATGCAACCTTGTCAAGGTTTGATTGATTTGAATATTTGATTAGACGTGGATGAAGGATACTATGCCCTAGATGTATGGGTAGGTTCCCAAAAGATAGCGGACAAGATATCACAACACTTAGTCATTTTGATGATTGATTGATTAAAGATTGATAGTCATGACAAGGTTTTGACACGAGATGATAAAGACTCAAATCGATTAGATAGAAGGTTGAATCAGATTCAAAAGGCCACTTTAAGAAAATGATTGGACTCTTAATAGCTACTACTCTATTCCTGACACAATGATCTGCTCGATAGATTCTAAAACTAGGCTGAAAGAGCTAAATATCTAGCAATCCTGACAATTTTCTGACAACTTTCAAAAATTTCTCAAACGACACTCTGAAAAACTCGTATGATAGTGGGTGAGCTATGAAATGATAGTTGCACAACTCGTACGATAGTTGAAAAAGCTTGTATGACAGCGGGTATGCAATGAAATGACACTTGATGGAAACTCGTATGACTTTTTGACTTCCTGAAATGATTTTTGACTCCAGAAAAGAATTTGACTTCAGATTTTGCAAATTTTGAGTTTTCAGATTTGAATTGTTTACAAATTTCAATGTCCAGATTTGAAGATTGTAACAAATTTGTCCGTTTTCAATAACTAGATAGATAAACAAGCATGCAAAATAGCAAGCAAGTGATTTCAAGCATGTCAAAAAATAATGAACAAGGGAAAAAGCAACCTTGCGCATGAACAATCAAGTGACTTATTCATTCTAATCCTCAGAAGTGCTAATTGTGTATGTTCCAAAATGTTTTGCAATGACGCACATATACCCTAGAAAATGAAAATTTGGCCTCGCTAGGGTTTTTAGTAACGGTTTGACTCTGCAACTTTTATGATCCAAAGGGGTGAACTCCAATCCTGACACACCAGGGTTTTGACACAGTCTAGAACTTAATCTTCAGGAGCTACTAGGGAGATCTGACAACCCAACAATGAACCATACCCATGGAGATTTCTTCCACAAGGACATTTATATAGTGGCTATCACTACCATGGCAAAAATGGCTATGACTGCTTGAGGTTCCATCAACGCAGTTTTCCCTGTGAAGGGATTGTCCGCTACGGTTAACCCTCTCTAAAGATGACTCACAATAGTATACCACAAGGGGACTTGGCTCCAGATCCAAGGTTTTTAACACCTTTTCACTTTTAACCCAAACAAAGCAAGCAGATTAATCCAACATGCTAAGATAAAGTTTTGCTTCACCAAGGTCTATGATGCCAACTCCACGTGATCTATCAACCTCTCTGGGGAGAGAATGTATCAATCAATAAGAGAAGGTGCACTAACCAATTTTGATTCACCAAAGCTCATGATGTCAACCCCACGTGATCTATCAACCTCTCCTGGGAGAGAATGTATCGATCAATAAGAGAAGACACACTAACCAATTTGAATGTGAAACACACTAAGTATCCTCCCTACCTACAAGGATTCTATCGTCAAGAAAGATTTCTCTAGGAATCCAATCTCTCAAGAATCATGAATAGTGTTCATAGGGCCTAATTACTATGTGAGCACAGATATATTCCCAAAAGCAAATCTACCAAAAGTACCCAAAAAGCAGAAAGAGGAACACTTAACGCTTAAAGAGAATATGAGATGAGTCCACAAGGTGGAACACTTAAACACCTCACACAAGCTGAAAATGGTCCCCAACTTAGAAAACAAGTGAGTTCCTAAAAGCACAAAAGGGTTGCCAAGTGAAACACTTAACGCTTCTGTCTTGTTGACCCCTCCCCTTTATGGCACTGAGATTGCAACCATGGGGCGGAATGAGGGGCCGGTAGATTAGCAAGTACAATAACCCAAGATAGCAATCAAGATCAATCACAAGTATCTAAGACTACTTAATGAATCCTTAAAGGGTCACAACCTAGTATCAATTATGCAAGTGTGTAAAACAAAAGCATAAAAAGAATCACCCAAGCTAGACACATGAGAGATTTATTTTAAGTCCCAAATCAAAATGTCATTAGATGAAGGAGAATACCTGAGATCCTTGCAATGCGCTTAGTAGATTTTACCTAATTTTTAGCAATTTTTGTTGAGCTTTACTATGCAAGCAAGCTACGAACTCTCCAACAAGCCAACAAGAAAACAAGATATGCAAGGTATATTCAACTTATGAAAACCCTAGGGTTAGATCTAAAAATAAATTGTTAAGAACAATAATAACTAGAAATTAATCCAAATGACAACTTATATCATGCATTGAATCATATGAAAAATAAGTGCATACCCATCACAAAATTTTAATTTTTTTACACTGCATTTGACCTAGTCAACAAGATCTTATTTTTTTGATATGATTTTGGCCACAAAAATAGAAATTCAGAATAGTGACCCCTACTAAAAAATAGAGAGATTTCCAAAAATGCAAAAATTTTAGAAAAATCTCTTCATTTGTGCCCTAGAGACCCATTTTATCAAAATAGACCATTTTTTGTAAATTGACTATTTGAGCTATGATATCATGTCCAAATTTAAAACACAAAGAATGGACCCCTTATATAATTTAAAGAGATTTCCGAAAATTTAAAAATTTCTAAAAAATATGCTGATTTGCTTCAGATATTAATTTTTTCCATAATTTCAAGAAAAAATTATTAAAAATTCAAAAAATCTCAAAAAATTCTAAATTTTTACTGTAGCTTTCCTGGTATGTCACCAAGTTGTAAAAAAAATTTCAGACTAAAAATCCAAGCCGTTTGGGAGATAAAATTAAATCTTTGAAACTTTGGGGTTTTAGCTCCCCAAAAAAATCAAAACTAGCATGCGAAGGTGGGTTGCCCCACGGTGGGCGCCAAAAATGTGTGTGTGAATTTTGTACATGATCTATAGACACAAAACTTTAGTAAAACATTAGAGGTTAGCTATAATCAAAATCGTGCAAAATTGAAATCTAATTTAACCAAGCGATTTACTGCTTTCTAGTAGGTGCGAGATTAATGTTCTCAGATTGTTATCGAGATCAGTGACCTAGACGACACCTAAATGAAGGATTTGAATGCAATTGATCTAGATATGAATTGAATGCAATTAAGCTATTTTTTTGGATTTCTATGCAATAAGAATGATAAAAACTGATATGAATCTATGCTAATATGGAAATTGATATGCTAAAATGATCTAACAATGATATGAAAAAGAATCTAAATGAATTTAAAAAAAACAAATTGATCTCACAATAGCCTTGATTCGCAATAAGCTTTGATTCTCCCAATTCCAATTCTCCAACGTGATTGTGCAAAAATATGAGATTCTGTAGATGCAAATTTGAGAGATGATTGAGAGATGATTGAGAGATGAGTTATGAAGAGATGAGCCTTGTTTTTATAGAAATCCAAGGCTTTGGAGGTGCATGAGAAAAAGCCATAAATCACTCAAATAACTCAAGTTGATTTTTGAGTTATTTTTAAATAAAGATAATTAAGTCACAAAAATCATGCAAAAGCACAGTTCAACTCGAATTAGAAGTTTAGATCAACTTTAAAACTCAAAAAGATGTTGAGTTTCAAAAAGCTAACAACTTGCATTGATTTTCCAATTTTGAGTTTAACTGGTCCTTGAAGTGCACATGGATAATTATGATTTAATAAATAAATAAAGTGATTTATGCTCAACTTAACTGATTTTTGAAATAAAATAATTAATTTATGGGTTAATCAATTATTTAATCAAACTTTTATTAAAAACTATATTATTAAATAATGACAACTTGCTTTAATTAATTAAATAAGAATTTAATCAATTATTCATAGGATATTGGATTTATTGTCAAAATTAAATAATATAATTAATAATAGATAGAATTAAATTTAATTACACAATTAAGTGGCAAGATATTAAATCTAATTAATTAAATATGAAAATATTCAATTAATCAAACTTAGGATAAATGTGATTTATTGCCAAATAATCATTAAATTAAAGATAATTAAGATAATTAGGAATATTGCTAGGAATATTCCCCGATGCAGAATTTAAGATAATTAATTAAGATTCAATGATGTTTAGATGTGCCTTAGGTTATGACTTTGATGTCGATTTCATTTGATTTGATGATGTAGGAGATTAATGAACTTATAGCCCATTTTTGGGGTATTACATGGGCCAGTTTTGAGTGATTTTTAGGCCATTTTTTTTGGCATTTTTGACACTTTTTGGACCAAAAATCATATAGGAACCATGCAATTGTCATAAGATCTTGAAAATTGTCATACAAGACTGTAATTTGAAATAAATTATGTCCCCAAAACTCGTATGGGAGGCAGGGAGCTCATTTGAGGCCCTAAACTTGAATTTTCCTAGTTTTTTAGGCCTATTTGGGGATCCTAGGGACCCTAAGGCTTCAAGCTTGTAATTTCTAACCCCATACACTTGCAGGTACTTCATGGAGGCAAAGTTATCATCAAATAACTAAGGCATTAAGGCTCATGAAGTCTTTTGAAATTTTAGGAACCATAAATACTTCATTTTCAGGTTTAAAATGAACTTTTTGAGTGCCCTTAAGGGACAAATCTGCAAGTCTTTCCTAAACATTTCCTAAACATTCCTAATCAACTAAAATATTTCCTAATTGGTCCTAAAACACTCAAAATCACTTCTAAAGTCTTTCTTTTGGCTAAAAATAACACCAATCATGCAAATCTAAGGTTTTAGAGTGCATTTATGCAAGCTAGGAAGATTTCAAGTTTTGGGTGCTTAAAAAGAACTTCAAATTTGCATTTCAAAACTAATGGGTTTCAAATAAATCCTACTTGAATTCAAATGGTCCTAAATCAAACTCAATGCATTAATCAAAGCTAAAATTGTTAGAATAACTGAGAGGGGGTTGAATCAGTTATCCAGTGTCCCAATACAAAATGTATAATCCAAAACAATTCTCCAACTTCTGTTACTCGGTAAACATAAAATACTTTCACTGTCTGTGTTTTTAATGATTGTCAGTCTAAACTTTATAACAGTTACCAATCAAATCTAACATGTAATATGAAAAGTATGATAACAAACAAATATCACAATCAACACATGACACAAGAGATTTAATGTGGAAACCCTATGAAGGGAAAAACCACCTGGGACTGGCAACCCAAAATTGTTCACTCTTCTGAAGTGAGGTCGGTGAAGACCCAACCCTATTAAAGGTTACAACCACACTATTAGGTGTGACCTTGTTAGAGGATTTTAGATCAAAAGTTATCATCCAACCAACAGTCACTCTAGGGTTGACATGATAACAATGTTCACTCTATGAATGAAACATCAAAAGACTTTCATAGTCCACTCGATTAAGAGATTTAACTGTGTACAATGGTCAAATATGTAACAGTAGATGATCTACCCTAAAACAACTTCAATTGCAGTTTACAGATCAATTTTTAGCTCATTCAAATCTTTCTGATCAATATACCACTTCAGATTCAATACTATATCAACTTACTGTCCATCAATAATTACTCTTTGTAGCTCGTTAATTGTTTTGCAACTTAGTTCTTATTAACCAGTATGATCAGAATGCATGAAAACTTGTTCACACAATAATTCTGCAGTATCTTCTTCTTTCGGTGATGTTTTTACAATGAAACCAATGTCTCTTATATAGATGAGTAAATTGTTTTCTTTTCCTCCATCAGATTTTTTTGCTTAATCATATTCATAGATTTTTCCACTTTAAGCTTCCTCGGCTGGTGTGTCAGTAAAACATTTCAATCTATTCCATTAGATCCTTCTTGATTTATGTTAGCCATCGATCTTCATAACAAACCTTATCTATTACCTCGATTTGATACACTTTACAGCTCATCACTTTATCGGCTAAACTGATCATTTAATTCCTTTCTATTCTGCTCAGTTAATAAAGAAATGCATCGGTGAACACAAGCTCAGTTAACGCTATGCTCAGTATACACTACATTCCGTTGGTGTATACTAGAATGCTTTATTTACCGACAACACTACTTTGTGTCTTTCAGCTCTATTCTTCATCATAGATGAATGCAACATAATAAAGTCAATTTCATCAAGTCATAGACTCATCAATAAGTTACTCAGTGTATTCCTTATCCTCATCTGATATATACATCTTCCTTATGTAGATATTTTTGTTTTTCATCTCTTTCTCCTTTCTTTAGATGTGTCAGTATAGTAACTTACAAGATAAGTATTGTCAAGCTAGTTGACATCAATGACAACATAATACTAATTTAATCATCTTGCATTGATGGCAACTCAAGTAATATGAAGTGTACCATACCCATACCAAACATGTATTCTACAACTCTATGATCAAATGTTGTGTAAGCTCTCCCTAGCTTAATATGTTTAATCACTATGTTACTCAGCAACATTATAAAATACAACTTTGTCATTTTGTAGATATAATCTTTTTAGCTCTCAGGTTCCCATTACTTTCTTTCAGATTATCTCTCCCTTATATAGTTCTTATCAGTGCATATCTCTCCTTTTCCTTTTCATCTTTACTTTTCATATTATTTATCTCTCCCTTTGACAACAATGCCAAAGAAACAAATAAATAATCATCTCTTGTAGTAGCTAAGTAACTCTCTGTTGTCCAGTACAATCTCTATATCTTTGTATACTGATCTCCCAATCTATTTTAGTTCTCCAAACTTAATCACAACCTTGAACAATATCTAAAGTGTGAACTATGCTGCATCAACATGTGTGATCATCTAATAAGATTAGGCTGATGCAACATCCAGATCACATTAGTGACCGATAGATAGGGGACGGACCCCAAGTATAGTCCTCAAATATTCAAATGTGTCCTTCGGTAGAGGCTTTGTAAAGATATTAGCAAGTTGTTCTTTAGATGTAACAAATTCTAACTTCACTTGCTTCTCTTGCACTTGTTCTCTTAAGTAGTGATACTTAATTGATATATGATTTGTCTTAGAGTGCATCACTGGATTCTTTGAAATATTAATAGCACTTGTGTTGTCATAGTATATAATCACTGGGTCAGTGATTACCTCATTCATTCCTTCCAACACTTGCCTGATATATGCAATGTTTGAGCAATTAGTAGCAATAGAAACATACTCTACTTCAGCTGTAGACTAAGAAATACAAGCCTACTTTTTACTTGTCCAGGTTACGAGTCTTTCACCAAAGAAAAATGCTCCTCCACTGGTACTTTTTCTGTCATCCACATTTCCAGCCCAATCAACATCAGTATAAACCTTCAACTCAAACTTACCTTCCTTAGGATACCATAGCCCATAATCCTCTATCTTTTTTAGATATCTTAAGATCCTTTTAGTAGCAATCATGTGTGATTCTCTAGGATTAGCAAAATATCTAGGAACAATTCTCACAACATGTTCTATATCTGGTCTACTGTGAACTACATACATTAGTTTACCAATCATGGATCGATAGAGTGTCTAGATCACCTCCGTAGTTTCATCTTCCTTTGTTAGTTTACTTCTAGTAGCCATCGGTGTTCCTACGGGTTTAGCATCTTCCATGCCAAATGTCTTCAAGACTTCCTTTATGTATTTGGACTGTGTGATGAATATCCCATCACTCTGCTGAATCACTTGTAATCCGAGAAAGAATTTAATTTCTTCAAACATAGACATTTCAAACTCATTCCTCATGTCATCAGCAAAAGATTTACATACATGATCTTGACCTCCAAAAATAATATCATCAACAAAAATTTCAGCAATAAGAATAGTGTCATCAATATCACCTTTCATGTACAAATTGTTGTTCTCACTAGTTCTTACAAATCCAATACTTAGCAAGTATGAAGCCTTTCATACCATGCTCTCAGTGCTTGTTTCAAACCATATAAAGCTTTTTGTAATCTACACACCATGTTTCTATTGTCTGGATCAACGAATCCTTCAGGTTGTTCTATGTAGACCTCTTCTTAAAGTATACCATTCAGAAATGTTGACTTCACATCCATTTGATAAAACTTAAATTTCTTGTGTGTAGCATATGCAAGTAGCATTCTAACTCCTTCCAATCTAGAAATAGGTGCAAATGTCTCACCATAGTCAATGCCTTCTTCCTGTGCATATCCCTTGCATACCAATCTCACTTTATTTCTTGTCACTTCACCATTTTCATTCAGTTTGTTTCTGAATATCCATTTAGTACTGATAACATTCTTATCTTTAGGTTGGGGTACTAAGGACCAAGTTTTGTTTTTCTCTATTTTTTCTATTTCCTCCTTCATTGCATTAACCCATTCTTCATTCTCTAATGCAACTTTCACATTCTTTGGTTCAAATTCACAAACTAGACATGTACCTTGTCTTGTTTTGATTCTTGTCTACATTCCAGCTTGTCTATCTCCAATAATTTGTGTCTCAGGATGATATCTTCTGACAAAACTAGCCAGTATTTAGTTTCTTCTATCTTGTTCATCTTGTTCAAGTTTATGTGCTTTCTCGGTAGCACCATCTTGTTCGTTGGTTTTCCTTTCCTATCCCTCGGGGTTATTTTCATGTTGACTGGTTATCACAGGTTGTGACTTCAGTAGATAATCAGGAAGTTCAATGTAAGTGAATCTACCATAGTCTTTTGGTTCCTCTCTTTCTTCTGTGTTCTTGTCATCAAACTCATCAACATGAATATTAGTACTTTCAATCATCTTATTTGTAACCTTATTTGGACATTTGTATGCTTTACTCTTAGTAGAATATCCTAAGAATATTCCTTCATCACCTTTAGAATCAAATTTTCCATTTCTCTGATCTTTCAAAATAAAACATTTGCTTCCAAAAATCTTGAAATAACTTACAATAGGTTTGTGTCCAAACCATAGCTCATAAGGTGTCCAGTTGGTGTCCTTCTTCAGTTATACTCAGTTAAGCACATATACAGTTGTACTGAAAACTTCTCTCCAATATGAATGAGAAACATTCTTTTGTATCATCAGTGTTCTAGCATAGTCAATGATTGACCTGTTCCTTCTTTCAGCAATCCCATTCTACTGAGGTGTTCTCGGTGCAAAAACCTGTCTCTTAATACCATTCTCATTACAGAAATTAGTAAATTCATTAGAGATAAATTCACCTCCTCTATCAAATCTTAAGCACTTAATTTCTTTACTAGTCTCTTTTTCTACCTTTTCCTTATACCACTTAAACATCTTAAATGCTTTAGATTTCTCTTTCAGGAACATAACAATCATCAATCTAGTATAGTCGTCAACAACAATAATAAAGTATCTATCACCATAATAGCTATGAGTTCTCATAGGACCACATAGGTCGGTATGACCCAACTCAAGTATCTTCTTTGTTGAGTAGTCTTTGCTCTTAAAACTAGACTTAGTCATCTTACCTTTCTAACATTCATGGCACATAGCATGATCTGGTTTTGACAAGTTAGACAACCCTCTAACTCTTTTCTTCTTACTAATCTTGATCATGTTATCAAAATTCACATGACATAACCTCTTATGCCACAACCATGCATCTTCATCCTTCATTAATAAACAAGAAGATTGATCAATATCAAGATAAAATAGATTACCTCTAGATTGTGTACCGGTTCTGACAAGTCTTCCTCCATTATCATAGATTCTTACCTTTTTGCTCTCAAAAGCAAGTTAGTGGCCTAAGTTATTCAGCTATGCCACACTTAACAAATTATAGTTCAGTCCATCTACCCAATATGCATTTTCACATTTTATTCTATCATTAATCATCAGTGAACCTTTACCTCTCACCATACAAGGTGCATCATTTCCCATTCTAACAGATCCTCCATCATATTCATCAAGTAGATCAAATTTATCTATATCAGCAGTCATATTATGTGTATAGCCACTGTCTATGATCTATGTATCATTTCTACTTACTTTAGAGATTAGTGTTGTTTCTTCATGTTTCTCTTCTTCCTTTGAATCATCTTTCATAGCAACAAATAATACTTCTACATCATCATCAGTGTCAGATTCAGATTCAAATTCTTCAGCTATGTAACATACCTTTTTCCCTTTGTCATAGCTATCTCAATTATCTTTGTTGTTGTGTTGGTAGCCTCTATTGACTCTTCTCCCATAGCTTCCTTTGGATTGGTCTTTGGATCTACATCATCTTTCTTATTTGGACATCTAGCAGTGATGTGGCCAACTTCTTTACAATTAAAACATGCTAAGGGTAGCTTTCCTCTATACCTTCCTTTACCTTTGGGCAATCTTTTGGCCATAAGAGCTTCAAGCTCATCAAGTTCATCATCGGTATTACTATCACTATCATTATTCTTATCATTCCTACTACTAGACTTACCAATCTTAAAACAAGACATGAAAGTGGATTCAACAAAAGGTACAACACTATTGTCAAAATTATTCAATTCAAAAGTTGTAAGCTTACTGATCAGTGTGTCAAGAGTAAGGTTGGATGTAGCTCTTGTTTCATGAATTGCAAAGATCCTGATCGCATAAACTGGCAGCAAAGTTCTGAGAATCTTGCTTATTATTGTTTCATCATCAATAACTCCACTGGATTCTCTAATAGCATGTACTAACTCTTTTAGTCTATTTGTGTATTGCACAATGTTCTCACCTTCTTTCATCTTCATATCATCAAATCAACCTCTTAGGCTTTCTGCTCTGGCTCTCTTAACATTCACATCTCTACTGTATATTAGAGTCAGCTTGTCCCACATCTTCTTAGCAGTATCAAAACCCTTGATGCCTTCAAATTCGGCATCGATATAGGTAGCAACAAGTTCCATCATAGTAATATTGTGTTCATGCCTGTCCTTCAGTTGATCAAGAGTTAGGGGACCAATGGTCAGTTCAATGTAGCCATTCTCCATTAGTTCTAGTGTAAAATTCCCAATTCCAGATATGTGCAACTTCATCAGGCTTTGCCATACTGTGAAGTTATCTTTGTTTAGCTTTGGCACTTCCCTCTTATACATCTTGAGACCTTTTTGCTAAAGTCCTTAAAACTCTGTTCTAAGCAACTGTAGCTCTGATACCAATTGTTAGAATAACTGAGAGGGGGGTGAATCAGTTATCCAGTGTCCCAATACAAAATGTATAATCCAAAACAATTCTGCAACTTCTGTTACTTGGTAATCATAAAATACTTTCACTGTCTATGTTTTTACTGATTCTCAGTCTAAACTTTATAATAGTTACTGATCAAATCTAACATGTAATATGCAAAGTATGATAACTAACAAATATCACAATCAACACATGACACAAGAGATTTAATGTGGAAACCCTGTGAAGGGAAAAACCACCTGGGATCGACAACCCAAAATTGTTCACTCTTCTGAAGTGAGGTCAGTGAAGACCCCACCCTATTAAAGGTTACAAACACACTATTAGGTATGACCTTGTTAGAGGATTTTAGATAAAAAGTTATCGTCCAACTAGCAGTCACTCTAGGGTTGATAGGATAACAATGTTCACTCTATGAATGAAACATCAAAAGACTTTCATAGTCCACTCGGTTAAGAGATTTGACTATGTACAATGGTTAAATATGTAACAATAGATGATCTACCTCCAAAAAAATTCAATTGTAATTTACAGATCAATGTTCAGCTCATTCACATCTTTCTGATCAATATACCACTTCAGATTCAATACTATATCAACTTATTGTCCATTGGTAATTACTCTTTGTAGCTTGGTAATTGTTCTGCAACTTGGTTCTTATTAACCAATATGATCAGAATGCATGAAAACTTGTTCACGTGATAATTCTGCAGTATATTCTTCTTCCAGCAATGTTTCAACAATGAAACCAATGTCTCTTATATAGACAAGTAAATCATTTTCTTTTCCTCCATCAAATTTTGCCGCTTAATCATATTCATAGATTTTGCCTCTTTAAGCTTCCTTGGCTGATGTGTTAGTAACATGTTTCAATCTGCTCCATTAGATCCTTCTTGATTTATGTTAGCCATCGATCTTCATAACAAACCTTATCTGTTACCTCAATTTCATACACTTTACAGCTCATCACTTTATCTGCTAAATTGATCATTTAATTCCTTTCTGTTCTACTCAGTTAAAAAATAAATGTGTTGATGAATACAAGCTCGGTTAACACTATGCTCGGTATACACTACATTCCGTCGGTGTATACTAGAATGCTTTATTTACCGACAACACTACTTTGTGTCTTTCAGCTGTATTCTTCATCATAGATGAATGCAACATAATAAATTCAATTTCATCAAGTCATAGACTCATCAACAAGTTACTTAGTGTATTCCTTATCCTCATCTGATATATGCATCTTCCTTATGTAGATATTTTTTTTCTTCATCTATTTCTCCTTTCTTCAGATGTGTTGGTATAGTAACTTACAAGATAAGTATTGTCAAGCTAGTTGACATCAATGACAACATAATATTAATTTAATCATCTTGCATATCTAATCAGAAACTCCTTAGTAATCTTCAATTACAAAATTCTCCATTCAGGTTCTAAATCAATTGTAGTTCATCAAAAATGAACTTCTTTTGCAAAATCTCAAAGTTCTTTTAAAAACTCATGCAAAACTAGGAACAAAATCAAACAAATCTTTACTAAACTTTCCTAATCATTTCCTAAACATTCTTAAAGGTTCCTAAACTTTCCTAATTCAGTCCTAAGGCTTTGATATTGATGAAAAAAAATGTCTTGTTTCAAAATCTTGAATGTTTCCTAAGTTCTCATGCATCAAACCGAATCTAGGAATCTCATTTTGGGTATAAAACATACCAAACTAACACACAAAATCTTGAATGAAAAACCAAAGGTCCAAAGGAGTCATTTTTACATTGAGTCCAAATCAAAAAAATCTTGAGTGATTTAAAAGAGAAAGAAAAACATCTCTATTCCTTCCTCTTTCAATTTTAGTTCACACGCAAACTCAATCTTGAATGACTTAAAGATCAAAAGAAAGCACTTTTCAAAGTTCTAAAGCAACATGCAAACTCAATCTCGAATGCTCAAGAAAAGAACTTGCAATCTCTCAAACGTTTACTTTTTTTAGAGAGAAAGAACAAATAAAACCTTAAACACTTGTGTCTTCAAAAGTTTTCAATTCAATCACACTTTATCAAAATTTTGGGAAAAAGAATATTCATGATGTGCATCTAGGAGTTTCCCATTTTTGTAAAAACCTTGTTAGAATAAGTAACATAAAACACTTGAACTCAAACAAGTTCACTTGTTTTACTTTTAGAGAGGCCTATCCGAGGAGAAAAGTGCTTCCTCTCCAGAGAACGACCTCAAAGTGGTATCTTCTTCAACTGGTATAGAAATAAAGCATCGAGAAAACTCTCACTTATATCCCCTCAAGCTCAGGCGAGGTGTGTTGATGGTAGCTCGGGGTAGGTGAATAATCCCTACTATTTTGGCATGGTCAACTAGGCTCGTAAGTAAGTCACATGCATACAAACTAGTTGGGAGGACTCCACGGAACAAATACAAACCTGTTAAAATAGAGGCTACCCTATCTACATCCGAAGGTATCAAAATCCTTGTGCAAGGACCAATCCAAGGGGTTTACCGGATCACCTTAAGATACTCACCATATGTATCCCCTTTTAGGGGGTATCAAGCTGTGGGCAAGGATTTTGATACTAGCTTGACTTATATTTAGTTTCTACTTGATGTGTTTTTTGAAGTTTTAGACTCAGTGAAAAATATCTATTGAACAAACACAAAGCGAAGAGTTCTACAATCAATCCTTGTAGCCATGTCAGCCAAATCCTTCAAATCCAAAGTTCATCCAAAATTTTAGAATCTTGTCATCCTAGTCTCCCAAATCATGGTTTTTCAATCACCTTGTATCCAGTCTTATCCTCCCATCCTAGGTTAGCAAAGTCATCTTGGTTGATGTAGGGGCATCACAGGATTCAATGAACTTCAAAGATCCAAGATCTACATGCATTTTAAATAGTTCTTTTAATAATGTTGGGTTGAGTTTTAGTTTAAAATGGTTGATGTAATGGGTCATGTAGAAGTAAGTATTTTAATATAATAAATGTTATGTTATGTTAGTGAGTTGGTTATGGGATTAGTTGATAGTTATCGGTATTCAGTTTTGGAAAGTTCTCTATTTATGCAATTGAGAACCTGATAATAGGGCATAGTCAGTAGAATATAAGTTGAGACTCAGTGAAGGGAAAGAGAAACAATTTAATGGAGATTAGAATAATACAAGGAAGAATTAAGTTTCCTATCAAGATCCTTGGTTCTTCACTTTCCATTTGTGGTTTTTCTATTCTTAATTTCTTGATTGATACCGTCAATATTAGATAGATTAAACAATGTTACAAAATCAAGTTGCAATCAAAATCTTCAATGTTTACATTCGGTTTTAAAGATCTGTGTTCTATTGAATACAAAGTGGATTAACAATAAGATAGAACTAAGTTATATTTGTAGTCTTTGTTAATGGAAAACCAATTTTGAAAGGCTCTGTTGTGCATTGACATTAACTAGTTCTTGATATCGGTTTTTATGATAGAAGTTTGATGGTTTTAATGAGTCGGTTCAAGACAATGATATTCTAGAATCTATTCTTGTTTATGATCCATCTCATAATAGTCCCAAATGTTTGGATTTATTTAGTCCAAATCGGTTATCTAAGAAATCGAAAGGGAAAGATTCATGCTATTTAAATATTCCTAATTTCATATCCTCAAATCGGAACAGTCCCTAGAAACCATTATATGAATTGTGTATTGGGCATGCAATGATATTGAGATTTGTTGTAGAAGAAGTTTAATATTTTCTTGAATCAGTTTTGAAGAATTTAATGGTTTGGTTGTATTGAGTTCTAAATTGGAAAGTGGTAATAAAAAACCTGGTCAGATTTATGTGTTGGATTTCCTTTCATTATTGAACAATGAATCAATCTTGTTAGTGTACGAATTCATTACAGTTCTAAAGTTTGAATATATTAAAGCAAGAAATAGTTTCAAAGAAACTGATCCATACATTTTTAGATTGATTATAATCCAAGTTAATGAGACTAGGAATTAAGTCTATGAAAATTGCAAGGAGCCCAAGAGAAAGTGTTTGATCTCAGTTTCGAAAGAGATCCGAGAGACTTGTTGTAACAGTCACAATTAAAAAGGGAACCGAGATCATTTGTAGAGTTGTTTGGGTGATTTGAAGGATTTTGAAGAAGATTCTTAATTCAACAAGCATTATATCTAGACTCATAACCGATGCCAAGCCAGTGGAATAGCTCACAGTTGCAGCTCGGTAGAGTAAGTGCAACTCTTGTATATGTTTGTATTTGCAGACTTTGTAAAGTTTGATTGCTCGGTGTTCTTAAAGATTACACAAGGGAGTCCGAAGGTCAATCTTGATGTTATAACCATATGGTTATGAAATGCAATGAGATGAGTGATTAGTTAAATGTGCAAAATAAGATATAGTTGTTGTTATTTAGTGTTTGATATTAAATGATTTGGAACCTCTGATCAATATTTACATGGGAGAATAGTGAAACATGCAGACTTGAATGATTGAATGATTCCACTCTGCATCAAGTGGTATCAGAGCTAGAAGCTCTTGAGTGTGTGATAGGTGGAGATCACACCAGGACCTAGCAGTGATTAAATTTGATTTCTCAGTATGCTTTTAACAAGTTTTTGCAGATAAATTTCCAGAATTTTTTCTTGATGCTGTGTACCCATTTGTGAGTATTTTGGGGGAAACCAAATTCAACTTGATCAATTGGTTTGAGTCTTTCATAAGCATTTAGAAGTGCTTGATCAGTAACAAGTTACACTAATGGAGAAAGAAGAAGAAAGGAGAAGGCACAGTGAGCATTATTCTATTTTCAGAAGAAAGTGCAGATGCAAAGGCAAGGTATGCAAAGTCATTGTAGATAGTGGTTTAATTGACAATCTAGTTTCTATTGAGATGGTTGAGAAGTTAGGACTAGAAAGGATACAACATGAAGCACCGTACCGAGCTTTTGGTTTAGGTAAATATCAGTGATTTGATGTCTTAGAGAAGACTTATGTTCATTTCAAAATTGGAGATTATTATGATACCATTGAATGTGATATAATGCCACTACGAGATTGTCATTTGATCTTAGGTAGGGCATGGCAATATGATAATAAAACTATGTATGATGCTTGCAAGAACACTTATACTGTTATGAAGGATGGAGAAAATTGTGTGTTAACTCCATTGGAAGGAGATGAATCATCTTGGAAGGAGACAAGAAGTTTGGGTTTGATTGATAGGATTGTGTTTCCAGAGCATGAAGAACAAATGGTTGAGGCTAAGGAAGAAGCATTGATTCAAAGTACAAAGGTAGATGATGAAGGAATAAATCAAGAAGAGGTACACATTCCATTCGAAGGGCAAGAAAAGATGATGAATACTGGTGTGGAGAGTGAACAACAAGATGTTGTTGTTGAACCTTATGAGGAAAAGGTTCTTGCAAGGAAAAGAGAGTTGGTGACAGGTGTAGTTGAAGACAATGTCATTTGCTCAGATGATGGGAATATTGATGAGTATGATCAAGGATGGAAGGACATAGTAAAAGAATCACATGCTGAGGAGACTACTATTGAGGATGGAATATTTGTTGATCCCTATGATAACCTAGAGATATAATAACAAGGAGAGTTCAATATTATTGATCAAAATTTTTATACAGGTATAGTTCATGGATTCAATGGTGGTACCACTACACATACTACGAAGGGTATTCACCAGGAATATTGGAATCAACATGTTGTGGGGAGTGGTATCAATTCAGTTAGTCTTATGATAACAATATTGCCTTCATGCAATTGGAAGACTCGAAAGAAAGCTAATTCAAGGGGACTTGAATTCTTTTGTCCTGAGGAGCATGATGTAGGGGCATCACAAGATTCAATGAACTTCAAAGATCCAAGATCTACATGCATTTTAAATAGTTCTTTTAATAATGTTGGGTTGAGTTTTAGTTTTAAATGGTTGATGTAATGGGTCATGTAGAAGTAAGTATTTTAATATAATAAATGTTATGTTATGTTAGTGAGTCGGTTATGGGATTAGTTGATAGTTATCAGTATTTAGTTTTGGAAAGTTCTCTATTTATGCAATTGAGAACCTGATAATAGGGCGTAGTTAGTAGAATAGAAGTTGAGACCCAATGAAGGAAAAGAGAAACAATGTAATGGAGAGTAGAATAACACAAGGAAGAATTAAGTTTGCTATCAAGATCCTTGGTTCTTCACTTTCTATTTGTGGTTTTTCTATTCTTAATTTCTTGACTGATACCATCAATATTAGATAGATTAAACAATGTTACAAAATCAAGTTGCAATCAAAATCTTCAATGTTTACATTTGGTTTTAAAGATCTCTGTTCTATTGAATACAAAGTGGATTAACAATAAGATAGAACTAAGTTATATTTGTAGTCTTTGTTAATGGCAAACTGATTTTGAAAGGCTCTATTGTGCATTGACATTAACTAGTTCTTGATATTAGTTTTTATGACAGAAGTTTGATGGTTTTAATGAGTCGGTTCAAGACAATGATATTCTAGAATCTATTCTTGTTTATGATCCATCTCATAACAGTCCCACATGTTTGGATTTATTTAGTCCAAATCAGTTATCAAAGAAACTGAAAGGGAAAGATTCATGTTATTTAAATATTCCTAATTTCATATCCTCAAATCGGAACAGTCCCTAGAAACCGTTATATGAATTGTGTATTGGGCATGCAATGATATTGGGATTTGTTGTAGAAGAAGTTTAATGTTATCTTGAATCAGTTTTGAAGAAGTTAATGGTTTGGTTGTATTGAGTTCTAAATTGGAAAGTGGTAATAAAAAACTTGGTTAGATTTATGTCTTGAATTTCCTTTCATTATTGAACAATGAATCAATCTTGTTAGTGTACGAATTCATTACAGTTCTAAAGTTTGAATATATTAAAGCAAGAAATAGTTTCAAAGAAACTGATCCATACATTTTTAGATTGATTATAATCCAAGTTAATGAGACTGGGAATTAAGTCTGTGAAAACCGCAAGGAGCCCAAGAGAAAGTGTTTGATCTCGGTTTTGAAAGAGACCCAAGAGACTTGTTGTAACAGTCACAATTAAAAAGGGAATCAAGATCATTTGCAGAGTTGTTCAGGTGATTCAAAGGATTTTGAAGAAGATTCTTAATTCAACAAGCATTATATCTAGACTCATAACCGATGCCAAGCCAGTGGAATAGCTCACCATTGCAGCTCGGTAGAGTAAGTGCAACTCTTGTATATGTTTGTATTTGTAGACTTTGTAAAGTCTGATTGCTTGGTGTTCGTAAAGATTACACAGGGAAGTCCGAAGGTTAATCTTGATGTTATAACCATATGGTTATGAAATGCAATGAGATGAGTGATTAGTTAAATGTGCAAAATAAGATATAGTTGTTTTTATTTAGTGTTTGATATTAAATGATTTGGAACCTCTGATCAATGTTTACATGGGAGAATAGTTAAACATGCAAATTTGACTAATTGAATGATTCCACTCTACATCATTGGTCATCCCCCTTCCCCTTTCTATCTTCCTCTAGAGTCAGTCTTTCCTCATATCTTTAGCCAAGTCCAAACCAAATTCTAAGCCTTAGTCTTCCAATCCATCTTCATCCTTCTCCAACTCATCCTCAAGTTAGCATGTCTCAAAACTATTATGATGAGCTTGGTTATTATGTCTCTCCTCTCAATCCATCCTATCTTGATGATGATGAAAGTCTTGTTGATCATGATGCATACTTTGAAAACCTTAGCCATCATGATGCATATTTTGAAAATCTTAGCAAGATTTCTCCAAACATCCCCCAACATCCAATCATTCCTCCAAACTATCCTACCATGCCTTCATGCATATCCACTATCACTCCTTATCCTACCTTTGACAAGGGAAATCCACTATCCTATTCATCCACACCTTCTTCCTATCTTAAACCTACATATCCTCCATATGCATCCTTCATACCTCCACCCCCTTCTATGGTCATATCCCAATCACCATCTTTCCATAGCAGTACTCCAAGTTACATCCCTTATCCAAATCCTCCATCTCCTTATCTTCCAAATCTCTTTCAAAACCAAAATCCTAGTCTTCCCATCCCTTATCCAAATCCTCCATCCCCTTAACCTCCAAATAATTTTAAAATCCAAAATCCTAGTCTTCCAATCCATTACCCTAATCCACCATCCTATCTAAATTCAACATCTTCTATTCTAAACTGCATTGCCACAAATCTCCTCCCACAAAAATAATGCATCCTTCAACTTGCTTCATATCCCGTACCTCAATCCATCATTCCTACCTCACCAAATAGCCAATCTAGTTCACAAGCTTCCTCTAAACCTACCTATGTGAACTATCTAGTCATGCTATCTTCCAATTTCTCATCTACACCATCATTCCCCTAATCAATTTCACAATCTACTACTCCACCTCCATGTATGCACTATCCTAGCTCCCCATCTTCTACACATTCTAGTCCATCACCTCCTCCATCCAAAAGTCTCCAAGGAATTTCACAAGGAAGCCAACAAAAAAATCCCACTCCTACAGCTGACGAGACATGCCATCTCAATCCTTCATGTGAAGCCATCATTGATGAGCCCCATCAACCTCCCCCATCCATTAGCCTCCTTCCATATATCCCATCCATTGATCCTCTTCCATCTCCTAGCATCATTAAGTCATTCTTATTTATTGACTTCACCAAATCTCCATCCACTTATCCTCCTCCCAGCATTATCCAAGCCACATCCAATAAGCCTCAATAATTGACCCTTCTTCCAGACACCATAGTTGCAGAATCTACCATCCTTCCATCCACTCAAACTGAAGCGACCATCCATACATCCCCCAACACTCTATCCACACAAATTATATCATGTCAAGATCTTTCCCAAAAGCATGTTGAAGTACCCATCGAAGAAAATCAAGATCCAAACCCTTCACTTCCTCTATTGCATGTTCTATTGCTTCCATCACCCCCAATCCTAGATCCTATCAGCTCAATTCCTCCAATCTCAGATTCCACAATCTCAATTCTTCCTATCCAAGATCCTACAATCCCAATTCCTCCATCTGAAGATCCATTACAATCCCCCAATCCCAGTCAAGACCCCATCATCCTATCCTCTACACTTGAGGATCCTCCAAACAAAACTATTCAGCTACCATCACTCTATCCTCTTGGTCCACTTACATTTGTCAGAGGTAGCCCACTTAAAATAGAAGCAATAAGTTCCATATCTTCCATCAAGGAACTAGAAACTAGATGTTTATCATATTCCCCAAGTCAAAAATATTATTGTTTGGATAAAATGCTCAAGAAATGGAATTATCAAGGCAAAGGCCTAGGCACTCATGAACAAGGAAATCTGGAGCCCATCCAAGACAAGAAACATCCAAAATCATGTGGAATTGGTCACACATCAGAAGAAGGCACTTCCTCCAGAAATGTTGGTACAACTAAAGCTAAATTCAAGCATCCTTCCAAACCCACCATCACATCTTCCAAAGAATACAACACTATTCCTCCTCCTCCATTATTATAGCCTAGGACAACCTATCACATTCCTCCTTCATCCTCCAAAACCATTTTGGGTCCCTATGTCCCAAAATCTTCCAACACATATCCTATACATACCTAATCCATTTTGGGACCTTACATCCCAAAATATCATCCCCCATCTTATCCTACTCAATCCTTCATCCAAAATCCAAACATCCCTAGTTAGGATCAATAAAGGCACATTCCCACATATCCTATCTATCGGTCTCCTTCCATCTCTCCATCCATGTTTCCTCCATCCCACACAGCTCCTCATATTCCTTCCAATGCTTCTCATAATTTGGATGCCATATCCAAGATGTATAAAGGGAAATATCCACAAAAATTCAAAGATTTTCATGTCTAGTCTAAATGACATACTCAAGCAAAGCAAAATCCAATCAAGCAATCTAAAACACCCCTATGGCTACAAAGCTATACCAACATCCAAGAACATTATAAAGATCAGCAAAGAAAGTCAGCAACACATCAACAATATTAGAAGATCAACATCTAGTTAGCAACAAATCAGAATATCAATGAAAGATCAACACAAAGTCACTAGAAAATTAGAAAAATCCATAAAAATTGGAAAAATCATAGAAAAATATCAAAAAAAAAAAGAAAAAGAGAAAAACATTCATCTAATCGTGAAAACTTGGCAATTCAAGCACCTTGGACAAGTACCATGGTGAAAACCTGGCAAACATGTGTCATGCGTAGGCCCCCCCAACTCCTTTCTATAGTTGGGGGCCATTCCTTTCTATCACCATCTTATCTAGCATCTCCTCCATCCCATTTGTCTCTCACTTCCTTCATCCTCCTTTGGATCTTGATGACAAAATAGAGACCACCAAGTGTACATGATTTTGGGTGCCTTCTTGGCATCCATCACACCTTTCAACTACATATCCTCTATCCAATCCATTTATCCTAGCTTCCATCTACCTTCCTCATCCTCTTTTTGGCATATCTTCTATCCTATTGTACCCCATCCTTCTACCTTTGAATGAATGAATTATCCTAAGTAGGGGGCATCTTAGTCCTTGGTGACATATTCCTTGGAGACTATCTTTCATCCATCTTTCCATCTACCCAAATCCTAATCATTCCTCTATCCAAATCCCTCAGCGGTTCCTCTCACATTCCATCTTCCAATCCTCAAGAAAATCTACCATCCAATCCCTTAGCATTCCTCTATCCAATCCTCAAGAAAATCCACCATCTAATCTCCTATTAGTTCCTCCATCCAAATCCTAAGCATTTCCCTCTAGCATTAATCCCTAAGCATTTCCTCCATCTTTCCATCACCTAGTATCTTCCCTTGTCATTGGTATCTAGTTCTAGGCTACCCCATGAAAACCAATGCCCTTCATCCATATCCAAATATTCCTAGCAGTCTTCTGACATCTACCCATCCTATCCACATCTTCTAGTAATCCAACATCCAAGATCTAGCTAACCCATCCAATCACATCCTTAGTCTTGTTCCTAGTCTTGTAGCAAGCCTTGATCACAATCGAATCATCATCATTGGAATGCGTCCTTCCCAAATCCATGTCATTTCAGGGCACATCATCCACCGCTAGTCCATCTTGGCTTTCCAGCTCAATTGGGGCATCATCTTGCATATCTTTGGAGCTTCAGCTTCATCCCTAGATTCTTGTAAATCCTATCCTGAGTCTTGTACCATATCGTCAGTTGTGTCTCCACCTAAGCTCATTTGTACATATGTGTCTTTAGGTCCCCATCCTTTGCGCCAGTCATCCCTTGAGTCATCGTGACCTATCCAACTAAGCACTTCAGGAATCATCCCTTGGTCCTTTTGAGGTTCGAGAATCTTACCTATCTCTTTTCATAGGAATCCTTATCCGGTTACCCACCATCCACTTCATATCACCAATCCTTTGAGTTTCTCAAAATCCTTATCTTAAATCAAAATCAATCCCAGCACTACCCTTTGACGGAGCTTTGTCTAGGGAATCTTGTACTTGTCTTTGTAGGCCTCATCATCTCGAGCAAGAGATTGACATGCAGTAGCAAGAATCTCATCTTCTGAAGATCATCAGTCTATCTTAGGTTGACAAATCCAATCCAATCCTATCTGATCCTACATCAAGAAGCATCAACTCATTCCTGATGCTTCACAATCTTCCACCAATCACACCTAGGTCCGTGATGATTTATCCTTCCTCATGTTTAGACCAAATCTTCCCACCATCGATCCAATCAATAATCCCTAATCATCCTACCTTTGGAAAAAGGTTTTGTGAGATAATTGTTATTTCATTTGGTCCTTCAAATTTTTGCTAATATTTTGAGCTATCTTGTAAATCTTTCCCCATCCATTGTACATATCATCCCATCTTGTTGTGCATATCCTTGTCAGTCTTGTAGTAGCATTAGATCAGAAATCATGTCCTACCCAGCCTTGCACTTCAGCAATATCAATTATCGACTATCCTTGATCATCATGACTATCTTTGAACCACATCATTTGCTAATCAACAACACAATATTTTACACATCAGCATCGGGTCTGCACAAATGTGTCCTTCCTATCCGGTCTAATCTTCCACCCAGCACACCAGGTCCATGTTGATGTATCCTTCCACACGTTTAGACCAATATTCCCACCATCAATCGATCAATCTCTCTCCTTGGAAAAGGATGTCTTTTGGAGTTATCATTGTGAACTTGGATTTTGTCCTTTGGGTCTTGTTAATCTTTTACGACTTCTCATTGTTCTCTACTCAAAGTCACCATGATCCTTTATATCATGGTGTGTATCGATTGAGGACAAACTAGGGCAAGGTCTTTTGATCTTTTTCTTCTGCTTGTGAGTCAGTCATGTGTTTGTGGTTTCTCCAGCATGTTTTCTACCATGCCTCCTCGGGATCATGTGTAATGTTGGGGCAACCCTACGTTTCTTTTTAGCGTTAGTCCTATGCATCGCTGGTGACAAGGCCTTGTGTTCTTTCATAACCTTGGTAGGTCTCTAGCATTGCTATATCAAACTAGGTTGTGCTCTCAAAAAGATCCAAAGCATGGAGCTCCTGAAATCCCCCATCCAACATCATATAGATTAATCTTGCATCTTTCATATAGCTGCATCTTGCATCTTTTAGTATCATATTGCAGTCATGCATCTTTGCTCATGGAAGTTTGGTTATTTATCTCCCCTCCTTTCTCCTCCCATCCCTTCCATGTTATTTTCGAGAAAATTCCACAAAGTTTCCTCTTTGTGTTGTTTTCTTGAGGGGGCACAACCCCTTATTCCTCTATTTTAGCCTGGGGCATCTTATTTTCTTTTCTTTGATGCCACACCACTTGCGGCATCGCATCAAAGAGGGGAAAAATGTAGACACCTAAAAATCCTTTAGAAAATAAAAGTATTTTTATTTTTCTAAAAAACCCCTGATGACATCATCATTTACTAATTAATTAATTAATTAATTAATTAATATATTTTTATGCCATTAAATCCCTTTATTTTAATTAAACATCTTTAATTAAAAGGTCCCTCCCCAAAACATTTAAATGATAAACCCTTTCCAAAAAAATGTTTAAATCTAATTTAAACATCATCCCTTCTATTTATTAAAATCATTTAATAAATGAAATCCTCAACCCAAAAGCCTTTGAAATAACTAAACATTTATTTATTCCTAAACTCCTAAATATCCTCGAAAGCCTTAGACTCTTCTAGAAAGTCTTCAATCCTTATCCTAAGCCTTGGTCCACTCAAACCCTTTGAAAGTCAATCCTTATCCTTGACTCAAACCCTACCTCTAACGCTAACTCATCCTCCTAACCCAAGCCCTTAGGAAACCATATAAATACTCCACCTTCCATGAGAAAAGTATTAGTTAGCATTTATTCTCATGCATTGTTATCATGCTAATTTAGTTCTAGCCTTAGCATAATCATTTCTAATTGTTAGATTTCATTGTTTTCTTCAAGCTTTCTAGCACACAATAGCTTAACAATAATGGATTAACCTAGTTTCTTTCATTTTTTTGCACATAATAGCATCATATCACATCTCCATTTGGTTAAAAACAATCTTAGCATAAGCATCATGTAGCTTAATCTACATCTTAGCTCCATTTTGGCTCCTTGGGCTCTAGGGGCAAATCAGGTCTTCTATACCTAATTTTGTGCCATTATAGAGTATCCATGGTCCTTGAATGATCCAAATCCCCCCTAATCATCATTAGGGACATGCTCCATGTGAATAGAGAGAACACCCACATCTCTAAAGCAAGAGAAAATCAAATGGCCACAGGGTGCTCCCGTTTAAGCTCTATTTGAATGTCTTTGCAAATATTTTTCTTTATATGTTAGGTATATGTTGTTTAAATAATGTTTGACATGTTTAAGCCTTTCAAGATAGATTAGGTTTTCACTGATCACAATAATATATTAACCACAATCATTTTTAGGCATTCCAAAATTTTGGTCAACATCCATGTCTCAAAAATACCATACAACTAGCACATATGGATATCGACCATGACTACAAAGAGATAGTCAACTATGTGGAATGACACATAGTCTGCAAGGAGGGTGCATGCCTACATAGAAAAAGGGAAGAACAATTTGTAGGTAATTATTTCATCAACTAATAGTTCTATAGGAATATTGTATATCAACTACTTAGACAAGTTAATCAAACAAGATACTTATTTTTCATTGTTTTAGCTACAATGATCCTTGGCCATTGAGTTTGGGGGGATCCAAGTTATATGAGGATAGAGAATCAGGTGAAAGGAAATTTGAACCAAAAATAAATAACATGATAGAGTGAATTCACATAATCAACACATACTGCAACTGTGGAGGGAAAATATAGATTGGAAACACATTCTTTCTAAACATGTCATTATCAAATACATTACAAAGTATGTAGAAAAAGATGAGAGAATCTTGGAAACCTATTAAGAAATGTCGATGCACATGTCAGACCTAGAAAATCCTAATGATTTAGCTGCATGAGCATACATAAATCTTCTCACATAAATAGTTATAGAAAGAGACATTAGAGCTCATGAAGCATATGTTTTTATAACTTCCATTGGTGGAGAGTATCAGAATATTTTTTAATCTAAATATCTCACGTGAAGTTTTTAAACCAATAACAGTAAATAATAAGGGAAATTATGAAGAAAATACAAAATCTTTTGTAGACTTCTATAGAAAAGACCACATTGTATGGAAGGTATCACATTGATTGATGTAACAAGATTCTATATATACAATCCTAGAAAAAGAGGAGATAACAAATGGGGGCCAAGGAAAACAATAGCTATTGTTAGAGTTCTCCCTAGCTTGTTAGAAAGTAAAGTCCACCAACATAACTGAGAGGGGGGGGGGGGGGGTGAATTAGTTATCAGATAATTATAACCTTTATCAACTTTAACAACATTCAACCATGTAAGCAATGTAATTACTAGCCATAGAAAGATATTCATACACAATGACACAATAACACAAGATATGTTGACTAGGGAACCTCTTGATCAAAGAGTAAACCCCAGTGGGAATGATGCCCACAAAAGATGCACTAATATAAATATTCCTTTTGAAAGGATGGACTCTGTTAGGAGTCTTATGAAATACATTTAGTACATATGAATCCCTGTTAGGAGATTTTGAATCCCTGTTAAAAGATTCTAACCCTGTTAGGAGTTATGGAAGACAGAAGGACCCATTGCCCAAACAACTTTAGGGTAAGATCACTAAACTCACTATCCAAATAATCTTAATATTATTTAGTAGAATAATATGAAATATGTTACCTCCTTACTATTCCAAACCACACTCACCACTACATCAGATCTCACTTTCAGATCTCTGTACTTTGCATGTCTTCCTTCACAATTTTGCTATCATACTTAGCTCTCTTCTTCAGTTCATGCATACCACATCACACATCCATATCAAAAAAGAAAAAAATTCCTTCCTTTGTACCACACTCAAATAATTACAAATGAGTCGGCACACAAATACAAAATAAAAGTTTCCACACGCTACATCAGAATTACACAAAACTGTCAACTTCCAGATGTAATAATTCTTCACTCATGTGACCTAGAAGTTTGTGCTATAAACCACATCACTATCAATGTGTCTCAACCTTCCCTTTAATTGTGCAAAACCAAATCTCATCCCGATTAGGAGATATCATCCGATTTCCACAAACCGCTACTCAGGAACACTGCCTGAACACTGTTTCCACCAAAATGCTCACAACTTCTATGAATAAATGAATTTCTATCTATGCTCTTAACCATAGACAAATAACTTATCAAAGAATATAACCTAAACATCACATAGTTGTATCTGCAATATCCCACGTGTGCTAATCAAAACATTGTCTATTTCTCTGCTAGTCTCCAGAAGATCACTGTGTTGACATCAATGACAATCATAGTCATGAATGCAACAACAACTGCTACAGAATGAATACCAACATCTAGCATTCATTCCTAACAATCTCCCCCATTGGCATTGATGGAAACATAGATGAAAAACATCCAATGTTCCAAAAATCCAATACTGCTGCTCTGACAAACATTTCAAATCTTGCTTCGTTATCCTATTCAGTTCTCTCCAACAGATGGTACAAGTGGTTTTTCATGTACACTTCTCCCCCATTGACATAAATGATAGAAATTTCATCACTATGTCAACAACAACTTAATGTCAATAGACACTATTTAGAAAATACATTCAGAAGAGTCCTCATGACTCAACTCACATACTCGCCCATAGAGGAAGTACCAACATCCAATCCAGAAGAAAGATAGGGCTCATATACCACTGGACAGATGCAACCAACCACATCATTACTCAAAAGTAGGCTGAGGCATAACCCCAAGCATACCTCTAAGATACTCAAATGTATCCTTAGGCAAAGGCTTTGTAAATATGTCTGCTATTTGTTCCTTTGTGCTTATGTACTCCAGTTTGACTTCTTTTTCAGCAACTTTCTCTCTTACAACATGATACTTGATCTCTATATGCTTAGTCTTAGACTATAAAACAAGATTCTTAGACATACTAACTGTACTAGTGTTGTCAAAATGTATAACAGTAGGTTCAACAAATTTAATTCCAATATCCTTCAGCATTTGCTTCATCCAAATTATCTGGTTACAATTGTTTGTTGCTGCTACTTACTCTACTTCTTGCTTAGCCAAGAAACTAATCTTCCTCCAAGAAAAAAGGCTCCACCATAGGTGTTTTTCTTGTCATCAACACTACCTCCCCAATTAGCATTTGTATATGCACATAGGGTAAAATCATCAAATTTTTCATACCACAATCCATAGTCCATTGTACGTCTTAAATATCTCAATATCCTCTTTACTGTTGCATAATGTGACTCTCTAGGTTCAGCTTGAAATCTTGCTACCATTCCAATTGAATGTTGTATATCTGGTCTAGTATGTGTTAAGTACTACAATCCTCCAATCATGGATCTATATTTCTTCTACTCAACTGCCGGTGTTTCATATTTGCTAGATAGTTTATGTCCTATAACCATAGGTGTTGCAACTAGTTTACAGTTCTCCATTCCAAATCTTTTCAGAAAATCATTCAAGTACTTTTTCTGACATACAAAGATACCATCACTATTCTATGTTATCTGTAATCCCAAAAAGTATTTCATCTCACCAATCATACTCATTTCAAATTCAGTCTTCATTTCATCAGCAAATTTGTCACTAGCTTCATCTTCTCCTCCAAAGATAATGTCATCAACAAAAATAACTATAATCAGTAAACCATTTTCAATTTCTTTTGTATATAGATTTCTATCAGTTGTTCCTTTAGTAAATCCCAATTTCAACAAATACTTATCCAGTCTAGCATACCAAGTTCTAGGTGCTTGCTTTAATCCATATAATGCTTTCTTCAATTTACATACCATATCTCCTTCTTGAGTCAAAGGAAAACCTTCAGGCTGCTCAATGTAGACTTCTTCTTCCAATTCTCCATTCAGAAATGTTGACTTCACATCCATCTGATACACTTTGAATTTCTTAAAAGATGCATAGGCCAAGAACATTCTTACTACTTCAATTCTTGCCAAAGGTGCAAAAGTTTCTTCATAGTCAATTCCTTCATGCTGCGAGTATCCTTTACAAACTAATCTTTCTTTGTTTCTTACTACTTCTCCTCATTCATTCATCTTGTTTCTAAATACCCGTTTAGTTCCAATCACATTCTTGTCTTTAGGTCTAGGGACCAATTCCCATGTTTTGTTCTTTTCAATTTGATCTAGTTCTTCTTTCATAGCATTAATCCAATGTTCATCTTCACAAGCTTCACTAGTAGATTTAGGTTCAATTTGAGAAATCAAACATAAATGTACCTTATTCTGAGTCAGAACTCCTTTGTCCAAACTTCCAATAACTTGTTCAATAGGATGATGTCTTGATATATACCTATTTGGTGTCATAGTTACAAATCTTACTTCAACTGTAGATTCTTCTCTAGATTCTTCTCTGGTTTCTTTTGCAGGACTCTCATTCAATAATTCACTATCAGTCTCACAGAATAATTTAGTAGTTTCAATGTTAGGCTGAGGATGAGCTTCTTCATCAGATTCATAGTCAAGCATTCTTTCCTAAATTTTAAACTTCTCATCAACTTTAACGTTTGCTCTTTCAACAATAGTTTTAGTTCTCTTATTGTAACATCTATATGCTTTGCTCTTCAAAGAATATCCAAGAAAAATACCTTCATCACTTCTAGGATCAAACTTTCCAATATCATCATCTCTCTTTATATAACATTTGCTTCCAAAAATTCTAAAATACTTAACTGAGGGTGCATGTCCAAACCATAATTCATAAGGTGTCTTGTCTGTGTCTACTCTGATTTGTACTCTGTTCATTGTATATACTATTGTATTCACTGCTTCTCTCCAAAATGTCTTCACTAAATCATTCTCAAATAACATATCTCTTAATGCTTCAGTCACTGACCTATTTCTTCTTTCTGCAATACCATTTTGTTCAGGTGTTCTAGGGGCTGAAAACTGTCTCTTAATACCATTCACTTCACAAAAAGTGTTAAACTCTCTAGAAGTAAATTCTCCACCTCTATCAGATCTCAAACATTTAATCTTCATTCCAGATTCATTCTCAACTTTATTCTTAATGACCTTAAACTTATCAAATGCTTCAAATTTTTCTTTTAGAAATGCAATCCACATCATTCTTGTAAAATCATCAACAAGAATCATAAAATACCTTTCTCTATAGAATCCTCTAGTCCTGGTAGGACTGCTTAAGTCTGTATGAACAATCTCCAACTTCTCTACCGATGTGAACTTCTTACTAGCAAATGAACTTCTCTTTTCCTTAGCCATCACACATTCTTTGCAAATCATGTTAGTAGGCTTCATAATTTTAGGAAAATCCCTTACTGCAAGTGTAGTACATACTTTCACAATGTTATCAAAGTTTATATGACAAAACCTTCTATGCCACAACCAACTGTCATCAATTTTAGTAATCAAGCATGTCATCTCAGTAGGATTCAACTGAAATACATTACCTGTAGTTCTTGATCTAGTTGCAATTAGATTTCCATCTTTATCCTTTATCACACAAGTTTTCTCCGTAAACCAAACTTGATATCCCTTATCCACTAACTATCCAACACTCAAAATATTATGTTTCAATCCATCAACAAAGTAAACATCATCAGTGTTATTTTTTCCGTCAAGAGTAATAGATCCTATACCTTTAATCAAACAAGGTGCATTCTTACCAACTCTAACAATTCCTCCATCATAGTTGTTAAACTTTATGAACTTCTTCATGTCACCAGTCATATGATGTGAAAAAACACTATCTATAATCCAATCAGCTTTTTTTCAACTTGGGAAGCTAATGCTTTTTCTTCCTTAACATCAGATTTAGAATTCTCTTCTTTAATTGCTACAAATCCTATTTCATCATTACTCTTAGTATCACTTTCACTCAAAGTTCTTTCTATAATAGCTTCAAGATCTTCATCATTAGCATAATAAAATTCCTTAGATCTTCTAGGCTTAAAATTATTTCTATACTTCTTAACTCTCTTAGGACACTTAGATGCAAAATGACCATATTCTTGACAAGTCCAACATTTAAAAATTTTCTTACCGTCTAGTTCTCTTTTCACAAGCAAGGCAATACCTTCTTCAATCTTCTTATCTTCTTCATTTCTAGATCTGCTACTACTAGCATAATCTCCACTCACACTGGTACTTCTTGACAAAGTAGGATGAATATTAAGAGCACTAAATGTTGTCTCCATTCTAGGTAAGTCTCCTGATACCCTCAGGTTCATTTTTGCTGCTTCCAATCTTCCAAGAAGAGTCTCTCTTGTAAAGTTTGTAGTATAAGGTATAACTTGTTCAATCATTTGAGTTGTCTACTTAAATACAGGAGTCAATGTCCTCATAATTTTCCATATCACTTCATTCTCTGTCTTTGTTCCTCCATAAGCTTTTATTCCTACAACAATTTCTGACATTCTACCAATATAGCTTCTAACAGATTCATCTTCCATCATTCTTATATCTTCAAATGCACATATCCAATTATGTAATCTAGCTCTCTTAGCATGTTCATCACCTTCAAAAGTAGAGTGTAAAGCTTTCCAAATTTCATGGGCTTTTGTTAAACATTTTACCTGACTGTATTCATTCTCTAGAAGTGCTGTCAAAAGTGCTTCTCTTGCAAGTATGTTACACATGAATAGATCTAGCTCATCTTTAGATCCTATCTCAAGATTATCTTCTCCAATGATAGTCTTCTCATTCTTTGTAATCAACCAATAACTTGGTCCTAAACATAGTAGATGTGTCTTCATCTTCTCTTTCCAGCTGTCAAAATTTACTCCATCAAACTTAGGGATTTCTTTCCTAAAATTCACCATGGATCTCCTTAAGCTGTTAAACTTTTATTTCAAGGACCTGCTGCTTTGATACCAATTGTTAGAAAGTAAAGTCCACCAAGATAACTGAGAGGGGGGGGGGGTGAATTAGTTATCAGATAATTATAGCCTTTATCAACTTCAACAACATTTAACCATGTAAGCAATGTAATTACCAGCAATAGAAAGATATTCATACACAATGACACAATAACACAAGATATGTTGACTAGGGAACCTCTTGATCAAAGAGTAAACCTCGGTGGGAATGATGCCCACAAAAGATGCACTAATATAAATATTCCTTGTGAAAGGATGAAATTTGTTAGGAGTCTTATGAAATACATTCAATACATATGAATCCCTGTTAGGAGATTTTGAATCCCTGTTAAAAGATTCTAACCCTGTTAGGAGTTATGGAAGACAGAAGGACCCACTGCCCAAATAGCTTCAAGGTAAGATCACTAAACTCACTATCCAAATAATATTAATATTATTTAGTAGAATAATATGAAATATGTTACCTCCTTACTGTGCCAAACCGCACTCACTGCTACATCAGATCTCACTTTTAGATCTCTGTACTTTGCATGTCTTCCTTCACAATTTTGCTATCATAATTATCTCTCTTCTTCAATTCATGCATACCACATCACACATCCATATCAACAAAGAAAAACATTCCTTCCTTTGTACCACACTCAAATAATTACAAATGAGTCGGCACACAAATACAAAATAAAAGTTTCCACACGCTACATCAGAATTACACAAAACTATCAGCTTCAAGATGTAATAATTCTTCACTCATGTGACCTCAAAGTTTGCACTATGAACCACATCACTATCAATGTGTCTCAACCTTCCCTCTAATTTTTCAAAACTAGATCTCATACTGATTAGGAGATATCATCCAATTTCCACAAACCTCTACTCAAGAAGACTGCCTTAACACTGCTTCCACCAAAATGCTCATAACTTCTATGAATAAATGAATTTCTATCTATGCTCTTAAGTATAGAAAAATAACATATCAAAGAATATAACCTCAACATTGCATAGCTATATCTACAATATCCAACGTGCGCTAATGAAAACACTATCTATTTCTCTGCTAGTCTCCAGAAGATCACTGTGTTGACATCAATGACAATCATAGTCATGAATGCAACAAAAACTGCTATAGAATGACTGCTAACATCTAGCATTCATTCATAACATAGGTTTCTAGCCATTCGTCCACGCGATTCAAGTAAATGGGTGGAGTTTTATTTATCTAAGTTGTTACTATACAGACCTTTTCATAACATTGAAAGGGACATTGGTCATGATAATGATACTATAGTAGAAAACTAAGAGTCACTCAATTATAATTGTTGGCATGTACAAATAGAAGCACCTATAGAAAATGATGAACCTAGAAATGATTTTGAAATGGAAGATAATGGAGGTATTCAAAAAAATACCATAGAGAATGAATGTGAAATCATGTCTAGGCTTCATCGTAGTCAGCATATGCAGGTTTCCAAAATAAACATGTTGGGAAGAACAGATATAGATAGAAATAAAAATTAGTGTAGTGAATATCAAAGTAAAGAGCATATAGCTAGAGAAATCAATTTCATAGGAAAAATGAAGAAACATGGACGTCTCATGTATGATGAAATCCCATAATGCATCAACTTTATAAATCTCAGTGAGAAGCAACAATAGGAAATTGATATTATTATGACACACTACCATAGCAATAAGGTTGGAATGCCTTTGTTTATGATAATTTAAGGAACTATAGGAATAGAAAAGTCTTATCTAATTGGTGCCATCAGTCGATCTCTTCAAATGGAAGCAATGTGAAGTCCTTCTCTACTTCTATTAATTGCACCAACTAGAGTTGCAAATTTTGATATAGGAGCCTCTACAATTCACTCAAAGTTGTAAATACCAATTAAAGGTTTTTATCATCCAAATGAGACATGACTTACAATTTTTCAAGAAGAAATGGCCCATATCAATTATATTTTGATTGATGAAATGAGCTTCATTGGTCAAAACTTGCTAGAAAATATAGATTCTTGACTCAGACAAGCATTTCCATGAAGTGTGACATAAGCTTTGTAGGTATACCTTTTGTTCTTGGTAATGATGTTATTTATGTGCTATAATATTTATTAATATAAATCATATAAAATACCTTCATATTATATTCGTAGATGGTCTTAAAATCATTTTTGTGACTTTATTTCAGGTATATCTATTATTTTGGTAATTTATATGGGTTAGTTACCTCTAGTCAATGATAAACTAACATATGACAACAACAGGAAGACAAATTTACTGTGAAATAATTCAAAACAGTGGTTACATTATATAAAATATTTAGGCAAGATGGAGAAAACCTCCATCAAAAAATACATTGCCAACTTCTAACAAATTTGAGAGATGCAAATCCAAAAATAGATGACTTGAAATCTCTTATGATGAGAACCCCTATAAGGTTAGATGCTTCAAGAAATGATGAGTTTGACAAGACAATGCATTTGTTCTCAACAAATGATAATTTTCATAACCATAACACGAGGATGTTGTATTCTTTGAGGCATCCTATTCCATGTAGTCTTGCAACTAAGTTAAGGAATGGTAATACAATTGAAGAACTTTATCTAGAGTTATTATTTAGTAAGGATTCAAGGTTTATGTTGACTAAAAATCTATGGATAGAACTTGGTCTTGTCAATGGAGCATTGTGATATATCTGAAATATTATTTACAAACCAGGAAATGCTCCACCTCAACCATCGACATATTTCATTGTTGATTTTGATAATTATTTTGGAATACCATATGATGACCACCATCCAAAAATAGTTCCAATAGAACCAGTACTGAGGGGTAGAACCTTTCAATTACCATTAAGGTTGGCATGTGCATTGACAATTCATAAATCTCAGAGACTAACTCTTTCAAAAGCCAGAGTTGATATAGGTCCAAGAGAAAGAGAAAGATTAACATTTGTGGTTGTATCTTGTATAAAGTCTCTAGAAGGCTTGACAATAATGCCACCATTCACATATGACCACTATGAAAAAATGAAAAAGTGGGAAACAACTTTCCAAGAGAAAGGTAGAAGAAATTAGAGTGAGATGTCTTGAAAATCAATGATGCACTCTAATGATGTATTTTCAAATTGCTATTAAGAAATATACTCTTAATTATTCTCCTACATTATCTAAAAATTATCCTCAATTATTATAAAGAAATAAATTAGTAGATTATATTAGGAAATCATGTTAACTTTTGGTTCAATATGTATCAATAATTAAAATCATATCATATTGTGATACCCATATTTTCATTTGTTTAAATAAAAATAAGTTAGGCATATTCATACATACTATTCCACACTAAGTAACAAGAAAATTTACAAATGATTAATGCAACATGATTACCTCATTATTTATTATTTCTTATGATTGTTAAAATTATTTTACTAAAATTTCATCATAATAAGTCAATTCATATCTTTTTAAAGTGACTTTACTAATTGTGTCCTATAATGTATTAGTAAACATTATTGATTTCAAATTTATTTTTCCACTAATCATCTATACTTTTCTTTCGATTATTTCTATATACTAATGTTTGTTTAAAAGTTTGCAACATAACATTCAAGCTATGGATGCCTCAGATAGAGAGTCACAAATTATTGTTACGATCCCAACTACTTATATGGCCTTGAATGATTTATATGAAACTAATGTGGACAAATGTGCACAAATAATTGTAGAGTCATGCATGAATATGATCAAAGTTGTTGAGAACATTGCATTATCCATTGACTATGTTGAAGAACTGCAAATATTGAATATGGAAGATGTTGCAAAATTTGTGCATGAGACATCTACAAAAGTAGATGCATTTATGTTGATGCTGAAAGAAGTCTGTCACGATCATTTATCAAATAAAGGTCACAATGCCCTCTTGATTATTGAAGAATATGTCATTTACTTGAATAATTATGGAGAACTATTATATATATATTTCATTCTTATCTTGGCTTTGATACTTCTTACTTCATCTAAATATTTCCCCTGTCATCTATGTAATTTTGATGAACAATAAGAAAAACATAAATTGTTTTTGATATTGAAGTGATGTCTACTACTATAATTACAAGGTTTTACAACATCTTTTGTTCAACTCTTTATTTATAATATTAATGGATTTCAAAAATGTGTCACAAAAAGGATGCTTTTAATTACAATGGACATGTCATAGATATGTGAGGCACTCAATTTTATCTCAAATCCATATGCTAATTCTAACAACAATCCTAACCCTAACGATAATATTCATCTTAAGTGTAACCATTATTCCAATAACATTAACACAAATCATAAAATTTAATTAAACCTACCATAATACTAACATCATGTGAGGCCTCACCCCAAACCTATCATAGATTTTCCATTTATCATTGTGATAGACCTAGTAATTGTCTTAAGGTTTTGATGAATTAAGAGATTTTACCCTTTTGACATGGATTTGATTACATTAGATGATGATACTTTATATTTTATAGTACACTTTCCATATTCACGATGTTGAACTTAAGATACATTTGATAGAATTATTTAGAACAAAAGAGAGGGGGGGTGAATCAGTTGTTCTCAGGTCTAGATGTACCAATTGACCTTTCTAGCACTTCAACAATCTCAGATCTAATCACCAATAAAACTTGGTTTCTATAACATATATCAAAAACATATAACATGCAGTCCACTATCCAAAAGTAATTAACTTGCAGAATATAACAACATTCATATCAAAATATTCACACAAGTATAACACCAGGATTTATAATGGAAACCCAACTTGGGAAAATCTACTTTGTAACATACTACTGATATTTCACTCTTCTAAAGTGAGCTCTATGAAAATCCAACCTTGTTAAAGGCTTACAAACACACTGCTAGGTGTGACCCTATTAAAGGATTTAAACACTTTGTCAAAAGTGACTTGGTTAAAGGATTTAAGTACATTTCATTAGAATTCCAGCTTGATTAAAGGATTTATACAATGTCTGTTAGGTCAACCTTGAGTAAAGGATTTAGACTGATACAATGGTTAGAAAGTAACAGTAGTTTTTGATCTGAAAAACATACAACTCACTTTGAAAATACAGATCCACTTCGCACATATATGTTGATTTACTAAATGACCTTCATTTCTATCTCCATCACTGATCTACTCAAAATTCATTTCAAGCAATCACAACTTTGTTCAACTCCTTCACAATTTCACCTTTAGCCTTCTGCTTAGACTTATCAATCAATAACATCAACAACTTCAGCCCATGTTGTAACCTCACAATTAGGTTTTCCTTTACACCTCTTTGATTAGGTAGATCCAACTTTTGCTACTTAATCTCCTCTATAGGTCTTAGGTTTAGGTTAGATTCATCAAATCCTTCCAATATTATGTTCTTAATCCTTCCTTCTAGATACATCTCCAAACTTCTCATTGAATCCATAATAAAAATATTTACCATGCATTAAATGCTCCATACAATTCATTAATAAAGTCAACATGATTTACATATCCCAAGAATTCAACTATGTCAGCTGGGAATCTCAATTCTTTCTTCAAATGTAAATTACTGACACTCATTCAATACCATGTTCTTCTCCTGGGTCATCATTGTGTGTCTTGATCATCTCTACAAACTGTCTTCCTTGGCTAACATTGTCTTTGCTCGGTAATTTCCTGGCACTTGGCATAAACTGATGTTTGGTCAACACTAAATATACTCGGCATATACTAGCACTCAGTCAACACTAACAACACTCGACTTAAACTAGATTTATTTACTTTTGCTTGGTTCAGCCTATCTTTCATAGATAAACAATACATTATCTTATCAATGTGCCAACTAATCAAGTACCCATTGAAGTACCAAATAACTAAACCTTTCCTTAGGTTCTCTTGTTATCTCCTTTCCCTAATCCTCTTCATCAATCAATAGATATGTTACTATCCTAGATAACAAGTGTCTTACTAGTTAATATTTTACATCAATGATAATATAACAATTATTTCAATTGTAGTTTCCAACAATCTCCCTCTTTGGCATTGATGAAAACACCACATGAATAACACATGATTTAGTAAACAATCCAAAAAATTTATCTGTGCATCAGAAAGTTTTATAATATTGTTAGCTTCATTTTGATTCACAACATCTTTGCCTTGCCTAACCGCATACATAGTTACTCCCTCTGAATCTTTCTAGTTAACCGACTGTCTCTGAATCTCTCCCTCAGGTTCAATGAATCATCTCTATGTTTTCTTCAAAATCTCTCCCTCTTTGAAAACAATGCCAAAGTAGTATCTATCAATTACATCTAGCACATGTAGATGTCTTCATGTCAGTTTAGTATGTTGTATTTCTCCCTCTCTCATCTTACTTATGAATGATTATCATCTCTTCTTTACTTCTCACAACTCTAGGCAACTCCTAAAGTGTGACCATTTCTACATCAATTTGTCAGATATTATGTGTAGCACATTTGATGCAGTGCTCCTAGTTGACTAGGTAGCCTTAGTTAGGGGAATCACCCCTAGTTTAACTCTAAGATATTCATGACCATCCTTAGGTAAAGCTTTTGTGAATATGTTTTCTAGTTGTTCCTTTGTATTCACATATTCTATTCTCACTTCTTTATCTTGTACCAAATCTCTCAAGTAATGATACTTGATAGCAATATGCTTAGTCTTTGTGTGCATCACTAGATTCTTTGATATATTGATAGCACATGTGTTATCATAGAAAATAACAACTAGCTTAGTCATTTCCTCTTTCATTCCTTTTAACAATTGCTTGATCCACATCAAATTTGAACAATTCACTGCAACTATTACATACTCAAATTCTGTTGTAGATTGGGAAATGTAGTTTTGTTTCTTGCTAGTCTAGGAGACTAATCTCTTTCCTAGAAAGAATGCTCCACCACTTGTAATTTTTCTATCATCAACATTTCCAGTCCAATCTGCATCAGTATAGACTCTCAATTAAAATTTCTCATTCTTCTTGTAGTACAATCCATAATCCTCTGTCCCTTTCAGATATCTCAGTATTCTCTCCACTACCATCATATGATTTTCCTTAGGATTGGCAAAAAATATTTCCACAATCCAAACTTCTAGGGCTATATTTGGTATGTTGTGGACAACATATTGTAGTTTTCCAATCATAGATCTATACAGGGTTTTATTCACTTCAACAGTATCATCAGTTTTAGATAGTTTCTATCCAGTAGCCATAGGAGTACTTACTGGTCTGAAATCCTCCATACGAAAAGTTTTCAATATCTCTTTAATATATTTAGTTTGGGTAATAAAGATACCTTTCTCCATCTAATAAACTAGTAAACCAACAAAGAATTTTACCTCACCAAACATAGACATTTCAAACTTAGTTTGTGTCTCATTTAAAAATTTCTGACATAGGGGATCTTGTCCTCCAAATATGATATCATCAACAAAAATTTCAGCTAACAAAATCCATTCACCTTCTTCATTTTTCATATACAAATTGTTGTTGTCATTTATTCTTGCAAATCCAATCTTTATCAAATAATTGTGCAATCTCTCATATCATGCTCAGGGGGCTTGTTTAAATCCATACATCACCTTGTTCAGCTTGCAAACCATATTTTTCTAGCTTGGGTCAACAAATCCTTTAGGTTGCTCAATGTATACTTCTTCTAATATTGCATTCAGAAATCCATATTTGACATCCTTGTATCAAATTTTCCATTCCTATTGTCTTTTAGTATATAGCATTTACTCCCAAAGATTCTAAAATACTTCACATTAGGTGCATAAGCATGCCATAACCATACATCATCAAATTGTGCAAACAAACATATTTCTTTAGATAGGTCTAGATAGAACAAGTTACCTCTTGTCTATTCTCCACTTCCAATTAGTTCACTAGTGGCATCAAATATTTTAGCCTTCCTATGATAAAATTCCACTTCGTAACCAATATTGTTCAATTGTGCAACACTTAGAAAATTATAGTTAAGACCTTCAACCCAATAAGCATTTTTCACATGCGATCTTATCAGTCAACTTAATTGACCCTCTACCTCTCATAGGACATGGTGCATCATTACCAAACTTAACACTTCTACCTTTGTAAAGATCTAGAGGGTTTAAAATTTACTTTTATCACCATTCATGTGATGTGAGAAACCACTATCCATAATCCATTTATCATCCTTACTCACATAAGAAATGAATGCAATTTTCTCATCTTCATCAGAATCATCTTTCATAGCAACATAAACTACTTCAATATCACATTCATCAGATTTACTAGTGTCACTGTTAGTTTCCTCTTCATCAATATAACAAGATTTCTTACCTTTGTCCTTATAGTCTTTGTACCTTCAGTGATCTCTATCATTTCTCTTGTCCTTGTACTTTCTTTCCCTTCTCTCATCATCGTCAGTCCTATCAAAGCATCTTGCTGCAATATGGGCAACTTTGTTACAAGAAAAATATATTATAGGAAATTTACCTTTATATTTTCCTTTTCCTCTTCGTAGTCTTCTAGCCATGAGTGCTTCAAGATGATCTAGTTTCTCATCAGAAGTGTCACTTTCACTGTCACTATCACTATCACTTTTCACACATTTTTCTTTTTCCCTCTTAGAATTATGTAAAAACATTTGTGACTTGAATGCAGATTCAACATTAGGATCAATGTAGTTATCGTAGTTAGATAGCTCAAAAGTAGTAAGCTTACCAACAAGACTTTCCAGAGTTAGAACATTACCAGGGTTACATCTTGATTCTTGAATTGCAAAAATTCTGATAGCATAAATAGGAAGAAAAGTTCTTAATACCTTACTAATAAAAATATCATCATCAATGATTCCATTAGCTCCTCTAATAGAATTCACTATCTCCTTAATTCTACCACAATACTGAGCAATATTTTCACATTCTTGCATTTTCATTTCATCAAACTTACCTCTCTAACTTTCAGATTTTTCTCTCAGTACATTAGTATCTCCACCATATGATGTAGCCCAAATCCTTCAAACAAATGGTAATTCAGAAAATGCACAACACAAAGTTTTAGAATGCTATATTCTTCTTTAAACTTCTCCAACTCTACTATGCCTCTACAATGAAAGAAAACAACTCCTTATTACAAATTCAAAAATCACCATATTTGGAAAATTTTTAGAAAAAATAGATTTTTTCATTTCTGGTAACTTTCAGAACCCATCCTAAAAATCTAGATTTTTCCCAAGAAAATCCCCCAACTAAGGCAAGATGAATTTCCAACTAACCTATGAAATCAGAAACATGATTTTAGATTTATTACAAAAACCAACATTCTAAAAACTAGAAAAAAACATGAAAAACCAATTTCGGAGGCCAAGATGAAAAAAACATGAAAAATCCACATTTGAGTCAAAATTTATGACCCCCGGAAGTAAATTTTGACCAAAACCCACATTTGAGTTAACTGCATTGATCCTTGGATGCTCCTACATCACCATAGATACTTGCAAGAGTATCCCACATTTGCTTTGTCATAGTGCAGTCTTTGATATCTTTAAATTCAGGATAGCTTAAGGTAGATGCAATCTCCAACATGGCTTGATTATGTTCTTGTTTTTATTTCATCTCCTCGACAATCAAAGGTGCAATAGGTATAACATAGTCATGTTCCACATGGTACTTCGCCGAATCACCAATACTAGCTAGATGCAGTTTTATCAGACTTTTCCATGCAGGGAAGTTCTCTTTGTTCAACTTCAGTACCTCCTTTTTATACATCTTGATCATTAGCTTCAAGTACCTTTAAAATTTTCTCTATAAGCACCAAAAACTCTGATACCAATTGTTAGAATTATTTAGAACAATAGAGAGGGGGGGTGAATCAGTTGTTCTTAGGTCCAGATGTACCAATTGAACTTTCTAGCACTTCAACAATCTCATATCTAATCACCAATAAAAATTGGTCTCTATAACATATATTAGAAACATATAACATACAGTCCACTATCCAAAATTAATTAACTTGTAGAATATAACAACATTCATATCAAAACATTCACACAAGTATAACACCGGGATTTATAGTGGAAACCCAACTTGGGAAAAACCACTTTGTAACATGTTACTGATATTTCACTCTTCTAAAGTGAGCTATGTGAAAATCCAACCTTGTTAAAGGCTTACAAACACACTGCTAGGTGTGACCCTATTAAAGGATTTAAAAAATTTGTCAAAAGTGACCTGGTTAAAGGATTTAAGTACATTCCATTATAATGCCACCTTGATTAAAAGATTTATACAATGACTATTAGGTCAACTTTTATTAAAGGATTTAGACTGATACAATGGTTAAAAAGTAGCAGTAGTTTTTGATCTAAAAAATATACAACTCACTTTGCAAATACAGATCCACTTTGTACATATATGTTGATTTACTAACTAAACTTCATTTCCATCTCCATCACTAATTTTCTTGGAATTATCTTCAAGCAATCACAACTCTGTTCAGCTCCTTCACAATTTCACCTTTAGCCTTCTACTTAGACTTATCAGTCAATAATATCAACAACTTTAGCCCATACTGTAACCTCATAATTAGGTTTTCCTTTATACCTCTTTGATTAGGTAGATCCATCTTTTGCCACTTAATCTCCTCTATAGATCTTAGGTTTAGGTCAAATTTGTCAAATCGTACCAACATTATGTTCTTCATCCTTCCTTCTAGATACATCTCCAAACTTCTCATTAAATCCATAATAAATTTTTTTACCATGCATTAAATGCTCCATACAATTCATTAATAAAGTCAACATGATTTACATATCCCAATAATTCAACTATGTCGGTTGGGAATCTCAATTCTTTCTTCAAATATAAATTACTAACACTCGGTCAATACCATGTTCTTCTCCTCATTCATCACTATGTGTCTCAGTCATCTCTACAAACCGTCTTCCTCGGCTAACACTGTCTTTTCTTGGTAATTTCCTTTCACTCGACATAAAATGATGTTCGGTCAACACTGAATATACTTGGCATATACTGGCACTCGGTCGACACTAACATCACTTGGCTTAAACTATATTTCTTCACTTTTTCTCAGTTAAGCCTACCTTTCAATATTTATTCTTACTTAGATAAACAATACATTATCTTATCAATGTGCTAACTAATCAAGTACCTATTGAAGTATCAAATAACTCAATCTTTTCTTAGGCTCTCTTGTTATCTCCTTTCCCTAATCCTCTTCATCAATCAATAGATATGGTACTATCCTAGATAGCAACTATCTTACCAATTAAGGTTTGACATCAATGACAATATAACAATTGTTTCAATTGCAGTTTCCAACAACATTATGACTGACATTATGATGATTGATTTAGATGAATACTGAGATGTTGCAAATTGGGTATATATGTCAATATGAGATGTTTAGGAAGGTGATAGTCAAGATTTGAATTATGATGAGTTGTGAATTTCATTGAAGGTTAAAGGTTAGGTGATAAAATAAATTGTTGAATTTCAGGACATTAATAGGGTTATTACTTGATGATTTGGTTACTTTATTGTATGTCATTTGGATGATTTTAGAATTGATAAAATTAATGCTTATGTAATTTAGATAAAACTACATTATGATTGATATAGATTAGGAATGATTAGTGTGACATGTGAGTTAACGAGATCATATTCTTTGATTCAGTTTGTGTATGTTCATTTGTAAGTGTAATCACCTAAAATTGGGCTATTAGAACATTATGCCCTATTTTCCCTAGTTTGGAATAATACCATGATTATGTTAATTTGATATTTGATTATTAGCATAAATCCCAAAAATTCAATAAAACCAATCAAATCTCTAATCAAGCATTTACTACCAAGGTTTCAAGCAAAAATGAAAACAATTAACTCTAGGCCTATTTAATTAATTCAATCCCACCAAATGCATGGCTACAGTTATTAATTAAAAGAAAATCATAAATACCTCTTAAATCAAACAAACACAACAAACATACCCTAATGATTAAGGGGCTCACATGGATCAAGGATCAAGCATGAGTGCATCTCAACCACTCACAGATGCATCTCAACTATTCAATTCCTCCTACAATCTATAAAAGAGAATTTTCAAAGGCTCGCTCTTCCTTCTTGAAAATTGGATTTTAGCTTCTCAATGTTTGGAATTCTAGCTTATGGATACTTTGAGGCTTCTTAATCTTTGGATTATGAACTCTCTTGCTTAAGGCTTTGAATTTGATAGTTGTTTTTCATGTTTTCATGCTTAGATTCATGCTTTAGCTAATTAGAGAACACTTCAATTTGGATTAAAATGGAAAGAATTTATGGTTTCATGCCTAATTTGGAAGTATTTTCTAGATTTAGCTTGATTTCATGCATTTACTCTTGAATCTCTCATTTTAGTGTAGATTGTCATTGTTTAAGGGTCAAATCTGAGAGCTAACACCCTTATTCCATACTCACATTAACTAGAGAGCAATATGATGCTTTTACTTGTTAGTTTCTTTAATTACATGCTTATTTTCTCTAACAAGTGATGTTATTATCCTATTGAAGTGTTGTGTTGTAGGCCTTAAACTCACACACACATTTCTAGCACCCACCATGGGGCATAGCCCCAGATTTCATATTTTTCAAGCTTTTAAAACTAATTTTTGCCGTATTTTTCTTGCCAGAGGATCGCATTTGGTAAACACAGTTGCACACAGTATTTCCTAGATTGCACTTGGTAGTCCCACCATTTCCTGGATCGCATCTAGGAAGAATCTCGCATCTGGTAAATCAAAGGATCGCATCCTATGATCTGTGTTGTATATGGGAAATAGGGTCACTTTCGGGAAATAGGATCGCATTTGGAGGAATTTGGGATCGCATCTAGGGGATTTCATTGCACTCTTGATTTTTCTGACCCCAGACAATTTTCTTGTTGATTTTTTTGGTTTTTAATAGCCTGACTGTGGTTTCCAAGTCCAAAAATAGAAACCCAAATACTAACAATTGTTTATAATTTGCTTTCAAAGGATAAAATGAACCTAATGCATTTTTTTTTAAGAACTTAAATACAATTTAATTTCACCTTGTAAACCAATTAGAGGAATATGCTCTTTTCCCCTTGAGGGAAAATTAGAAACTCAAAAGTTGGTTTACACCTTGGAGTTAAATTGAGGAATGAATACTAACAATGGCATATTTAATTTTCCTTAAACCATTATGTTTGGATTTTGGATTTCTAACAAGCTAACAAGATAATGGGTGAACTTGATGTTGTTGTTTGATTTTGAAAAGCCTAACGGTGGTTTGCATGTCATTTTCCCAAGACAAAATTGAAAGACTACTAATGCTTGTCATATAGGTTGCCTCTAAAGAAAATTCAAAACAAAACTTCATGATTGGATTTTCTAGGAACATTAAAACAATTTGAGATCAAGTTACAAATCAATTAGAGGATTATGCTCTTTTCCCCTTGAGGGAAAATCAGAAACTCAAACATTGGCTTGTTATTTGGCATCAAATTGGAGTAATTGAATCTTAAATATGCATGATGTGAACATATGCCTTCATTAAAAACCTTATGTTAGATGCTACCTAGATCACCCCCAAAAGGTTGTTATCACTTGTGTGAGGAAAATAGTAATTACCCCAAGACATTCACCATATCAAGCCCCCATTAATATTACTACTCAAATAATATGGGCTCCAATATCTATTGCATGTTATTGGACTGCCATATTTTGAGGAGTCTTTGGGTGTGTTCCTACGTCAGTGAACAAGTGGTTTCAATCTCTACCTAGTATAAGGCAGGTTAGGTGTGTCTGATTAAAATGATTGATTGGTGTGTCTTAAATAAAAATTTAGATAATCACCCCCAAATGAACAAGCATGCAACATTTTCAAGCATTTACAAACACCTAACAGTCACTGGAATCTGACAGACATGACACATTTTTCAGAAAACACTGAAATTGCAAAATTCATGTCATCATAAGATTGCATCCTAGGTTCCTAAGCCACATCTTGCATCCAAAGTCACATTTGTTCAAACTTGGATCACATTTAGTGGTCACATCATTTCCTGAGTCGCATCTGGTGCACATTGCATTTCCTGAGTCACATATGGTATTTCCTGAGTCACATCTAGGGTTCCAAATTGTTTGCTAGTCACTGTATAGGATCACATCCGAGATAGAGAGTACTTCTGTACATTCCAAAACAAAAAAATTTCACATTTTCAAATACCCATTTGGCCCATTAGTAAGTTCCTATTGCCAAAACATAGTCATCTGATATTCGGAGAGAGTCATTTATGAAAGTCTTGTTACCTTGCCTAGTCCAAATCTGCATTGTCCAATTGTGGAGTCAGTTTATCTAATCAGCTACACTTAAGTTATCAGCTCATAAACATGACACTTTGACACCCTTTGATGTTGAAACTTTCACATTATCAGACCCACTTATCTTTTGGTTCCCAACTCATAAACATGGCACTCTAACACCCTTTGACGTTGGATCCATAAAACAACATTTCAAACCCACTATTGCATCCTTGGACTCACAATCAGACATTGCAAACAATTAGACCCACTTTAAACACAAGACATTCATTGGTCACTCAATCCGGTTCTCATGGTCATTACAAGGCACAAAGCCTACCATTTTGGAAAGAACTCATTTGCAAACAAAGTGCAATTGCACACATTTGAAATAGGGAGACCTCAAGAATCAATCCCCTATTTGGTACTACACCAAGCACTACTCATATAGTGACACCCAAACAAATAAACATGAATAACCAGGAAGATTACCAATGGGATGAAAGATCCCATGACCAAGATAACCAAGAAGAACATGATAAACAAAAAGAAGAAATACAATACCATGAAACATATCATGATGATGATGACAATGATGACAAAGATCCCAGGGAAAAAGAATACCAAAAAGCTATAAACAACAAACGATTCAACAAAATCCTTGAAAGGACTTTGGAGGAAAACAAGGAAAAATACTTCCTAGAACTTGCTTCACGAGGTGTGAAGTTACCAAAGGATTATGATGTGAGTCAACTCAAGCAAAAGGAAGGCCTTAGTCCTTTATCAATTCTAACAAGGCAATTAACAGCTTTGTGAACATAAATCCAAGAACTCAAAAAAGAAAAGGACAAACCAAAACAATCATATTCCTTGGAACACATATGTCCTTTCCCTTTTAACAAGGGACTCAAGATGATTCCATTTCCTAAGAATGTCACAATACCAAAGTATGACAAATACATGGGAGATTCTAACCCTCAAGATCATGTGAGGGATTTTTGCACAACTAGTATGGAGTTCATGCATGAAAAAACATATCTCATGAGGCTATGTCCATGAAGCCTAGGTGGACAAGCTATGGATTGGTTTTCCAAATTACCCATAGGAATCAAAACATTTGATGAACTAGTGCAAAAATTCATACAACAATACTCCTACAATATCCAACACACAGTCACAATGTTGGATCTATGCGACACCAAACAAAAAATGGGAGAATCATTCTTGAGTTTCCTATAAAGATGGAGAAAAATATTTGCATGATATGCTAGGAAGATACCTAAAAATGAAAAGATGGATATCTTCATTAACAACTTGGTTCCTGAAATGAACTTTCCTATACAATTGCAAGGACTCCCAAGTTTTGATAAAATGATAGACAGTGTAATCAAGATTGAGGAGGTTTTGATTAAGAAAGGTGAAATCTCCACCCACAAAGAGAATAAAGACAAATATTATTCCTCCAAGGATAAATACAAGTATGGAAACAAGAACAACAAGAATATGGTTTGTTGGTAATATTTTCAAAATTTTCAAGAATGCATTTCTTCTTGGTTCTTTGGTAGTTTTCCAGGTCTTTGTGTTTTTCTCCTGTAAGTTTCATATCCAAAATGCCAAATTTGTGTTCCAAATGTTGAAAACCCTAGGCACTAGGTTAAAATGCTTGTGAAAATCTAAAAAACCCTACAAGAGCTTGACCGAGTTCTAATTTGCCGTTACTTTTTCCAAATGACTTAAGTGATCCTTTAAGCATGTGTGCTTTATATTACCGCTTAGTCACCTGGTCTCAAAACACATTCAATATATTCCTTTTAGTTTGGCGATTTAGCAAATGTGCTTTATCGTGCAATCTCTATAAGTCTAGAGAATATTCCCTTTTATCATGAGAAGCAATGGATGTTTATAATCACCAAGTCTCCAAGTAATCTTTGTGAGGTCCAGCAACTACTATTGGTAAATATTTCAGAGTTGAACTATAGTCGCTAAATCTCTACATGCGAAAGACATGCAATCGGGTAATCTCTTTATGGAATAATGAAGTAACCAAAGTTTCAGCGATAAGGAGACTCACTGATTGGTCGCTGAGTATCTCAATAAAGGATAGCGGTTATGTTTCTTTTCAATCTCATAATCTCCAAATTCTCTGGTAGTTATGAAAATCATCCAGCGATCTAGCGATAATGATAGTCGTGTGTTCTTAGATTCCCGGTGGTTATGTTCTAAAAACTCAGTGATCCAGCAACATGCTTATCTCCTAATCTCACAATGAAGTAGTTAAGGCGTAGTAAATCTAGTGACTCAGTGATAACCGTAAGATGAAGGAATAATCAACGGTCAGCATTATATCTCACAGTTTGACCGAGGTTAAGAAAAGTACCTAGCAACTTGGTGAATAAAGGGTTTGGGTAGTCTCTGAATGTAACCAGGGTAAAGAGAAATATTAAGCGACTGTAAGATGTCTTCAGTCATGTGATCGCTAGAAGAACATGGGTTAGGGAAAAGGTTTTCAAAGAGTAGATCTGAGCCATTGATGTGCTTGAAATCAGGTAGTGGTCACATTATCTCAGGATTAAACCATGAGTTAAGAAATCTTGCAGTGACTGTGAGAAGTGTTTTCTCACCCAGTCTCTAAAGTAAAATCAGGTTAAGAGAATCATCTAGCAACTAGAAGTTAAACTTAGTCGTGAAATCTCAAGATGACTAAAGGTTAAGTGTCAGCCGAGGATTAAAAGGTCAAAAAGGGTATAAATCTATTTGCTGGAATTGATGACGTGTTCACTCTCAATTGGTTGCAGAATAAAATAAAGGGTTAACAGTTTCTCAGTAAATATTAGATAGACTATAGTCGCTAAATCGCCAGAGAGAATGAATCAAATATTTCTGCTATATTCACCAAGTCTCCAAATATGCTTAGTCTCCAAATCTCCAGAGAAAGTCAAAGTCAGAATGAAAATGCAAAGATTGCATGACTACCGTTGATTTTGTTCCTTATAAGTATAGATCTAACGGTTGTCTCTCAATTGCTAGATAATAGTGATGTAATCCAAAAGATACCGAGACTCAGTGACTACCATCAGATTAAGATCCTGTGGTTGTCATGTAATCACATGAAGAAATGAGAAATTGAACAAATATCTAGTGATCAAGAGACTTTTCTTATAGTCTCTAGGTCTCTAGATGGTTGAAGTCAGGCAATCTCCATAAGAAGTTTGAAAAGTCAACAAGTTCTGGTGATCAAGAGACTTGCACTATAGTCGCTAAGTCTCGTAATAAGAAAATAAGGAAATAATACTTATGAAAGACTATAATCACCAGATCTCAGAATGAAAAATGTTGTTTGATACAGTCACCAGATCGTGAGATAAAATTATCAAAGACTAAAACATTTAGTGACTATGATTTTTGACTATAGTCACCAGGTCTCTAAAAGTTATTTCATAAGTATAACAATTAAAGATTTCCCTTTAGTCGCTTAATCTCTGAATAAAATGAAAAGCACCAAATCTTTCAGCGATTATGGTTGGCTTGGTAGTTGCTAGGTCACCAGAAATTAAATTTGATTACATATCATTGTCTTATCCCATGACTAGTGAATTAAAGTTCAGGGCATGCCAAGTAATGGTGGAAGTGATAGGATTTACAAAATTCAAGATCTCAAAAGGGCAAGTTGCATTCATTTCTCCAACATAAATATAGCTGACTATCAATCATTGCCAAATTAACAAGTATTCTAGAGAGCTAAAGCTGAAGTACGAGAGATTTTGAGATTTTTGTAGTCAGAGGATTTACAGTCTTAGAATTCTTAGAAGAATTTGCTTTGCAGTCAGAATGAGTCAACCATCAACCAGTGGGGCTTCTACCAGCAGGGGTTCCAAGGAGAAGGAAAAATAAAGTTACTCTGATGAATTTGTCACCTTGCTACCAGGATCATCACAAAATAAAAAGGTTAGTGATGAAGGTTTCATTGAAAATTTGAGCTATTTAAGAGATGCCAGGATGCCTAAAAGTTCCAGAATGTTTTTGTTTAGATATTTCTATAAAAATGTTGAAAGTCCAATTCTTGTGTCAAACCGTTGGACATCAGGACTAGCCATGTTGATAGTTCCAGATGTTTTCTTGGATGTTGATTTGATAATTGCATTGGCAAGTTGTTATGACCCCTTGTCTAGAACAATAAGAAAACATGATGGTTTAGCCCTAGTTACATTAGATAGGAGCTCTTTCATGAGGGATTTTGGTATTAATATCCCCATGGCCATAGAAATTAACCTACAAGCCCTAGCCAATAGGTATACTCAGGAATTTGTCCTTGTATCCAAGGAGATTCAAAGCCACATTCACCAAGGCAATAGGAATTACATTGCACCAGTGGCTGGATCAACCCCTTACTTCTACAAAGATTTGGCTTTTTATGTAAAGTATATTACATATGGTTTTTGTAGAGTACTTGCAGTAGATGGTGGGGTAGATAGGATTACATCTGACCTTTTGATGATGGTATTGGACTCACAACACATGCATACCAACAAAGGCTATGACTACATTGGGTATGCCATTGATAAAATGCACAGGGGATTGTAGGCAATAAGAAATAGGGAAGATTCCCCTACATTTTTGCATTACTCATTGTTAATGCACCTCATTTTGTTCTACAATTACAACTTTATGAATCTAGAGAACTTACATACTCATATGATGTGGAAGGGTCAACCCAATCTAGTACAGTTTTGGATAGGAGCTTGGATCCCTACTTGCCCTAATTGTGATTTTTGTACTTTTCAAAATTGGATGGTGAGACCAATCATACTCGAACTAGGGTTAGATGTTTGCAAGCTTCCAGTAAAGGCTCTACAATTGCTAAGACCTTGTCAATTTATTGACAAATGGCCTAAAGGACACAACTGAGGGGACTTTTACTATGAAGGGACACACACCATAATAAGAGTTTATGGGTGTCCCCAACCACCTCATATACTACCATTCTTTTTTCCACCAAGGGTTGCTTTCCTAGAGATTATTTGGAAACTAATATTAACTGATAAAGAGCATCTGGCCTCCCTCAGAAAGGGTACATTTACCCCCAGGTACATTTCTATATGCAACTTCACAATTGGGAAGAATGCATTTGTTAGGTTAAATGATTGGCTGGGTCAATTCAAAATGAATGTTGCAGCACCTAGATATGTTGATACAGAGGGTTTCATAGTTATGGCTAGAAAGTACTACACTCCTACCATTCCTATAAATAAGAGACATGAGGAGTATCCTGAAGAGGATCTTATCAAGAACATCATTGAAGAGGATGTGATAGAAAAAAGAATATATCAACTCAATGAGTTCATGAGGTTTGAGAAGCAATTGAAAGTACAAGGGATTCCCTTTGGAGGCTTCTATCCCACTATGCCTTAATTAAAAAGATTGGAGATGATGATGGATAATTACCAAACATTGGTAAACTCTATTGAAGACCAAATTGATTATAATAATAGAGAAAAGGAGAAGCATTCAGAATCTGATTATGAAGATAGTGATGGAGGTTACCTAATCTACAACCCTCCTACTATGGAACAATAATCTCCTTTTGGTCAACAAGGAGTGGAAAATATAATAATGGACTTGACAGAGCATCCTAGCTCTGAAGACACCAGTGAGCCTCCTCAAAAGAAGTAGAAGCTGCAAGTAGGAGAATCTTCACGAGCTAAGGTCAAAGAAAAGAAGGGAGATAGAGTGAAAGCTTTATTTCTAGGAGATAGAGACCATGATCATCGGCTTAGGTAGAGGATTAGAGAGGAAAAAATAAAATAGAAAGCAGTGACAAAAGTAGTTGAGTTACCTTTGGTCTTAGGTCAAGATGAAAGGATGCTTGAATAGAATGCCTTCTTGAAGGATGACAATTTTATCAAGTGAAATGAATTTAAGGACATCCTTTTATGGCACAAACAACAATAGGTAGCTTCCAATGTTCAAATCAAAGAAGATGGCTAGATACCTCATGAAGCCATCCAAGCCTTGAGGGATTATGATCCTAAATATGAAACCATAACCCCAGAAGAAGCTAGGCAATTAGTAAAAGCCAGTAACATGCTGCTTGTACCTAAGTGGAATTTGGCCTCAACTTTTATAATTGACCAAATCAGAAAGCAAGATAACATAAATCTAACTTTAGAAACCCAAGTAGGTGATTTGAATGGAGGGTTTGGGTACAACCCTAAAAATAAGGCATTGGCTATGTGGAGCCTATATCCAAAAGATCAAAAGCCTTCCCTATTGAACATCCAAGAGAAGATGGATGGTGATAAGATGATATGGTCAATTCACAATACTGGAGATCTTGAAATCTCACAGGTGCTGACTCATTTTGCCAAACTAAATGAAGATAAAACCAAACAATTATCAGAGAGGCATCAAAATATTTTCAATGATTACAGTGCATTAGTGAAAGATAGAGAGATTTTGATAATGAATGGAAAAGAACTAGAAAAGTGTGTAGAGAACTTGCAGTTGCAAATTTCAAACATGCCTAAAGTTTCCCCTACGCCACTAGAGAAGCCTACACTACCAGAGGTACAAGGTGTAACTGAAGAAGAAGTTTCTTCTATAGAAGAAAGGATGAACAAGGAAAAGACTAAGAGTATAGTAGAGTCCTTGTTGAAAATCTTGCAGCATAGGATAGAAGTTTTGAAGGATAAGGTAGAGGGAGTTTATACTACATATAATAAATTGCCTAGTTTACAAAGTGAAGTAAACAATTTTGTTTCTATTTCAAGTACCTATCATACAACTTGTTCCACAAGGGAGTCATTGTTTGAGAGACTAGCAACATTACAATCTCTAAGGAGTGACATCCCAGATGTAGTATTACAAATGGGAACTGAAATTGCAAAAATTGGTGTTGTTTCCTCTTTCTTCAAGGGCAAGGCAAATCAAGTGGAGGAAAAAATAGAAATGTTTGGACCTGATTTCAATAGGTTCATTCCTCAAATCAGAATAGAGGAGGGAGAAATAAAGAACTTGGATACATGGAGGTCAAATTTTGATCTCTTACTACCTAAGAAAGAGGCTTTTCTTAAAGATAAAAATGATGTTGATCGAGATCATTTTAACATAGTTTTGGATGAAGCTATTAGGGTAGAAATGGACATCAGCAAGTTCACCACAGATGTAAAATAAATTGCTAATGCAAGATGGGAAAGACAAAATAAGAAATTGCAGAGCATTCAACAATTCCCATGGCCAACAGAAAATCAGGTTACTACATTGGACAACATGACAAAGCCTAAAATAAGTAGGCCTGCAACAGATGACCTAGATGATTTAGATGATGAATGAGTTCCAGCAGTGCACCTGATCTACGAGCATAGGGAGAGCAATTGATCATACATGGGATGATGTAAGTTAGCTGGTTAGGCAGTCATCATTCATACAACAGACTTTAGCAGTTGTATCTGAATACCTATAGACAAAGGTGCAACTCAAAGTGGAAGTTCAAACTCCAAGAAGAAACAAGATTGGTGCCATTTTCCCTCTTTCTGTTATATGCTTTAAAACTTTTGTATTCTAGTGCAAGTCACTATTAGAGCCACCCGTAGCTTGTTGCATCCTTTTCTCAAGGATCCCAAGGTGGTCTCTCTATATATAGTTGTTTCTATCTCACACCAAGAGGGTGGTGAAATATGTATTGTCATAGGAGTTTATAGATTTAGTCTTTGATTCTTAGGAATCCATTTTTCTTTGAATGTACTGACACTTGAGGTTTATCAATAAAATATACTAAATTACCATGTATATTTCTTATTGTCTTCATGTATGGTTTTGATTTCTCTGTATGTTTAAATTTGTAAGGCATTTTAGACATATCTTTCTACAAGGTAAATAGTGGGGTTGAAATTTGAGTTCCTTTCAAGGGAGGGATAAATCTTGAGTGAGGTCTCTGAGATTTATGTGTTCATACATGAATTAGATGATATGATTTATGCATAAGAAGGTAATTTGCAAGGCATCTTATCTAGGGTTTGGGTGTGTTTGATTTGAGAGATTTTCTGTAGATGTTCATTCATTGACTCTGATGTCGTAGGATTAGGCACTGGTCCATGCTTATTTTGCAGTTTTTTTCACCATCAATCAATTTAAAATGATTTACTTTAAAACTATAGGAGTTATATGATTATATTTGTATCAATTATACAGATCGTAGTTTCGATATTTGAAGAATTCAATCTAGAAAGGTAATACCCACCTGAAGCTTTAAGCTTAAAGAGAAGAAGGACTAAAAATCCTTAATACCTTAGTATTGATTATTGCTAATGCATGTATTGGGACTGCTAGAGTTATAAATCAAAGTTTTTTGATTGAGTTTTGATCATCTACAATTTTAAGTACTAACAAAATTGGTGACTCTACTGGGGAACTAAAATATTTCTGCAATAAGCCTAGTAATAGCTTTGTTGATGGTTTTATTGTTGTATTTGAAGACCAATTTATCAAATTATTTCCTACAAATTTTTGGGTGGCGACTCTAAGCTCTTTGTTACCAGTTGCTGGTAAAAGTTTGAGATTATCCTATCCCAAGAAATATGAGTAGACCTAGGAATACTAGGTCTTATTATAGGGACCATCCAGAAAGCAAGATGGGTGAAGAATTACATACTCCTAATAGAAAGAAATGGTCCTGAAGAGGGGCAGTTAGTAGTAATTCTCCTAGACCATCTCAGGAATACATTCCAATTCCTACCCAAAATGAGATTCCATCTTTTTCGACAAATCTTGAATTCCTTAGAAGAATAGACCCCGAGTCTGTAAGTCCCCCTCAGGAAGATGAATTTGTGGATATTGGTTTCTTCCTTGCGCAAGAAAATTTAAAGCAAGTAGAATATGTTTCTACTGCTGATACTGAATCTTATGATTCTGAGAAGTTGAGAGAAGATGTACTGGCTTTAAGAAGAAAGGATCAGGAACAATTTTTGGAAATCAAGCGAAGGAAAAAGGAGTGGGAACAAGAAATTTATGAATTTCTCATGGAAAAGCAAGATCTCCTTAGAAAGACAAAGAACAATGAGATCCAAGAAGACTGTTTGAAAGATAAGGTCTCTGGTGTAAATAATGAATTATTTGGGGAAGTTCAAGTTTTGAGACAGCAAGTGAATAAAATTAAGCCAAATCCTGAGAAGAATGAGTTTGAGGGTGAGGGCCATGTATTGAGACAGTTGCATCCCTCGGAGATTAGAAGAAATGAGGATCTTAAGAATAAAGGGGTAGATGCATCTAACAAAGGAAACAAAAAAATAGTTGGGATTAGCATAAATGATTCCAAAAAGAATGATGCTAATCCTGCTATAATATCTAAAGCTAACTTGGATCTAGAAAAGGCTAGAAAAGCCAAGGAAGATTTGGCCATTCAGCTAGAAAAGCTAGAATTAGAGGCTACTGTAGATGAGATGAAGAAGAAAATAGCTTTCCTTCATACTACTATGCATACAAATGCTAGTAGTTCAATCACTATTGTCAGTGGGCAAATACCAAATAATCAATCTGCTAGTCCTTTGCCTAACACCCAAGCCTTAGTCTCACATCAAATGACTCAAGGACCACTCCAAAATGTAAGTCATACAATCCCTATGATAGGTAATCTTGCTGGAGATATTGTACAATAGAATACTGGAGGAGGAGCCCAAGCTTCACAAAATTTTCAAAGGAGACCAGTTCATCTAGAGAGATACATGCCACTGTTCTTTGATGGTATTCATGGCCAACCAAATGTCATCCCAACAGAGGTGAGAGACAAAATCCCTAAGTTTACTAGTAATAATGTTATCACATGTGAAGAGCACCTAAAATCTTTTATTGACATAATAAATGATTATGAGATTGAGAATGAAGATGTTGTTATGAAACTTTTTGTTCAGTCATTGATAGAGGATGTTGGGGATTGGTACAGAGGTTTACCTGAAAATAGTATTACCTCATGGGATGAATTTATGAGGAGCTTTAAAGAATAGTATGCTGAACATGTTAACTCTAGTTACATGCTGAATGAATTCAATAATATCAAAAAGCATGTGAATGAAAGTATGTTAGAGTTTAATGGAAGATTCAAAAAGGCTATGTACAAACTCTTCCAAGTTTTAAGATTAGATGACGAAGTTTGCTTGACCACTTACTTCAATGTTGTAGAAGGAAAAATGTCTTATCTCTTAAGGGATAGAAGTCCACATACTTTGAGAGATGCTTTCAAGTTAGCAATAAATATTGAAAGTAATAGGAAAGCATATGGTCAAATGTATAAAAGAGATGAAGGAAGACTATGGAAAGAGACTAGGCCTAACTTTGTGAAATTTTCCAGGGAGGATGACAAAGTTGATAAGTTGGCCAATGCTATAAAAGATTTGTCAAATAGATTTGATAAAGGTGGGAAAAATCCCTAAGATAATAGACCACCTTTTCAGAGGTAGGAAAGATTCCCAAGATTACATGATCAACCATATAAGACAAATTGGAAGGATGGGAAACCTATTTTTGACAACAATGAGCCACAAAAGGGCAGGGATACTCTTGATCCTTTAAAAAGAAGTACAACTCACAATGTGGAAAATATTCCATGGTGTGTAGCCTACAATATGCCTCATTCACATTTTTAGTGTGTTGTTGCTCAAGCTCTAAAGGATGAGCTAGAAGATTCATATGCAGGAGACCATGAAGGCTCTGAAAAGCCTACAGTAAATATGTTCACCACTAAAAAGATGGAAAATTATGCCTCATGAGAGGATGAAGAGATAATAGAAGATGTTGACTCTAAGAGGATAATTCTCTCAGCCTATGAGCAACAAGTATTTTCCCATTCTGATCATGAGGAGCCTGATGTTGAGATTGTTAAAAGTGATATGAATAGACCAGAGGTGGAAGATAATCATTGGAGAAAGCCTAGTAAAGAAGAAATTGAGAATCTAACTGTAGTAGCTATTTCTAAAGCTAGATCCTCATACAACTTGAGAAATAGAAAAGTTGATGTAGATCAAGGAGTTCCCAGGTTAGTCTTTGTCAAGAATGACTCTCAAAATAAAGTCTCTCCTAAACCAGTGGTTTCTACAAGCAAAGATAACAACATCAAAAAATAAAGTGTTGCAGTTCAGAATGATAAGAAGAATGAGGAAAATACACTAGAACAAAGAAATAAGAGGGATGGTGGGAAAAGAAACTTGTCAGATTTTTCTACTGAAGCCCCAAATTTTGACATGAGACATGCTTTTTCTCAAATGAAAGTATCAATCCCTTTATTGGAAATGTTGAAAATAAAGGAGCACAAAGCAGTAGCTTTTTCCTTGATTAATGAGCAAGAGAACTTTCCTATTGTGATAGAAAATAATTTATCAATAGCAAAACCTGAGATAACCAAAGGAGTTTCCAAATTTTGTGTTGGGAGTATTGTAACTCAATAGCCTTCCTCTATTGATCCTTTTTATGTCACTCTAATTGTGAATAATTTATTACTAAATAACTGTATGATAGATTCTGGTGCTGCAGCAACAACGATGCCCTACCATGTAATGATGGAATTAGGACTTCAAGTTGACACTTCTAATGGTAGCTGTTATGCCATGGACAATAGGGTAGTTCCTATAGTAGGGACCTTAGTTGGAATAGAGGTGAAAATTGTTGCATTTCCTAAGGCCACTTATAAAATGGATGTTGTTGTAGTTGATACTAAGCTCCATTATGGTATGCTACTATCTAGACAGTGGGTGGTAGCAATAGGAGGAAAGTTGCAATTAGATTTGTCTTATGCTAAAATTCCCGTGAATGGTATTCAGGTAAAGTTGTACAGAGAACCTCATTCATCAGTTATGATTGAGATGGTAGCCCCTAAGGATTTGAATTGTTTTGTAGATATTGACATGAATAACTTCATGATTGAAGAAGTAGTGCCACAATTAAAAAATATTGACCCAATTATTGATGAGTTTCTCTTGCAACAAGATGGATTATGGTAGCTATACTTTGATGGTGGATTCTCTAAAGAAGGCTCAGGAGTTGGTGTTCTACTAATATCCCCATCAAGTATTACTTTTAAGTACTCCTTTCTATTGACTTTCCAATGCACAAATAACACTACTGAATATGAGGCTTTGATATTGGGATTAGATATTGTAGTAAAACATGGTATAAAATGTTTAAAAGTTTATGGAGATCCCTAATTAATCATTGCCCAGATTAGAGAATAATATGTTGCTAAGGATGACAGACTCAAGTTGTACAAATATGTTGTCTGGGATAGAATTGAATTTTTTTATGCTTTCAATATTTTGTGGGTAGAAAGATCAAAAAATATTATGGCAAATTTCCTTGCAAATGTTGCATTAAAAGGCAATGATATAACCCTTACTGGAGTATCAAAATTGGAAGTGAAAAGTAAACTTGTTGTCCCCGATGATATCTAAAATTGGTAAGTCTTTGAAGATGATAGTGATATCTTAAGGTTTATCTAGGTTTTGGATCAGTATGATGGTCAGCATATTGATCTTGATGATTACCAAGAAGTGGTAAATGGGAAGGATTAGGTTATGGGAAATGAGATTGTTTAGCTACCTTCAAACCATATCCCCAAGGGTTTAGTTGAGTTGGAAGGGATGTTCAAAATAAATGACAGTCACGTGTCTCAGAAGTCCAATACCAAAGTTGAAGACTTAGAGGAAATAAACCTAGGGTTAGAAACTTCCCCACAAATTGTCTACATTGGAAAACTTCTCAGTAGGGAAGTGAGAAATAATTTAATCATGTTGCTCAGGAAATATAAACATGTTTTTGCCTAGTCATATGATGATCTCAAGGCCTATAGGATAGATTTGTTTCAACGTGAAATTCCTTTAAAGGAAGACACTAAACCTTTCAGGTAGAAGCAAAGGCCTATTAACCCCTTGTCCACCAAAATGCAAACTAAGTTAACCAAGTTAAGGGATGTAGGCATAATTGAACCCATAAGACACTCATCTTGGGTTCAAACCTAGTACCAGTTAGGAAAAAGAGTGGTGACATAAGGCTATGTGTTGACTTTAGGAATCTAAATGTTGCTTCACTCAAAGACAATTATGGACTACCTAATATGGAGGCCATGCTTCATAAGGTGACTGGCTGTGATTTGTTGTCCATGATGGATGGATTCTCAGGATATAACCAGGTCCTTGTCAAAGAATCAAAGCAGTTCAAGACAACATTTACTACCCCTTGGGGGAAATATGTGTATTTCAGGATGCCTTTTGGTATGAAAAATGCTAGAGCAACTTTTCAAAGGGCTATGGATGTAGCTTTTAAAGACCTTATTAATGTTCTCATGGTTGTGTACCAAGATGATTTGACTGTATATTCCAAGAAAGATGAGGATCACTGTAATCATTTAGAAAAGGTCTTGACTAAAGCTTTAGAGTATGATATTTCTTTGAATCCTAAAAAATGCCACTTTTCTGTTACTGAGGGAAACCTATTAGGCCATATAGTGTCTAAAGAAGGAGTGAGGATTGATCTTGAGAGAGTGGAAGCTATTAAGAAGGTCCCTACTCCCAAGAATCTCAAAGGTGTCCAGTCTTTCCTTGGATAAATAAATTTTGTCAGAAGATTTATTGCAAACTTTGCTGAATTAGTAAAACCCATTGTCAAGTTATTCAAGAAGGATGTGAAGTTCACTTGGGATCAATAGACACAAGAAGCTTTTGAGAAGATAAAGAAAACAATTCAAGAAGCTCTTATTTTGACATCTCCTGATTATTCCAAGCCTTTTTCTCTTTTCTCTTTTGCTTCCTTTCACACCATTGCTTTGGTTTTGTTACAGAAGGATGATGAGGGATTTGAGCATCCCATTTCTTTTTTCAGCAAGTCTTTATAGTTAGCAGAATTGAACTATGAGCTAATGGAAAAACAAGCTTATGCTCTGGTAAAATTTGTCAAAGCATTCAGACCATACTTGGTATGTGCTAAAGTGAATGCATATGTCCCTCATGCTGCAGTAAAAGATATTCTAGTACAGAGTGAGGTTACAGAAAAAATATGCAAATGGATCAATAGAATCTAGGAGTTTGATCTAGAACTTCACATCACTAAACTTGTCAGAGGACTAGGTCTTGCAAAGTTGATGACTGAAGAGAATATGGATCTGATTCAAGTCAACAATGTTGATGACATTGAAAGAAATGTTACTAGCATTGAAATGCAGCTTTGGTACACAAATATAGTATTTTTTCTCAAAAATGTTGTTTTCCCTAGGGGCCTCAATGATAACCAAAAAAGGAGTTTAAAATTGCAAGCCTAGAGATATGTATTACTGCAAGGTGATTTGTATTGGAAGGAAAATGATGGTATCCTGCTGCTATGTTTAGATAAAGGACAATTTGAGAAGATCTTAAAAGAAATGCATTCTGTAATGTGTGGAGGACACCACTCAGCTAGGTCAACTACTCATAAAATATTGAGGGCTAGATATTACTAGCCCGTGTTGTTCAATGATACCCATACATTTGTTAGAAAATGTGAACCATGCTAGAGGTTCTCAAATAAATTGAAGTTTTCAGGAGCATTGATGTTAAATTCTATGGTGGCAGAAGCTCCTTTTGCTATGTGCGGTATTGATTTTATTGGAGAGTTTACTGAGAAATCTAGTGGAGGTCACAGTTGGATAATTGTAGCTACTGATTATTTTACCAAGTGGATTGAAGCAATCCCAACAAAGAAAGCTACAAGTATAGTGGTCATTGATTTTTTGATGGATAATATTATCACAAAATTTGGTGTTCCTATCAAGATAGTGATGGACAATGCCATGAGTTTCAGATCACAAGAATTCAAGGATTTTTGTCTAGAAATGGGCATAGTAATGTCATATTCTTCTCCATATCACCCACAAGCTAATGGGTAGGCATAATCAAGCAATAAAAGTATATTGCAGATTTTGAAGAAAACCTTGGAAAAGAATAATAGAACTTGGCACTCTAAGCTTAAGTTAGCTTTATGGGCAGATATAATCATAGAAAAAAGGGCCATAGGAAAATCTCCTTTTATGATGGTTTATGGTATAAGATCAAGGTTACCTATAAACAATTTGTTGCCTATTTAAAAATTTATACAAGAATAAGATCTGGAAATGTCCGATCATCTGGAAGATAGAGTGCTCCATTTTGTTGAATTGGATGAGACAAGAGGAGAAGGTCAAAAGGAGAACATCAGATTGCAGCAAAAGATGAAATACTTGTTTGATAAAAGGGGAATTATTAGGAACTTTCAGCCTGAAGATTTGGTTTTACAATGGAATGCAAGGAGTGAGGATAAGGGAAAGCATAAGAAATTCAAATCACTATGGCTAGGTCCATATATTAGCCACCGAATTCATGGGAAAGACTCTTATTTCCTATAAAATATGGATGGTGAAGAAAAAGAATTTCTAGTGCATGGACAATTCCTAAAAATTTTCTTCAATTGAAATAACTTCTATTCCATGCACAGTAGTCTCTTAGTGTATAGGTTTGTTTATTTTCAAGTTGTGTGTTGTTTTCCTACATTAGGTTAAGTTTTGATTGGTCTGCAATCCATAGATTCTAGCTTCTTGCTATAAATTGGCATTTAAGCATCCTCAGAGAGAGCCACTATTGGTAATATTTTCAAAATTTTCAAGAATGCATTTCTTCCTAGTTCTTTGGTAGTTTTCCAGGTCTTTGTGTTTTTCTCCTACAAGTTTCATATCCAAACTGCCAAATTTGTGTTCCAAATGTTGAAAACCCTAGGCGCTAGGTTAAAATGCTTGTCAAAATCTAGAAACCCTACAAAAGCTTGACCGAGTTCTAATTTATCATTACTTTTTCCAAATGAGTTATGTGATCCTTTAAGCATGTGCACTTTATATTACTGCTTAGTCGCCTGGTCTCAAAATGCATTCAACATATTCCTTTTAGTTTGGTGATTCAGCGGATGTGCTTTGTCACGCAATCTCTATAAGTCTAGAGAATATTCCCTTTTATCATGAGAATTAGCAGATGTTTATAATCACCAAGTCTCCAAGTGATCTTTGTGAGATCTAGCGATTGCTACTGGTAAATATTTCAGAGTTGAACTATAGTCACTAAATCTCTACATGCGAAAGACATGCAGTCGGGTAATCTCTTTATGGAATAATGAAGTAACCAAAGTTTTAGTGATAAGGAGACTTACTGATTGGTCACTGAGTCTCTCAATAAAGGATAGCAATTATGTTTCTTTTTAGTCTCGTAATCTCCCAATTCTCTGGCAGTTATGAAAATCATCCAGCGATCTAGCGATAATGATAGTCGTGTGTTCTCAGATTCCTGATGGTTATGTTCTAAACACTTAGCGATCCAGCTACGCGGTTATCTCCTAAACTCATAATGTAGTTAAGCCATACTAAATCCAATGACTCAGTGATAACCGTAAGATGAAGGAAGAATCAATGGTCAGTGTTATATCTCACAATTTGACTGAGGTTAAGAAAATTATCTGGCGACTTGGTGAATAAAGGGTTCAGGCAGTCTCCGAATGTTACTAGGGTAAAGAGAAATATTAACCGATTGCAAGATGTCTTCAGTCATGTGATCACCAGAAGAACATGGGTTTGGGAAAAGGTTTTCAAAGAATAGATCCGAGCCATTGGTGTGTTTGAAATCGGGTGATGGTCACATTATCTCAAGATTAAACCATGAGTTAAGAAATATTGCAGTGACTGTGAGAAGTGTTTTGTCACCCAGTCTCTAAAGTAAACTCAGGTTAAGAGAATCATCTGGTGACTAGAAGTTAACCTTAGTCGCACAATTTCAGGATGACTAAAGGTTAAGTGTCAACCAAGGATTAAAAGGTCAAAAAGGGTATAAATCTATTTGTCAGAATTGATGACGTGTTCACTCTCAATTGGTTGTAGAATAAAATAAAGGGTTAACAGTTTCTCAGTAAATACAAGATAGACTATAGTCGCTAAATCGCTAGAGAGAATGAATCAAACATTTTTTCTATAGTCGCCAAGTCTCCAAATCTCTAGAGAAAGTCAAAGTTAGAATGAAAATGCAAAGATTACATGACTACCGTTGATTTTGTTCCTTATAAGTATAGATCTAATGGTTGTCTCTCAATCGCTAGATAATAGTGATGTAATCCAAAAGATGTCGAGACTCAATGACTACCATCAGATTAAGATCCTATGGTTGTCATGTAATTGCATGAAGAAATGAGAAATTGAACAAATATCCAGCGATCAAGAGACTTCTCTTGTAGTTGCTAGGTCTCCAGATGGGTGAAGTCGAGAAATCTCCATAAGAAGTTTGAAAAGTCAACAAGTTCTGGTGATCAAGATACTTGCACTATAGTCGCTAAGTCTCGTAATAAGAAAATAAGGAAATAATACTTATGAAAGACTATAGTCACTAGATCTCAGAATGAAAAATATAATTTTATACAGTCGCCAGATCGTGAGATAAAATTATCAAAGGCTAAAACATTCAGTGACTATGATTTTTGACTATAGTCGCTAGGTAGTCTTTTAGTGATTATGGTTGGCTTGGTAGTCTTTAGGTGGCCAAAAATTAAATTTGATTACCTGTCATTGTCTTATCCCACGGCTAGTAAATTAAACTTCAGGGCATGCCAAGTAATGGAGGAAGTGACAGGATTTACAGAATTCAAGATCTTGAAAGGGCAAGTTGCATTCATTTCTCAAACATATCTATAACTAACTATCAATCATTACCAAATTACTAAGTATTACTGAGAGCTAAAGTTGAAGTATGAGAGTTTTTGAGATTTCTGCTCTCAGAGGATATATAGTCTCAAAATTTTTAGAAGAATTCTCTTTGCAGTCAGAATGAGTCAACCATCAACCAGTGGGGTTTCTACCAGTAGGGGTTCCAAGGAGAAGGCAAAAGAAAGTTACTCTGATGAATTTCTCAACTTGCTAACAGGATTGTCACAAAATAAAAAGGTTAGTGATGAATGTTTCATTGACAATTTGAGCTATTTAAGAGATGCTAGGATGCCTGAAAGTTCCAAAATGTTTTTGTTTAGATATTTCTATAAAACTGTTGAAACTCTAATTCCTATGTCAAACCCTTTGACATCAGGACTAGCCATGTTGATAGTTCCAGATGTTTTCTTGGATGTTGATTTGATAATTGCATTGGCAAGTTGTTATGACCCCTTGTCTAGAACAATAAGAAAACATGATGGTTGAACCCTAGTTACATTAGATAGGAGCTTTTTCATGAGTGCTTTTCGTATTAATATCCCCATGGCCATAGAAATTAACCTACAAGCCTTGGCCAATAGGTATACTCAGGAATCTGTCCTTGTAGCCAAGGAGATTCAAAGCCATGTTCACCAAGGCAACAAGAATTACATTGCACCAATGGCTGCATAAACCCCTTACTTCTACAAAGATTTGAATTTTTATGTAAAGTATATTGCATATGGTTTGTGTAGAGTGCTCAGAGTAGATGGTGGGGTAGATAGGATTACATCTAACCTTTTGATGATGGTATTGGACTCACAACACATGTATACCAACAAAGGCTATGACTACATTGGGTATGCCATTGATAAAATGCACAGGGGATTGGAGGCAATAAGAAATAGGGAAGATTCCCCTAAATTTTTGCATTACTCATTGTTAATGCACCTCATTTTGTTCTACAATTACAACTTTATGAATCTAGAGAACTTACATCCTCAAATGATGTGGAAGAGTCAACCCAATCCAGTACAGTTCTAGATAGGAGCTTGGAGCACTACTTGCCCTAATTGTGATTTCTGTGCTTTTCAAAATTGGATGGTGAGACCAATCATCCTCCAACTATGGTTAGATCTTTGCAGGCTATCAATAAAGGCTCTACAATTGCTAAGACCTTATCAATTTATTGACAAATGGCCTAAAGGACACAACTGGGGGGACTTTTACTATGAAAGGACACACACCATAATAAGAGTTTATGGGTGCCCCCAACCACCTCATATACTACCATTCTTTGTTCCACCAAGGGTTTCTTTCCTAGAGATTATTTGGCAACTAATATTAACTAATAAAGAGCATCTCGCCTCCCTCAGAAAGGGTACATTTACACCCAGGTACTTTTTTGTATGCAACTTCACAATTGGGAAGAATGCATTTGTCAAGTTAAATGATTGGCTGGGTCAATTAAAAATGAATGCTGCAACATGTAGATATGTTGATACATAGGGTTTCATAGTCATGGCTAGAAGGTACTGCACTCCTACCATTCCTATAAATAAGAGACATGAGGAGTATCCTGAAGAGGATCTTATCAAGAACATCATTGAAGAGGATGTGATAGAAAAAAGAATATATCAATTCAATGAGTTGATGAGGTTTGAGAAGTAATTGAAAGTACAAGGGATTCCCTTTGGATGCTTCTATCCCACTATGCCTTATTTACAAAGATTCGAGATGATGATGGATAATTACCAAACATTGGTCAACTCTATTGAAGACCAAATTGATGATAAGAATAGAGAAAAGGAGAAGCATTCAAAATCTGATTATGAAGATAGTGATGGAGGTTACCCATGTAATACCCCAAAAATGGGCTATAAGTTCATTAACCTCCTATATCATCAAATCATATGAAATCGACATCAAAGTCCTAATCGAAGGCACATCTAAACATCATCAAATCTAATTGATTATCTTAAATTTTGCATAGGAGAATATTCCTAGTAATATTCCTAATTATCTTAATTATCTTTAATTTTATAATTATTTGGCAATAAATCACATTTATCCTAAAGTTTGATTAATTGAATATTTTCATATTTAATTAATTAGATTTAATATTTGCCACTTAATTGTGTAATTAAATTTAATTATATCTATTATTAATTGTATTATTTAATTTTGACAATAAATCTAATATCATATGAATAATTGATTAAATTCTTATTTAATTAATTAAAGCAAGTTGTCATTATTTAATAATATAGTTTTTAATAAAATTTTGATTAAATAATTGATTAACCCATAAATCAATTGTTTTATTTTTAAAAGCAGTTAAGTTGGAAATAAATCACTTTATTATTAAATTAATTCATAAATAAAACATGCACAATTATAAAAGCAAACAACTATCAATTATCAATTAAAGCTAAACTCTATTTTGAGTTAAAACTTAGCTTTTGCATGTTTTTGTGAGTTAATTATCTTTTATTTAAAAATAACTCAAAAATCAAGTTGAGTTATTTGAGTAATTTATGGCTTTTTCCCATGCACCTCCAAAGCCCTGGATTTCTATAAATTAAAGGCTCAGCTCTTCACAAATCATCTCATATTTTACACAATCACGCTGGAGAATTGGAATTGAAGAATCAAAGCTCTTGCGAATCGACATCTTTGTGAGATCAATCTTATTTTTGCATTCATATTTCATATCATTGTTAGATTAGCATAGCATATCAGTTTTCAATAGCATTCATATCATATCAGTTTTTATCATTCTTATTGCATAGAAAATATCAAAAATATAGATTAATTGCATTCAATTTCATATCCATCTAGAATTGCATTCAAATCCTTCATTTAGGTGTCGTCTAGGTCACTAATCTCGATAATAATCTAAGAACATTAATCTTGCACCTATTAGAAGGCAGTAAATCGCTTGGTTAGATAGCTTTCAATTTTGCACGATTTTGATTATCACTAACCTCTAATGTTTTACTGAGTGTTGTGTCTACAAATCAGGTACAATTTTCACACACACATTTCTGGCGCCCACCGTGGGGCAACCCACCTTTGCATGCTGGTTTTGATATTTTTGGGAGCTAAAACCCCAAAGTTTCAAAGATTTAATTTTATCTCCCAAATGGCTCATAATTTTGATCTGAACTTTTTTTGCAGGTTGGTAACATGTCATGGAAGCTACAGTAAAAAATTTAGAATTTTCTGAGATGTTTTGAATTTTTAATAATTTTTTCTTGAAATTACGGAAAAAATTAATATCTGAAGCAAATTAGCATATTTTTCAAAAAAATTTATATTTTCGAAAAGCTCTTTAAATTATACAGGGGGTCCATTCTTTGTATTTTAAATTTGGATATGATATCATAGCTCAAATAGTCAATTTACAAAAACTAGTCTGTTTTGATAAAATGGGTCTCTAGGGCACAAATGAAGAGATTTTTCTAAAATTTTTGCATTTTTGGAAAGCTCTCTCTTTTTTAGTAGGGGTCTTTATTCTGAATTTCTATTTTTGTGGCCAAAATCATATCAAAAAAATTAGATCTTGTTGACTAGGTCAAATGCAAAAAAAAAAAAAAAGTTTTGTGATGGGTATGCACTTATTTTTTTTACATGGTTCAATGAATGATATGAGTTGTCATTTGGGTTGATTGCTGGTTATTATTACTGATAATAATTGATTTTTAGAGCTAACCCTATGGTTTTCATAAGTTGAATATATTTTGCATATCTTGTTTGCTTGTTTGCTTGTTGGAGAGTTCGTCACTTGCTTGCATGGAAAAGCTCAACAAAAATTGCTAAAAATCAAGTAAAATCTACTAATCACGTTGCAAGGATCCCAGGTATTCTCCTTCATCTAATAATATTTTGATTTGGGACTTAAAATAAATCTCTTATGTGTCAAGCTTGTGTGCATCTTTTCATGCTTTTGATTTATTTCTACACACTTGCATAATTGATACTAAGTTGTGAACCCTTAAGGATTCATTAATTAGTCTTAGAATACTTGTGATTGATCTTGATTGCTATCTTGGGTTATTGGACTCGCTAATCCACCGGCCCCTCATTTCCGCCCCGTGGTTGCAATCTCAGCGCCATAAAGGGGAGGGGTCAACAGGACAGAAGCGTTAAATGTTCCACTTGGCAACCCTTTTGTGCTTTTAGGAACTCCCTTGTTTTCTAAGTTGTGGACTCATTTTTAGCTTGTGTGAGGTGTTAAGTGTTCCACCTTGTGGACTCATCTCATATTCTCTTTAAGCGTTAAGTGTTCCTCTTTCTACTTTTTGGGTACTTTTGGTAGATTTACTTTCAGAACATACATCTGTGCTCACATAGTAATTAGGCCCTATGAACACTATTCGTGATTCTTGAGAGATTGGATTCTTAGAGAAATCTTTCTTGACGACAAAATCCTTGTAGGTAGGGAGGATACTTAGTGCGTTTCACATTCAACTTAGTTAGTGAGTCTTCTCTTATTGATCAACACATTCTCTCTCCGGAGAGGTTGATAGATCACATGGGGTTGATATCACGAGCTTTGGTGAATCAAAATTGGTTAGTGCATCTTCTCTTATTGATTGATACATTCTCTCCCCGGAGAGGTTGATAGATCACGTGGAGTTGATATCACAGACCTTGGTGGAACAAAACTTTGTCTTAGCATGTCGGATTAATCTGCTTGCTTTGTTTGGGTTAAAAGTGAAGAGGTGTCAAAACCTTGAATCTGGAGCCAAGTCCCCTTGTGGTATACTATTGTGAGTCATCTTTAGAGAGGGTTAACCGTAGCGGACAATCCCTTCACAGGGCAAACTGCATTGACGGAACCTCAAGCGGTAATAGCCATTTTTGCCATGGTAGTGACAGCCGCTATATAAATGTCCTTGTGGAAGAAATCTCCACGGGTATGGTTCATTGTTGGGTTGTCAGATCTCCCTAGTAGCTCTTGAAGATTAAGTTCTCGGACTATGTCAAAACCCTTGTGCACTGGGATTGGAGTTCACCCCTTTGAATCATAAAAGTTGCAGAGTCAAACCATTACTAAAAACCCTAGAGAGGCCAATTTTTCATTCTCAGGTATATGTGTGTTATTGCAAAACTTTTCAGAACATACACAATTAGTACTCTCAGGGATTAGCACAATTTGGTCACTTGATTGTTCATGCGCAAGGTTGCTTTTGCCCTTGTTCATTGTTTTTAGACGTGCTTGGAATCACTTGCTTACTGTTCTGTGTGCTTATTTATCTACTTGGCTATTAAAAATGATCAAATCTGGTATAACCTTCAAAATCTAGACAGTACAATTTGCAAACAATCCAAAACTGAAAACCTTAAATTTTGCAAAAATTGATGTAAAGTTCTTTCTGGAGTCAAAAGTCATTTCAAGAAGTCAAAAGTCGTACGAGTTTTTTCAAGTGTCATTTCAGTATTACCCAATTGTCATATGAGTTTAGCAACTGTCGTTTCATTTATACCCAGTGTTGTACGAGTCTGCAGAGTGTCGTTTGGAAAAATTTGAGAGAGTTGTCAGAAATTGTCAAATTGCAAGATATCCAATGTTTCTAGCCTAGTTCCAGAATCTGTCAAAAATATCATTGTGTCAAGAACAAATCAGTAGCTATTGAGAATCAGTACACATGTCTCAAAGAATCAGTAAACAAGAGGAAGAAGCTCTGATCGCCACTATAATGAAACAGATACATGCTATGCAAGTCCAGCTTGACAAACTTGGGAAAGAAAAGGAACCTCTATACTCTTTTCCATTTGATAAAGACTTTTACATGTCACCATGCCCCCAGAAAAAAATTGAGCAATATGATACCTCTTCCACGAAGAGTGACACATCTAGCTTTGGAGACTATGATGACTATAATGACAGACAATGTAATGATACCTATGACACCTCTGTTCCTAAGAGTCCTCCTCATCGTTCATTCCTACTTACTACAAATGGGCCATCACATTGGATAGATCAGGAGAGTGATCCATATGATTCTGATTATCAAAGAGACTTTGATGATTTCTATGCACAATACCTAGATGATCCATCTATTTCACTTGAGGAAGAGAAATTTTACCACGCTGATTATAAACATGCATACTATAAGGATCTCTCCTCTAAGAACTCTCAGGTTGAAAATAAAGATTACACTCTCAAGCAAGATCATGTTAATGTTGGACCTTTGTCTTGTGATGGTTCCCTTCCATCCCCTACTTCCTCCAATACCCATACATTTCCTAAAGCTTCTGAGTCTTTCAAATCTTTCACAGAACCTTCATCTGACACAAGCCCTGATACTTTTCATGTGGTTCCCTATAGTTATCCCCCAGGCCTACCTCTTAAAGAAACTCAAGCTAACCTTCACTTGGCTGCAAAGACTTTCAATAATGATAAACCTAAAGAGCCTAAGCCTTCATATGCTATAATCCCTACTTCAGCTAGTCCTCCACCATCTCTTCCAAATTCATCCATACAATCCCAACATACTTCCTTGTCCTTAGAAGTGGCTCCATGTCAAGAGGACTCTAAAAATGATAAAGAAAAGAACATAAAGAAAGATCAAGATCAAGAACCCTCCATGTCATCCACTCCTTTTTCCGATGTCTCTTATCCGCTTCATGGTTATTTTGATCCTATACACCCTTTTTCATGCATTCCACCATGTCTTAAGTCTTCTCTTAAGCAAGATTAGGCTACTACTTACACTAATGATCTTATTGACAATCAAAATGACCTTACTACGCTTGCACTTTCCAAAGATGATACTTCCATTAAGGTTGGTAAAAATGGTGTTCCTTCCAATGTTAAGCCTATTGAAAATCAAGAGACAAATTATGCACTGGTGCTATCCAAAGATCCTTGTCAAGATCAAAGTCTTCCATTTTCTTATTCTACCACTCCATGTTCATTTTCACTTTCTACTCTTCCTAAGTCTTTGCAAGCTTTGAACAATCCTATCAAAGAAGGTGCTCATATTCAAGATGTCCATGATTCTATTGAAGATCCTAATGCTCACTCTAAAGATGCTGATATCCTTGGTTGTCATATAGATGCTGATGAACTTATTGATTATCCTTTTGCGTCTTCCACTTCCATCCTTGGACCTCTTCCACCACTACAAAGATCTTCACGTCTGCCTTCCATCTAGGGTCCTTATGTCCCTTCACTTTCCCCTCCTAACTCTCCTGATTCGCCATCCATCTTGGGTCCTTATGTCCCTTCACTTTCCCCTCCTAACTCTCCTGATTCGCCATCCATCTTGGGTCCTTACATACCTCCATCTCCCATCTTTCCTCAAGATCAACATAGATGCATACCCTTGAATCCTTTTCATCCACCCACCCATTTAAACCAGTCATATCCTCCTTTTTCTTCCACAAGTCCCAAGTCTTTCAGAAGTAACTTGAATGTTCAATACAAGAAAAAGAAGCAATACAAGAATCCATCAAAAAAAGAAGATCACCATGTCTCCTCTAATAGACATGGAAGCATAAAGTCCAAAGAGATATCTAAGAAAAAAACTACAAGACAAGTATGGGTTCCAAAATCTATCATTGAAGATATTATCTCTAGATCATCAAAAAGAAATAAAAAGCCTACGGCTATATGGATTCCAAAGTCTCTCTTGAAAGAGTCTAGTGTTGAGCAAAAAGTGAAATTGACATTCAAGCTTCCAAAGGCTTCCACTACATCTCCTTCCAAAAATATTCTTCCATTTCATGCGTCCAAACCTCAACCTCTGCTATCCATTCACCATATGCCTTCACGTATTCCTTCATTCACGATTCCTCCATCCTCTCACCACCCTTCAAGGTATGTGTTGATGTTGATCTTGCCTTCCTTTCCACCTACCCTTTTACAATCCTTCCATGCATTATCCTTTTACCTTCTATCATTTTTCCTCATTTTCCTATTCCTCCTATCTTCCATCCTCACTCGCTTTACATAAAACCCTATCCTCCATTTTCCTCTTCCATGTTCCTTTCCCTATCAGCATCTTTGAGCATATCATTTTGAATCCTTGGCATATCATAGTTTATCCTTTCAAGGAGCATTATCTAAAAAGCTTGCCTTCTTCCAAAAAAGAAATGAAAAATGAAAAAAATTAAAAATGTGCCCTGGTGAAAACCTGGAAACAGGCACCTTGGTAGCAAAAGTAAAGAGAAATAAATTCATCCTATGGTGAAAACCATTCCCTTGTGGCACCTTGGATAAGTACCATGATGAAAACCTGGCTATCAGGCATCATGCGTAATTCTTCTACATATTTCATCCATTCCATCTTCTCTCTTTGATCTTGACAATGTTGATCTATACATGAATATTTGGCTATTTTGTGAGCTATCTTACGGTGATCTTGCTTTCATTCCTTCCATGTTTAGCCTTCATATCCATCTTCCTCCATTCATTTTTGCCTATCACTATCCTTTTCCCCTTTGGTCTTGATCTAATAAAGAAAGAAAGAAAGAGTAAAACACAATGCTATGAAGCCTCTTGACATGTCTACTCCTTTGGACTACATCCTATCCTGCTCTGGCATTATGATTTTGTGCTTATCCTATGCTAGCCTTTCATTGCTTGTCCAAATGCACTTTACATGACAATTTTTCCCTAGCTTGAGTATTCTTGAGGAGTTTCCCCTTGAGGATTTCTTCCCTTCATTTTTCTTCATTCTCTTATCTTCCATCTCTTCCACCAGCTTGCTAATCCCTCTTGTTCTCCACCTTGCTAGACATTGGGACTGCACGATATGATCTTGCTTGGGAGTTTGCAATGGAAAAAGATGCTATCAAGTATATCAAGTATCAGAACAATTATCAGAACAAGCATCAGAACCAGTATCAGAACAATTATCAAAATCAGTATCAGAACCAGTATCAGAAGAATTATCAGAACAAGCATCAGAACCATTATCAGAATAATTATCAGAATCAGTATCAGAATCAGTATCAGAACTAGTATCAGAACAAGTATCAAAATGATTTTCAGAACAAGTATCAGAACGCCTACAAGGGCTACACCTTTCACTTTAGTTTATGGGTCTGAAGCGGTACTGCCTATTGAGGTTGAAATCCCATCACTCAGAATCAAAATGCATGGACTTGTCACTGATGAAGACTACAGAGTGTCTAGGTTACAAGAACTGGAATTACTAGATGAGCGCAGGCAAGCAGCGTATGATCATCTCAGAGTGTATCAGAAAAGAATGTCTAGAGGCTACAACAAGAAAGTCTGACACAGAGAATTTCAGGTTGGCGATCTAGTGTTGAGAGAAAATCCTAAAAATCAATCACATCAAGAATGCAAGGGGAAGTTCGAACCCAATTGGTTGGGTCCCTTTGTTATCACTGCTACTTTTGGCTCTGGTGCCTATCAACTCTCAACCACTGAAGGAGAATAGCTCCGAGAACCAATCAACGTTCTCCATCTGAAGAAATTCTACGCCTAATGCATTTAGTGCTTGGTAAATGTCCTGAAAAAAATCTTAAAAATCAGAAAAAGTCCTGAAAAAATGAACATCTTGGTGAAAACCTAGCAATAGGCGCCTTGATGATTCGCAAAAAAAAAAAAAAGAAAAAAAAGAAAAGAAAAAAAAAGTGCCTTGGTGAAAACCTGGAAACAGGCACCTCGGTAGCAAAAATAGAATCTCTACCAAGATGGTGAAAACTCGGAAAACGGGCACCACTTGTTCCAAAATGCTCCATCTATCAGCACAATCTTGGTCTTTCCCAGCTTTCAGTCTTGCTTTAGTTTGTACATATCTCCCGGTTTGTTCCTGCATTTCAAGTTTTCAATAAGTCAGCCTGTACACCAACCAGCTCAAGCGTTTGCATCCTATCAATGTTCACCCTTGGGGGCAATCAATGTCATATCCTATGGTCTCCCATGTATCTTAGACATGTCATATCCACTCAGAGTCCTTTGAAGCTTCAAGTTGAGTCAGTCAGTCAGTCTCGTCTCCAGAAAGGATTTTGCATCAACAACAATCAAACATCAAAACTCAACTGAAAACAATCTGTGCTTTTCATGCTTTTATCTCCTTGTAGGCTTACTAATTCGCATTGAGATTTTTGCATATTGTGTCCCTTCGAGCTCTTCGATGATGTCTTTTATAGGATTTAGAGAGTGATGACTGGGGGCATAATCTTTTCTTTGTCTTCTGCTTGTATGTGAAAATCTAACAGCTTTGGAAATTATGGATTGAAATGGTGTCCGACTGTAAGAGCCTCTATCTCGAATTGGATGGCCATGCGTACCTCGACCATTGATACCCAAAAAAATCAAGGAAGTTTGATCTAACTATTGTCTTTTTGAGTAAGTTCTTTCTCCTACTGTGGAATGCAATCTTGCCTAAGGATGTGAACGATAAAGGGTCACTACGGGTAATTCACATTGGATTTAGAATGATCTCTTAGCTGTTTGATGTGTTTTTAATGCAAGGTGTACTCAGGTCATCACAACGTTTATGTTTTGATGCTTGTACAAATTGCTATATCAAAATGGACATGATATTCAGGTCATCCTGGTGTTTGTGCCTTGGTGCTTATATCTAATCCAACATTCCGAAAACAAATCAATATTCATATGTCCATGGTTGTATAACCAGTGGGTGTTGTATTGATTCTTGCACATACAAATCAATATTCATATGTCTATGGTTTCATGGCTAGTGGGCATTGTATTAATTTATCCGGTTACCTAAAAGTTCAATGATGATAACAAATCGACATATGATCAGTGACTAGGTCCTAGGTCTTAGGTTGCATTTCATTTTGCATGTCTCATTGCATTTTGCATGTTTACATGATCTCACAATGATTAAATGAACTTCAATGCTTAAATGATTCTTCAAATCGCATCTTCAAGTCTAACAAGAGCTGAATCTCACACGAAGGTTCCTCCAATGAAATAGCAAGTAGAATCCTTTTTTGGGATCAAAATTCAAATCTGAGATCATTCATATTATTAACTACTTGCATATTCGACCTTCAATCATCACAGAAATCTAGTATTCAACTTAACTGATTATCTTACATCAAACTATCAAAATTTCAACTTGGTCAACCATGGTCAACTCATGGTCAAACCTAGTCAAACTTGGTCTTTTGGGACCTTCCAACGATGCAGAATGCGTTCTCGGATGTAAATAACCACTTCTCAGATCAATTAACATGCTTCTAAACTATCAACGCTAACTTTTCTTGTCAGATTTCAATTTTAATCCCGAAGGGGGCATGGTATTGCACATCATTCAAAGTCTGTAAATCAAATTCTATCGATCAAGTCTATCAATATCTTTCATCAGTGATCAAGACAAACAATCACGTCTAGTTACTGATTCATCAAAAGTCCTCATCGCTCGAGGCAAATCTATCATCACTTGGGGCATATCAGATTCATCGATCCATATCAATCTGGTATTCTCTTAATCTTGTAATCTGTATCAGTTTTTGCAACCATCAGATCATAGTGTTATTTCCTTGGTTCTTCGGCAACTAAAGGATTCGGATGTGATACCTGCTAGTTCTGCTAAGACAATCGAGTCTAGAACGGGTCACTCACTTCTTATCAATCCTAAGGTTCAGAATCAGGCATTTTGACACTTTTTCGCAATAATAGGTTCATTTGCTTCTACAGTGAACATTATCTTTGGTCATTCAAGACCTATTATCTCCATATCAATTCAATATCAATCAACTCCTATCTCAATATCTTTCAATCGGTTTCTATCTTGAGATCGGTTTATCTTTTGAATCAGTTTCATATCTTTAACAAACACAGACTATCTTTGAACCACTGCGCTTCACACAGTAATTCAAAGAGGGGCAAAATGTAATACCCCAAAAATGGGCTATAAGTTCATTAACCTCCTATATCATCAAATCATATGAAATCGACATCAAAGTCCTAATCGAAGGCACATCTAAACATCATCAAATCTAATTGATTATCTTAAATTTTGCATCGGAGAATATTCCTAGTAATATTCCTAATTATCTTAATTATCTTTAATTTTATAATTATTTGGCAATAAATCACATTTATCCTAAAGTTTGATTAATTGAATATTTTCATATTTAATTAATTAGATTTAATATTTGCCACTTAATTGTGTAATTAAATTTAATTATATCTATTATTAATTGTATTATTTAATTTTGACAATAAATCTAATATCATATGAATAATTGATTAAATTCTTATTTAATTAATTAAAGCAAGTTGTCATTATTTAATAATATAGTTTTTAATAAAATTTTGATTAAATAATTGATTAACCCATAAATCAATTGTTTTATTTTTAAAAGCAGTTAAGTTGGAAATAAATCACTTTATTATTAAATTAATTCATAAATAAAACATGCACAATCATAAAAGCAAACAACTATCAATTATCAATTAAAGCTAAACTCTATTTTGAGTTAAAACTTAGCTTTTGCATGTTTTTGTGAGTTAATTATCTTTTATTTAAAAATAACTCAAAAATCAAGTTGAGTTATTTGAGTGATTTATGGCTTTTTCCCATGCAACTCCAAAGCCCTGGATTTCTATAAATTAAAGGCTCAGCTCTTCACAAATCATCTCATATTTTGCACAATCACGCTGGAGAATTGGAATTGAAGAATCAAAGCTCTTGCGAATCGACATCTTTGTGAGATCAATCTTATTTTTGCATTCATATTTCATATCATTGTTAGATTAGCATAGCATATCAGTTTTCAATAGCATTCATATCATATCAGTTTTTATCATTCTTATTGCATAGAAAATATCAAAAATATAGATTAATTGCATTCAATTTCATATCCATCTAGAATTGCATTCAAATCCTTCATTTAGGTGTCGTCTAGGTCACTGATCTCGATAATAATCTGAGAACATTAATCTCGCACCTATTAGAAGGCAGTAAATCGCTTGGTTAGATAGCTTTCAATTTTGCACGATTTTGATTATCACTAACCTCTAATGTTTTACTGAGTGTTGTGTCTACAGATCAGGTACAATTTTCACACACACAACCCAATCTATAGCCCTCTTTTTATGGAAGAAGGATCTCCTACTGCTCAAAAAGGAGAGGAAAATATAATAATGGACTTGACAGAGCTTCCTAGCTCTCAAGACACTAGTGAGCCTCCTCAAAAGAAGCAAAAGCTACAAGTAGTAGAATCTTCACGAGCTAGGGTCAAAGAAAAGAAGTGAGATAGAGTGAAAGCTTTATTTCCAGGAGATAGAGACCATAATCATCGGCTTAGGTAGAGGATCGGAGAGGAAAAAAGAAAATAGCAAGTAGTGACAAAAGTAGTTGAGTTACCTTTGGTCTTAGGTCAAGATGAAAGGATGCTTGAACAAGATGCCTTCTTGAAGGATGATAATTTTATCAAGTTAAATGAATTCAAGGACTTCCTTTGATGGCACAAACAACAATAGGTAGCTTCCAATGTTCAGATCAAAGAATATGGCTAGATACCTCATGAAGCAATCCAAGCCTTGAGGGATTATGATCCTGAATATGAAACCATAACCCCAAAAGAAGCTAGGCAATTAGTAAAAGCCAGTAACATGCTACTTGTACCTAGGTGGGATTTGGCCTCAGCTTTTAGAATTGACCAAATCAGAAAGTAGGATAACATAAATCTAACTTCAGAAACCCAAGTAGGGGATTTGATAAGAGGGTTTGGGTACAGCCCTAAAAATAAGGCATTGGCTATGTGGAGCCTATATCCAAAAGATAAAAAGCCATCCCTGTTGAACATCCAAGAGAAGATGGATGGTGATAAGATGATATGGTCAATTCACAATACTGGAGATCTTGAGATCTCATAGGTGCTGACGCATTTTTCCAGACTAAATGAAGATAAAACCAAACAATTATCAGAGAGGCATCAAAATCTTTTCAATGATTACAGTGCATTAGTGAAAGATAGAGAGATTTTGATAATGAATGGAAAAGAAATAGAAAAGTGTGTAGAGAACTTGCAATTGCAAATTTCCAACATGCCTATAGTTGCCCCTACACCACTAGAGAAGCCTGCACTACCAGAGGTACAAGGTGTAACTGAAGAAGAAGTTACTGCTATAGAAGAAAGGATGAACAAGGAAAAGACTGAGAGTATAGTACAGTCCTTTTTGAAAATCTTGTAGCATAGGATAGAAGTTTTGAAGCATAAGGTAGAGGGAGTTTATATTGCATATAATAAATTTCCTAGTTTACAAAGTGAAGTAAACAATTTTGTTTCTATTTCAAGTACCTATCATACAACTTGTTCCACAAGGGAGTCATTGTTTGAGAGACTAGCAACAATACAATCTCTGAGTGACATCCTAGATGTAGTATTACAAATGGGAACTGAAATTGCAAAAATTGGTGTTGTTTCCTCTTTCTTCAAGGGCAAGGAAAATCAAGTGGAGGAAAAAATGGAAATGTTTAGACCTGATTTCAATAGGTTCATTCCTCGAATCAGAATAAAGGAGGGAGAAATAAAGAACTTGGATACATGGAGGTCATATTTTGATATCTTACTACCTAAGAAAGAGGCTTTTCTTAAAGATAAAAATGATGTTGATCTAGATCATTTTAACACACTTTTGGATGAAGTTATTAGGGCAAAAATGGACATTAACAAGTTCACCACATGTGTAAAACAAATTGCTAATGCAAGATGGGAAAGAAAAAATAAGCAATTGTAGAGCATTCAGAAATTCCCTTGGCCAATAGAAGATCAGGTTACTACATGGGACAACATGGCAAAGCGTAAAATAAGTAGGCCTGCAATAGATGACCTAGTTGATTTGGATGATGAATGAGTTCCAGCAGTGCACCTGATCTATGAGCATAGAAAGAGTAACAGATCATACATGGGATGATGTAAGTTAGCCAGTTAGGTGGTCATCATTCATACAGAAAACTTTAGCAATTGCATCTGAATGCCTGCAGACAAAGGTGCAGCTCAAAGTGGAAGTTCAAACTCCAAGAAGAAATAAGATGCGTGCCATTTTCCCTCTTTCTATTATATGCTTTAAAACTTTTGTATTCTAGTGCAAATCACGATTAGAGCCACCCGTAGCTTGTTGCATCCTTTTCTCAAGGATCCCAAGGTGGTCTCTCTATATATAGTTGTTTCTATCTTACACCAAGAGGGTGGTTAAGTATGTATTGTCATCAGAGTTTATAGATTTAGTCTTTGATTCTTAGGAATCCATTTTTCTTTGAATGTACTGACACTTGAGGTTTATCAATAAAATATACTAAATTTCCATGTATATTTCTTATTGTCTTCATGTATGGTTTTGATTTCTCTGTATGTTTAAGTTTGCAAGGCATTTTAGACATTTCTTTCTACAAGGTAGATAGTGGGGTTGAAATTTGAGTTCCTTTCAAGGGAGGGATAAATCTTGAGTGAGGTCTCTAAGATTTATGTGTTCATACATGAATTAGATGATATGATTTATGCATAAGAAGGTAATTTTCAAGGCATCTTATCTAGGGTTTGGGTGTGTTTTATTTGAGAGATTTTATATAGATGTTCATTCATTGACTCCGATGCCCTAGGATTAGCCACTGGTCTATGCTTATTTCATAGTTGTTTTCTCCATCAATCAATTTAAAATGATTAATTTTAAAACTATATGAGTTATATGATTAGATCTATATCAATTATATAGATCATAGTTGTGATATTTGAAGAATTCAATCTAGAAATGTAATACCCACCTGAAGCTTTAAACTCGAAGAGAAGAAGGATTGAAAATCTTTAATACCTTAGTATTGATTATTGCTGATGCATCTATTAGGTCTACTAGAGATATAAATCAGATTTTTCTGATTGAGTTTTGATCATCTGCAATTTTAAGTACTAACATGGTTAATGATGGAGTTGTTGACACTCCTAATGTCAAACCTAAACTAGAATTTTTCAATCTTACAACAAGTCTTCAAACAATCAAGAATCTGAATCCTACTATGATGCCAATGACAAACAATACTTTCAATAAACCTCTTGCTCGAAGGGAACCTTGGGCACCAAGTCCAAAGAGATGATTTACACCATTAGGAGACACCTTGGAAGTGGTTCTAAAGTCACTTGTGGATAACAAAATCATTACAATTCTTGATTCCAAACCTTGGGATCCAGAAGACAAACCGGAGTGGTGGAACGATAATGATTACTATGACTTTCATCGTAACAAGGGACACAAGACCAACAATTGTATGAAATTTAGACACGTCATCCAAGATTTGATTGAAAAAGGAAAAGTCAAGGTAGATGGACATCACACAAACAATGACCATAAAGCATTTCAAACATCATTACCTAACTATGAGAAAGGAGAATCTTCAAAGAGTAACAAAATCAACTACACATATTTTGATAATGACAATGTAATTCATATGGTGGAACCATGTGAATATTCCATCAATATGATCACTCTTAAAGGATTTAAAAACAAAACTAAATCTTCCAATGTTGTAACATGAAGTCAAGCTAAGCTCACTCTCAAAGGGGCTTCAACATCTAAAGAACCAACAACAACAACAACAACAACAACAACTAAGCAAGTGGTATTACCACCAAATTTTAATCTTGTGGATTAGTTACAAAAGACACTCGCTCAGATATCTATCCTAGAGTTGTTGAAAATCTCCCCTAGTCATAGGGAGATTCTTGATCAAGCCCTACTTAGCACTAATGTACTGAAAGATCTAGATGTGGATAGATTCCAAGCTATGGTTGGTCACTTGAATTCCCCACATTACCTACCTTTTTTTGAAGAGGATGAAAAATCATTGATCCAACCACATAACCAACATCTACATTTAAAAATCCTTATTCATAAACATCGAGTCAAACATGTCTTGATAGATAGAGGTGCTGGTTTGAACATTTGCACATACAATCTGATAAAATAGTTGGGCTTCTCAAAACATGCAATTGATCCTAGAAGAAATATAACTATCAAAGCTTATGATGAAGAAGAGAGATCATCCAAAGGATTAGTTGTTTTACCTATCATAGTGGGACCATTGGAGCAAGATATCCTATGTCAAGTTCTTGATCTACACCTTGCTTACGACATTCTTCTTGGAAGACCATGGATACACTCAATGCAAGTTGTTCCTTCAAATTACAATAAATGCCTTAAATTTCCTCATATTGGAGTGGAGGTCACTATTCCAGTAGATACAACATACTCTTACAATAATGTCAAGCAAGAAAAAAGTATGGTTTTTCATAACAAGGAAAGCTCTCACAAAGTAGAAACATCCAAAGAAATGGTTTTGAAAAGATTTGCTAAAAAGATCAACATCCAGGAGACAAGCATGGGTGAATACAAGATAGATCCCACAATGTCTTTAATGGATCTTCCCATATCTCATAGAACACAAGGAAGAACTTCATCAACATTTACACCTTCCAATGGCATCACTCTAACTATACATGAATGAACCAAAATCGTGAAAGAAAAAATATCACTTGAAGAAGAAAATGAAGAAAAGGCTATTTTGTAATGTATTTACAAAGAAAATGAAGATGGAAATGTAAAACATGTGGAAATAGCTCCTAACAAATATGGAAAGGGATATGAGATCATGAAATAGATGGGTTACAAAGGAAAAGGACCATTGGGACAACACAACAAAGGACTAGTAGAACCCCTACACATGGATTTTAGAAATCCTAAAGACAAGACTGGATTGGGTTTCAGAGAAGCAAGATTTCATCCTGTAGCAGAAAGTGTTCTTGTATTTGATAGATCAGGAGACTCAGATGATGAAGAAGTGGAAGGACAACCTATTTCCTATGAAAGGTTTCTACTCTTGCAAGGAGATCCACTATCAAAAATTGGTACCAATGTTGAATGAGAACTAGAAGAAGAACAAAAAAGAGAACCTGGTACAAAACAAGAACACCAGAGTCTTATTGATGACACACCTCATTTTGATGAGGAACCTCTACAAGAAATATTGCAAGAAGAAGAGATTCATGATCTTGAAGAGGAAGGAGTGCCCATGACTATTGCTCATTTCTTGGGAGTTTCAGATGATAGTCAAGTGGGCTCACATGAGTATGAGTGGGATGCCCTATCTGATGCTACCATGGATATAGAAGTGGATGTAATACACAAGTTTACACCTAGAGTCTTAACTGAAGAAGGAGAAAGTTCTAATGTTAGATCACTAGAGTTAAATTTGCATAACACTAACATGAAATCTAATAATAACAAACATAACTCTAATAATCCTAACATCTATTTAGAAGCAAACTTAATAGATGACATCTTACAAGTTAATAATGTTAATAATAACGTGGTGCTATCTCTTGAACCTACTGAATCTTTATGCTTGAAATACCCTGACTTAATAGATTAGGATGAACCTATAAACACAAGCTTGCTATCCTTTGACAATGACTATTCCATATCCTGTTATCTCAATTCTTGTGAACCCTTCCTTTATTCCACCAGTGCAAAGAGAAAAATTATGATTGAAGAGGATATCAAGTTTCTCAGTCTCAAAAAGTAAAATAAAAAGAACAAGAGATCTAATGGTGAAAACCACCTAGTGGCAATATCAAATCCTAAAAGAGAAAAAGAAAAGGATGTATCCGATGGTGAAAACCTCCTTGAGGCACCAAAGGATGGGATTCTTGATATCCTCCTAGATCACTTTCAAGAAAGATCATTAGTTTTGATTGAACCTACACAACCTGTTAATTTGAGAACAATGGAAGCTCCTCGTCTAGTTCACATTTCTTAGTCATTGACAGAAGATGAAAAGATCCAATTCACCAATTTCTTGAAAGAAAAGAAGATCAATTTGGCTTGGTATTATTTGGATATGCCTGGATTGGACACAGACTTGATCATGCACCATTTTTCTATTTCACTAGATCTAAAACCAGTGAAGCAAAAACTCAGAAAGATGAATCCACATGTGGCGTTGCTAGTGAAAGCAGAATTGGAAAAATTATTGAAAGCTGGATTCATTAGGGCTATTGATTATGTGGAGTGGATATCAAACATAGTTCCTATTTCTAATATGGATAAGTCCATAAGAGTTTGCATAGACTTTAGGGACCTCAACAAGGCTTGTCCAAAAGATGATTTTCCACTTCCAAACATAGCTTAGGATTCATAGTTTCAGCGAAGGGAATTGAAGTAGATCTAGCAAAAGTAAAAGCTATTCTAGAGATGCAACCACCAAGGAACATTAGTCAAATGAGAATTCTACAAGGCAAGCTACAATCCATAAGAAGGGTCATATCTTAGTTGGCAGACAAAGCACAACCTTTCACCAAGTTGATGCATAAGGGAACTACTTTCACTTGGAATGAGCAATGTGAGGAAATTTTTTCACAAGTCAAGAAATATTTGATGAATCCTCCTATTCTAATAGCACCAATTTATGGAAAACCTATATAGATCTACATATCAACTACAGATACATCAATAGAGTATTGCTTGCACAAGAGGATGAGACAAAGAAAGAAAGAGCTATATATTACATAAGTAGAACTTTGGTGACATTTGAGTTGAACTATTCAATGATTGAAAAGACATGCTTAGTAGTGGTGTTTGCATCCCAAAAGCTAAGACACTATATGTTAGCACACAAGGTGAAACTGGTAGCCAAAATTGATCCGCTTAAATACTTGTTGAACAAAGCAATGCTGATAGGAAGTCTTGCTAAGTGGATCCTAATCCTAAGTGAATTTGATATTGAATATGTGGATAGAAAGGCCATTAAAGGACAAGTGATTGCTAATCAACTTGCAAACCTCCATTGATTGATGAAAATCTATTACTTGTGGAGTTTCTAGATGAATCTATCATGCACTTAACAGAACATCCCTAGAAAATGTACTTTGATGGTTCCTTTGCACAATAGGGATCAGGAGCTAGATGCTTATTCATCACACCACAAGGGTATAAGATTCCCAAGGCATACAAAATGATTTTTCCATGCACCAACAATATAGCAGAGTATGAAGCTCTTGTGAATGGGCTCAAACTTGCAATAGAGTGGAAAATCATTCAATTACACATCTATGGAGACTCACAAATCATTATCATTCAAGCCAATGGTGACTATCAAACTAAGGATGAAAAGCTAATCCCCTACAAAACAATGGTGGATGACTTGAAAAAGTACTTCATCTTCATTACATTTCAGCAAATTCCAAGATCAAAGAATAAAGCATCTGATGCAATGGTTACTTTAGCATCCATGTTACAATTGGAGGAACACCAATTTTGCTATGACTTCCTAGTGGAAGAACTCCCTTGCACAACTTATGACTCACCTGAATGCCAAATTGTTTGTTCCCTGGAAACCCAAGTGATATCCAGATACGCCAATATCTACTCCTATCTTAAAGACCAAAAAATTCCCAAAGGCTATTCTAGAAATGAAAAGAGATGCCTCATAAGAGTAGCATCATGTTATGTAATCATCACTAATGACTTGTTTAGACATAGTCTAGATGACACGCTTCTTAGGTGTTTAGAACATGAAGAGTCTAATCGTGTATTAAAAGAAGTTCATGAAGGTGTGTGTGGATCACACTCGAATGATTTTTCATTAGCTAAGAAAATTTTAAGGGTCGGATATTATTGGCCCACTATGGAGAAAGATGCTATCCACTTTGCAAAAACTTGTAAGAAATGCCAAATTCATTGCAATTTAATACATGCACCAGCTAGAGAGATGATTCCCTTCATAACACATTGGCCATTTCAGTAGTGGGCCTTTGATTTGGTTGGTCATATTTACCCTAATTCATCTAATGGACATAAATACATCATCACTACAATTGAGTATTTTACAAAATGGGTGGAAGTTGTCCCATTGTCCAATGCAATAGGGAAATAAATCTCAATGTTCATCTTGAATTACATCATTTGCCATTATGGCATACCCTCTTTGATTGTGATTGAAAATGGGGGTCAATTCAAGAACAAAGACATTGATGAGTTGTGTCTTCAATTCAAAATCACTCAGCACTGTTCCTCTATCTATTACCCTCAAGGTAACAGACAAGCTAAAGCATCAAACAAGAACATTCTAAAAATCTTGCATAGGATACTAAACAAATCAGGAAGGGATTGGCATTTGCAAATCAATCTAGCATTGTGGGCTTATAGAAAAATCATTAGAACACCAACTGGTGAAAATCCTTTTGTAGTTGTCTATGGATCAGAGGCAGTCTTACCAGTTGAAGTTGAGATTCCATCACTAAGGCTATCACTAAAACATCTAGTCATTGATGAGGACTATAGAATCTCTAGATTGCAAGAACTTGAATTGCTAGATGAGCATAGGTAACATGCATTTGATCATCTCAAAGCTTACCAAAAGATAATTTCAAGAGGATACAACAAGAAAGTAAAACCAATAAGTTTTTAGATAGGAGATCTAGTCCTAAGAGAAAATCCTAAGAATCAACAAAATTGAGAACAAAAAGGGTAGTTTGATCCCAACTGGCTGGGTCCCTTTGTCATTACAACAACATTTGGATCAAGAGTCAATCAATTGGCTACACCTGAAGGAGATGTTTTACTAGATCCAATCAATACTCTACATCTGAAAAGGTTTTATGCCTGACATTCTGGAGGTAGCTCCTGTACAGTGAAAAGAGTCCTGAAAAAAGTTCAAAAACAACAAATATGGATCCTGAATTTTTTTATTTTTTTTTAAATGGAAAAATTCCTTAAAAAATGATCACCTTGGTGAAAAACTAGAAAATAGGTGCTTTGATGAGTCCAAAAAAAATTAGAAAAGAGAAAAATACAAAAAAAATAGAAAAATAAAAAAGAACAAAAAAATTGTAAAAGATAAGAAGTGTCTTGGTGAAAACCTAGTAAACAGGCACCATGATAGAAAAAATAGAATAAAACTATGGCCAAGTGGTGAAAACCTATTAAATAGATGCTACTTGTAATCAACTCTCTATCTATCAAGATAACACTTGTGCATTTGGCCTCTGTAAATATCAGTTTGTATATATCTTCCAGTCACTTTCATGACAAGCCAAATCCTGAAATGAACTATCAAAAGATGTGTCTTCTTAAGTCTGGAATCTGTCCACATTAGGGTCCTAGGTAAACTATTTTACCTAGGGGGCATTTGAGCAAAATCACATTTTTTGATAGGATTTTGAGTTTGCAATTGACAATAAACTATGAACAATGGTATTTTTCAATACCACCCTCATCCGTAATTGACAATAAACTATGAACAATGATGTTTTTAAACACCAACTAGCTGGACTAAAATGTGTTTCTCAACACAATGTCATAATTAAAAGAGTGTTTCTAAACACTAAACTAGGTGAGATACTTATGAATGAAGAAATGAATCTTTGATTGATAATAATTTTTATGCGTGTGTTTGCAAGATTAATCAAGGGTGTTTTTAAACACTATAATCACAACTTTTTGTTTCTTTTATGCAAATACAATGATCATGCTAAAGGATAAAGAACTTTTTCTTATTATAAATTTCTGATTTTTATGTTTCCTTGAGTGAATCAGTGATGTCTTTGGACTAGAGAAACAAGGACTGGGGGCATAACATTTTCTGTCTTCTGTTTGTGGTAATAAATCCAATGATCCAAGGTGATCATGGGGAATGGGTGTCTACTATAAGTGCCTCCATCATGATTGGAACACCATGTATACCTTGACCTATTTCCTATGAAAACCTTAGTGAGGTTGGATCTATTTCCTTGATTGTTTAAAACTAACAAAGATAAATTACTATCTAGTAAAGTGCATGGTAAATTAGATTATACCTTAGGATATGAACACAAAATGAAAGGTCATTGCGAGTATACATTTACACATTATGCACCAGAAAATAAATGGTTTATATCAAATAGGAAGTAACTGACAAAACATTCTAGCTAGGTGCTTTGATGTTTAGGTTATCTTTCAACATGGTGAATAAAAAGGATGTATTCATATTTTCAGGATTGCTAAATCTATTAGTGAAAATTGTACTATCCTAATGTGGTCCCACTCACAAAGGATCTATGATGATAAACAACCCACTCTAAATAAACAGTGACTATCCTAGGTGTCTTAGTCTAGGTGCATTTCATTGGTTAGTTTCATTAGAGTTCATTTTAGTTGCATATCATATTAATGTGCATTAGGTTCATTTAGATGCATTTCATTGTCCTTAGTTGCATTGAAGTTCATTTTAAATAACATTCATTTTAATGTAGTTGCATTCATTTTAAGTTGCATGAGCATGAATGTGTGGGTTCAACTATCTGAAACATTGATATAAACTGAAATACAAAGAATTTGATGTGAGCTAAAAGTTCTATAACATTTAACCATTTGACTTGTGTGACCAAGTACATCATGGAATCATAAAGAACTAAAACTGAAATGACTGAATATAAATCACTGATATTTATTTGCATTCATAATTCATTTCATGCCATAAAACCATTTGCATAATGCATCCATATTCATCCATACGTAAATAAAAATGAGATGTCCATACATCACATTGCAATACATCTCATACATCCATACATTCATAAAAACATTGAAAATAACAAAAACATAAGCATATATCAGTGAAATATATTATGATGTCATTTTATCATCACCTAATCTAATCTTGACCAAGTATGACAATCACATCAATATCCAAAGCATAAAACAAACATAAAATATGCAACATGTGTAGAAATTAAAACCACCAGAGATCAAATATCAGAGATAGCAAGCAAGGTGAATTAGATAAAAGCATCCATGACAAAATCAATATATCACCAGAAATGTCCATGACAGAGTATCAAGAATTTCCATAAACAAGTATCAAAGCATCAGTGAATTGGAGCATCAACATATCAACATATGAAACAATGTATCAACAAGCATATAGTCCATCAGACATGAGAAAGTGTATCGATAAAAAATGGTACAATATACATGATATATCCAATGAGGTACAAATATACAAAAATAAGAGTACAATATATATCATGCCTCACTGGCCACCCCCTCATCCTCTCATGGAGGATTGGGAGGGGGTTCATCTGCTCTGCTAGGCATTGGTGAAGGAGGCATGGTGCCCTCTGACTACTATGCTATAACTGAAAACAAAGGAGCTCTCTGAGTGGCAGGAACAACATCACAATATAAGGTAAAGTAATATGTGGCCTATTTCCCCTGGTGGGTGGTTGTATGAGTGTATCTGTCATGCTCTACTCTAATCTAAGACAACTAAGTGTCTCACTCTAACAATCATGCCCAGAGTGTGGTGACCTCTAGCTGTAATGCGGCCCTCTCCTGCTCGCACCATGATAACCTATCACCATCACCACCTATGGGAGGATCCTGAGGTGCCTATTATCGCTGCTGCTACTGATCCTAACTATCTCCTCCAGTCGGCCTCTAGGCATGCTCATCCCTATGTAAAAGTGGCCATGTGTCCCTCTAAGGAGGGATAACTCTCAATCTATGCCACTGCTGCTGGCCACCATCTCCACCTGAGGCCCGACATCTACTCCCACCTCTACCTCCACCTCCATCTCCACTACCATCTCCACCACTCCCTCCATCTCCTCCATCCCCTCTACCATCCCCACCTCCATGAGCCTAATCTCTACCCCGACCCCTATTCCTAGCTCGGCCTCTGTCTCCACCCCTAGTAGCTCGGCCACTACCATCATCAGAAGGATCATAATCCAAAGCATCCTTGATCCGTGGAATAGCCTCATCTGGAGTAGTAAACCAAGGGAATGGATGCTTAGTATAACGTGTGTGGTATGAAGGAGTGACTCCTCCATCAAGAATCTCAGGGTGGTAGGCCCAATCCACCCCAACCATCTAACTAATCGTATGCACTGTAGTCTCAAAAATCAGCCTGGATCCCCACTGTGCCTCCTCATCTCAAATCCTAGCATATACGGCCATTTCTTGTGACATGCTCTGCACTCTACCATACTACCTATGTACATAGCTAACCAAAAATCCCTCCATAATGTACTTGGTATGACCAACAAGATACCTACTATGAAGAAAAAATGGCATCTGCTAGACATCTGAGGGCCATCCCTCACAATCAACATATGGTTGCCACACAACATCAGTAACATCATCTAATAGATGGCACCAATACTCTAACTTTCCCAGATGGGGCTACTGTATCAAACAAGAATACATGAATATATAGGGAAACCCAACATCGCGGTGCCTCTCAAAAATGGGACATGTGACAAGGATATGTTCCCATGCCCAGATCTGAAGAACTATACTGCTAACAGTCATAGTCTTCGAGTGCAGATATACTATCTCATGTAGCTCCTGATATAGATGAGCAAGGATATAGCTCCCCCACGCATATCTCCCTAGTGCATGGATCATCTTCTTAATGACTTGCGACCATCTACACATAAATCCATGCTAGCCTCTATCAGGCATCAAGAGGCCACCTATCACTCCAGCTAAATAAAAAGGTAGTGTCACATAGTTGGCCACCATGTGGTCCCAACTAAGGTAATGATGTACAATGGTATCATCTCCAAATAGTCTCCGTGCATCATCTATCGCCACAAGACCAGATGCCTCATACTCTACACTAGTACCCATGACAAGAACATGTAGAATCCTCCAAATGTCCTATGGAGTCACAGTCATCTCACCTATGGCAAGGTGAAACATGTGCTTCAAATGCCATCTCTCAGCAAGCACTGTCAAGAGACCCTAATTCACCCAAATATCAGGTAAATTTTCCATACACCAAAGGCCGCATCTCACCACAACCCGCTGCTCCTCAGCCAATAGTTGCGCGTGCAACTCCAAGACCTGGATGGGCCGAGGACATTTAAAAGACATGACCTCAAAATCAGTCTGTACAACAAAAAATAGGGGCATCATGTTAGCATTAGACAAAGAAAATTGAAAAAAAATTTCTCAGAAGGATCAAAACAGACAAGTACAATCAACTAAAAATCCAGCAAATAGAAAAAAAGGCTACAATCCCAGATACGATTTAGGAAATCTAGGATGCAATTCATAAACAAGGTGTGATCCAAGAAATCCTAGATGTGACCCTTGAAATCTGGTATGCGATCTGAAAACCTAATGCGATCCTGGATTTACAAGATGCAACACACTAATGAAATGGTATAAAATTTGGTCTAAAATGCCCGGATGCGACCCGACGGGGTGTGATCCACAAAATACCGGATGCAATCCGGGAAATGGCTAGGAATAGGGTGTGACATAGGTTTGACTACATGCGATCCCATTTACGAGATGTGATCCAAAATTAAATTGGCTATAAAAGGCATAGAAATGCGTAAAATTTAAATTTTTCAATTTGACAGAGTTTGTTATCAGGTACTCATAGGTGGTGCGTAATGCTGCGACCGGTCGTGTCACCTAGCCATCTCAAAATGGTGCTTCTCTATAAGGTACACCATCTTCTCTCAGAGCTCCATGAATAGTCAAAGGTTAAAAGTAAAAATGAATAGTAAAAATGGTCTTTTTGACCTATTTAAGTCTTCCAAGAGATCAAGAACCCTAAAGGGACATTACCCAAGGGACGTCACAGAAGCTTCATATCGGGACCAAAATTGAAATAGGTGCCCTATGTCAATAAAATGCAGTAAAAACACAATTATAATGCAAAGCCAACCTCCAAAGATAAAAGTCAACTATGGTCAAATTGCAGTCAAACATGGGCAAAATGAGCAAAAAGATTACTGTGAGGAAAGTAAATTAGTTCAAGTGATGATTTTTTACTAAATTCAATGGTCAACTAAAGTCAAACTACAACTAAACACACTTTTATGGAGCCACGTAAAGGGTAATTAATGCACATAAAGCTTGTTGAAAGCTGTTCAAAGTGATTTTCTTCCTACTCCATCAAAGTTCTATGCTAGGATATTGCTTAAACCAAAGGTCAAACTTGGTTAACTTTCTCAAATTCTTGGTCAAACTTGGTCAAAAAGTGCTTCTGGGGCACTAAAATTAATCCTAATTGCTTTCCAACATTTCACAATCGATTTTCACTTGATCCAAATTCAATTTGATACTGCCAAATGCTTGAAACTAATGATTTTATTCGAATTCATTCCAATTTCAGTCTTGAGGGGGCATAATAATACCATTCTTTGAATCAAATTCTTCAACACCAAGGGCATGACAATTTTCTTCAATCAGGTTGGGATTATTAATCTTTACGACAGTAATCAATTTCATCACTTCAAATCAAATTGGTTACTTGTCAGCATGATCAAATTCTACTTTAAATTCTTTTCAAAATCTCTTATCAGTCTTTGTTCAATCAAGCTCGGAATCGATAGTATCAATTCTTGTTCAATCAAGTTCAAATTTGATAGTTTCTAATCAAGTAGGATTTCATTTGATCAAGCTCAGAATTCTCAAAATTAGAGTGGTCCTCAGTGCTCTCTAAATAACTTGAGTTCAGAGTAGTTCTCACTGCTCTCTAAATCTCCTTAAAATTAGAGTGGTCCTCACTGCTCTCTAAATCACTTGAGTTCAAAATAGTTCTCGCTACTCTCTAAATCTCTTCAATATGTCAATCCATTGAATCTTGCTAATTCAAATTTTCTTGGAATCTCTGTGTTGTTCGCAAAGCAATTCAAAGAGGGGAAAATGTAATGACCTAAAATTGAGCTAATAGAACCTAAGGCCCTATTTTCCCTAGTTTGAAATAATACCCTGATTATGTTAATTTGATCTTTGATTATTAGCATAAATCCCAAAAATTCAATAAAACCAATCAAATCTCTAATCAAGCATTTACTACCAAGGTTTCAAGCAAAAATAAAAACAATTAACTCTAGGCCTATTTAATTAATTCAATCCCACCAAATGCATGGCTAGAGTTATTAATTAAACGAAAATCATAAATACGTCTTAAATCAAACAAACACAACAAACACATCCTAATGATTAAGGGGCTCTCACATGGATCAAGGATCAAGCATGAGTGAATCTCAACCACTCCTCACATATGCATCTCAACCATTCAATTCCTCCTACAATCTATAAAAGAGGATTTTCAAAGGCTCACTCTTCCTTCTTGAAAATTGGATTTTAGTTTCTCAATGTTTGGAATTCTAGCTTATGGATACTTTGAGGCTTCTTAATCTTTGGATTATGAACTTTCTTTCTTAAGGCTTTGAATTTGATAGTTGTTTTTCATGTTTTCATGCTTAGATTCATTCTTTAGCTAATTAGAGAACACTTCAATTTGGCTTAAAATGGAAAGAATTTATGGTTTCATGCCTAATTTGGAAGTATTTTTTAGATTTAGCTTGATTTCATGCATTTACTCTTGAATCTCTCATTTAAGTGTAGATTGTCACTGTTTAAGGGTCAAATCTGAGAGCTAACACCCTTATTCCATACTCACACTAACTAGAGAGCAATAGGATGATTTTACTTGTTAGTTTCTTTAATTACATGCTTATTTTCTCTAACAAGTGATGTTATTATCCTATTGAAGTGTTATGTTGTAGGCCCTAAACTCACACACACAGTAAGTTAATGATTAAATTTATGGTGAATGATTATAGAGACTACAAGGATGTAATTCATGTGTTAGGAAATCTAAATGATAATCCTTATTCTGCACTTTGAATTTTGATGATTATACTTCTTGAGGTTACTGATGTTTAAATTAAGTGTGTAGGATCATGGACATGGAATTTTATCAGAGAATCATGAATAACCCCTATGTGAATTCTGTAAAGCCAAGGTTGCATCTATTGAAAGACAAAACCTCGTTGTAATATATTTTCTTTCATATAGTGTATGGTGTGAATTTTATTTGCATTGCACCCATTAAATTGTGTAATTAATAAGTGGACTTGCCAAGTGTGTTGTGATGTGTAATGTAGTGTCAATTAGCACACTTGTTGTGAAAGTGATGTGGCATGGCATGTCCACTTGAAATCTTGAGAACCCACCTTTCCCACTTGGTACCTAGTTATGTTCCCTATAAGGACCACTTTGTTTGTGAGCCCAAAGTGGAGTCTAATCCATTGGAAATCGTAGGTGATCTTAACTGGGGTTTTTGAGGGGTCATATAGCCACCTAGGGTTGATTTTAATTAATTTATGACTAGTCCACTTCATATAACTATGGTTAAAGGGAGTTTTTTGATCATAGGAAACCTTATTTTGACTTTGGGAAGCCTCCAAAAAGCTGATTTTCCAAGATGGCCGAAAACCAACTTTTGGAAACATGGTCTTGGGAAGACTACCATCCATTTGGACAGCAAAGCTTGTCCACTTTTCAGACCACCATTTTAGGAACCCATTTTTAGTAATGTGTAAGGGTTGGTGAAGAGTGACCAATAGGAACTCACATTTCTTCCAAGGACTTGGAGAATGTGAGGATTTTGAATTTAGAGGGGAAAATTGGAGAGAGTTTCTCTCAATCACCCATGCTCTAACTCTAGAGACCACTAAGAGGATTTGGAGGGAAGGAAGGAAAAACAAAAGGGAAGGGTTCTACTTCAACATTCATTCCATAACTTTTATTTGCAAGGTTGGTGGCTCTCAAGCTTATTTATTCTTCATTATGGTGGTTTGCTTATGGCTTCCATGAATGAAAGAAGGAAGTGTTTCATTTTTTTTTGTTTCATAGTATGGTTATCTTTCAATGTTTAATGTTGATTGTGAAGTAAAAATCTGCATTTGTTTTTTGCCATTTTGTGTTGTTTAAGGGAGTGTGCAAGGCCAAACTCACCCTTGGGAGGGTAGAGTAGCCTTGCGGGTGAAGGAATTTGTGAGAGCCCTCTTGGAGTAGAGTCTCTGTCCTTGGGAGAGAGGGATGCACCATGGACTATAGGGTCCATGGTAGGCTTGTAGCATTGTTATTATTGGGGGTCATAAGGGTTTTTGGTCATTTTGGTTGAGTATGGTTTGGGGTTGTGAAGAGAAGTTGTGATGCTTGTATGGAGGAATTTATGCCTTGTTGAAGGCATGCATTTTATCTCTAGCCTTGTCTCCCATTGGGTACTTGGTCCACCTTCACCCTTATGAAGCTTTATTTCAAGATCCTTGTGCTATCCATAGGAGGGTGTAACTTGTGTGTATTACGTTGTGTTAGTTGTCTCACTTGGTTTTGTGCATCCCGGGTTAGCATCAATTCTCCTAGTTCGGGGGTGGCCTTGTAAAGGCCTAGGATGGGAGGTGAGCCTCCATGGCCAAGAAGGTCTCCTTTTGTTTGTAGGTACATACATTAAAAGGAATGATAAATGATAAAGTTTGTATAAGAGGAGTCTCATTTTCATATGCATTTTCTTGCAGACCCTTATTGTAAAAGTTGTAAAATAAATAAATAAAATGTTGGAAACATATCTATTTGTTCTTATTGCAAAAGATGAAGTTTTTATTTTGGGAAAGGAAGAAAATGCTTGCAGATTTATTGTTCATCTACTAAAAAGTTGTAGAGGTATTCAAATTTGGTAATGAATGAGTAAATGTTTCTAAATACATTATATTTGTTGCTTGATTTTAAATGTTGTAGCATCCTTCTTCATGTTTAAATAAATTACTTCTTTCATTTTATTTCTTTTAAAAAGGGAGAAATGCAATGTACTATATGTAATACAAAAAAAATAAAAATAACGTATATTCTTTTCAAAGAAAACTGAAATGTTCTTTAGTGAAAATGAGTTCCTTCTTAGTGAGACATTGTAGTTGTAAATTTTGTAAGAAATAAGTTCTGTTGTATTAGATCAAATTAGAATTTTAAAGAAAGGAAATTGTATATCATGGTTGTTGTTTGGTTTATTTCTATATTAGTAAAAGAAACTAGTTGTTATGTTTTAAGTTGATTTCAAACCAATAATAATAATTTATTTCATGGAAGAGTTCTTGAAAACATTTAGTTGCTGATTAAAAATGGTTTACTTGTAAACATTTAACCAGTTTTTAAATATAACATAAATTCTAATGTTTTGATGCATTAGAGTAGTGTAAAAATTTATTACTCCTTCCTTATTAAGAATGGTAATAAATTTTTACATGATAAATATACATATATATATACAAATACATATATAAGTGTATGAAATATATATATATATATATACATATATATAGATATATATATATATACACATATATATAGATATACATATATATCTATATATACATATATATATACATATATATAGGTATACAGATATATCTATATATACATATATATAGATATATATATATCTATATATACATATATATATATATCTATATCTGTGTATATATATATATATATATATATGTATATATATATCTCTATATCTGTATATATATATATATATATATGTATATATATATATCTATATATCTATATATGTATATATATATATGTATATATAGATATATATGTATATATAGATATATATGTATATATACA